>OV656820.1:3777500-5027500 GCA_927399485.1 Calamotropha paludella
CAACCACAACACAAAATTTAACAAGGAAACCAAAACCATTAAAGTGACGCTTCGCGCTCCCCCCAAAATGTCTATTAAATATCTTAGCCAAAGGACGTCTGCTTGCCAAGCGGGATGAAGATAGCAGTAAAAGACAATATTTCGGAAAAGGATGCCGCCCCTTTTGTCTATGGAAGTTGTATGACGATTATCTCTACTATTAGGCGCCTTTTACCACACCCGTAAGTGGAAAGAATTGACGCTATTCTACATTCATTTCATTTCACAAGAAAACCTGATACTGAAGTCGAGAGACCTTCGTAACGTATGCTAGCAAATAAGCATAGGTCAATGCATTCGACTCGGTGAACAATGTAGTGCTGCATAGCATAGAATTGCATCTAATTATACTGCAACTAAAGTAGGGTAATTTTAATAGGCCACGTTTGACATCTGTCAGTTTCAACTTCAAAGTAACCTTGAAATGGCGGCTACGCAATAATATTTCCTTCTTTGAAGTTTGAAGTTAAAACAATTATACTGTTTTTTCAGTTTTAGTTTATGTTTATATCACAAAAAAGAAAATGTTACGATTAACTGAAGCTCAGGATTTGTTTGTTGACACATACAATTTAGGGATCTTAAAGTCATGAGTGAATATGTATCTTCTAGGCAAATGCGTCACATCCTAGATCGCATCATTGCTAACCATCACGCAAGACAAGATAGCGGTCAAACACTTACCTAGGTTTTATTTTAATTTATAACACAGCATATATATATATATACACTAGCTAACCCAGCCACGCGTTGCTGTGTTATAAATTAATATATATATAATAAGTGTCATAGTGTTTGACCACAATGAACTCCGAAACTACTCGACCTATTTCAATGATTTTTTCATAATTTTGCTAGATTTGTTCCAACTTAGGACATAGAATAGGTTTCATTTTAATTAATAACACAGCAATGCGTGGCCGGGTCTGCTAGTTTACTATAAAAAAAAACTATAATTAACCATTCAAAATGTAATATCGAATTAAGTAATCGAATTGAACCAGTTAAAATCATCCTACCTAAATATGATGAACGATCAGTTTAGGTTTAGATGTCAGCTTTAACGTAAGCGTATCGTGTTCGATCCTTGCCGATGTATTACAGATGTGGACCCACTCGTTACCACGAAGAGTTAAGGGGAATATAAGTAACTAGCACACCCGGCCACGCGTTGCTGTGGCTCAGGTATAATATGTTAAATGATATATAGACTAAAGCCTTCCTCGATAAATGGGCTATCTAACACTGAAAGAATTTTTCACATCGGTCCAGTAGTTCCTAAGATTAGCGCGTTCAAGCAAACAAACTCTTTAGCTTTATAATATTCATATAGATAATATAGATGTGTCAATCGCATTGTAAATTGTATTTTTCAATAAAAGAAAAAAGTTAATTCCTAACGATGTGATGGATTTGGAGAGTAGTTTATCGCCTTATTAGCGTGCCTTTGTTTCGACACATTGGAAAGGATAAGTAGTGGACAAGTGCGAGTCTGATACCTGCACTGAGAGTTCCATACAATTTAGTAGGATCATCAACCACTAAGTGTCCTTATGGCAGGAACTCACGTCTTCTAATGGAAACGTTTTAAGGGCAAAGGGCCAAAATAACCACCGCGTGGGCCCAGGGAGGACTCGTGAGCAATTCACGTACCTTTGCCAAAAATTTACGAGATGGTAAATTTTTGGTCACATATCCGAAGCCCGTTTTATAGTAGCTTAATATCCATAATCAGTCAAACGCGCTAACCGCGTTATATCCGAGCTTTTACACGCTAAAATTATCTATACTAATATTATATAGCTGAAGAGTTTCTTTGTTTGAACGTGCTAATCTCAGAAACTATTGATCTGATTTGAAAAATTCTTTCAGTGTTAGATGGCCCATTTATCGAGAAAAGCTATAGGATATATATCATTACGCTTAGACCAATAGGAGAGGAGCACCAATGAAAAATGTTTCAAAATCGAGGAGATTTTTCCTTTTGAGAGCTTCCGCTGATGCGCTGCGTAAACGGTTAAAGTTTCGAAAAAAACATGTATGACAGAATTGTTCCCCTTTTAAAGTTCTAAAAAAGTCCGCTAAAGCATATGTGTATCTTTTAAGGTTGGCACACTATAACCTTTTTATGCTAACAAAATTTGTTCTATGTTGTGTCCAAAGGTGTTTTCATAAACATGATGTTAATCCTTATCCAAATAAATACATTATTTATCACATCACAAGTATTTAATTCAAAACAAAATTGCCTCTACATCATTCCATTTCAGTAAATATCTTAGGAGATATCGCAGTTTTAAAATAACATTTCACCTTCTACGTAAACGACGTCGCGGGTTAAAGTTAGTGTTAGCCCAAAGTAAGTATTTCACGCGGGTGAAGTCGCGGTCAGAAGCTAGTATGTCATATGATCGTTTTGTTTAGTGACACTAGTGTTAGTTTATGGAAACTATGTATTTTTCGTTGCAACCATTGGACATTCCAAATTTCGTACAGTCCAGGTATTGAATATGTCATCGAAAATTTATGATGAGCTGATGTGCTGCGGGAGAAGTGTTCGGCCTTTATAGGATGGGTGACTAAAAAAATCTATATGGAGATCCTTGATGTTTCGGAAATTACGTTAAGTCTTTGAAATTGGCTAATCTTGCAGTTAGGTTATGACGACCGTTTGGTGCAATGGCAATAATACTGCCTTTCGCACCGGCCGTCAGGATTTGAGTCCAGGATGGGGCCGACGTTTGTGTAATGAATACACAAGCCCTATACACACAAACATAGCTCAAAATAAGTGCTTACACAATTTAACACTTACTAGCTAATTGAAAAAATTACGCTAGGCTAATTGGCGTGAATGTAAGAAATATTATTAAACTATTATTAGCTGACCCGGTAACGCGTTGCTATGGTAACGTTATTGATACAAAGGAAAAAGAGCGGACAGACAAACACACACACCACTGTGATCTTAGATTATAGATTATGATTTCGGCCCAATCTATCTATTGTCTTTTCATATGTTAGGAAGTCTTGTGCGCCACCAGTGGATACTGGGCTGAGAACTATGATAGGACATTGCTTTTTGCTAATTTTCATTGTAAGAAAGTACTTTATAAGTTTTGGTGTCAATAATATAGATTTCTTAACGTGTGAACAATGTTGAATTTACGTCCCCAAAGGTCTTGATGGATCCCTAAAACCTCTAAAATGATGCGTTTCATTATTGCTACTAACGCGCGCCGGAATCGCAGAGCACCTGCGTTTGGTTCAAACTATTTCGAACTCATCAGAATTAACGCGTCACCTGCCCGTGAAAATTTTAGAATTTTTTCGAATCAATTTCAATTTGAAATTCGAACTCATTACTGCAAAAAGGTTAAGCATTTGGTTTAATTAAGACTGCTTGGAGCTGTGATAAATTATTTACTTTATTGCCCACGAGAGAAAAAGATATACGTAATAAGTATATCAATTTACACCGACCATAGATACCGAGAGATATAGAACTTTTCTGATATCAGTACATTATATTATGACAATATTTTGTGTGTTTGCTACCATAGTTACCATAAGCCTAAGAATAACAGTTTTTATAATCAATTAACGTCACCATAGCAACGCGTGGCCGGGTCAGCTAGTATTATTTAATAATCAATGTTTAGTTACGTTTCAATTATGTTTGTTATTAAATTATTAAACAGTAATTTATATAAGTACACTAGCTGATCTGGCCACGAGATGCCTAGTTATTTAATATTAATAAATAAGCGAGCTCATCTCTCTTAATTTGCGGTAACAGTATTTGACCACGATGAACTACGAAGCTACTCAACGGATTTTGATGTTTTTCTGCTGGATTTGTTCCCACTTAGGACATGGGATAGGTTTTATTTTAATTGGAATTAAAAATTGTGTTTTATTGCAAATAACATATAAGTTACATATAAAAGATATTGTTATAAACACCGACGAACGTTTGGTGCCACGGTAGCGATTCTGCCTTTTGTACCGACGGTCCTGGGTTCAAATCCCAGGAGGGTCAGATGTTTGTGTGATGAAAACGAGCATTTGTACCTGAGTCATGGGTCAAATATACATATATATTATGTATGGCATATGTATGTCTATCCGTTACTCTAGTATCCATAACACAAGCCTTACAGTGCTTACTTTAGGCTAGGCTGATTGGTGAGAATGTAAGAAATATTATTATTATTGTGGGAATTTTTTATTATTATAAATATTATTACATTAAATTCTGATCTGAAACTTACAATTTTAGGATTATGTTCGGCTTGTACGTGTAAAGGCGATAAGTTTATAAGGGATGTATAGTAGCTTCACGAATGGGTTTGTTTGCGCTGTTTTATGGCTCGTAACCGGCCAAGTGGCCGACACCTTTATGCCGCTATTCCTACTCTCTTCAAACACCTGATATTGCTGATCTAGATGAGACTAGCGTGCGAATAGTTGGATGCAGTTTTTATATTCCACCTGCTCGGAAAATACTCATGTAGAATAGGTCAGAAATTACGTCTTTAGATTCATACAAATTTGCGGCATGTAAAGTTGTATGAAAATACGTTGCTAGCCTTCTGGTTCTTTTTTTATTTCAATACTTTAAAGAGACCAAATACCAAGAAGTTTTTATTTCGAAATTCAAAGAAACAATACGACCGTTTCGTTAGCTATGCATAGATGCTATTCCAAATTTAAAATTAGTCTATTAGATAGACTTTTTGGCGGGAACGGGAAGCGTCACGTTGGTGGTTTTGTTTCTCTTATTGAAATTTGTATTGTTGTGAATATTAGTAATAATGGTGGATTATTAACCACTAAGTGTTTGTGAACGTACAAGAATGTTGGCAAGTGTAATAAAGCAGCCGAAGCTGCTGCTCTCTCAAGAAATCCACGGGGAGGTTTCAGTAAAACCCCACACATTTACTGAAACCTAGGAAAAAATATATATTTTACTGTTCATTCATCATTAAATTAGGAAATTACTCAAGAACTTGCAATTATACTTGCTTGACAATGGCTAAATGCACAAATCGTGCAAGCCACAAATAAAGAAAAAGAAAGTCTATTAGAACTCGATAATTTTTTGCTTGAGTCTTTAATTTAATATACTCTATATTTCAGCAGGAATGCATTTGACATGTGAAACCGTGCCACACAAAAGAGAAAATGATTTCTTGTATTTTTTTATAAGTGAAAAGCTGTTTGAACCCGATATCGCAGGCTGAAAGACTCACCACTGCGCCATCGCGCACCCTATTAGTCATTTAGCTTAAATTCTTTTTCTTTACTTTATGCTATTGATTCCTTTAATGATCTACGATAGAGGTCGTCTAGATAGAGATAGAGACCCAATACCCACCATACGTACCCCGTCCGGATTGTAGGGTGTCAAAGACTGTATACGCTGACCAGAACAACGGTCTAACGTGCGTTCCAGAAGAACACGAGGATAATAATTTTTGATCACCCATCCGATAACATACCATTGCAAAAGGTGCTTAACTTTCGCAATCTTAAGCCAACCGCATCTAATGCTATGCCTCCTTATAACGTGTCAGACAATAATAGAGTATTTGACAGGATTTACGAATAAATCTCAAATTGTTCGTTACAGCATAATACATATTACATTTGATTAATTTTTTGTTTCTCTATTTTCTATAATTATCACAATCAAAGATATAAATAAAAACCCGCCAGAACACTTAATACTTATGCAGGTTATTTGATGTCATGACGTCATCTGCTTGTAAATTATCTTTTAGCTGTCAAATCGTAATACGGTACACCGTACAAAAACTTAGATAAGAACTTAGATAGACTGACAGTTACTAAAAACAAGCCAGTGACGTCACTCCAGATTCAGTCAATCCCATGCCTTTTCAATCATGTGGTCAAACATGAAGTCTTAATTATTATATTAATGATTTTTTATTTATTAATTTATTCACGAAAATTAAACGGGTTTTATCCTAGTTACAAAATTGTTCAAAGAAACTTCATAATAAAATCATAGAATTTTCGCAATTTTCATAATAAAATCATAGAATTATACATAATGAATGACCAATTAAAACATAATATAATTAAATAAAATAATCCATTTTCCATAACTTTTAAAACCGCATTCATTAATGGCTTCTCAATCTTTGACTCGTCAGCAAACAAGTCCAGTTCAGGAAACATCACTAGTAAAGCATTGAGGGCCGTATGCATTCGGCAGAGTGGGGACTGAGCCCGCGCTTTAATAATAATCACAGATATTTTTAAATTATATGTTGGCTAAATTGGTTTAAAAAATGTTTACTGTAAACTTACAATAATTTGATTTATATTTTCATTGTAAACAAACACGCTTTTGTTATAAATTGCATTGTTACTTAATATCGCTGATCCAAATAATTATCTCGAAAACAAATATTTTTCAGGTAAGCAATTTTAAAATTTCTTTTAAGATTGTTTCAACCGATATCGTTATTTGGGTGACATCACATAGTATTTTTGAATATTTGGGGCCAGATTCACTAGTTCCTGATAGTAGTAGTTAACAGATAAAGGTTGCTGTTAACAGTAACTTTATCTGCCATTATTTTTATTTAACCCTGCGACTGACGTGGCTATATTTTTACAATTGTACTCACGTGGTAGTCCTCGAGACACTTTTTCGTCAGAAAATATTTTTATAGAATTAGATTAGGCAGCTATTTTGCTTATATTTATTAGATTAACCGCCTTTTTTAATGTTAAATGAACTTTTAATAAAACGAATTTTATATAAAAAAATAACTCCCAAAAATAACTCTCCTTAGTCAGCTGACTAAGAGGTGAGATATGAATTACTAGCACAGCACTTTTATTAGATCTCATATTAAATTTAATATTATTCGCAATTTTGTTTTTGTTCCTTGTTTTGATATTATTTTAACCTTTTTTTCGTATTTATTTTTTGTTATATATGTCATTAATAATTTAAGAAAATATTACTATTAAAGTTTATATTATTTGAAATTCGTTAGGTAGTTAAGTTAGTTCTAATGCATGATGCCTGTAATTGATAATCCTGTCCACTTAATTGTGAATCCTGTTTTTATTCGTTTTAACTATTGTCTTATTTCAGTGTACTTATTGTTGGCTGTCCTAATAGAATAAAATAATATAAAATATTTGGCAATGTTTGTTGGACTACCACGACAGTCGCAGAGGGTTAAGACTTGTGAATCTGAAACCCGTAGTTTATCTGGATGATAAGTTCCGAATAAGCTATCAGGGACTTTATATACATGTGCTGAAACAGGCCCTTATTATTTTTTTTTCAGTTTCATAGTTTTAAGATAGTCGTGAAATAAAACATTGTGGCTTTTAAAAGTAAGAAGGCGAAGATTTCGAGTGAATACCCTGTTCATACAAGCCAATGATATGTCGATAGCCAATTGATATGACTGGCCAATGGTTCGTATCCTTTTATGGTTATCGGCAGTGTCATTTTTATTTAATCGTGTATTTTATTGTGTACTAGCAAACCACTCCGGCTTCGCATGGGTGTACAATCACGAACAATTAGATGTATACACCGTAGAACTATGTCACATTACTTTTTTTTTATTTGCTTTTGGCAATTTTAATTGTAACATTGTAATGGTTCAAGGTACCGTAAAATTGTAATTAATGTTAGATTATAATCTATCTCGCGAGATTGTAACCGTCGAAAGATTGTGAACCGTAACATAGTTGTTACAGTTTAACGCATCATTATCAGGTAGATTATAATCTATCGAAGTGAAACTGTCAAATTTCACTAACTTAACCTAACCTAACGTATCTAAATATATATAAACATTTTGAATATAAAAACCTATCGAAATATAATGCGTTAAATTGTAAGCTCTAAGTTACGGTTCACAATCTTTTGACAGTTTACAATCTCGCGAGATAAATTATAATGTAACGGTATTTACAATTTTACGGTGACATATACAAATCAAAGTAGCCCAAAATTTTCAACAATTTTTTCAGATCACAGTTTCAATCTAACATCATGAATTGCATTTTTTTCTATAGTATTTCTTTAATAAAATCTTCAATTATTGGTAAGGTTGGGTTATAACTGCAACCAGCAAAAAAATATCAAAATTTTGGGCAATTTTGACGACCATTTGGCGTAACGGAAGCGATCCTGCCTTTCGCTCCGACGGCCCTGGTTTCCTGTCCCGAATGGGGCAATTTTTTTTGAAATTAATACGAAAATTTGTACCGGACTCATGGGTATTTCCATAAATAGAACTTATTTATGTATCATATATGTATGCCTACCCGTTTCCTTAGATCAGTAATTTTTTTTAAGTACTTCTTAAGCTGGAGCCAGACGCTTTTGATGAAGTAAGAATAGAGATGAGACCGATAAAAACAGCGACTTTATTATACCTAAGTAGATAAGTTCTTCTATTTTACAATAAAACCGTTTCGCTCTATTAGCGTTTATTCTTCAGTCTATGTCCTTGATATTTATGTTTCGATTTGCAAGAGTGATCTGCTGAAATGAAATTAAAGTTTCTTTTAAAATAAATAAAGATATATAACATCCATCATGTTATGCTGACATAGTCAACATGAAAATATTTATACAAGTCAGAATTTGTATTATATTATTTTAATATACAATATAACGCTGGATATCAATGGAAAAATATTCTAATTGATTCATTAATGTTACAAGATAAAAATGAACAAATAATAGAATCGATACAACACGTTTTCACTAAAACATATGATGTCAAAATTTTTTTTTCATATAGGCACTTAATTTTATCTAATAAAAAGTCAAATAAAACTTTTTTTTAATTAAACAATATGACAGTGTTTTATTTTTATTATTTAATATATTTTGTGCATTTTTTCAATGCTATCTTCTAAGATAAATTATTTTAATAAAAAAATACTCCCGCCTAAAAATTCACTCGTGAACCTAGTCGATTTTCTCCAGTAACTTTCTATTAAAATAGTTTTTTATTGTTTATAGGTAGATGCTTAAACACTATCTCGCCTGATTGGTAAGCGACAATGCGATCTAGGATGTGACGCGCTTGCCTAAAAGATACCTATTTACTCGTGAAGACTCCTAAATTGTATTTGTCAAGAAACACTGACTCAGGAAAAAGTTCCATTCCTTAGCGGTTCGTATCACAAAATTAGAACCAAAACGCTTCGTGTGACTATTATTGCGTCATATTATAAGGTAATTTATAGAAATATAACTATTGCCATACAGTAACTGTTATTAGAATACACATTAAGTTCTTGGGATGGTAAACCATAGATTTAGATGTGGACACAATACGACCAAAAAGTTCGCTTTCACGATGATAAAAGTAGATTAACATGATTTTGAAGAATGTGAAACGAGTAAAGATTTTCAGCACTTGTCAGAGTTGGCCAAAAAAGGAGCATATGCTGCTGACTACTCTGAGTATCAACATATTAGATTAAGGCATTTTCCAGCGCTTGTGAACCAACCTCCATCAGCCAAATACATTTGTGATATGGTCAGTCATCGGTGATCAATACGCTCGCAATCAACTGACTGCTGTAAAAAATGTGCTCTCTTAATTATGTAAGTATATTGTATAACTTGTGAGCAGCCGTCGAAGTTATTTCTAGTAAAATTAAAATAATCTATCTTGCAACAAAGCATTGAAAATGCAAGGGAAGAAAATAAAATTAAATAGCTGTTTTATCCGAATCGATTGTCCAAACATTTCGCACCTGGATAACCAAACCGTCACAAAACCAAAATCACGTTTGTTAGGAATTTGCGTTTAAAGCTTTTTTTTTTTAATTTTGGGATTTAGGTTTATCGTTTTTTCTTCTTTATATTCCTGATGACATTTTATTAATATTTTGAGTAGATTTTGCCGAATTTAAGCTTTTTAAAAAAAAACCGTCCCGTGTCACTTTTCCATTTAATTCTGATTTAAATTTATTGTTGCGTCACTTGACGGATCTTTAGTTTTGCATTATAACTGTGTTGCCATTAGAGGAAAATAAATTTTTATGGAAGCAAATAAAAGTCAATTTTAGTAAATTTAAGTAAGTATATTTTTAGCAAATATCCAATAATAATTTTTCACATTAAGACAGTTTATCGCTAAGATGGCGGAGTTTGAGCGCCAAATATCTAAATTTATTAAAACTAAAATTGTAAGTGTCTGCATTATTTAGATTCCAATTACAGCATTTAGATGGCATTATTAGTTCAAAATTGACAAATTTCGTCTAGCGACGGTTTGGCTTTCAAGGTGTGATTTGTTTATGTTTCTTTAGCATACGAGAGGATACTCCATTCATTGATAAAGCAACCCAGTATTACAGCGTAAAGAAAAGAAAAGAGTACTTTAAAATTTCGACGGCTGCTCACAAGGCTTTAAAGATCAACTGGGAGAGCAATGGACCGGACTTCCAAAGGATGCAAGTTCTTGTCCTGTCTGAGAAAATCTTTTGAGTCGAGTCGAGAAATTTTTTTTTGCGTTTGGCGTTAGCCACTGAAGCCGTGACATTTTTAAATAGATGATGACTCCTTCAAATTAAGTTTTAGGGAAATCAACCCAGGATTAAACTATCTTCATTTTTCACGTAAATCAAGCTCGTAGCCTTCGTTTCTGTAATTGTTTGTAGCAACGTTTCGGTTAATCTTCTTTCGTCCATCCTCTCTACACGTCCAAATCTGTCATAAGGTCATCTAATTATGGTTCTTTGTTACTATTTATACAAAACCCGAGTTTAATTAATACCGAGAGATCTAAAATGTGACGAACCCACAATTCAGCTGTCAACATCGCCGACAAGGCTGACTTAAACCACTTGTTGTCAAGTGATATGACTCGCTAAGTAATGGTTTGTCAAACAATACTCATATTTAACTTTGCCTACACTGTACTTTAAAAGGCTCAAAATGTGGTTAACAAATACGTGCTTCCGCTCACGTGAAGAATATAATGCAGAACTTAGAATTAATATTTTAATTTTATTTTTGTGTTTGTTATTAATTATTGTTTGAAATATACGAGTATCCAAATGACATATTACATTTTTGAATTGTTACAAAACATTAAATTCGTTAAAGTTGTTTTAACCCGCACGCCAAAAAGAGTTTGTGTGTCCGTCTCTAGGACCGTAACTCTTAAAGGGGTAAACCTATTTAGATACGGTTTATTTTATTTAAAAGCAGGTTTTCTAGTGGTAATTCTTAGAATTGCTGTTTCAAAATCGGTTCAACAGTTTCAGAACTACGGTGCCATAGACAGACAAACGTAGCGGTCAAACTTAAATACATGATAATAACATTCTCACCTCACACGCTCGGAAAAGTTTGGTTTGCCATTTTACTTCTGCGTGGAAAATTGCGTTTTATTCGCTAGCGTGTTTTAAAATTAGAACCTTTCTAGCCAAAGAAAAACGCACATGGTACGTTCCGAATCGTCATTTTAGTCTTTATAAGTTACATTTTATGCTTATTTAAATTAATACTATCTCTATAATACTCCTTTTTGGTTTTATTAAATTATTTCATTTTCTTAAATCATAAAAACAACAAGAACAAATAATATTTATGCCCGAAAGAAGCGAATCTTTATAGTATAAAGTATATATTCAAAATGGCTGGCGTGGATGCAAAGAGATAGAAAGCTACGCCAGCCACGCACACTGACATTAGTGAAAGCGAGACAAAAGGCCGTGGGGTGTGCGTGCACACTGAGGTGGGGTAAAAGCCGGCTTATATTTAATTTGTGTAACGATATTAAATCTGACGCTCTCGTGTAACGGTATAATCTGACGCTTAGCAAGGATATATGGGAGCGGCCCGAACTTCCGTATTCGCTTTGTGCAAAGTGGGTGGGGACCGTCAAATCGATCGCAATGCGCGATGTGGTAGAAAAGTAAATTAACTCTGGACTGTCATGTGTCAAATTGCAATAATTTCATAGAATTCCTTAATAAAGCTATTAAGTATTTTTAATGATCTTTTGTAGGGAGATGTATCACCGACCTTTGTCTTATCATCAGAGCTATTATTAAGTAGCTTTGTCCGTTGGTTCTAGACTCTTAAACGTCTCTCACACGCTTTACTGATACTGTATTTTTCCCTTTTTGCACAGTTTGAGGTTAGAAATTTATATCATATTTTATTCATTCAAATCCTGTTCGTATTATATTTTTAGTTAAAGTAAGAAAATCACTAAATTTAATATGAACAAACTTTTTACATATTTTCATTGAATTTCGTTGAAAAACAATCCGGAAATCGTTATCAAACCATCCAGTCGCCATTATTTAATATATTGTCAAAATAATGACATTATATTTAAATTTTATTAAAGAATTTTTTAATGTAATGCAATAAAAACAAATTTGACAGATTTCAAGATCACATTAATTGTGGTCACTAGAGGCGCTGTCATCGCGCACACAGCGAATAGAAACATCGTTTCAAAAAATTAGTAATAAGTTATAATATAGGGTACCTGTCGCGGCGCTGGGTCGCATCGCTACAAGTGCGCAGGCGGCGGCGAGGGCCGCTGCGTCGTGAGTGGGAGTGGTAGTACGTGGGGGGCGTACTCCGTCGCGAAGACGTACCGGGGAGAACAGCACACCGAGTAGGTGCCCTTCCTCGCCTGCAGCTCCAGTAGCGAGCAAAGTGACCGCTCGTACAACCGCCACTGGTGCACCACCCATTGGGCTGAAAACACATATACCAAAGAGGCGATGCACATTAAATCTTAAACCAGTGGTTACGGAAGATTTGTGTTATACAATACGGAGCACAAAGTAAATATGCTACTTTTAATATTCAGTCAATTCAATGAAGCTTAAAACAGGCACTGCAATAAACAACATTAATAAAACAAACATACGTAGCTTACTTTCGCAAAAAAACATGTAAAATGCACCGAGAGCTAATAAATAGATTCTAAGTGTCTAACAACTCCTGATGATGCTCCGTGTGGGAGCGAAACACGTGTAGAGTAGTAAAATAAAAATATGTAGCTTACTTCCGCAAAACTCAAGCAGTGTGCACCGCCCGCAAATAAATGCGGCACCTTCACCAACTACTCTACACGTGTTTCGCCCCCACACGGAGCATCATCAGGAGCTGTTAGACCGTGCAATAACGAGCACTAATACACATGTAGAGTAGTACGTGAAGGTGCAAGGTGTGTCGTTGTCTGCATTTTTTTGCGGGCGGACGCTGCATTGTGCACGTGTTTTGCAGAAGTAAGCTACGTATTTTTGTTTTATTAATGGATATGAAATTTGGCCAAATAACGCCCGATTCTGTCAAATCTTTCACTAACAGTTTTAAGAGCAGGGAGCTCTTTCTAATATCATCCATAACCGGTGGTTTATAAATCCATTCTTTTACCCGCTTAAGGCTGATTTAGTAGCTGATATTAAAAGTGGCGTATGTACTATGTACCATAATATTGTTTATCAGATTTTATTACACAGGCAAACGCAATGGAATTCAGTAGTCTTAGGTAATTACCAGAGATCGGAGTAGGTAAATTGATTTACCTCAAACGTATATGTTAATATGGACATGTCCCTTACATGGACAGATTACTATAGTTTCAATTGTAAACATATTTATTTATATTCAATGTTGGAATAAATATAGCAAAAAGAGGACTTCGCACTTTTTCACCAACAATCCTGGGTTCGAATCCTGGAAGGGGCAGATGTTTGCGTGATAAATACGAGCATTTGTACCTGAGTCATGGGTATTCATATTTCTATGGGTATTTTAATTTATTTATCATACTATCTTTCTGTTAACAAGTACTTGCTTTAAGCTAGGCTAATTGTTGTGAATGTAAGAAATATTATTATCATAATTACTTTATTCTCTACCAGCTAATTGACAAGGCTGTATTAAAAAAAACGAAATACAATAAAATGAAAAAACAATAATAAAATTCCACACAAAAAAACAATTTAATACGATTACCAATCGCTTCCTTCTAATTTAAAACTATAATTATCAGTAAATCACTATACTTTAATGAAAAATCATTTCATGTAAATAAATCAATCATATATGGTGTGTGCTTTGTTGGCTGTCTTTAAATAAAAAAATAAAATGCATGTCCATATTATGTATATCGTAAAATAAGTAAGAAAAATCAATCTACTTACTTCAATCTTAGATAATGACCGCTAGCTGCGCTACAGTAATATATTCGCTTTCGATTTCTGTACATTGACACAGAGGGATTTCTAATGTTAGAATCCGGGTAATAATACTCGCTTAGGCATTTAAGCTATACTTTCTAAGCATTCTAAATCTTCAAGCGACATAATATTCTGTATAAATGACACAGTAGTTCAGTACCAGACCAATTTAATATACGTTGATTCTCTTGTGATAGTCGCATAGCAAATACAAAATTCCAGTAGTAACAAATGTATATGAAACGTTAAAAAAAACCGGTCAAGTGCGAGTCGGACTCGCGCATCGAGGGTTCCGTAAAATATTTTTATTATATGATGTAATTAAAAATTTACGGTTTTCGCAATTTTTTCTTTATCTGTGCTATAAGGCGTTGCTTCGTACCAAATTTCAAGATTCTGAGTTCACGGAAAGTAACCTGTAGGTTATGATTCCCTTGCGAGTGTCGAAAATTGTGCAGTATTTTGCGGCATAAACGGCTTTATATTTTGATTGCGTTGGCTTAGAATTTTGATTTCTTCAGCTTCAAGAGACAGTAGACCTGAGTATTTGATAAATTCCAGCTTGATACGTCCTTGCGTTCCTGAGAAAAAGGGTCTGGACAGTCAGACGGACGGACGGACTTTTTTTGTTGAATAAAAATTAACCAAATTTATTATTATCTCTGACATTAGGTTTTCCATTTTTTTACTGATATTAAATTTATTATTATTATATTGTTAGACAGTACAATATAATATCATTATTGTGACTTATGAAAAAGAATCTTATTTAATTTTTAGTTATGTTATTTAGTTTCTTCATTTAATTTATGTGCTCTGGTATTTTCGCTCCACTCCAAAAGAGTAATTAAGTTTTTAAGTACTAAACTAGTATTAATACTTTAAGATGTACACTTAATTTGCTAACAAATAAATTGAATTAAATTTAAATATTCAATTAAATTCAATTTAAAACTTCAATTTCGTACTAACAATTTTTGTTTTTTTTCTTTTCACTTTTGAAACTTTACAAGATTTTTTTGATCTGAATTTATTGATCGTTTTTAAGGCACGTACAGCAAAAAATCTTAGGTATTTAAAAATATAACAATGTGTCAAAGTATCAAATTTTCCAAAAGATGCCATATAAATATACTAGCTGACCCGGCCACGCGTCGCTGTGGTTCAGTTATCATAATTTGCTTACTTTTTTTTGGTTATAAATAAAATGAAACCTATTCTATGTCCTAAGTAGGAACAAATCCAGCAAAATGAAAAAAAAAATCACAATCGGTCGAATAGTTTATCGATGGCAAACACTGTGACACGGTATTTTTCTATATTTAGATATAGATATATATTTAAATATCAACCAATTTAAGATGATTGATTTTCAGTTTGTAAGAATAACTTACAATGTGGTCTGTATTCCAAATAAATAAATTAGCGAATAACAATTGCGTATTATAAGTGACGCGCATAATTGTGTAATATATATATATATATATATATCCGTCAGGTGGGATTCGAACCCACGACCTTCGCTATCGGGGCGAGTGCTCTGACCACTGAGCTACCGAGACACTGGGTGCTGACAATCTTTTAGAAAGTTTTATTTTGTTTTTTTTCCATTCAAATAGTATAAAGAAATTATTGCTCAAATTTCTATACAGTTCCATTATTTATACCTCAGAATTTTACATCAACACTAAACCGACGGATCCTAAGTCTTTAATACGTCATTTCGGTTTAGTAGACATAAAAGTCTATTGCACTATATCGTTAAACTTAAGACATTAACTTCTCAACAGGCGTTGAGGGAACGACTAGCCGGGAAATGTCAAATTAGAACAAACGATTTTCATACTTATTACCAATACCTGTATTTATGGTAACGTCACTCCGAGGTCCCAGGTTCGATACCCGGTCAGGGCAATGTAGAAAACATCTATATTGACTCAGATATAGATGTTTTCTAAATCTGAGCTTTAGGTACTTAAATAAGGTTCAGAATAATGTATGTAAAGTTTTCTAATATTAAATTATGTATAATATTATAATATAAGCAAATAAATAATTCTTTTATTTGCTAGGACATAGTAAAACACAAGTTATATAACGCTAGAGAACAACATTATCTGTCAAATTTGTCGTCCTGCAAACATTTTCAAAATTTCAAATATCAAAGTCAACTTATAAAATGTCATTTAAAATCCTGTAATTATTATAATGAACCTTTAAAAAACAATAGAAATGTGTTAGCGGTTATCTATTAGTTTTTTAATTATTTAACTGAAGTGATGTTGTGTGAAACAGCATCTCATCAACCGGTTGTCTAATATTTTTTTTAATTTTTTTAATTTTTTTATTTTTATATAGTCCTAGGGTTGTATACGGCGGTTGTCTTTTGTTTTCAGCGGATTCAGAGTACCGGATATTTCTAGTAAGATAGGTTTCTAATAGGATATTATAGGAATAGTGAAGCAATGAATATCCCATTGCAGCTTGATGCAATCGAATCATAATTAAAAGAAAAACAATGGAACTTTTTTCTGTCATTTAACTACAATGTCATTGATTTTAACGACCGGTGGCAATAGTTTAATTGACATGAGACAATAAATTAATGGATTTTAGGGACTGCACAATAGTATTTTCTTGGCGTGAACTACGTGTATTTTTGAAATGAAATTTCTTTAGCGGCGTTGTCCACTTTTTGGGATGGGTTAAAAATGTTAAGCACGCGTCAGGACACGTGACATGATCGAAAATTCGTAAGACGGAGGGAGAGTAAACCGCCGGCGCGGCGAAGGATAGGAAGTAATATCCCCCTCTCTTTCTACCGCGCGGCGAAAATGTATGCCTGCTCCTGCTGTTTCGTTTAAGCGGCGCAGGGAGCTGGCGCGATTGTGCGTGTATGTTTGTGTACGATAGCGCAATAAATGAATATCGTATTTTACCAAATAAATGATAGTACTTTTATACTGATAATTAAAGCAATTCGTGCGAAATTATTCCGTAATCATTTCAAAATATAAAAAATGTACAATGTTAATGTTCATGTTTTCACTTCTGCCGGCACTCCGAGAGTACAACCCGTTGTTTTTTTTATTTAATTCATATGGAGTGTCAGAGACTAACATTAGTTTTTACATTTTAAATTTAACAACTCAAAACATGCAAAACTATGTCTGAGCATACGGTGATCTCGGATATCAGAAAAAACGATGGTCCATAGGATACGGTTGTCTATGGTTGTTTTTTTTATGATGCGCATCAAGCTACACTTTAATAAAGGCCATATCAAGTTTAAAATGTATTGCGAATTGTGCTGTAGGTAGACTGCAAAGAATTTATTTATCATTTGGTAATAAATAGACAAATACATTACTTACTATATTATAATTATAAATTACAATTACGACTACAAAAACAGTCTATCCGTTTCACTAGTATCCATAACACAAGTTTTACAGTGCTTACTTTATATATTTATTATATTTTATTATATTTTTATCGTTAGCGTTCGACCAGGTGTTATTTATTCACACAAGTTTCTGTTAATGGCTTGTTATAATTAATAATAATAAAAGACCTTTAAATGGACAGACATTTTAAATAATTAAATTTTTTGAATTATATAACTACTATGCTTCAGTGAATGAGTAAGGGTTATAGCTTTTAAATAATTTTAGTAGAAATAAGACGACGCATTAATTAAGACTGATGTAGAGTTACAGACGGTACTTATGATATAATTAGTGCAAATAAAATGTCTCTCGTAACCTATAAACGTCGCGAGAACTTCTATGAATATAATAAATGTCTCTTCTACATTTAAATAGGATGGGTGTGCACTGTATGTCATGATCCTCAACCTATTAATTAATTGATTCGACGATCACCGTATTTTAGACCGGTTGTCATGGTAACATTATTCTAAGGTCCCGGGTTCAATAATTCTATATTTGTTTATTGTAACACTATTGACCATAATAAAACATTGGCGCAATAGGCGGACTTAATGATAAAAGCATTCCAGACAAACCTTTTGGGAAAACAAAACAAACTAAAAAAAGGAGATAAACATATATAAATATACATACATTATAATAATATATACTCACTCTAGTAATAAAGTGACGGATGACGATTAATACCTTGATAATCTTTCTAGAAGAAAGGCTCGATCTTGCCTTTTCAAGGCTAATTTATCAGGAGATTTTCTAGTTGGTTTCGGGAAGGCTGTTCCAGGGTCGAATAGCGTGAAGAGTAATGGAATTAGCCATAAAGCGAGAATGAAATAGGGGAGTGGAGAGTATTAATGACTCGAGTGCTATATATATAAACTATATATCGGCTCTGGTTGTTGTTGTACCGTCGTTGTTTCCGAGTTCATAATATAAGTGCTATAAGTAAGTAAAAAAGTAATTATACTTTGGTGATGCTGTCTAATCAATATGTTTGTATATTTTATACATTTGGGTTACTTTCCCTAAGGATGGCAGCGGCGTGGGGAATATGTTACATACATAACTCACTTATGAGGGCCTAGAACAAATTAATAGATGCAAATGAATACAGATGTAGCCAAAATCAATAGCTTAACCTGCCCAAGTTTATAAGACCGCCGGGGTTTTTTCTGTTTTTTAACGGAAGTTTAATCAAGGCTCAATAGAATGCCGGCGTTCTCACGCAGCCAGACTACTTTAAACTCTAATTTCTTCCGCCTCGTTATTACTTTCTATGAACAACTTTAGTGGAAAGACAATTAAAATAGAAAATATTTAAACGTCATTCTGGAGTTAATCACTGTTTTTATTATTGGCTGTCATTAATGAGGCATTTGCCATTTGAGTTGTTAATTCCTGCCGGAATTTTGAGTAAATGCATTTTTGGTAACCCATCCAATGACTAGCCTTTGTAAAAAAAAATAATACTACTTAAAATAAAACAGTAATAACAATATAAGCATACGAATAGCGAACGGCTTTGTATTCAACAGTGTAAATTGATGTTTAATAAAACTGTTTTTACCGGATTAGTTTCGCATTTAATTTTATTGGAGCTATAATCTCAGGATGACTAGGACTATGTCATCCTGTGATCATGGCTACAAAGGAGTTTAAATGTCGGTATTTAATATAAAAAAAATTAAATGCTCAACTTTACCGGGTTATTTAAATGTGTAGTAAGTGCGAAAGCTTTTAGACTAAAAATTGCTTGAGGATGTGCAACACTTGTTGATGGAATGTATCAAAAACCAAAGCGAGAGACTGCGACTTATTCACCACTTACACCTGAAGGCATCTGATTTGGGAGCTTTAAAAAGTATTTTGGCGGATCTCCCATCAGATGCAGCCAGGCTTGTATCTGTCCTCGTTCAATTACGTTTATGATGTGCTGCTGAAAGGCTTAGGGTACAATGGGACTGACGTGCTCTGTGTAAAAGTATTTAAAATAAATAAAGAAAAAACATTGCTTAAAACATGGATTTTTACAGTTAAATAATTAAACAATAAAAATACTGTTTTAACTACCGTTCTCTTATTTTAATTTATTTATAAATATCGTACTGAATCTTAGATTCGCGTATGCTACTGATTTTCCTTCGACAATTTATAAAGAAACTTAATATCTGATATAAACTACGTTGTTTATTAATATTCAAAGGAAACAAATAGTAAAATTTGCATTTATGTATATGCAAGTAAATAGTACAAGGGTACAAGAACTAAGCATAAAGCTTGGCTAGCACCATAGATTGGAGCGGAGCGTAATACTAAAAAAAATCAATAATGTTAAGTAAATTTTAAAGTTCCATAAAAAGAAAACTTTCAAAAATCGCGCGCTTTTTTCAATGGATTTCCCATAGAGCCAATGTTTCTTGTTCATAACTTTTTTATTTTTGTGAATTTCAAAATTTCAAAGCTCCGTATAATCTGGTGTATAAATGTGTTGATTTGATTCCACACAAACATTATTAAAATCGGCTAAGCACTCGGGAAGTTATGGCGTAACAGACATTTCGTAATTAAAGCTGATCAATGGGAGATCCATGGGATCCTCCAATAATAACAACAATAGACTAGTAGCTAAAGCACTTGTGTTATGGAATTTAGAAACAACAATGGCACCACAATACCCATACCCGTGCCACAACAGAAAAGTTCGTTTTCTACTTTGCCCCGGCCGGAGATTAAATATGGGACCTCCTGAGTGGCGTTTCCATGCGAGCCTCTCGACCACGGAGGTCGTAAATTTTTGGTCACCCATCCAGTAACCAGCCATTGCGAAAGTGACTTAACTTTCTAAATTGTAAACCGAACGTTTCGGGCTATATCAATCCAATCATAGCTTCAGCAGTGGTACTATAGTAAATATTTTATGCGAAAAAAGAAAAATAAAAGAGTAACATTAAATTTTAATAAAAAAAAATTACTTGTTTCGCATTCTTAGGCGGGACTCGAGATATGGCAGATTGCTAATATTATATCAAAGATATAAATGAAATGAAATCGGAGTGTCTGTTTGTAATATTGAAGTAACCGTTTTTTACTATATGCATATATATATGGTACATACACCAAAATAACATTTTTTACCATTTTTGTCTGTCTGTTTGTTCCGGCTAATCTCTGAAATGGCTGGACCGGTTTTGACGGGACTTTTATTGGCAGGTAGCTGATGTAATAAGCAGTAAGTTAGGCAACTAAAATTTTAATATATTGCAAATTATAATAACTGAGCCACAGCAACGTGTGGCCGAATCAGCTAGTTTTATAATAAGTTGATACAAATAATATTAGTTCAAATAAATGATAACAAGAAAAAATCTAACTCTAGTCTCATGAATACGAGCATTTGTACTCAACTCATGATTATATGTGTATACGTTAGCCTAGTTTCCATAACACAAACCTTACAGTGTTTATTTTGGGCTAGATTACTGCGAATATAAGTATTATTATAAAAAAACGAGCAGTTGTATGCTTAAACAAAAATGATAAATCCGCAGATAAAGGGCACCGTTATAAGCAGCAAATATATTTCTGAACGTAAATAACGGATGTTATTATTGAAATAAGGAAGACGACCGAACGACTAGAAACAGGTTGAATACAATGTTGCACTCGACGCATATTTAAATCTTAGCTAATAGCGATATCAAACTATTTCCAACTACGCACACATTGAAATTAGTAAACACGCGATATATAACTCTATAATGTAAACAATAAATATCAGAATCGCTTCCCGTCTGGTGCGTTTGTCGATTCACACGCGATTGCATTGATAATGTTGTATCATTGGCGAGGAGCGTCATAACAAGCCAGTTATATGTACCTACCACGTGGCGTTCAATGTATACTTATGTCTGATTGACATCCAATATAACTTGACCTGTCTACCATTTAGAAATGACCGCGATATCGCTGGTATTTCACACGAAGGAAGGAGGCAAGGAAGCTCAATATTTTCTGGCGTAATTTTCTAGCGTAAGTACAAAGATAGAAAATGTTACCGTTTTATTGTGAAAAGATTAATCGTATTGTTCGGTGCAGATGTTAAAAGGGTTAAATGACGTACGACTTGATAAACTACTTTTACTGGCAATTTGATCGACATATCCTGAAAGTATTATTTCAGCGTGCGAATGTCAAACGCAAATGAAGCCAAGAATAGACATTGGTATGACTATGAATTACAAATTTCATACAGATAACGTAATACTTTGTTGGTTTATTATACTTTTAGATTTATATAAATATTAATATCTTTAGAATAAAACACTTTTTTACGGATTTGTGCGCATGTTTTATTTTATATTTAATCCTGACGTTTCGACTCCTTTACAGAATAATAAAACATGCGCAAAAACCCGTAAAAAAGTGTTTTATTCTAATGTGTAATGTGCGCGGAAGTGTAAGAACTAAATATATTAATATCTTTTAGAATGTATTTTGGAGAGTGTGCTCATACCGCCATCTCCCTTTTTCCATTGGACATCCAGACGCACTACGGGTTACCACCCTTTCTTGGTTGCTATTCCTACTTGTCGCACCAAGGGCTTCGCAATATCTTTCTTAATGCCCACAGCAAAGGAGTGGAACGCCCTCCCTGTATCTGTACATATAACCCGTCCATTTTCAAAGCTAGGGTTAATAGGTATCTTCTGGGTTAGCTCGTTCCATCGTGGGTCCTGTCATGGCCCCTTGACTTGCTTGACTGGGATCAGGAGCGAACCCCTTTAAAAAAATCTACGAGGAAACGCTACAAGCCTTTTGGGCACCTTTCTTAACAGGACTGGTAAAACAGATTTTCACTTTTTTAGAGATTTTTTACATTATGTCTTTTTTTTACTTATGTTTTAGTTTAAGTTTGTACTTGTTTTTGATATAGTAACTTTTTATCTTTATGTTTACACTACTATCTCTACGCTATCCTAGTCCTTCAAGGTTGTCTGGCATAGATGATCTGTCTATGAGAATATCGCATCGTTATATTCTAAATGTGGCATTAGCAATAAAGTGTTTTGTATAGCTTTTTTGTGTTAAAAAAAAGCTATTAAAGAAAACATATTTATCACTAATACTTTAAGTTGTAATTTAAGTAAATACTTTGCTATATGTACAGTTCTATGTTAAATCCTTGACCACAGACAAGATGTCCCCATATGAATGTTTTGGATGGATGATGATGTCCCAAAATGAAGATTAACCCAGAAGGTGCCTATTCACCCTGGCTTTAAAAACGGACGGGTTATAAGTACTCGGAAACACAGACTCAGGGATGGAGTTCCACTCCTTTGCTGTGCGCATTATGAAAGATGAGAAGCGCTCGGTGCGACAGGTAGAAATAGTAATCAAGAAATGACACAGTATTTGCACACAGCAACATAACATTGTGTTAACGCAGATAATAATTAGATACAAACTAATCTTGAAACCTTGAAAAGCTTATCATTATTAATTATACAGTTGGTAATTATGTAGAGTCGAGTAGCAACGACATTCGCACACCGCCGCACAATATAGCAAAACAAACGAAGATTTACACTTAGTACCTATAACAGAGGGCGCTAGCTCCATAAAAGCGCATTTGATTTAGGAACCTACATCACGCTAGCTTTTAAGATTTTTCTTACACTTCTGTGACTATCACACATTTAAATAAAATCATATTATTATAGATCAGACTCAGGGCTCGTTTATTTTGTTTTTTACATTAAATCCTGATGTTTCGACTACTACAAAAGCCGTGATCACAGGATGACTGAAGTAATGGTCGTCATACATTCATGTGTCACAGTGATTGTTGTTTATTTAAACCGATTTAAGTTTGAATATAAACTAGTCCATTTATTCCTTAATTACTTTTGACCATGCTACTAGATAGATTAAACGTGTGTCAAAGCTAAATTCATGTTATGATATAAACATAAAATGTATCGCATTAATTCCTGTTAATTATCAGATTCCACTGTTTGTCATATGGTGTTCGGCAGAGTTGCATAGCACCAACTTTTCACACTTTAAGAGTGTCTTAAATGGCGACCAATCCTTCACATAGTGTCGAAAAGGCGGCCATTGATATTGGAAGTAATCATCATAGATTTCCCGTAAACTACAAAACGGGCAATGAGGGAATCCATGCAATTAAAGTAACCGACATAGTCCGCAGAATTGCCAAAATTAAGTGGCAGCAGGTGGGGCATATAGCTCGTAGAACTGATGGCCGTTGGGGCAGAAAAGTTCTCGAGTGGCGACCATGAACTGGAAGACGAAGTGTAGGCCTCCCACTCGGTGGACTGACGATCTAGTGAAGGTCTCGGTAAGCACCTGGATGTGGATAGCGCAGGACGGATCATTGTGGAGATCTTTTTGAAGGCGTCTGTCCAGTAGTGGACGCCATTTGGCTGATACGACGATGACTGCGAGCTCAAATTTGTGTGCCAAGCTTGGAGTTTATAACAAAACCTTGGCGGGCTAGCACCCCGGTTTTCATGGTAGCGCCAATCCTGGATTCCCGGATTCAATTTGCGTCCGGGTTTGGTAGAAGAACCGCGCATTTATTATTAATAAATGAAGTGGAAATGAGAGCATTAAGAAGTATAGCTGGAGTGAACTTGATGGATAAAATAAAAAAGTGGTGTGGTGTGGATGATGATATAGTGACAAAGATAGAGAAAGAGATGCTTCGATGGTTTGGATATGTAGAGCGGATGGACAAAACAAGCTTAAGAATACATATATATGAGGCAAATGTGCATGGGCAAGTCGGTAACGGCAGACCAAGGCGAACTTTTAGTGACTAAATAGAGGATGTCCTGAAAAAAGGCCAGGTGAAAAGTACCCTTAACCGACGAGCTTGTATGAAAGGTCTGATAAGAGTTGAAGAAGCTAGAGATGTTTGTCGGGATCGAATTATGTACGTATGTATAACTAATCCATGCAATGAAAACTCTTGCAAAAGTGACTTAACCTTCATAACCGTCGAAGCATGCTAATTATTGCGTACTCAAGCTCAATAGTTCAAACAATTCTAATTACCATGTTTCTCACTTTGATTACAACTAAAGAACCATTGAGAACGCAAGATTTACTGACTGATTAAGACCCTTTATAACATTTATCTAAGATTTAAAAGCCTTTTCATGCTGCGCTTGCGCACCACGCCCTGACCTTGAACCTGGATCGCGAAGTGCATGGCTAATTAATGTTATCAACGCCTAATAAGGAAGAAAACCTTCAGGGTTGTCAACTTGAGTTCTCATAACATTGTATCATTTCTAATTACTGATTGTGGTAAGTCATAATGAAGTTCAAATATTTTATATTCTTAAGGCAATAAAAATCTTACTAGAAAAATACTAGAAAAAATCGACTTGGGTCACAAGTGAATTGTCAGGCAAGTAACTTTGGAAGTCTGGTCCAATGCTCTCCCAATTGTCTTCACTTGTGAGCGGAGTCGATTTTTTCTAGTATTTATCTATTAAAAAAATTATACTATAATATCTTATAGTATAATTTTTTTAATTGAAAACTGCAAAATATATTAAATATATAAAATTATAAAGCAATAAAAACCTGGTCTCTCTAAACTTCTCGTTTAATTCTGGTTTGTGAGAATTTCGCAATGTGAGAAAACACTAATAAAATTAGGATAATGTGTGGAGATTAAGTAGTTTACATTAATATAACAAATGGAGTAAACAATAAGATATGTAACCTTTAGGACAATGTATTATATCATTATTATTACGGAATATTCGGAATATAAATATTAGGACATAATATTAGGATACAAAAGGGACCAAATATAGAATCTACATCGCGAATTTGCAGTAGTTCAATTTTCTTTATAAAGAACTATTACATACAATAAAAGAAAAAGAAATTATTATGAGAAAACATTTAACTTAACTCAGGTGTTAAACGAGGCACCATAAAATTTTATAAAGTTTAAATGCTTAAAAAACGACTGTGCTTTAGATCACACTACTGAAGTAAAACTTCTAAATATTTATATATATATAAAGTGTGATCGTACCTCTCTCTTACCCCTACAGTTATATACGAAACGTAACTCTCTCTCTTTCTATCATCACTAACTTATATCTCCCTTTCAACTTCCATTCGCCGCGCCGGCACACACTTTTCGTTACGCTCTCGTCACGCATTCACCAGCCTACACCTCAAACGTGCGTAAAGAAGTTTTAATTCAATAAGAAAAAAGGTTTGCAAGAGCTACTATTTCATGCTGATGTACTACTGACGTGGCACACAACACAAGCCTCTAGAGGTTAAACGTAATATTCATAATTTATTTTTCGCATTTTTAATATTCTTCATTAAAAAAGATGTTAATATGCGTGTGACATCCCTAGTATAGCAGGAGTCGCATACACTCCACACTTATTCTTAGAAGGGACGTATGCTCAGTTGCCGTTTAAACGGTATGAGAAGAATGATAAAGAATAATTCTAATGATAAAAATACACATAAGAAATATGAGTTTTGTAATACCCTGAGTCCCTGATATAAGTCATATACTTTGGGATAGGCTAATTGGTGTCTATGAGAAAAAAATATTATTATTTATCGCCAAAGAAAGGAGAATTACATGATGGCCATTAAATGGTTACTGACAGTGTACCTGTTAGCCATGTGTCTAAAATTATACACATTATTTAATATTTTCGTATTAAAATAATTAATCGATAGGAAGATGTTTTTAATGCAACAAAATGGGTAATCTGCTGTCGGTTGTCAGTACTCTATAATTAAATAAAGCAAGCAAGTCAGTCTTAGCATCACCTTTATACAGCTATGTACAGTTAAGCGCTAGTCAATACAAATAAAAAGGTAATAATTATATTTTATTCAACTCTCATGGTAAATTAGTATTAATTAAAATGGGATTATTATTGTTTTTTATTTATTTTCCTCAATATTTCGAATAAACTTGGTAATTAATAGGCTGACCACACCGACACCGACCTGAATAAATGGCATTAAATATGCCTTTTAGATTTTTGAAAATATGAAAATTTTATTTCTTAATTTTTAGTCATTGAATAAGTAGTTTGTAATTATTTTTTTTATTTGATTAGATTTCTATAAGATTTTAAATGTGTTTGTAAGAAACAACCACGTTTCCGAGCCCTCAGCTTATTTTTTAGTTTATCAATGTAATTACTTTGTTAACTAGTTCAGTTAATTATTATACTTATATAAAATTTGTATAATAATAGAAAGAGTTATTATTAGTATTAATCATACTGAAAAAAAACTCAGAACCTTGAAATTTTGTAAGGGTTGGTGAGCTGTTGACTATACCTACTTCAGTAAGCGTGACTTCCGCGATGCCTGGTCGCACGCTAGCAGAGCCTTAAAAGATGAGCCTTAAGGCGTTCCACAAACGAAGAATCTAGCAGTTTTATATATACATAAGAAGATATACATATATCTTACGCGCCATATTTTGGCGCGTAAGTTTAGCCTATATATTACTTATTTAAAAAAAAAGGAATTTCAATAAAACTGGCTTTATTTTATGTGTGATTGATGTTGGTTGCAGATGACCATACGCCGATGTGGGTAGAATTGTTAACCTCCTTTTTTCGGTTAAACATGTATATCTTCAAATTGAATACTAATAATACTTTACGGTGTCCATGATTTTTTTTATTAATGAAACATCTGCCAAGTCATTTCATATATGCAAATTGGTTTTAATTTAGAAACCTATGCAATATATAACGGTTATTGTGTAGACATTAATGAGAGCTAAAGTTGATTTACCGAGGTGTAAGCGCTTTCGAAATATATTTATATGACACCTTCCGTAGCTTAAGGCGCACAAATCTTTACACAGAACATAATTATAGACAGGGAATAATAAACAGTGTTTTATTGGTAGTTATAACAGCTTCATAATATACAGGGCGTCCTGCGGATGTAAAGTGCGGAGGTCAAGCCACAATAATTATTTTGTATTAGGGCATTTGTCTTGTTTTACAAAAATATTCCAAATTGTTCATTATAGAATATTCATCTACTATTTGATTAATTCTTTGTTAATTTCTCTATTACCATGTCATGACGTCACTTACTTGTTAACAAACTTTAGCTCATTCAAATTCAAATCATAATACGTAATACTTAGAGCGACTTTTACTGTAAGCAAGCAGTTGACGTCACTCAAGTTTTAGATAACCCCGTGCGTCAGGTGGTCAAACATGAGATTTTAATTATTATATTTAACTAGCTAACCCAGCCACGCGTTGCTGGTATAACCCGGTTACGCGTTGCTGGTATAACCCGGCCACGCGTTGCTGGTACAACCCGGCCACGCGTTGCTGGTACAACCCGGCCACGCGTTGCTATGATAACGTTAATTGATTATAAAAACTGTTATTCTTAGGCTTATGGTAACTATATATGGTAACAAACCCATAAAGTATTATCATATAAAGGGTCCACTGCTATAATGATGGATGTCCTTTGTCTTTTGTTTTAAGATAATTGGGTTTTAAATTTATAAAAGATGTAAGAAAACTCAGACCTGAAGATAATAAAATGTTGTTTATTAAAGTATATGTATAAAATATTATTTCTTTGGAAAATAATCATTCTTAGGGTATTAAAACTAACCGAATGGCATTATTGGTTAAGAATTAAATGTTTTTGGACATTCATCATTATTGCAGTGGACCCTTCATATAATATAATGTACTGGTAATTTCCTACAAAATTTATGTATATATGTTACGGTAAGTGTGATTAATTGAAAGTTATTAATAATTACCAACAATTATTAATAATAAAACTTCAATAACCTAACCTAACTTAACCAAATCATGAGGTAAGTATTAATAATAACTGGTTATTATTAATAATAACCAAAGTAATCACATTTAACGTAACATATATATATTTTAAAAGATTGTGTGTGCTAAATTGGTTTTAAAAACCAGGTCTATATATGCCTGATATACCTATATATACAGGTCCAGGTATATGCTAGTCTACTGAGCTTTTTGCCTAATTGGAAGAATTTCTTGGACACTATACAATTACTCATTTTGCCATAGTGCTTTCTATACTGCTGCAAAATGTATAAAAGCAGCTTTTAAACACTATTACAATTCTAAGATACCGAAATATAAAATTGACTCTGATATAATATTTTTCCTATTCTGCCATCTTTCAGCTAAGCTTAGGGGTTTTTTTATATTTTTATTGTGAATAGGAAATCGCTTAACCGCTATCTCGTCTGATGGTAAGCGACGAGGCAATCTAGGATGTAACGCGCTTGCTTATAAGATACCTATTCACTCGTGACTTGAAGACCCCAATATTGTATTTAGGAAACGCAGGCTCAGACAAAGAGTTCCACTCTTTAGCAGTACGGATTACAAAATTGGAACCAAAACGCTTAGTGTGACTCTTTGATATATCAACCATATAACTGTGGCGCCTATTCGCATGTCTGGTTGTCCGATGATAAAATGGGGACGGCGGAATAAGGCTGTGCAATTCTGCTGCACACTCTCCGAAATATTGTTTCGGAGAGTGTGCAGCAGGTTGTTTTTGGTTTTTAATACTAGCATATGTAAAAAACATCTCTTTCGACCCATGTAGGAATCACACTTCTATTATATGTAGGTTTTGAAATCGTTCGAACAAAAACATTTTTTTTTAATTTTTCGCGTTTTTCGCTCATATTTCAAAATAATAATTTAGTGCTTAGCGTTGATTTACCTAGTTTTTTAAATACAACTGTACGTAAGTGTGCAGGAGCCCTTATCATACAAGCGGAGATACAAATTGTAAGAAAACTTTGTTTCGTGACTTGAACTATTAGGAAATAAAAGAGAACAGTATCCCACCAGCGTGGAAATAAAAAAAATGCAAGAGTACTTTCTATAGGCTTTTGGCGAGGACGGGAAGCGCCACTTTAGAGGTTATGCTTTTATTTGTAAAATTTGTGTTGTAGCGGATTTAAGTGTAGTATCGGTGTATTTATAAACATTAAGAGAACACGCACGAGCATTAATGAGAGCAGATGTTTTTTCACGCTCTCTCAAGTTTCAATAAATCTTGACTCTTTTACTGAAACCTAGGGAAAAAGGTTATTTCATTAATCAGTCATCATCCATTAATAATAATAGTATTGCTTACATTCACACCAATTATCCTAGCCCAAAGTAAGCACTATGAGGCTCCTGTTATGGATACTAAGGTAACGGATAGACATACATATATGATACATAGAAATGTAATATTTATAGAAATATACATATATGACCATGACTCAGGTACAAATGCTCGTATTAATCATCAAACATCTGCTACTTCCGGGATTTGAACCCAGGACCGTTCGGTGCGAAAGGCCTGCCTTTCGTTACCGTTGCACCAAAATATCATAAATCAGCTTTCATTTATATCAAAACACGTATCTGAAAACGAGGCTGTACAGGATCGCACTCTTTTGCCTTTTTTATAGCTACAATTAATAAAAAGAAATTTAAGAAGTACTTAGTAAAAGTACTCACTATATTAATATTATCTATAGTAATGTAATAAAGGTTAAGAATTGGTTTTTGAATTTCTGAAAGTAGGCTAAATGCACAAATCGTGCCAGCAACAAATAAAGAAAAAAAATTTGAGAAAATAAGATAAGGTAGGTAAATATCTCATAATAAAATAAAATTTAATAAGAATTAGTTTCCTTACTTTAAAGTATTTGGACTTAAGTTTGTATGAAATGCACGTTAATGCTCTGAAAGTGCCTTGCTATAAATATGTCTATACTTCAGACATATTTATAGTAATTTTTATAATTTGGTTATTTAAGAATATAACTACTAGATTTTTATATCAATAAGGGGATGCAAGTTTGAGTCTCGCCAGACACCTGAGACGAGTTAAATGTTTTCTTTCAATAATTTCTTTACATTTTTGGCCACCCATTCGATAAAAAGCCTTTGAAATAGTTGTTTAACCTCCGTAATCTTAGGCCAGGTGCTTACCTTTTATCTTAATACAACAGTTAACTTTCATAAAGAGCATTCATAGAGATAACAAGTCTCGACCTTAAAAGTTCGCAACCTTGCCGGTAGAGTTCAAAACAGACAAGATATCTTCTAGTACAATAATCTTTTACATACTAACAAAGTTTATACAAAATGTAAGTAATTTATTTCGGACAAAGACGCTGTGTTGTGACTGTTATCAATAGGTTAACCATAGGTTTTGGATTGGCAGGAAAATTCCCCAATTTTTATTTTTATTTTTCTACTAAGCTGATTGTATTTAACCTTGTAGATTGGAATATTTTACATATAACAATTACGTATTGTAATACAGTATAAGAATTAAAAATGGTTCATCTTAAAAATCGATTTAATAAAGTAAAATCGTTAAAACGTGTTGGCTTTACGATACATATATACATTGTTTTAAAAGTTTTCAATATTCTGATTAAATATAAAATAAGGTAGAGATTATTTTTTATTAAAATTGTTATACCGTAGCGTTTTATGTATTAAATAGAAAATAACTAGGCGATGCAGTCGCTAAGCATAAAGCTACGCTAGCACCATAACTCGGGAAGTTATGGCGTAACAGACATTTCGCCATTGAAGCTCCGCTCCCATAAATAAATTTTGTGTTCTTATCTTACATTTCATGTTGTTTAGTATTATATCAAATAAAATGCTACGAATAAAGAAAAAGTAACACGAGGATTACAAATTGCTTGTTTGCTTTGATATCAATCCCGTTTATGGTCTAGCGATTGAATCACCGGTTTTAAAACAAGAATCAGTTCCAATGAAGAATTTTTGGCTTTGTATGATTAGAGGTAGTAGGTAAGCCTTTCCAATCTATTTACCTGACGCAACCATGTCACAAACTCACGACATATTTCCAGTTAGAGATATTATAATAACTTTTCAGGTTTTATGAATGAAAGTTTTAAACATTTCCACCATTGTTCACATTATTTCCCGCACTTTTGTTTCTGTCCCGGTTTAAAGTTGAAAAATTATGGTCAGCTCATTTATCAAGTGAGTTGAGTCAAACGTAGGCATAAATAACTCTTGGACAATTAGCGCTTTGTCACCGTTCCGATAAGATGATGATTAAATGTAGCACAATGTTTATATTCAGGAAAAGAAAAGTTATTATTTAATAGTAAAAGGTTATTAAACTTACTCGAGTAAAGAAATATCATTTGTTTTGTTATTAGAAGATTGTTTTTAATGGGGTCGCTCTTGATCCCAGTCAAGCCCGGAGGCCAAAACTGGATCCATGATGGAGTTAACCCAGAAGGCCTATTCACCCTGGCTTTAAAAACGGACGGGTTATAAGTACTCGGAAATACAGACGCAGGGAGGTAGTTCCACTCCTTTGCTGTGCGCATTATAAATGATGTAGGTATAGCAACCAAGAAAGGGTGGTGGTGGTACAATCTTCTTCCGCCGTCCCCATTTTATCATCGGACAACCAGACTTACAAATTGGCGACACCGTTATATGGTGGATATACCAAAGAATCGCACTAAGCGTTTTGGTTCCAATTTTGTGATACGTACCGCTAAGGAGTGGAACTCTTTGCCTGAGTCTATGTTTCCTGACAAATACAATACCTATCCATCCAAAGGTTGTCTGGAAGAGATCGCTCTGAGCGATAAGACCGCCCATTGTAACACTATTTTAAGTTTTCTCTTGTTATCTTATTATTTCAATGTGGTGTTATCAATAAAGTGTTTTGTATTGTATTGTATACAATTTAGGGGTCTTCTAGGCAAGCGCGTCACATCCTAGATCACATCAACGCTTACTATCAGGCGAGATGGTGGTCAAGAGCATGCCTATTTTCTAAAAAAAAAAACCGACGGATTCTAACGTATGTAGGTATAAAATGTCACGTGTGTAACAGTAACGCTTCTGTCTTTGATATAAAGGTCTCGAATTCAATTAGTGTTTGGCAGCAATGTTTGATTGGTGAGTGTGAGCGCTAGTTAAGTGTTTTAAGTATCCATAAGTGTTACACTTAAAAAATTTACTGTATATATTTAAGTCAATCATTATGGAATAAATTGACAAACAGAAACTGTAAATTATTTTAGAATTCACTATAGTTTTTATGAGGAAACAAATGGGAGGAAATAGCGTATGGATAGTAACTAGAGAGCAGTTCCCCATCTCATCATATATAGAGTACTAGTTTGTTGGTAGATTGAATGACTTTTAGACGATCTTAAAAAGAAATTACTATACTCCTTATTGCAATTACGAAGTAGTGAAATAGAATAGTATAATAACAATATATTAGAGAGAAATGGTGGGGTTATCTGTTAATAGAAATCTCTTCCATTCAACTTAGGGTACGTGTGTGACTTAATCAATTCGTTGCTACATACAATCACCAGAAACAAAGGCTACGAGCTTGATTTACGTGAAAAAAAAAATAAGTTGTCGATAAAAAATGCCATATTTCACACCATTAAAGGCTCCCACACTGGTGACGGGACACATTGTAAATATGTCTTTCTATTAATATTACATATTTATGTATGATATATGTATGTCTCTCCGTTACACTAGTATCCATAGCACAAGTCTCTTACAAGGGTTACTTTGGGCTAGGCTAATTGGTGTGAATGTAAAGAGATATTATTATTATTATAATCATAAAAAAAACGATTTAATATCTGCACCCAGCTCATTGTGAAACTGGCGTGATACTTATACGAGCACGTTGAATAGTCAATGAGGGTCACAGATCGTGCTCCTGAAACAGCCAAGGGAAGGACGCGGCAAAGGCAAATTAGCACTTTCAATTATAATGCTTATCACGTGTGACATATGATACAAATTTATACAAACTTATTATTGTAAAGTCACTGAGAAGCGATGCAGTTTTACAAAAATATATTTATGACTAATCGTAGAAATATCATTAGGTAAGGCCTGTAAGCTTAGTATTTCGATATCGAGTATCATCAGAATAAAACACTTTTTTACGGATTTTTGCGCATGTTTTATTTTATATTTAATCCTGACGTTTCGACTCCTTTACAGGAGCCGTGATCACAGGATGACGTCATCCTCATGACATGTGTAATGTGCGCGGAAGTGTAAGAACTAAATATCCAGTATCATGTTTTAAGTATGTATTACAGTTCTGGCCATGATGTTGACATTGACCGAAGATATGCAACATTTACAATACTGAGACATCTTTAAAACTGTGCCTCCGATAAGAAATAAATGATAAATGATTAACGACTGAAATCCAGCAAGTTATCGACCATCTGTATGGATCAATCAATGAATCACTCTTTCAACTACTTATCATACTAGGTCGATGCAGTCGCTAAGCATAAAGCTTCGCTAGCACCATATATTGGAGCGGAGCGTAATACTAAAAAAATATATTCAATAATGTTTAGTAAATTTTCAAATTCCATAAGAATGAAAGCTTTCAAAAAGCGCGCGCTTTTTGTTTCAATAGGAAATCCGATAGAGCCAATGTTTTATGGTCATAACTTTTTTATTTTTGTGAATTTCAAAAGTCGTGTTCGTTACATTTTTTGTGCGCATGTGCGGGATTTTGCATATGCGCATTGAATAAAATTAGTTGAACGCATACAAGGAAACGAACACGACTAAAATTCGGGCTCCGTCACAATCTAGTGTGTTCTAAATGTGTCGATTCGATTCCACACAAATTTTTAAATCGGTTAAGAATTCGGAGAGTTATGGCATAACAGTCATTAAAGCTGATCCATGATCTCCAATCATTTTGGCTACCTTTTGTTGGAAAATTTTGTATACCTACTATAGACGACGCAATAGTTCTTAGTAAATACTTTTTATTCTATTTGTCAAATGTCAATGTAAATTATTTATATAGAAAAAAAGAAACAAGTGTCATTCATTATATTATTATAAAATATTTGCCGATTTTTTATTCGCTTACGTTGGCCGCTCTTCCGAGAAATAATTTAAACATTAACGCCTAATATTGTATCAGCAACACCTACTATATTAATACTTTTTAGTTCCTTTATGTAATTTAAATTCTATATGACTTTGACAAATCTTTTTAAACCAAAATCTATTGTAATTCTTTATTACGTCTGTCAATATTATATCTCCTGTATATTTCAAACTTTTATTTATCCATCCATTAATTTTACAACACCTTTATCTTTTTATTATCTGAGCACTACGAAATTGACTAATATATATATATATATGGCTCGGTACAATTTCTGGTATTCATCACACGAACATCTGCCGCTCCCGGGACTCGAACCAGGATGTTATAAAAAAAATAACACACTAATTGATCCGTTTAAAGTACCTAGTTTCATTATGATGAATGAACAGCACGAAAGTATAAAAAACTAAATAAGTTGTACATTATCTTTCATTTTCATAGCCACTTACATTATTATTCATCTGTAATCTAAGATCACAGTGGTTTGTGTGTTTGTCTGTCCGCTCTTTTTCCGGCCCTTTTTTATTGTATCAATAAGGTTACCACAGCAACGCGTTAGCCACAAGTAGTTCGTCTACCGGAAGCTAGATGGCACTAACTAAAAATATTTAATAATAGAAAAAAATTAAGGAATTTTGTCCACTCGTGCGAAGCCGGGACTGGCCGCTAGTATATACTCAAAGAACACAAATTTATTGTTTGTGTGTTTGTCTGTCCGCTCTTTTTCCTGTTCTTTTTCCATTGTATACGCGTTACCATAGCAACGTGTTACCGGATCAGCTAGTTAAAATCTAATTAGTTATCATTACATTCTTTTTTCATTTATAAGACGTTTGTCATGGACGTAATTTTAAACTTTGTTTTATTTTTTAAGAATCGAATATTTCTCAAGAATCAGTTTCCTTATTTTAAGGTATTTTGCCTTGAAAGAATTTCTTAATTATATCACGAGTGGGCCATATGCCCGCGATGCCTACAAGAGCAAATTTTTGTGTGAAAAAAGGTTAAAATATCATTTTATTATCAATATTAGCGCTTTTATAGACATATACGAGGCGTGTTTTTTAAGTAAGTACCGTTTTGAAATTAAAAAAAGACGTGCTAAGATATCTTAATAATTTTATTTCTACATGAAAGCCTGTACCTTAATCTACTTTACTACATAATTTCCGTCAATATTGAGGCACTTGTCATAACGTTGTACCGGTTTTTGAATGCCCTCCGCATAGAAGTTTGCCGCCTGACTTTTTAAAAACTGCATCACCAATGTTTTGACTTCGTCATCGTCTTGAAGACGCTGACCGCCAAGGTGTTTCTTCAAGTGCAGGAACAGATGGTAGTCACTGGGCGACAGATCAGGGCTGTACAGAGGATGACCTAGAGTTTCCCATCGAAAAGATGTGATGATATCTTTGGTCTGATTAGCCACATGCTCAACTTGCCACGTCTTTTGTTCTCGATTGAACGGCGCACATTGTGCAATGTCTTACAATAAGCTGCTGCATTGATTGTCTCATTACGAGGCAGAAATTCCACAAGCAATACTCCTTCGGCGGCAGACTTCTATGAGGAGGGCATTCAAAAACTGGAACAACGTTATGACAAGTGCCTCAATATTGACGAAAATGATGTAGTAAAGTAGATAAAGGTACAGGCTATCATGTAAAAATAAAATTATTGAGATATCTAAGCACGTCTTTTTTTAATTTCAAAACGGTACTTACTTAAAAAACACGCCTCGTATTTATGAAAATAACATAAAGGTTTCTTCCAAACAATATTTTTTGTATATTATCTGTGTATAGTTTGTCTATGGAAGTTGTGGACTCGCCCTAAGCTTCCAGTTGGCAGTTACGTTCATTATTCATCGTTACAAAGTGCAACAGTATTATAATTGCATAGTTACTAAAGACACACACCCATTATGAACGTAGACAAGCAATTACTGACATTAGTAACTTAAAGGTCAGTGTTGCGGAAGAAAAACAGTGTTCAAAGTGATTGATCAGCTGCATATCCGATAGCAAACATACTGTCAAAAAAGCGAGTGTTTGCCTATGCTGTATTTTTTAAAGCGGAGCATCTATACTAACGTTCGACCACTTTGTCCGTGCTAAGCGTCAGATTGTACAGTTACACGAGAGCGTGAGATTTTGTACCGTTACACGATACAAACGAGAGCGGGTCAAAAAGTTCGCGGAATGAGGGGCATGGAGGGGGGAAAGGTGACTTTTGACAACCTGCACTAGTAGTGACACTCATTAAGAGTATAAATACTAAGTTTCAAAAATACTTAATAAAAAAAAACTTTTAAAAAACCACGTTTTACTACGGGTTATAGATGTACTAAAAAGGAGAAAATAAATTTTTACAAATGGACTAAAAAGATAAAAATAAATTTTTGGTAATAATGAAAATTTACGATACAAATATTCTAAAATTTATTGAATATTATGTATTGTTCTGAACATTCATACGCAGAATTTGAAAAATTTCCAAAAAATTAAAACGTGGTGCGTAATTTAGATCAACAGCGTTATTGATATTATATTAATATTTTCATTATCTTTTCTAAATCCCTTCCTAACTAAACCAATGCAATAGTAATGCTGTGGATGGCATTGAATAGTTTTTCAAGTATAATGCGCACCACGTTTTAATTTTTTGGAAATTTTTCAAATTCTGCGTATGAATGTTCAGAACAATACATAATATTCAATAAATTTTAGAATATTTGTATCGTAAATTTTCATTATTACCAAAAATTTATTTTTATCTTTTTAGTCCAATTGTAAAAAATTATTTTCTGCTTTTTAGTACATCTATAACCCGTAGTAAAACGTGGTTTTTTTAAAGTTTTTTTTTATTAAGTATTTATTTAACTCTTTTTAGTTTTAAATTATCTGAATTGTGCCTACTTAGTTCTTCAATATATACATGTAATATACACTCGAGAGCAATGAATCCGGGTCACTTAAAGAATGTTAAAAATCTCGGAAACTAAAAATGATAGGTTAATGCAATAAATTGTATTTAATAGACAATGTAATACTCCTTAAATGAAAGTAAAAAAAATATGAGTCTCCATACATTTTATTAACACAAAATTACATAAAGAAAAAAACTGCTGATCTCTCCTTAAAACAAAAATAGGAAACATGAAATGTTTGAACTTTATTACGATTTTCTTGAATTTTAATACTTCGTATTGCCTCCTCGTGCTTCCATTACTGCGTTTACGCGGTTTGGCATGCTGTACACCAAGTTCCTTATACGATTTTGGGGAATATTCTCCCATTCCTCTGTGAGAGCAATTTTGAGCTCACGAAGCGTGATTTGGGGAGGGTTTCGTTGTTTTACGCATCTGCCTAGCTCGTCCCAAGCATGCTCGATCGGGTTGATATCCGGGCTGCGCGCTGGCCACTCCATACGAGTCATGTTCATCTCTTGAAGGTAGTCATTCACAATCCTACCTGTATGAGGTCGGGCATTGTCATGCATAAATATAGCATCCTCACCTAAATTGACCATAAATAGACCAACGTGATCATTGAGGATTTCTTCCACATATCTTACGCTAGTTAAAAAGCCGTTTTCTATGATCACCAGCTCTGTGCGACTTTCAATAGAAATTCCGGCCCACACAAGTACAGACCCACCACCGTAGGCTACTTTTTCTTCGATGCATGCTTGCTTGAATCTTTCCCCTGGTCTTCGATACACTCTGTGTCTTCCATCGTGCTTGAGCATAAATTTTGATTCGTCGGAGAACATAACTTTTGACCAATCTTCAATACTCCAATTTACGTGGCTCTGGGCATATCTTAGTCTTGAAATACGATGCCCACGCTCCAGTTTAGGGCCGTTTGCAGGTCTAAGGGGTTTTAAGTTAGATTCAGCAAGCCGATTTCTTACTGTCCATGCACTTGGGTTACTTCCTCCGAGGCGTCGAAACTGATTGGTGAGTTCAGTTCCTGTGAGAAAGCGATTTCGAAGCATGGTGTTCACCAAGTATCGGTCTTCTCGTGCTGTGGTACACCTGGTTCTGCCCGTTCCTGGTCTGCGTAGGTTAGAACCAGTTTCTTCGTAACGTCGGAGAACTCTTTGTACTGTTGACAGCGACACACCGACAGTCCTGGCTGTATCGCGCTGACTCCGGCCGGTTTCCAGCATTGTAAGTATTCTGGTGCATTCTTCAGGCGTAAGCGACATAATTTCAGCTTGAATAATGAATATAGAGCACTATCAACATGGTTTATGTACCCACATAAATGACAGATTACAAACAAAAGCAAAACCAAATGCTGTAATTTCGTAGTTCCATCTTCGAAAGTGGCCCTTTCTCAAATTTGATTTTTTTATGATATAATTTTACAATAACTAAGAAGTTTTAATACCTTCATTTAAGGAGTATTACATTGTCTATTAAATACAATTTATTGCATTAACCTAGCATTTTTAGTTTCCGAGATTTTTAGGATTCTTTAAGTGACCCGGATTCATTGCTCTCGAGTGTATATCAAATATCCAGACACACCACGTGGAGGTTAATTTAATTAAAGCCTAATTAAGTGGTTTTAGGATGTAAAACTGTAAAATATGAAATTGTTAGGTGAAACAAGCCTGTATACAAAATTTCAGCCAAATCGGATAAGAGGAAGAGGTCGAAATAAGGATCTCAAATTTTGACGACAAACCAACAGACCAACAGACAGACAAGTGAAGTTAAGTAAAACGTGGTAAAAAATAGGTCATAATTACCTGAGCTACACATCAATCAACAAGTCAATCCGGAAGAAAATTTGCAACATGGAGAAAATTGAGTTTCGCGCATTCATGGCTGCTTTTCAAAGAGTGGGCTTTGAAATCTTGGGACATCCTCCCTATAGCCCAGATTTAGTCCCAAGTGATTATTATTTGTTCCCAAAAGTGAAAAAAGAGCTTCAAAGGAAGAAATTTTTCAGCGATGAAAAAGTGAACAGCGCAATTTCGGCCTATTTTGACGACAAAGAGAAATTATTTTTTTCGAAGGTATTAATAAATTAATTGATAGGTTTAATAAATGTATTAGAGTTGAGGGGGAATTCATTGAGAAGGAAAAATAATTTTGTGTTTTATTTCTTACTTTTTGTCCTCCATTTCGCGAACTTTTTGACCCACCCTCGTATATGAGGCCCCACCTCAGTGGGCCTGGCCTTCTGTTTCGCTTTAACTCATCTCAGTGTGCGTGGCTGATTGTTTTATCTGTGGTAGTCAAGAAAAAAAGGAAAAGAAGAACTACAATTATTCAAATGTTTGCTCCTCCTGAATTATTTATTATTTTCTTTCATTTTAATAATGTTATAATTTAATTACATTTTGTTCCTTACGTTACAGTTGATTGTTACACCTAGTAAGCAAAACATGCCTGTAACAGGTGACTTCATTCTTATCTATAAAGTAGGTATTAAATTAATATTATCGAATTCAAATTAAAACAATACTATCTTAACCATAAAATAGAAAAAAATGGTATGATATATTTATTACATCATTCTCTTATCTCAAATATATTAATAAACGAAAGTTTTTATATGTGTAATGTAATTTCAGCTTATGTATGTGTATAGTATGTGTGTGTGTCAAAGTGAGTGTAGTTGAAATGGGCGTTTGTGTATATATACCTATATTTAAAAATGCATACGCAATATATCTTTCTCTTCGTAGTTCAAGGTATTAAGAAAATTAGTATCAATATTCTTACAATCAGTACTTGTTTAACTATAAATCTGAAGTTATTTTTTTTTTTTAATGGGTTTGCCCTTGATCCCAATCAAGTCCGATCCGTCCAAGGATCCTCGATGGAACGAGCTAACCCAGAAGGTGCCTGTCTTTAAAAACAGACGGGTCGGTCGGAAGTCGGAAATACAGACGCAGGGAGAGAGTTCCACTCCTTTGCTGAGCGCATTATAAAAGATATTGAAAAGCGCTTGATGCGACAGGTAGGAATAGCAATCAATAAAGGCTAGTAGGGCTACCAGGGCAGTGCGTCTGGATGTCCGATGGATAATGGGAGATGGCGGTATGAGCATATGCAGTTACTTAGCAAGTTTTTTATTTAATTTATTATAGAGAAAACCTGTTTCAGATACTGCTTATCAGCAAATGCAGTCTTAAAGATATTTAATTTAATAATGCTTTTTATTTTTTAGAGTTCATCCTGTTATCGTAGGTTAGAGTTTTTTTTAGTACGCTAAGTAAAATACTTCCCTCACTGACAGAACATAACTGATGAAGTAAAGTCTATCAGTGGGAAAACTGTTTTTGTAGTGCATAACTTTTAGAAGAGCACTTTGTGCACGTGCCACCATAGCCATCTTAGTCTTGTCAGCGCTACCTAAGACTGGAATGCTGTAGCTTATAGTAGATTTTGACATTAAAGTTTTAGGATATACCTATTTTTTTTTCAGAATTTTAATTCTGAAATTCATTCCCTTCATTCACATAATCATTCCCTTATTCGCTAAAGTTAAACCTAACCTAACCTAACCTAAACTTGAAATTTTTCAAGTGTGTCCGTGTGTGTGTGTGTCTGTGAACATGCAAGAGTATTGGCAAGTGAAACAGAGAAGTGGAAGTTGTCTTTTCCTGCTATCTCAAGAAGTCCATGGGGAGGTTTTAGTAACCTAACCTTTACCGAAACGTTGGGAAAGGGTTATTTCACTGTTCATTAATTATTCATTCATCATCTATCTTTCAAGGATCGACTCTTATCATTATTCATTGTCATTTAATGAGAAAAAAAAAACTCAAGAACTGGCAATATGGCTTAGACCTTTGCCTGTCCCGAATAGGAAGAATATAAACTACTTCTACTAAACATATTCATTGAATAATATAATGTAACAGAAGGATTTAGAGTTTAAAGTACACTGGGCGCGATAGAACGCCGGCGTTCTATTGAGCCTTGACTATCTTTCGGTAAAAAAATATAGAGAACCCGGCGATCTTATGATCCCAAGGCGGTTGAATTATGATAGTATTTTTGGTCACCCATCCGTCTACCGACCGTTGTAAAAGTGGCTTATCATATGTAATCGTATATCAAATTCGCAAACCGCTGTGCTATCTAGGTCTTCGAATATTATATTAGTATCCATCATATTAAATTAGTATGTATGCCAGACTTAGCTATCATTCTTTACACGTGGCAACTGGGTCAAGGCCGATCTGATACTGAATGCTCTATAAGTGCAGATATGTGCAATTATACTGCTATCATTGTTAGTGAATTATCAGGGTTGCCACTTAAAAACTTAAGTTCGAAATATCAGAGCCGCGGTACATACAAAATTCGATTTTATGCTATAGAGGGTAGCCGTCCTAATTCATTGCATTTTTTTGTGAATAGAAAATATGCTACTTGTATGTTGCAAATTCAATGACGTCATATAACCCAAAATGGATGGTTACTTAACAAAAAAGGCTACCAATCCAGTAGAGCTTTGATCCAGTTGTCAAAACGTGAAACTCGCAAATATTAAGAATGTAAAATGGTCAAAATATCCAAATTTATAAAACACCTATTTGTCAAAACTCTTCCTACAATAATAAGTTTAAAAAAGGTTTTGTGTGTTGTATAAAATCGCCGTTTTACAAGAAATACAACTATGTGAACTTAAAAAGCAAAACCTTACAAAAAATTAAAGTTTCAGTACCGGTTTAAAAATACGTCAAATATATATTTATATAGTATTAGCTGACCCGGCCAAGTGTGGCTCAGTTATTATAATTTGCAATATATTTTTAATTGAAGTTATTTAGATTGTTACCATGTACCTTTTTTTGGCGAGTTTCCGATATTTCGGCACCGTTGCAAGCGCTATGATCACGGAGCAACTGGTTACTATAAACAAGGTACATGGTAACATTCCCGTAAATAACTTATATTACTATAATTTTAGTGACCATGAAAGTTTAAAACAATATATATTTTTATAATAATTAAGACGAAACCTATCATATATCCTAAGTAAAAACCAATTCAGCAAAAGAAGTAAAAATCATCTAAACCAATTGAGTTTTTGAGGAGTCCGTCGCGCTCAAATACTGTGGCAGGGAATTTTTATATGTTTAGGTTGTTCCTGATTGAAATTGTCCAAATCTCTAATGTCAAAATAGTTGCAGACTAAATAGTGTGTTATTAAACGTTATAACGTAAAAGTTTTTCAAATTATTTTTTAACATTTTAGGCTCATTGGGCGATTCGCATTGATAATGCACTATCTCGATGCTCGATATTGCACGGTTTTACAACCCTTGATTGTGATGAAATCAAATCTCTCAATCGAAAGAGTATTCGCCCGGATAGCGAGGGGTCTCGCCTGACATCTGAGATAGATTCTCAGGAAGACCTTATTCCGAGATGAAGCCTTCTTGTGGCTACTCGGCAAGGGCTATTTCCATCTCCCTCTAATGTGTAACATATTTTTTAAATTAAGGTAACTTTTCTAGTGCTTGTAAAAATGCATTAGAAAAGTAGCATATTGCCTCGGTAATGTGGACATTTATATGAAGATGCACTTAAAATTTTGTTTCGAGTCGTCCAACATTTTTACTTACCACCCATTCAGGACGTTTTTTAAAAGTCAACAATGTTGAAAACTAACAATTTATTTCTGTAATATTTGCTAAGATATAAAAATTTTGCAATTAAATAACGAAAAAATATGATAACACTTGATGACCCGTGTGAAACATGTGTAAAGTCGTTTTTGAAGATGCAGGGTGTGTCGCTTTGTGTCTGCGGTATCTGCATTTATTAGCGAGCGTATGGTAATACATTTTGTTTGATTTTTGCTGAGTAAGTCGGATATTTTTATTTAATAAACAATTTATATAATATAAGTCAACTTCGACAACCCTACGTCTACGCGACCTAAGGTTGTTAAACCTAATAACAGTGTTTGGATAGATAAATGTAACTGATATTATATAACACAATAAAAAAAATATGTGATATTCTAAATGAATAGTTATTTTATAAGTTGATATCTGTGTTTTAGAAGTAACAGGAATAACAAAGTATACTTTAGTTATCGGAAAGTGTAATAGTTTTCTCGATGTCGAGAAAACAATCTCTAATTAGGTATCACTGCGCTGAGGCTTATGGCGTAGTTCGGCTGTCTACTGTAGATAAATAGAGAATCGCTATTGATAAGGCCCCTTTATTCGGTTCGAGAAGTTAGCCTCGAAGTAGGGCTGTCACAAGGTTAAGCTATTTCTGTAACCCTTGTCTAGCGTCGTTTTCGAACTAAAATATACTATGCCGTTTTTTGACATTTCAACATATCGACAAAGGCTGGTCAATCAAATTATCAACAAGCGTAACTCCAAAAATTACAAAATTGCATTTCAATGCCATCTAGTGTGCAATTTTAAACACTTACATCGTTTGGAATAACTCTCATACCCCACAAAAAATATAAGCAATTTGCTATGAATGAATTACAGAAACACCTGTTATAAATAATTAATTTTTCCATAAATAACCAGCGGTTGGCAAGAGATCTCGTAGGATAAAGGACAGTGGTGCCACCTCGTATCGGCTCGCTGAGCCATCGAAGTAATAGTAATAGAAAAATAAAAAATATTTAAAATATTTATGGAAACTAGGATAACGGATATACAGTATGTTAATATTAAAAGAAATATATATAAATACCCACGGCTCAGGTACAAATACTCGTATTCATCACAAAAAATCTCTGTCTCCTCCGGATCTCAAATCCAGTATAGTTGGCGCGAAAGGCAGGATTGCCAGCGTCGCACCATGCGATCGTCCGTTTGGTAAAGCAAGTGCAGTAAGGCTCGACCGAGATGGGTTTTTCGTTCTCGGCCGAGACCGAGACCGAGACCGAGAATAAAACAATATCTCGGCCGAGACCGAGAACCGAGACCGAGAATAGACAAAGCGTCAAAAAAAATTTTAATACTGTTAACTTTTTAATACCCTACTAATTGTTTAACAAAATTAACTGTTTTAATAATCAAATTTAAATAAAATTATATTATAACATAAAAAAACAACTTTTCTGCATTTTTGCCCTTCAACTAGTGTCGCCTCTCGTCATACAATTGTCCAGCTTTGCTAAACAGTTGTTCACTTGTTACGCTAGTAGGCGACGCTGATAAAAACTTATTTGCAGCAGGCTTAAGCACCTTATAAGGTGACGAAAACCAATACTCAAAAATATTATCATTTCTTTGCAGTCTCGGCTATCTAAGAAAGCTTTCTAGTGCTATTTCGAACTCGGCTATCTAAGAAAGCTTTCTAGTGCTTGAACTGTATTCGTCATTGGCAATGACGAATACAGTTCAAGCTCTGTGATGAGATGACCAATGACTCATTGGTCATTGGCTCGTCTTCCAACTCTATCGAATCATGAGCTGCCCATAAGTTGGATTGATTTCTTGCAGTCATGTTTGACGAGTTAGTTGAAGATGACATGTCGTCTCACAAGAATCTGATCCTACATTATCATTAAGAGTGAGAGTCTCGATAAAATGAAGTTTGGCTGAGTTGACTTCGCTTTCAGTTAAATATTAAGTTTTAAACCGTGGATCGATCAGTGTTGCAGTAACTAGTGGCAAACAACTTTTGACAAATGAAAACCGCTGATTAAATGCATCCAATCAACTGCGGTGCGTGCGCGTGGCCACGCGCAGCAAAATTTGAATGCCAACAAATTTCGATCCCAACAAAGTTACAATCTCGGTCATGACCGAGAATCTCGGCTATAATTAGCCGAGAACCGAGACAAATTTCTCGGTTGGATTTGTAGCCGAGAATGCCGAGACCGAGACCGAGACCGAGATCTCGGTCGAGCCTTAAAGTGCAGTATCAAAAATTATTGAATTACATAATGATTAATCAAAATAATCTACACTAATATTATTAAGAGGAAAGATTTGTATTTTTGTATGTTTGCAATGAATAAACTCAAAAACTACTAAGCCGATTTCAAATTTCTTTCACCGTTGGAAAGCTACATTCACGCTGAGTATCATAGGCTATATTTAATGCTAGAAAAAATTTAAAGAATTTCGTCCACCCGTGCTAAGCCGGGACGGGCCGCTATCAAATAATTATATTATGACAATACTTGTGTGGGTGTTTGTTATATATTATTATAATTATTGTAAGGATTATACCAGCAACGCGTGGCCGGGTTAGCTAGTCAAATATAAAAATAATAAAAAAGTCAAATAACTACTTTATTAAATATGTCAGTTTACATACGATTAATGTGAAAATAAACAAAAATCAAAATTTGTAGGTTTGTTCTCTATGCGTTGCGAAACCATTGATCAGATTGTGATAAAACTTTATTTAAATACTAGCATTTATTTTTTTTCAGTAAAAAAATATGCTATGTTGCTTCTTATACATCCAAGAATATATGTACGAAGTTTCATGATGATCGGTTTAGTAGTTTTTGAGTGAAAGCATAACAAACAAACTTACATTCACATTTATAATATTAGTAGGGATTTTATGTAGGCCAGGAAAGGTTTATATGTATAGTGTCAAAAAAAAGAGCACTGAGAGACACACGTCGGGGTTATTTTTAAAATGACACATATTTCGTTCTTTCATTTCATAAGCTTCGGAGTCTCAAAAGAAATAAAGATATTCCAATAATCATAAAATACACAAACGGTACTTCGAGAGCAACGTACGAAATAAGCGACCTGAAAAATGTCGCAGCCACTGCGCGAGCGCAAATAGCACGGATAGAGCAACAAACTGCAACAATGTTGCATCCACCTTGACACCGGGCTGCCGTTTAAGCAAGGAGATCGACTCGCCACACAATTTTTTACATTTAATTTGAAAGCGGCTTTAACTTAATGCTTTTTGAGTACTTTTTACTTTAAACATCAATAATTACTTAATGAATGGGAGAAGAAACAGGTTTTTCTGAAGTCCGATTACAATCGATTTCGGTTTGTTGCATCGATTTGTAAGGAGTGTACAGGGGACAAGCTCCTAATAAGATATATTATTTAAAAAAAAACCCTTGTGCGAAAAATTGTTAACATAAAATTTTCAAATTCATAAATAAATTGCCTGAGTCTGTGTTTCCTAATAAATACAATTTAGGGGTCTTCAAAGTCACTAGTGAATAGGTATCTACTAGGCAGGTGTGTCATATCCTAGATCACATTGTCGCTTACCATCAGGCGATATAGCGGTCAAGCGATTACCTATTCAGAAAAAAATGAACTAAAATGACAGAAACCTAACAATCTTCTTTTAAATTGGAATGATCAAGGTTGACAGAGTGTCGATGAAACAAAAAAGCGACAGTAAAAAGAGACAGACACGCAAATTCATAAGATTTAACGTAGGAGAAAATGAGAAAGGAAGCATTATACAGTACTGTGTTCGTGGTATGTACTTTAGTTACCATAAGCCTCTTGTATCATTTATCGAAAATGTCAGTTCTGAGTCTGAATAAATCTATGTAATATATACGATTAAAATGTAAAATAATTATCTTACTTTGAATCACTATGATCATTACTAAAACCTACAATTATCCTCTTCCCGAAATTTTACATCCGTCTCATTATCTTGAAACCAAAATTTTGAAGGTTTCACTTCTACCACGTGTGAATTGTAATTGTACACATGCTTTTTTATTTTTTATATTTATTTATATGATATGATATAATATTAATATGTCATTTATTTCTGATAATTAGGAATCCATAAGTAGGCGCAATTCAAATTAAAAGTCACAAAAATTTGTAATACAATACAATACAATTTATTAATAATTAAAATTAAATAAAATAACTTAAAATTAAATAAAATTGTACTAAATATACGTAGGATAATGGTCGACATAGATGTGCTAGCTTCCAATATTTTAGTCAGGCACGTCTCTTACTACTATAATTATTTTTGAGTTATCTGTCTGTCATCAAGACTCCTGTAAAGGAGTCGAAACGTCTGTATTTAAATAATATTGTTACAAATTATAGTTAAACGACAATTAATTTATAATTCTGATATGTTTGTAATTAATTTGCATGCCACGAAATTTGGCAAAAGGTATGTCACTTGTCATATATAATAACACTAGCTGATCCGGCCACGCGTTGCTGTGTTATAAATTAAAATAAAACCTATCCTATCTTTTAAGTTAGATCAAATAACAGATAGTTACGAAGTTTGATTCAAATCGGTTAAGTAGTTTAGGAGTCCATTGAGGACAAACATTGTGACACGAGATTTATATATATTAAGATTATATACCATGTTTTAAACAAATAAACAGTATTATTTTCTATTCTTAATATAAAAAACAAAAAAATCGCTTTCTGAATCCGGTAAAAGTGATTATATTCAAATTTAATAAGTAAATAACTGGTATTTCTTATCATTTTTTATATATTTTATGCATTTTCAATGCGATCTTATAAGATAAATTATTATAATAGAAAAATACTAGAAAAAATCGACTCGGGTCACAAGTGAGTGAGAGCATTCCCGCCTGAGAATTCACTTGTGACCCGAGTCGATTTTTTCTACTATTTTTCTATTATAATGATTTATCTTATAAGATCGCATTGAAATGCATAAAATATATAAAAATTATAAATCTAACATGGCTGTTTCATCTTAATCGATTGGCTCAAACATTTGTAAAAATGTTTCTTTCGAATACGAGAGGATGTTCCTCTCATTGATGAAACAACGCTGGCCTACAGCGTAAAATAAGAAAGGTACTAGAAAATTTCGACGAGTGTTCGCAAGGCTCGGTAGCTCAATTGGGAGAGCATTGGACCGGATTTCCAAAGGTTGCGGGTTCGGTTCCCGCCTGAGAATTCACTTGTGAGCAGAGTCGATTTTTTCTAGTATTTTTCTATTATAATAATTTATTTTATAATATTTCTTACACACACCAATTAGCCTTGTCCAAAGTAAGCACTTTAAGACTTGTGTTATGGTTACTTGGGTAACTGATAGACATACATATATGACACATAGATATGTAATATTTATAGAAATATATATAAAAATACTCATGACTCAGGTACAAATGCTCGTATTCATCACACAAACATCTGCCCCTTCCGGGATTCGAACCTAGGACCGTCGGTGCGAAAGGTAGGATCGTTACCGTTGCACCATCATAAAAGTGTAAGGAGATTATTTTAATTCCAATATTATAAAATTCATTATATTATAAAAATCGACACAAACTTTCGCTTCGCTCTCAAGACCAGGTACAATACTGGAAACGCGATTTTTTTTTAACATAAACGTGGTTAACCCAGTTAATTATATCTATCTTTTTAATGCAGAGTTCCTTTTTTTATAGTAAACTAGCTGACCCAGCCACGCGTTGCTGTGGCACAGTAATTTTATTATTTTAAAATATTTTTTTTCTAAATTAAAGTAGCTTAAAATACTCCTTATTACATCAGCTACCTGCCTATAAAAGTCTCGTCAAAATCGGTCCAGCCATTTCAGAGATTAGCCGGAACAAACAGACAGACAGACAGACAAAAATTGTAAAAAATGTTATTTTGGTGTATGTATCGTATATATATGCATGTATTAAATACGGTTATTTCAATGTTACAAACAGACACTCCAATTTCATTTATATGTATAGATAGGTAATCGCTTAACCACTATCTCGCCTGATGGTAAGCAATGATACGATCTAGGATGTAACGCGTTTGCCTAGAAGATTCACTCTTCACCCATTCTCTTGTGACTTGAAGACCCCCTATATTGTATTTAATTATTCGGAGAAAACAGCTGAATCACAATGAATGTGTAGAGATGTCATTATTGTATGTATAAATGTTGAATTTTTTCCTGTGTTATTTATTATTAACCACGTGACTATTTTCTTAACATAAACGACGTTAAGAGATTAAAAAAGAAAGAAATTCATTACTCTTATTAATATTTAAAGAAAGAAAGAAAGAAAAAGAAAGAAAAACCATTTATTGACACACGCGCACTTAAAGAAACACAGAAAAACAAAATAAGGGACAAACAATGGAAAAAAAATGCAAAAGTAAAAATAAAATAAAAAAAAAGATTAAAACTAATGTGCGGGGTCAACAAAATACCCTGCCTCAGCATTATTTACATCCTGGAAATATGTTTATTTATCAAGTTTATGGAATTCTTTAACTATCTCAAATCATCTTGCAAATAACGTTATATATATATAAATATAACCTAAACTTTCCTAGTGTAAATAATGAAGTCTAATACAAGAGTGCTTTTATATATGGCACTTAAGTTTTTAATAATTTGCCTTCCTATGACAAAACATTAGATGGTCATAAATTAAAAGAAATTAAAAAAGCTGGTTATTTGCTAATCTATAATATAAGATCACAGTGGTTTGTGTGTTTGTCTGTCCGCTTTTTTCCCGCTCTTTTTCCATTGTATCAATAACGTTACCATAGCAACGTGTTAACCGCAAGTAGTTCGTCTATCGGACGCTAGATGGCGCTAAAGGAAAATATTTCATAATAGAAAAAAATAAAGAATTTTGTCCACCCATGCGAAGCCGGGACGGGTCGCTAGTGTATTTAAAAGAACGCACGAATATTCCCATTTGAACATAGTTTAGTGTATTTGCACTTTTCTTTTTAATCATAATTTTAATTAATTTTGCATGCCTGTTAAGATAAATTGTTGATACAAAATATAATGTATTTTTACCAACCTATAACACACTTTTTAAGCACTAAATTTTTTTCTGATTCTGATGTGCCTATTGTAGGCATTCATGTAAACTGTACATTAGTTTAAAAATTTAATATTAGAAACTGTGTATATGTTACGCAGTGTACTTGAGTAAACATATAATTAAACGTTATGCTAACAACTGAACCCTTGCTCCCTCTGATTGCAGTTTACAATAATTGCACCAAGCACATAACATAACTAGTCTTTGAATCTGCTAATTTCATGGCTGAAGTTACCTTGCTCATGGAAAAATTAATTTACTACGACGATAAAACAATTTTTAAATCTACACACTGATTACATTACTAAGTGAAATAACTTGTGACCTCCGTGGTCGAGTCGTAAAGCTTCAAGGCAATGGCTTAAATAGGGGGGGGCAGAGGGTGCAAATGCCCCGGGCGGCAAGTTCCAAGGGGGCGGCGAAACCGCCACTTGGAACGTTTACAGTAAAAAGATAAGGCACGTGGTACCCACTGGAAGGGCGTTCCGGGAAACTTTCCGGGCGGCGCAGCCTTGTGACAGGAGCGGCAAAATTGGTAAGCTGCCCCGGGCGGCAATTGATCTATTTACGCCACTGCTTCAAGGTATCGGGTTCGGCCGAGCCTACAACATCCTAAGGGTGCAATACAACAACGCTTTCAGGATGCTGTTGCGACTGCCACGACGTTGTAGTGCGTCAGCAATGTTTGTGAAAGCACATGTGGATGGTTTTCATGCCATCATGCGTAAGAAAGCTGCCACCTTGCTGCAGCGCTTGCGTGGCGCTCGAAATAGCGTCTTGAAAGCGATCACTGAAAGACTGGACTGTACTATACAAAGGTACTGGGTGGAGTTAGCAATAAGCTAAATCAAATAATGAAATTCGTAATATGTCGATTTACTAACCATAGTTACATAGAATAAGTTATTTTTGTTACTAATTATTTCTAACAAACTATGGACCTTAGTCTGAAATAAATGTTTTATTATTATTTTTTATTAATATATTGGACGCAGTAATAAAGGTCAAGACAAGTAAGGTTTAGTGATAATAAAAACAATATAAGCCTTCTTAGGTAAACGTAATGATAAAATAATAATAATATTTCCTACATTTACACTAATTAGCCTAGCACCGTGAGGTTTGTGTTGTGGATACTTAGATATCTGATAAACATCTTTATATATATAATTCTTCTGTGAGTGTGTATGTCACTGAACTCCTCCTAAACGGCTGGACCGATTTGAATGAATTTTTTTGTGTGTGTTCAAGGGGATCTGAGAATGGTTTAGATTCACAAATCAGTCCGGCAGATGGCACTGCAGTCGGCACAGCAACGCGTGGCCAGGACAGCTAGTACATTTATAAGTAAACTAGCTGACTCGGCAACGCGATGCTGTGTTATTAATTAAAATGAAACCTATTCTATGTCCTAGGTCGGAACAAATCCAACGAAAAGAGAAAAAAACCGTTGTGTGTACTTATGTACGCACGTAAGAAGTTATTACTTCTTTATCGTTGCTAAACAAAGATAACTAATATTATAATTTTGTATAAATTATTTTTAACTACCATATATAATTTAAAATCAAACACACACACACACATTCATAATTAGCGGCCAACTTCATCCTGCTGTTTTATTCCATGTCGCTTTTGCGGCCAACTTCAACATGATAATTTTGCGTCACGGTGATGCGCGCGCATCTTAAAATTTCACTCTCTTCATTTTTTCATAACGTGCCTAAAGAGTAATACAACCTTTATGGACTCGATGCGAAAGGCAGGATCGCTGCCATTGCATTAATCGGTCATCTGTTACAATAACAAGATCAAAGAGTTTATTCATAATTTTAGAAATACCACAGGTTTTCTCTCCAAATCTTATACAAAGGAGTGTGTATTTTGTTCTTGTTTTTCTTTAGTTTACAGCTATCAAATTAAAGTTTCTTTTTCCGACTCTACCAAACTTGCAAAGTTTTCGTACCGTGCTATCGTTACGAAATAAAGTTTTTCATGTTAAAAACTTGAGACGGATTTATTATCAGTCTGGAGAAGCTGGGAAGTAAGAATAGACATGGTTTTTGAAAATCTATATATATATACCAGTACATAGAGTGTTTGACCGCAATAAACTCCGAAACTACTTAATCGATTTCGATAATTCTCTTTTCTTTTGCGTACTTTGTTTCGACTTAGGACATAGGTGCTGTATTAATTTATAACACAGCAACTCGTATATCCAGCTACGCTAGCCAGTATTTTTATTATATTTGGAAACAAAACCAGCTGGTTTATACTAAACAAATATGAAACTTCTATATTCTTAAGCCAATTACAGGGTCTTATCATTAATTTAATATTTTAATCCTTACTTATATTATAAATCTGAATGTAAGTTTGTTTGTTATGCAACTTTCACTTTTACGCAAAAACTAATAAACCGATTATCATGAAACTTTGTACATATATTCTTGGAGGTATTAGAAGAAACATATGATACATTTATTAAAAAAAAATTGCGGGCGAAGCCACCGGTAAAAGCTAGTATAAGTAATAGTGATAAAGATAAAAATGGGATTATTATATCTAATAGCTTAGACAAGTGGAGAGAATGGACGAAAGAAGATTGACGAGACAAGTATATGAAACAAATTTGCATGGGCAAGTCAGTAAAGGCAGACCAAGGCGATCTTTCAGGGACCAAATAGAATGACCTGAAAAAGGCCAGGTCAAAAGTACCCTTAACCGATGAGCTTATATGAAAGGTCTGATGATAGTTGAACACGCAAGAGATGTATGTCAGGATTGTGGAAGCTGGAAAATTGTGATCTCTGCTTACCCCAGAGAGAAAAAGATTAAGATGTATAAATCTATAATCTAAGATCACAGTGGTTTGTGTGTTTGTCTGTCCGTTCTATTTCCCGCTCTTTTTTCCATTGTATCAATAACGTTACCATAGCAACGCGTTAACCGCAAGTAAATCGTCTACCGGACACTAGATGGCGCTAACGGATAAATATTTAATAATAGAAAAAAATTAAAGAATTGTCCACCCGTGCGAAGCCGGAATGGGCCGCTAATCTATAATCTAAGATCACAAATTTGTTGTTTGTCTGTCCGCTCTATTGCCCGTTCTTTTTCCATTTTATACGCGTTACCATAGCAACGCGTTAACCGCAAGTAGTTCATCTACCGCACGCTAGATGACGCTAACGGAAAAATATTTAATAATAGCAAAATTTAAAGAATTTTGTCCACCCGTGCGAGGCCGGTACGGGCCGTTAATACATACAATATATCTACATAATGTACGTATTTAGTTAGAAATTCACTAATTAATTTAATGTTAGGCAGGTCTAATAATAGTGGAAAACTATGTACCACGACGAAAACAAATAGACGTCGGCTTAATGGTGATGTACTGTCAATTAATGTCGTTGCATTCGTTTTAGGCTTGGCACACAACGGGAGCAAAATAAATGTTACACTAACAAAAGTAACATTTCGCCTAAAGCGTTTACAACCCCTGCTTAGTTTTTTCATTATTATAAGCTACAATTGGCCCCATTTTTGCAAACGAGAACCAATCCACAGCAGGTTGGTTTCGAGAAAACGAGACTTTTGCAAACAGAGTGTGCAAAATGCATACATAGTATATTAATGAATGAATACTTGTTAACGTCATGTGGAATACTGTAGCCTATCTAGGAATATCAGATTTATAAATGCTATAAATAATAAGTGTTTAGGTACCATGTTGTATAGTTCTTTATAGTTTTTCAAAAGGTGGCCAGTGGGTTGGTCCCGCAAGTGACAGTGTTGTATCTCTGTTGTTAGTCGGTAAAAAGAAACCATTTTTTATGAGAAGATAGAATGCGTGATTTGAGTGCCATCTATGCACTAAATCCAATTTAACTCAAACTGTGGGTTGGTTCTTGTTTGCAAAAATGGGTCCAATTTCTACTTAAAATTAACCGAAATATAAAAGCGTTAGTTGCCGAATTATTGAAGTCTTTTATTAATTATTTAGTATGTATTAGAAGCTTTTGAGACAAAAAAAACCATTTAAAATATATTTAATTATTATCCTAGGTAGTCATGTAAACGTCGAATTTACTTGAATCGAATGTGCACCAAACCTAACAGTCGTTAATGTACACTGAATGCGATAGAAACAAAAATAAAATGAACTGGATAGGTTTCATTTTGGTTGACATTTAAACGTGAAATATCAAAAATTATACTTTTGTTCAAACATTTTCATATTTAATGGAGTTTTCTACGACATCAAATTGTAGACTACCGATAGTTTTATTTCTATCCCTCAGGAACAGTACTTTTTTCTGGACAAAATATTCCCTATGTACTTTTCTATACCCCTAGCAAAATGTATGCAAATCTTCATGATGCTCGAATGAGTACTTAAGACATGAAAGTGTAACAAACAAACTTACTTTCGTATTTATAATATTAGTTAGAACTATAATGTTTTAGCGATATGATATATAGCCTATCATTTGCGGAATTCAATGTTCTTACTATAAATCAAATTTCATCGAAATCGGTCAATCCGTTCTTGACTTATAGGAAGACAGACAGACAATTTTTTTGAAATAGTAGAATTAGTAAAAAATATATAGAGAGACCCTACAGATTTATATAGTAGTAGTATAGATAACTCTTATCAAGAAAATCTTAACAAAGAAGCAAACATTACAAATACAAAAAATATTGAAATCTAATTAGCTGTTATCTGTTATATGTACTAACTCTTGTTACTAATTTAGCTGTTCGTTTTCCGACAATAAAATAAATAAACATGAAACATCGCTTACGTTTATAATCAAAAATGTACTCGAGGTATTATTTTTCATTAGGTAGGTACTCTTTAAATTTATGATATAAAGTAAATTTACAATAAATTAACAAGACCACAAGACAAATTTTTTGTTAATTTCCCCCCTGAAAATAACTTGCAAGTCGGTGTTTTTATTGTATTTCTCTATTATAATAATTTATCATATGAAAATTGCAAGTAGCGTTTATATTTTTCTTTAAAATTGTGTAAACAAATGGAATCTAGACACTTTCCTTACGTTTTTCTTACTAAAAATGTTACGCAATTATCACAGCAATATTTAGGTAAACTCATTGTTTAATTTTTTAAAATAAGATATCTTCAATACATATTTAAATAAGATGAAAAAAAAAATTAACACGCTTCAAACTTAGAACTGCCTATAACATAACATTGCATGATGGTACACAGACAATTACAGTTAATACTGTTTGTTATTTTAATCAATAGTATGTAAGATTCACAATATATTTATTGGACAACAAAATAATAATTTATTTTTAATTATTTAATGGGAATAAATCGAGCTTTTGGGACCTTGGTCTTAAGCTAAATTTCTTTACTAAAATTGTGAAGCTAACGTAGTTTTTTAGAAAAACGAATTTGCACCCGTACTATTCAGTTCCTGCCAGTCAGTGGAAGAAATAAAATAGCTAATAATATGACAACGAGAAATATTTTTTTCTCGTGGACATAATAAAAAGACAAAATAATGGTTCCACGACAAAATACCGAGATATTGTCTAAAATGTGTACGAGTGTGTATATCTTTTTAAAACTACCTGACTCTATAAGAACTCTATGAGAAATTATTTTTATCATGAGCAAGGATGAGCAAACTACAGCCAGCGAACCATTAAACAAAAATCAGTACAACAAACAAAGACCATTAAATAAATTAATAACCAGACACAGGGAATATAAATGTAATTTAATAGTAATCAAACATAATTAGCAATGAGACGTATGTTTGTTTTATATTTTTGCATTATCAATAATATCTCAGATGATAAAGTTTAATAGAAAAATACTAGAAAAAATCGTCCCGGCTCACAAATCATTCTAAGGAGGGATTCGCATCGCTCACTCAATTGAGTTACTGAGCTTTGCTTTGAGCTATCGCACCCGTCAAAATTTTCTAGTAATTTATCCTTTTTTACTCTGTGGGATAGCGTTGCTATCGTCAATGAGTCAGTGTCAAGCATCAAGAGCGTCAGTGAGAGGAAAATCATCGCATTCGTAAAAATTTTTTTTCCATAATCATTAAAGATAAAACTGCCATTTGATTAAAATTTTTATTTTTGTGAGCCGTGTCATTTATTTCTAGTATTTCTCTATTATAATTTATCATTAAATCGCATGTAACGCAATATGTTAATAAATAAACAAACATTTTTCACACAAATAGCTAGTATCAAACGTAGCCATTATTTTTTGGGAGTGGGCAACTATATTTGGGCATTGTGTCCTATGAGAGGACTTAAAATTGCTGAGCTTCCTCAATTAACGTAATGTGAACTTTGAATCTCAATCTAATTTCAGTATGGTCAGTAGAACACGTGTAAATTACGTCACATAGCGCTCGGTCGGTTACGTGTCGAGGCAACAACCCGCCACAATGTTGCGCGGCCTTGACATTGAATCAGTGTTGCCTGGCAACATACATTGTATTGATATATGCTAATGGATGCGTCCGGTTGTGTAATGTTGCCACTACTGACGTTCCAGTTTTGTTTTGCTTGTATATAGGTCAGACTTTTCACATTGTCTTGATATGTATATTCGTTAAGGAGTAAAGTGCATTAATTGTTGTAGCGATTGCGTAGGTTAAGCAATATTAGCAAAGGCTTTTTATCGGATCGGTGACCAAATTAATTTACCAACTTTTAACATTTGTAATTGTTAGCTCTATTTTCGTCAGTTAGATTGTACTTTTTATGTGAAAGCTATAATAAAATTGTTTATATAAAACAAAATTAATTACATATGAGAGAAGTAGAAATATATTTTTATGATTTTATATATTTTTTGCAGTTTACAATGTTATGTGATATAAAAATTATTTATTAGAAAAATACTAGAAAAAATCGACACGCCTCACAAGTGATTCTTAGGCGGAATAAGATTATCTTTCTAATAAAATAATTTATTATATAATCAGAAGTAATAGATATAAATTCCCTGTCGCAGTCTTTGACCACGCCGAACTCTGACCCTATTCAACCGATTTTAACGGTTTACTGGATTCATTAAGACTTGGGAGATAGGATATGTTTCATTGTAATTAATAATAAAAAAAAATTGTAACTATAATAACCGAGCGACCTCGGCGTGTGGACGGGTCATCTAGTCCCAATCCTCGTTAATTGATTATCATATAATACTGCGCCCGCCACGTTGATGCGTCCATGTACGGACGTAGCTTTTTCACTGAGTTCGCTCTGTATATGGCAAAATAATACTAGATTTAAAAATCTAAAAATCCCACGTTTTTCAGTGACCAAAAAAGAATAAAATAACCCGGCGGGGCCAAGCGAGGGGCCACTCAAAACGTGGGGGCGCATGTTACTTATGGAGATGTAATGAGATGTATGATATGCATAGATGTTGAGAGTATTTGTAAAGATGCGAGAAAGATCTTTTTTGGTCACTGAAAAACGTGGGATTTTTAGATTTTTAAATCTAGTATTATTATTTTATTCTTTTTAATTATTAACTCAACGAAGTAACCATGTGTTACGCAACAATAAGATAAGCCCCATACAAAAGTGAAAAATGCCGAAAGTTGACCTGAAAGTGCACCTAGAAAGTTAAAAGTTGTTTAAGCGTGCATTGTCATCGGGTTCTGAGCTACCCTGAAAGTTTCAACTCGCTTGGTGGTCGGGAAGTGCCTCTAAATTGAGATACAAGATTCCAACCGGACAGACAAGACGACAAACAAGCAAACAGACAAGAAAGCGACCTAAGAAAAACGTGGGACAAAATTATAAAATGTTTGCTTATTTAACCCCTTGAAGCCCAGCGTTGTGTTAAATGCGTTATTTCTCTCTCTATCGGGAAAAAAATATCTTTCAATCAAAAATAACCATTATCAAAGCCGTAATTAGGATTAAAACAGACTGCGCGCTATAGAGCGTTATATAATGCTCGCGGGTTTTCAGGGGTTAAATGTTGTATTTTTTTTAGTTCAACGCGATGGATGCAATATTAAAAAATAATTTGTTAGTGAACAAGCCGTGTTTGTGCAAACGGTATAGATTCTGCCTGCTGCACCAACGGTCCTGTATTCGAATCTTGGTCCTAAGCATTTGTTTCCTAGTCATGGTTTTTATATACTTATTTCTGTATTCTATTCATAGTATACAGATTATAATCTTTGTTTAACTTTGAAATAAAAAATGGTGGGATTAATCAATCCTAATATAAAGGAAGGACTTTGTGGGTTTGTTACCATATATAGTTACCATAGTTACCATAAGCTTAAGAATAACAGTTTTTAAAATCAATTAACGTTACCATAGCAACGCCTGGCCGGGTTAGCTAGTTATTATAAATACAAAAGCGAGTTTATTTGTTATACTTTCACGCCTTAACTAGACAACTGAGGGCCTACCGTGATCTCTTAGCGCGATGCAAGTTCGATTGTGAAAGTGAGACACCGCTTTACGCGTTTTATAGTGGCGTCTCTCTCCAATATCTGAACTTGAATCGCGATAAAAGGTGATGGTAGGGTCTCTGATCATCAATAAATTTTCTATACACATCATTACATTTTGTATACACTTTTGTATACACATCATTAAATTTTGTATACACTTTTGTATACACATAATTAAATTTTGTATACACTTTTTCAGGGGTACATAAAAGGACATAGGGTACGTTTCATCCAGAAAAATACTGTTCCCGAGGGATAGAAATAAAAATTTCAATCGGTACTCTAATTTAACTCAAGCGAAACCACGGAAAAAATTGGTAAAATTATTAAGTACATCACAACTAATAATTTTAATATGCAACAATGTCAATATTATACAACAGCTGTAAATGAAGGTTCGTCTTGCAATTGCCAACTATCTCATAGGTTGCCAAGGTAATATGTATCATTATGTACAATAAGTATAAAAATAAATTTAAATTGTTTTACGTAATGTCCTCCATGCAGCAATGGACATCTTTTCGCTGAAGTGATGAAACCAAATTTGTACACATAAATTTTGAAATTGCATTAAAGGCAATACACGTAAAACGGGTGCGATACTAACAGTAAATATATAGTTTTATTTTATAATATTAATATATTTTTCTTTCTTTGCATTCTTCGATGCTATCTTATATGATAAATTATTTTAATAGAACTAGCCGCTGCAGTCGCTAAGCATAAAACTACGCTAGCACCATATATTGGAGCGGAGCATAATACCTAAAAAAAAATGATTTTGTTTCGATGGGAATTTTTGCGAATTTCAAAACCTGTTGATTCGATTCCACACAATAAAAAAATCGGTTCAGAACTCGGGAAGTTATGGCGTAACAGACATTGTGCCATTGAAGCTGATCCCCATGGATCAGCTTCCATGAGCGAAGCTCCCATGAGCTTCGCTCGCTCCGCTCCAAAAATACTAGAAAAAATCGACTCGGCTCACAAGTGAATTTTTAGGCGGGAATCGAACCCGCAACTTTTGGAAGTTCGGTCCAATGCTCTCTCAATTGAGCTACCGAGCCTTACGCTCTTCGAGCGTGTTTGATTTTGGCGGTGCATCGAAATGCAACGTCGCGAATCTTTTATGCGTGTCAGCCTTGTCAGCCTTTAGGGGACAAGTTGAGTGGCATGCAGTTTTTTTTGCAAGGAGATTTAAGACACTATTTAAGTTGTACTGTGAGTAGCTTGCCAATATCAACCACAGAGAAAATTTTAATCTAAAAAAACTGTCAAATTTCCTATATCTCAATAGATACCAAAATTTGAAAAATATTAATTTCTGTAAACCTATCGATCATCTTATCATCAAACTCTGATTCTTATTGACTCGAATACCAGTTTTAGTTGCACCACTCCAAGGTCCCGGGTTCAATCCCCGGTTGGATCAATATAGAAAACAACCTCTATATTGGTTCGGGTTCGAGAGTTGTGGTACCATAGTTGTTTCTGAATTCGATTACACGGGTGCTTTAGCCACTTAACAGTCAGAAAAATATATGTTTTATTTTCATTGGTCGACAAAGGTTTTTTAAGATTTTGTAAAATGACACTTATCGCAGTTTCAAAAGAATCGCACTAAAACAAATTTTTCTTTCACTATTCCAAAAAAAAACTGTTTTAAGCCTTTATTGTCACTAACATTAAAGTATCGTTTCGCTCTACCATGTTTCGCTATGGCATAATAATATGGGGAAATAGCGTTGATTTTGAACGAGCGTTCAGAGCCCAAAAACGTTGTCTTAGAGCACTATGTGGCCTCAGAAGTTGGGAATCATGCCAGCCATTATTTAAACATTATAAAATTCTAACCTTGCCAAGCATGTATATAGCAGAGCTATGCCTTTTTATTAAACGATTTCCCGAATACTTTGAGACACATTATCAAAGGAACCCCAATGCGAGAAATTGTAGAAAAAATAAACTTATCTTTCCTAAAAGTAATTTTACCTTATATAGTAAAAATGTGTATTGCATGGCTGTTAAAATATTTAACAAACTACCAAAAACTTTAAGAGATTTACCTCTAGGCAAGAATAGGTTTAGAAATTCCCTATACAGCTGGCTTGTCGAACGCAACTACTACTCTATAAAGCAGTTTCTTGATGAAAAAAACATGCTCTCGTCTTAAATCAATGTAATGACATTAATAATAGTGATATTGTGAAATTCTTATTTCTAAAATATCGAAATACTTGTTTTTTTTTATTGTTTTTTTTATTATTATTATTTAACACTGATTAATTGATAAATAATGATCGGTTTATTTGTATTCATGTCATTCAATTATTGACTTGCTTTTCTCTCTAATCTTGTGACATTGTAACTTAAAAAAAAAACTGGTTGGTTGCCTGTAAAGTCGGTATACGGGCGAAAGTTTTACGTGACAACGACTTTGAGTGGTAAAATAATTTTAATGTGAATATTCATTCGTATAGTAGGAAGAAGGATGATATAATAGTAACAATTTAAAACATTTATTTATACAAAGAATTATATTTAAAACATTAATTTATAGGCACGCGTCCCTTCCACTTTTTATGTCTGTCTCTCTCTCTCGCTCTTAGGCGGGCTAACCATGCCCGAGTGGAAGGGACGCGTGCCTCTCACTCGCTCTCATTGTAAGCGCATAACGTGAGCGGAGCGTAACGCAGTTTCTTGAAGTGTCACCCGGCAAACCAATTTATAAGACGTTGTCACGTCAAAATGTGAGCCGTTATGGTACGCCTGGCAGATGTAAAAACATCGAAAATGTTTTGTACAAGTTATATCCATAAAAGAACAGATTACGGCAGGAATTAAATATGGCATAATGAAAAAATAATATATTACGGATTTTTTCTAATTAATTTATCACTATTTATTTAATAAACTTTAATTTTCATTTAAAACAAACATTAAAAATTTAAAAATGTATTGCCAATTGCGACCACTCAATTCTTTTAATTAGTGACTTTAGTAATGTTTAGTTATATTCGATGTTGCCTCTGACGGTATTACTGTGACAATTGGTCGATGATAACTGAGGTATGTTACAAAAGTATTGGACATAACATTATCAAGAAATCTTATAAATACAGCATCTTTTGCACAGTCGCTTGCGGATACAACAACTACATATAGACTGTATAAATATATATATGTATATATATATAAAAAAAAAAAAAATTATATTTTTTTTTATGGTATATATATATATATATATATATATATATATATATATATACCATACTATGCGATGGTATATATATATATATATATAAGGTGGAATCAAATTAACTGCCAGGACTTCGTGAGGTGGTTGGGTCAAGTGTAAAGAATATGCTTAATTAGGATTTTATATTGTAAAAAAATAAAAGCTTTTTTTCGTTTTTTTCGAACTATGACTTCATTTTATCACTTTCACTGTCATTTCCTATACTTAATCGTTTTTTTCAGTTCACCTATTAACTATAAAATTAACCAAACTATCTCCAATTAAAAGTAGGCATAATCACGCACAGCTGATCGCGCGGTACAATGAACCGCAGAGCGGGGAGCGCAGCGCGCGCTCCTTTCATTACAATACTTAAAAATACGTTAAATACTGAATTGCTATTCTTCAATAATTATCTATACTATGATAGTTATAACGGATTACCTAGGTACCTAATAGTTCGATTGTAGGCAAGTTCAATAATACTTGTATAATAAATGTAAGCAAAGAAACAAACCATCAAAACTCTAAGTACTACATTCAATGACACTGGCGAGGAAATTAAAGAAGAAGTTGGAAATATCTAATTTATTATAATGTATAGTAAACACTTACGAGTTCCGAGTAGCTTGGTAGCCGATAGTAATATTAGTAATCTATCATATTCCTTTCCAATGCGGCAGGACCGCGAGGTCTACCAGCGTCGGTCGCCGGTCGGTGGGTCGAAGCGGCCATGTTTTCGGAATCGATTACAAAGCGTTGTGGCTACCTCTTATCCTCTCAAACCTTTCTTCATGCCGTCTTACGGCAGTACTGAACACCTCATTACATTCACGGTAGCAAAACACCTTTTCCAGGAGTACATGGACTCCTGGTTATTATGACGAAGCATGATTAACATCGGTTCACTTACGATAACACACAACAAAATACGTGGACGCTGACTAGAAAGCGACTGCGATTCGAAAAAATTATTGCTTGAAGCACAGATGTATACCTACTTGTAAAGCATGGCTGAGTGATTGTTTAGGGCGTCGTTACACCTTAAAAACATGTTGATTAAACATATGACTATAAGTCTTTTTAGGCTTCGATTTTCAATTAGATTTGATTTAAAAAGGTAAATACAGATTTTTCTTTACTATAAAAACAAGTAAAATTGAGTTCGGAAACACAAATCATATTCGAGTTTATTATTTTAGATCAACTGCGGAATATTATTTTCACTAATTTTAGTTTTTTAGAAGTCTTCTTTCGTAATTGTAATTTCGCACTAAGCAAAACATCCAAAAATCGACTATGTTTATAAAGTGTAGTCAGCCTTATGTATGTGCTTCCGAGAACCTCGTGTGTGTTTCCAAGAATCTAATGTTGCGGCATCTTTGATCTAGCGCTCTCTCTGTCCCGCACCCAGCATGTAGTTCAGTCATTCTCCGCTCACTGTGTGTTTGTGTGAATACGCCAGTATTGCCAGAATGTAATATTTGAACAGTTTTAGTTATTTTTGACCGTTACATGTTACTTCTATGTTTCACGATTCTAAATGGTACTTTTACTAACAAGTAAGAATTAACTACTAAAATTGAAAAAAAAACAAGCTACACCATTTAAATAAAAACACTTTTACCAGATTAATTGCGCATTTAAATTTTTTTCTTCAATATTTAATATTCATGTTTCGACTCCTTTACAGGAGCCGTGATTACAGGATGACTAAGGTAATGGTCGTCCTGCATGTGTTTCATAACTGATCAGTTTATACAAAAAAAAATATATTTGTTTTGCATTTTTTATTTTTCTTATTATATCGATTACTATAAAATTAATGAGTTAACCACCAATTCCGCAATTGGGCCCTTCTTAGAATAACTGGCGAAAGAAACTTGAACATGAGGGACCGAACTCCATCTTACTTATATCATTTACAAAAAGAGCTAACTATATCACTAGGTCTCGCAGTGTATGTCTTTGCAGATATTAATTTATAAATTGGCTCATTGTAAAATGCAATTGTAAATTTCGACGCGTCTACCAGCATCACGGTAGCTCAGCGGTCGCCTGGATAGTAAGAGGTCGTGAGTTCGAAATCCACTTGAGGACTCGGCGATGTTGTTTTTTATAGTCGTATTTTATTTCATAGAATTATGGCATTGTGAATGCTAATAAATAAATACAAGTCCAAGCTATGTACCATCCAGCACAGTGGTAGAATTTGGTTTTGTTTTGCATTCTCTTTACTACTAGTAAAATTTAGCGAGTTTTAAGTATTAGTTTTTTTTTTCTAAATAAGATGTTACATTTTTAAGACGTCTCATGTGTTAGTTTTGACTATCGGCTACTGGCAACACTAGCGCACGCAGTGTGTAAATAATATAATAATCATAATCATAACATACCATAATGTTGTGTCTGTGAATGACTTAAAAATAGTAGTTTGATATTATAAAACTTTGTAATTGTGTCAAATGAAAAAGGAATACTATCTCAATTTCTACGTGTAGTGTATTTTGTGTACGGTATTAACAACCTAGATAGAAAATGCTAATTTTGTGATGTTTTGTGATAACTTGTTAAGACATACTTCCAACTTTAAGTATTTAAAATACTTACGGTATCTAATAACATTTGTAAAAAAGCAATGAACTTTTGAACGCCTGAAGGTAATAATTTATAATATCAGTAAGGCTTATTATCTTGGTAGGTACGGTATCGGTTTTTGTGTACATAATACCATATTAACAAGCGGGAGCCGTCAGAGGTGATAGAAAGTTATATTACCATAAACTAAGTTCTTTGTGCTGTGATGTGATGTAAGTGTATCGGCTACCAAGACCTTACACCAAATTCACCGACCTCGTAAGTGTTTCCTATAGAGCATAATAAATTAGATATTTATTTAATTTTCCACGCCATTGTCATTGAATGTAGTATTTAGAGTTGTGATGGTTTGTTTCTTTGCTTATGTACGAAAATATTATCCAAGAATCATTGAACTTGCCTACAATCGAACTATTAGGTACAGGTTTTACTACAGTAAAGGCTTTACCTAATAGTTCGATCAGAGTATAGATAGTTATTAAATGAAGCAGCAATTCGGAAATTCTTAAGGTTGACGTTTTTTGAAGTGTTGTAATAAAAGGAGCGCGCGCTGCGATCGCCGCGCTGCGGTTCATTGTACCGCGCGGATCAGCTGATGCCTACTTTTAATTGAAGATAGTTTGGTTAATTTTATAGTTAATAGGTGAACTGAAAAAAACGATTAAGTATAGGAAATGACAGTGAAAGTGATAAAATGAAGTCATAGTTCGAAAAAAACGAAAAAAAGCTTTTATTTTTTTACAATATAAAATCCTAATTAAACATATTCTTTACACTTGACCCAACCACCTCACGAAGTCCTGGCAGTTAATTTGATTCCATGTTATATATACCATCGCATAGTGGCGATGCGTCGCCACGGCATGCGTCGCCACGCCAACAATCGGTTTTACCCGCGGCCATAGATGTTTCACATCAAAAATGTATTAAAAATTTCAATTTTATGTATCATATTTGCATGCCTACAACTATATGGCGAATACTGTTGATTCACAAAATCGATGTAACACCCCGTCTCATTGTAACACATGGTATTAGCAAATAAATATTCTTATTCTTATTCTTATTAATTGAATGAGGTTTTTACCAAATTTTGGCGCACTTGCAAACGCCCTCGTCACTAAAGAACTTTATTGGAGCAGAGCGAACGAAGTGACCGAAGCTCCCATGGATCAGCTTCAATGGCGCAATGTCTGTTACGCGATAACTTCCCGAGTTCTTAACCGATTTTAATATTATATTTTGTGTGGAATCGTATCAACAGGCTTAGTACCAGATTGTGACGTAGTCCGAATTTTGAAATTCGCAAAAACTCCCATCGATACAAAATTCTTTTTTCTTTTTTTAGGTTTAAGGCTCCGCTCCAATATATGGTGCCAGCGTAGCTTTATGCTTAGCGACTTCATCGCCTAGTATGACAAAGAGTTACCAGAGTTCTTTTCGGAAAGAAGCATATTCCAAACTGGTGGTAGACAATAGTTATCACTAACTTAATAATTAAATATAATTGCTAATAAAATCGAAACTCAAACTTCATTTATTTGAATAAATTGAGTAGTCAGCACATGTATGATGACCATTACTTTAGTCATCTTGTAAGTATAGATCCTGTAGAGAATCGAAACGTCAGGATTAAGTATAAAACACAATAATAAATGCGCCTTAGGTTTAAGTGATTTTATTTAAATATGGATTGTAATGTTTAAATAATATACAATTTTTCAACACGAATAACACATGAAATGGTGTAACAGTGGCTAAAGAAAAACTTAAAATTTATGTTTTAATAATTGTAAATAAAGTTTAGCACCCTTCATAAAATTTGATTTGTCGCGCAGTGTCTTAATGGTTTGAATGGAACGGTAAAATAGTATAATTCGGATCGGACGGTACAATAGTAACTGTCAATTGAAAGAATAGTATTTTTGCTTTGTAATTGTAAAAAGACCTGAATAGGTTTTCGCGGAATAATTAGCAACATTTAATATGTTGTTTCTCTTTTCAGAGCAATACAGTTGTTTTTATTTCACATCCCTGAATTATTGATAAAAACAAGCTGAAAAGCCTTGAACAAAGACAGAAGGTAGCTAGCCTATCCGTTTTTTATAGGATACAATTCAGAAAGTGTGCATCAGTATTGCACAGCGTTGTTCCGCAGTCCCCATTTTTATAGAACAACCAGACTAACAAATAGATGCCACCGTTACATGGTTGATATACCAAAGAGTCGCACTAAGCGTTTTGGTTCCAATTTTGTAATACGTACCGCTAAAGAGAGGAACTCTTTGCCTGAGTCTTTGTTTCCTGATAAATACAATTCAGGGGTCTTCAAGTCACGAGTGAATAGGCATCTTCTAGGCAACAGCGTCACATCTTAGATCGCATCAACGCCCACCATCAGGCGAGATAGCGGTGGGTAGCGGTGCTTACCCATGTTATATATATAAAAATTCCCTGTCGCAATGTTTAACCGCGATGCACTCCGAAACTACTGAACCGATTTTGATGATTTTCCTGTTATTTTGCTGGATTTGTTCAGATTTAGGACATAGGATAGGTTTTTAATTTATGTTACAGCAACGCGTGACCGGATGGCGAACTTGAAATGTATATATATATCCAGTAGTGGATACCCTTGTCGACTTCTGAAGAGTTATTGTGGTCGAACAAGTTCCCAGTGGGCTCTAACCTTAAGTGCAATTTGCAACAATGTGCAATTTGTGTGTCTGGACACCGTTTTACTTCAACGGCGGTTATTATTTTAAGTGATGGCTGAGGCTGTTGAGGTGTCTTGTCACATTACGAGAATGCAAGATTTTTTTACTGTGGCGCGGTAACTCTCTGAAAGGATGTGAGCTGTAATAATCATTGATTATTTTTATTATAGCTATTTTCGGACTCCGTTTTGAATATGACTGTATATAATATAAAATACGCATGTAAAAAACGTCCACGTCCCCGAGCCCTCAGGTGAGACGAACTCACGACCTTTCGCTATCCGGGCGAGTGTTCTGACCGCTGAGCTGCCAAGACGCTGGCAGACGCGTCTAAATTTACAAACGTATTTCAACTTCTACTATGAGCTTGTTCCACCAATGTTGAACGCTAACTACCTTCAACATTAAAAGTAATATTTTTACAAACATTCGATTAAGATCGACCCAGCTATAAAAATGTATTTAAATGCGTATTTTTATTTATATCTTATAGAAATAAGGCATTATGAATACAAAAAATAAAATAAACACATCATGTTCCTATAAACTAAGTAAAATGGATTTTAACTTGCTATTTTAACGTCTGATGAATGAATGAAAAAATAAAATTGATACGCATAGATTATTAACCTTAATGAAATATGAACAATAGAAAGGTGTTACAATAGAAAGGTGTTACAATAGACGATCTTGTAGCCTAGAGCGATCTCAGCCAGCTAAAATTTGGTTGAAGAGAAATATCGCAATTAATGATGGGAGCATGATAATATTGGAATAATAATTCTACAATAATGGTGTGATAGCCGAAATAAAGATGTGCTGAATTAGCACAAATGCTGTGAGATAATATCGAGAAGCTTGTTCGCCTTCTCAAACGAAGCTTCATCTCTGAACCTCTACAGCTGGCGTTTATTTCGTGTAACGGAGTGAAATAAATTGCTGAGAAGCATGTAGCTATCTTTTATGCAGTGTTGTCATAATGTTGTGACATTTTACGTTACTCATATAACCTCTATGTTACACGACTTCATATAAAAAAACCTACATTCACACCAATTAGCCTAGCCCAAAGTAAGCACTGTAAGGCTTGTGTTATAGATACTAGGGTAACGGGTAGACACACATATATGATATGTAGATATATAATATTCATAGAAAATATATATAAACACCCATGATTGAGGTACAAATGCTGGTATTCATCATAAAAACATCTGCCTCTACCGAGATTCGAACCCAGGACCGTCGGTGCGAAAGGCAGGATCGCTACCGTTGCTCCAAACGGTCGACAATGTAACTTTTACAAACATAACTAGTAAGAATTAAAAAAAAGGAAAAACCAAATTTTATGAATTTCGATTGGAAAGCAAAAATAATTTAATCTATGATTTTACTTTGTCGAATTTATTCACATCTATATATATACATAAAAATTCCTTGTCACAGTGTTTGTCCGCGATGAACTTTGAAACTACCCAACCGATTTTATTTTATTTTATTTTGCTGGATTTGTTCCGACCTAAGACATAGGATAAGTTTTATTTTAATTTATAACACAGCGTCGCTTGGCCCGGTCAGCTAGTATCTTATGGCTTTCGAATAAAATGGTAGGCTTGTTTGCCACGTTTATACATTATTTTTACACAAATACATTATTTTTTTGTGTATTTTTTAATTATTGGCTTTTTGAGAAAAACAAAATTTGAGGGGCAATTTGTCGATAAAAAATGCCATATTTCACACCATTAAAGGCTCCGACACTGGTGACGGGACACATTGTATAAAGAAAGATAATGATACTTTTGAGCAGTCTCGTGTTATTTTTGACTATTTAACGAACATTTAAGTTTTTAGTTAGATTAAACATACTGACTCTACGTCTCTATATTCTTAACCCTGACCTCTGCACACAGATAGTGTGGCTATGAATGCGATTATGAATAAATATCTTACCGAGACTGCACTGAATATATATTTTTACATATCAATGTAGTCATATAGTATTGTTTGTATTAAAAAAAGCAAATTTTATTCAGGAAAAAGACGTCAAAAGTTGAATTGCAAATTATACTGCACGTAAGTGGCATCATATGATTGCTTTATTACGATTACAAAAGATTTAAATATAATTTACGTTTAAAAGTAATCGTTGAAACAAAATTTATTAGTTTTAAACTAAAGTTACGATTTAGATTATCACCCAGCATAATAATGTATCCCGCAGAGGCAATTGCTTTTCTCTATTGTAAAGAGCACAGGAAAATGGACCTTAAGAGTGAAAGAAAAAGATAAGTCAGCGATGAATGTTTGCAGTTTATTTATTTATTTATTTAATCAGTACTGCCACATGGTACATATTAATACACTAGCTTTCCGCCCGCGGCTTCGCCCGCGTGGAATTCGGTTATATTGCGGTATAAAGCACAACTATAAGAAAACTTCTCATTCCCACGGAAAAATCTATGAAGCGCGATGTAACGCTGGATACAAAATTCATATAATTCATTCCACTTCTTACGTATCTTAAAAAAACACTTCGTTACCACGTTTTAAAAAACACCCAGCACCATCTTTCGCATACCTCTAGAACTGAATAGCGTAAGCTATCATTCCACTTCTTACGTATTTTAAAAAAACACATCGTTACCATGTTTTAAAAAACACCCAGCGCCATCTATCGCATACCTCAAGAACTAAATAGCGTAAGCTATCAGTCCACTTCTTATCTATTTTAAAAAACACATCGTTACCATTTTTTAAAAAAACACCCAGCGCCATCTATCGCATACCTCAAGAACTAAATAACGTAACTAATACTTATACCAATTAGTAATTCGTTGATTTAAGTGATTTCAGGATAAGTAGATGTAAAAAAAAAACAATTAAGACGATAAAACAAATTGTAAGTCATCCCTCGAGAATTCCTCATTTTCGAGGATTCATTTTCGTATCATTTAGCTTCAAAATTAACATGTTCATATTCGTTTGCAACATATAGGTAGATGTAAAAAACAGTTAAGACGATAAAACAAATTGTACGTCATCCCTCGGGAATTCCTCATTTTCGGGGATTCATTATCGTATCATTTAGCTTCTAAATTTACATGTTTATATTCGTTTGCAATATTTTACGTTGTTTTAAACGACACACAGCGCCATCTACAATCCATCCATCAAGCAAACAATATTTTTGTTTTTCCTCGGGAATATCATTTTTTTCCAGGATAAAAAGTACCCTATTATTTAATCCGGACTTTTATCTTTATGTCTGCAAAATTTCAAAGCAATCGGTTCAGTAGTTACGGCGTGAAAGCGGAACAAACAAACAAACAAACAAACAAACAAACTCACTTTCCCATTTATAATATTAGTAAGGATTGTTAATTAAATATACATTGTTTTTTGTCCGATATGCACCACAGTTAAGGCGTACATAACATTCATTATATTACACAATCATCATCAAAAATATAAACAAAAATATAAAAAAGAATGAATTAAAAAGTTAATAATAAAATTAAAAATTCATGAGACATTATTGGGAAACAAATTACAAATATCATCATAAAAAAATAGAGCACATTACATAAAAAATACAGTTACACACAAAATTATAATAAAAATAAATAAAACACAATGATTAACACAAAGCATGACTAGTCAAAGCTATTCAAAATTTTTTTCTTAAATAGATTAAAACCATCGCCAAACACATCGAGATCTTCAATTTTATTTGTTAGGAGGTTATACGTGTTACAGATTCGCGCCAAGGGCGATGACTGACTGCCCAGATTTGTCCTCGCGAATGGAAGGGCAAACGTCTTGGCCAACCGATGTCTCGGGTACCTATACGGGACAGACAAAGATATGCGTGACAAGAAACTGCTACAGTGCGCTTGTCCATTTAAAACTTTATGCAGAAAACAAACGTCAAACAAAAGTCTACGATTACGAAGACTGGTCAATCCAAATTTAGTAAGTCGCTGACAGTACAGTTGCCGATGAGAAAAACCACTACAAGAGAAAGCAAGATATCGAGTAAAGGCTCGCTGTATGCCTTCGACTCGCTGTGAGTGCACAGCGTACAAAGGATTCCAGACCGAGGAGGCGAATTCAAGGTGGCTACGCACTAGAGCATTAAACAATAAAATCTTGGTGCTGGTGTTCTTAAATCCTTTGGTATTGCGTTTGACAAAACCTAACATTTGCGCTGATTTTGTTACAATTGAATCAACATGTAAATTAAATTTCAGTTGGCTGTCAATAACAACACCAAGGTCACGAACAGATTTTACTTCAGCCAGGGTTTCGCAACCTATTTTATATTTAGTATGTAAGGGTTTTCTCTTTCTGGAATATTTGATATGAAAGCATTTATTAATATTGAGAGCCATGCCGTTAGTTTCACACCATGCTGCAATCCCATCAAGATCATTCTGGAGGAGTTCAGCATCACGAGGCGTGGCAATCTCTCTATATATTTTTAAATCATCAGCAAAGATCGAAACCCTACTATTATTAACGTTATATCATTGATAAATATCTGAAAGAGTAGTGGTCCCAAATGCGATCCCTGGGGGACGCCTGTTTCAGCGAAATACCAATCAGACCGAAACCCGCCTATGACAACACGCTGAGGCCTTTGTTTTAAATAAGAATTAAACCATCTCAACAAAGGACCACCTATACCAAGAGCGTTCAATTTATTGACCAGTACAGAATGATCGACTCTGTCAAAGCGCTCTTGAAATCAGTGTAAATAGCATCTACTTCAAAGCCACTATCAACCGCTTCTGATAACTCTGAAACAAAGGGAACTAAGTTAGTATTGACAGAGCGGCCAGTCGTGAAACCATGTTGGCTATCAGAAAGACGGCTTTTGATAAAGTCAGAGATAATTGGGCACAAAAGAGCCTCGAAAATCTTTGCGAAACATGAGAGAATCGAAATGGGACGGTAATTAGACACACAAGCATTGTCACCCTTTTTGAAAACCGGAACGATTCGAGCCTTCTTCCACTCTTCCGGAAAAATTCCAATTTCAAGAGATTTATTGAATATAACTTTCGAAGGCAAAACCAAACCATGCATAGATCTCTTTATGAATAATGGAGGAATAGAATCAGGACCAGCACCCTTATTTATGTCCAGCTTTTTAATTATTTTTAAAACGTCTAATTCAGTAAATTTTAGTCGCGCCATATAATTGTTATCATTTTTAAGGGATAATGATGCAATACTGTTAGCGTGATCTGAGGAGTACACTGATGAGAAGTGACGGGCAAATAAACCGACAATTTCTGAACCAGTCTCGACTATGACATCATTTAAATGGACTTTCGCAGGAATGGAGCTGCCGCCACGTTTTCCTTTAATAAAACCAAATTTTTTTTTTGGGTTCCTAGAAACATCATCCTCTATTCTTTGCATATAATCCCCGTAACACTTATCATGCAGCTTGTGGAATCGAGCTCGCAGTAGTACAAACTCAGCCTGGTCTCTAGGATTATAATATTTCAAATACCTCCTTCTTACTTTATTTTTTTCTGACAACACTTTAATAAGAGCCTGACTATACCAGGGAGGGTATTTCGTTTTAGATATCATACGCTTCGGCACGAATCTGTCCCTAATCTGATTGAGAATATTGTAAAATTTAGAGATCATCTTATTAACATCACAGTTGAAAAAACATTGATTCCAATCTACTGCTTTTAAACTATTTAAGATATTGTGATAATCAGCTTTGTAATAGTTGAAAACGGAATCCATTCTCTGTTTCAACAAATCTGTACTAGAACACGGGATATTGACTAGCAGCTCAGGGTGTATTTGGTATCGCTTGCTTAACAATTCAAGAGGTTTTGTGACATAAGCATTATCAATACTACTAATGACCAAATCCAAATGTCGATCATCACTATTACTAATGTTATTAAGTTGGTACAAATTATTAATACACAGAAAATCGACAAACGTGTATCCCAGAGTAGACCCGTAATTAGAAGGTAAAATTTTGTTATATTTTTGCTCAAAATTCCAGCGAATAAAACTAAGATTAAAATCACCAACTATTACAAGATCGTCAGAGTGGCTTAAAGCAATTTCAACACTGTTTAAGAATTGCCTTACAGACTCCAATTTAACTGGTGGTGGTAAGTATACTACACAAATTATTAAAGACTTAATGGAATAATTGATTTTAACTCGTAATTTGACCCAAACACATTCAGAGTCACCTTCCAAATTTACTAAACGACTAGAAGGGATTTCACGCGAAACAGCAAGAAGAACTCCACCACCGTCTTTTTTGGTATTCTCTGTACATAGCCGATCTTTGCGATATACAACATATCTATCATCAATTATTTCTGCAGATGATATTCTGGAATTGAGCCAAGTCTCAGTGAAAGCTATAGATTTATAATTGCAGCCAAGAATATTATTATAAACTTCATTTGTTTTTGTACGCAGTCCCTGAACATTCTGATAATATATATCTAACATTTTTAAAAATATACACAACATATCATTCACAGTAATACATAAAAATAAAACATTAAGTTATTAGATAAATTATTATAATAGAAAAATACTAGAAAAATTTCGACGAGTGTTCGCAAGGCTCGGTAGCTCAATTGGGAGAGCATTGGACCGGATTTCCAAAGGTTGCGGGTTCGATTCCCGCCTGAGATTCACTTGTGACCCGAGTCGATTTTTTCTAGTATTTTTCTATTATAATAATTTATCTTATAAGATCGCATTGAAAATGCATAAAATATATAAATATTATAGACTAACATGGCTGTTTCATCTTAATCGATTGACCAAACATTTGTAAAAATGTTTCTTTCGAATACGAGAGGATGTTCCTCTCATTGATGAAACAACGCTGGCCTACAGCGTAAAATCAGGAATGTACTAGAAAATTTCGACGAGTGTTCGCAAGGCTCGGTAGCTCAATTGGGAGAGCATTGGACCGGATTTCCAAAGGTTGCGGGTTCGATTCCCGCCTGAGATTCACTTGTGACCCGAGTCGATTTTTTCTAGTATTTTTCTATTATAATAATTTATCTTATAAGATCGCATTGAAAATGCATAAAATATATAAATATTATAGATTAAGTTATTAATTTTAGTCCCTCAAGTGATTTTATCAAAATAGCCTGACTACTTTCATTTTTTCTTACGTATATACGGCCATTCCGAACCCAAACAAATTTGTATGTCTTTTCTTTGGCTTTTTTCCGTATCGCTGCATGCAAGGATTTGGTTGCAGGACTAAGGTGCTCGTTGACATAGACAGGACTGCGTGGGCCTCCAATACCAAGGTGATGTGACGCCAACTTTTCTTGTGAGTTTTTCTTATAAAATTTTGAAACTGCCGCAAGGACAGCATCACGCTGGCGCATATTTCGTAGTTTAACAATGACTGCTCTGGGTCTTATATCATCTTTGCGCAATTTAGCAACCCTTGTGACGTGCTGAATGTCATCTGCTGATACAAGATTGTCAACTACTTTCGTGAGATGTATCACTGTTTCAATCAAGTTTTCGGACCTATGCTCTGGGATTCCATTTATTTCAATATTATTCTCTCTCATGTGTAATTCAATTGCGTTTAGTCGGTTGGTGAGGTCCGCAACAGATGATGTTAATTGCTCGTTATCTGACTGCAATCTGGTGATTGTGGTTGTTTTTTCATTTAGTAATGCTGGCATCTCTTCAAATTTTGTGTTAAAAAAAGATATCGAATCATTGAAACTTGAAATCTGGTCCTTTAGGCCTCTCAATTCATTTGAAACAAACTCTGTCATCGTGAGTTGAAGGGTCGCGGCAAGTTCTTGTTGAATGATTTTTCGTAACGTATCTTCAGACACACAGCAATGACCACCCTGTGTTGTCTCAGTCTTCTTCGGTCGCAAAGTAACATTGCTATTACTGGGAGAATGATTATCAGGACTCTTGAGATTGTCACCTGAAGCAGACTGTGTTTGTCGAATGGGCGTGTTTGTATTGCCAGTTTTAGGCATTTTACTGTTGCACTCAGGGCATTTCCATACATTTTTATGAGATGCATCCATAATGGCAAAACGTTTAAAGCCAATATTAGCACAATCGACATCGTATTTAAGTTTGCAGACGCAACATGTCATATGTTCGTTTTTCCTAGGTATCGGATTACGACAGCCCGCACAAATAATATTAGTAGGTGCCATAGCGATTACCTCCAAAATGAGGTTTAAAAGTTTGTCATAAATACAACACGGCAACCACAAAGTTTATAATTATAAGCCACGTTAAAAAAAAAGCAGGAATTTAAATCTAATATAGCGGTATATTACAAAATAATTGAATTTGAGAAAAAAAAATGAATAAAAAAAGGTTAAGCATATAAAACAAAAAGTTCAAAAAAAAAATCTTTCTTTTCTCAATCCGAGGATCGAACTCCAACTTGTCATGTGAATAGTTCATTTATTTACGTTCTACCATATGATTATAAAAATTCACATATGATTTTACGTTGAGTTATGTTTGTTCAAGCTTAGCCACTTATACCGTTATGAGTTTTTTCATGAATACCGACCACACTCGCTTTAAAAATCAATAACACATGTTTACACTCAAAAAATGCACATTCAAGTTTTTTTTTTATTATTTCACCATAACAGTATCTTCGGGAATGTCTTTATAAATAAATGAACCCAGAACAAGCGTTTTGCAAACATAAAGAAGCCAAGTTCACACACTGCACGTAAAAGAGTTCGACCTCAGTAATGTCTTAATATTTATAGGAGATAACACTTGTCCACAACAATCACCGCTAAAATCACTGAACTATAACAACAATACGATTAAACACGAAGATGCTACTTTTTTAATCAAATTAAAATGCAGAGACGATGTGATTATGACAGCAGCGCCATCTAGGATGAGGCAGTTAGTACATAGTTTACCTTTAACATATTAAATACTGACAAAAATATTAAGTTTTTAAACAATATATTTTCTACTACCTTCACAATATTTTAATCGGGCACGTTTCTAACTATAAAAATTTAAATAAATCAAATTGTTTTATTTTACAATTAATTTAGTTATTAAATTTTCGATGAAAATATATGACGACTATTGGCATAGTGAACCCGTGATCACGGCACTTGTGAAGGTGTCGAAACTTCAGGATTAAATAGAAAATATGAGCAAAAACAGTAAAAAAAAAATATTTCAATGTCTAATGTGCGCGGATGTGTAAGAACTAAATAATATTATCTCTACTATATAAAAGAAGGACTCTGTAGGGTTGTTACCATATATAGTTACCATAAGCCAGCATTATCAGTTTTTATAATCAATTAACGTTACCATAGCAACGCGTGGCCGGGTTATACCAGCAACGCGTGGCCGGGTTAGCTAGTTAGAGATAAATAGAGAACATTATTATTTTTTAACAGATCTCTAATTATTTCAGGACTTGAAACTATGCTATAAAGGCTAATCGTATACTCTTTTATAATTCGTTTTGTAAAGTAAAAAAACGTTTCAATTCAAGTGCCCTTAATTGCTCGTAAAACCGTATCATGATCAGGTAATGAAAAGCTTCACATAACAAGATGAAGATTGCATTTTTTACGAATTTGAACACGCGTCGTTTTGAATAATTAACTAACAAATTAATGACACAGAACTGTGTGATAACGGCTATCTGCTTATAATGAAGAGTTTTCGTGTTTAATTATTGGAAAGGTAGCTTGAACATTGAACATTGTTCCTATTTAATCATTAGCGACAATATTAAAATATTTTGGCAAAGAAATAAGATTAAATATAATAAGAATGAAGTTTTCTCCATTTAGCATTTAGATTTCCACATTAAATTGAAATCAAACCCTACTTTCACAAAATTGATTCCAAAAGTTGATAAATATTGACTATGAGAACACAAATTTGTTGTTCGTGTGTTTATCTGTCCGCTCTTTTTCCATTGTATCAATTAACGTTACCAAAGCAACGCGTTACCGGGTCAGCTAGTCTATACTAATATTATAAAGCTGAAGAGTTTGTTTGCTTGAACTCGCTTATCTCAGGAACTACTGGTCCGATTTGAAAAATTCTTTCAGTGTTAGATAGCCCATTTATTGAGGAAGGCTGTATAGGCTATATATCATTTAACATATAATAGTTAAGCTACAGCGAGGTCAGCTAGTAAATAAATATAAAGTTACGTAGCTAAAGCGCTTGGAACTCAGAAACAGCGATTGTACAAGACCCAAGCTATAAAGAGAAGTTCCTTTTTGAACTTTGACCCGGCTGATATCAAACCCGGCACCTCAGAGTAGCTTTTCCATGAAAACCGGAGCTACCGAGATACCTGAGCTACCGAGACCTTCAACTAGAAGAATACTCGCCCGAAAAGGGACGGAATGTGGGTTTGAGTCGCACATGAGACATTTGTACTTGAATCATAAATATTTATGTAATTTGCAATAAATATTACATATTTATATATGACTAGCTAACCCGGCTACGCGTTGCTGGTATAACTCGGCCACGCGTTGCTGGTATAACCCGGCCACGCGTTGCTATGGTAACGTTAATTGATTATAAAAACTGTTATTCTTAGGCTTATGGTAACTATGATAACTATATATGGTAACAAACCCACAAAGTCCTTCTCTTATATAGTAAATATATGATATATTTATCCATACTCCGGTGCTTACCTTGGGCTAAGCTAATTGGTGTGAGTGTAAGAAATATTATTATTAAGGCATACCAAGGCGAAATTTCAGGGACCAAATAGAGGTGTCCTGAAAAAAGGCCAGGTCTAAAGTACCCTTTTCCGACGAGCTTGTATGAAAAGGCTGATGAAAGTTGAAGAAGCGAGAGATGAAAGTCAGGATCTTGGTAAGTGGAAATCTGTGATCTCTGTCTACCTAAGGCGTGATTTTTACTGTATGTATACAATGTGTCCCGTCACCAGTGTCGGAGCCTTTAATGGTGTGAAGTATGGCATTATTCATCGACAAAATGCCGCTCAAATTTTGTTTTTCTCTTACGGTTATAAAATGGCCGCCATTTTGTTTTCTTGGTAACCAAGACCTGGGCTCTCATACTAATTCGACCACCACTACTCATGTTAATGTCCTATCAACATTAAAAAGGTGTCATTTGATAGTTAAACATGTAGACAACAGTTACACAGTCATCATGTTTCAATTGTCATGGAATAAAAAATAGAAAAGAATAATAAAAAAAAACAAATAGATTCTTTTTTTGTATTTTTTAATTATTGGCTTTTTGAGAAAAACCAAATTAGAGGGGCAATTTATCGATAAAAAATGCCATATTTGACACCATTAAAGGCTCCGACACTGGTGACGGGACACATTTTATATTATTGTCTTGAGAAAAAAACCTTAAAGGCATACTCGCTTTTGACTCGCATATCTGTAATTTCAGACAAACTGAAAACCGGGTTGGCGTGACGATTCTTACGCTTAAGGGATAGCCCTAAGCTATCATTAGCATCGACAACAAAGTACAGGGTGTGTTTATAGTGACAGTCGAATACAATTATAGGCAATATAAGTGTTCGAGGTAGCTAAACTAGTGTAATCAAGGGACATGAACTATGTGTCTTAACTTAATTATGTTCCCACAGGGATTTCTTATGCAGTAAAATGTTTAAATATAAAAACTTTTATGGTGCAAGAAATTATAAATATATGTATATTACAGAAATTATTAAATAGTTTGCCTAACTATATATTTTAGAATTACTTCAATAATCCAAACTTTAAAAAAGCATGTGTGCAATTCACACGTGGTAGATGTGAAACCTTAAAAATAATACGTACACGTATACAAAACCACGGTTGCAGTGATGCCTTCTCTCAAACTGTGTACTACGCATGCGCACACAAACACGTATTAACACACATACATAATACTTCCTATCTCATTTTCTCCTGCGTTAAATCTTATGAATTTATATGTCTTTTTTTACTGTCGCTTTTTCGTTTCAAAGAGAAACTATAATTCTTCCTACCTCATTTTCTCCTACGATAAATCTTATGAATTTACGTGTCTGTCTGTTTAGTATACATTTTACTGTCGTTTCATCGACTTTCAAATCACAACGATGTTAAAGAAGTTTTAAATTCAAAAACTTTAAAAAATATTTTACATTGAAAATGCAAAATGTATAAAAAATCATGAATGAACTACTCCATTTGTATGCGACTATATTCCTCTCATTGATCAAACAACGTTGGCCTACAGCGTTAGGAAGTAAAACGTATTATAAAATTTCAACGGGTGCTCACAAGATGCGGTAGCTCAATTGGGAGAGCAGTGGACCGGACATTTAAAGGTTGCGAGTTCGAATCCCGAATTATTTGTGAGCCAAGTCGATTTTTTTAAAGTGAATACTTCTTTAGCATCTTTGTGATTTGAAAGTTGATGAAACGAAAAAGCGACAGTAAAAAGAGACAGATACATAAATTCATAAGATTTAATTTAGGAGAAAATGAGATAGGAAGCATTATGTACGTGTGTTAATACGTGTTTGTGTGCGCATGCGTAGCACAAAGCTTGAGAGTAGGCATCACAGCAACCATGGTATTTTGTATACGTGTACGTATTATTTTTAAAGGTTTCACTTCTACCACGTGTGAAATGCACGCAATCTTTTTTTATTTATTATATAAGATTGAAATTGCCTTGAAAATACAAAAAATATAAAAATAAAATAAAAAACAAATGGTAATGATATATTATATAAATTGATACTAATCAAAAACCCTGACCCAGAAAAATTGGTTCATTTCTAAAAAATACTATTTCATTTAAAAATGAAAAAAACAAGCTAACGTTTTAGCTCGTATATACTGTATTCCATAATTCAATCAGTCAACTCACTTTAGTTAACATATTCGCGCTAAGGCCATATACACATGGCCGTGTAAACGAAATGCATAAATATGTGCATCATTGATTCACATCGAATCTGCACCACACAAGAAGGTCGCGTTAAAGAGATAGTAAACAAAGATTGCAGTTAAATGCAATTGAATAGTTCTACATATTATAAGTTATATTAAAACATATTATGTTAAATATAAAAAGGGGGAATAAAAATTCGTAACAGTAAGTTGAAGTGGCTGATGGAAGATGTCCAAGAATGGAGAGACTTCCATAGATGTTTAAATAATCTGTCATGGGGTTTATGTACTTATTTCGGAAAAGTTACAAAACATCAACATAATAGAAAACCATATGTCATTGTGATGAGTGATTCTACAGTTTCTGGCTTGTGGGAGATATAGGAGGCGTGTTGGAGATGCCGGGAACCAAATATGAGACTCTAGAGATTCAAAAATACGTCGTAATTTTCCGCTGTAGTGTTCAGTACTGGTGGTCCTATTCATGATATAGTGGAGAAAGAAACTCGAATCTTCGGAACCGTTTATCAACAAAGTGTTTAAGGTAAAATTGAGTTTTTTGCTCGATTGATACTGAATGATTTAAGAACGCTAATAAGCGCTGCTATTATACAGAAGTAATTAGTCTCATAACAATAAAATGTCACTGTGCACTGAAGGTGCCCCAACAGTACTTAATTCACAGAGACAATGGAACAAGCCTCTCTCTAGGCGCAAATTTTGGGTATTGATGGAGGGCTGCGACAGCTCAGTGGATTGCGCCCGCCTGTTGGCAGTATCTGAAGGGGAGTCAGGTCTGTGGTTGCATGCTTACCCTTCCTCCAATATCGGTACGTTACTGGACAACTGTACCCTCACGCTATCGATAGCCCTTCGTTCGGGCATCAAGACGAACGAACCACATCGGTGTCACTACGGGGAATGGGTAAACGAGCTGGGTCATCGTGGCCTCTCGTCCCTGTGGAGTGAGGGGCGATTGAGCAGGCACGCTTCGATTAACAACACCATTCGCAGAGCTTTATCGACTACTAGTGTCTCTGCTATTTTAGAGCAGGGTATTGCGGTCCCCGCTGATAAGAGGACTAACGGAATGTCACTTGTGCCTTGGTACAGGGTGAGGACCCTAGTATGGGACTCGACATGTGTGGACACTTTAGCTCCGTGCCATATTGATGCGTCAGCAGTTTGGCCAGGCGCGGCTACAATCACGGCCGAATTAAATAAAGCTCGCAAATACAGGGTTTAGGGACAGAGGTGACAACTCTAGTGTCACAAGTTTGAGAAGATTTCATGAACAACTTACCAACAAGCAGCTATTTTTAGTTTAAAAAGGAGGTATATTTCTTGTAGCAGGCATAACAATAGTAAAAGAGGTTACACGCGATCTTAACAAATCATCAATACTGTTTCACGGTATTGCCTGGGAATTCGCTATTTCCAACACTTGTGATTTCCATTATGTATTCGAAACGTATGCTTGATTAGAATTATCGCACTATAATAAATAAGTAGAGATAAGACTTCAGTCCTATTTCTATGGAAAGAACGCCTTTGTGCTGTCACAACAATGTTAGTGATCGTAAAATTTCCCGAAACAAAAGTGGGATAAACCACCATTAGCCTCGACAATAGACAATTTCAAGCTAGTTTTTTAGAAGAACGCATTGAAAGAACTCCACATTATGTGAAATTACTTACTGCTGGTATGTAGGGAACTGCAAGAGGCTGCTGTTGTCAAGAGAACAGCTAATAATGCAGTAAGAGAAGACAACTTTGACGCTGTGGCCAACGCGTTCGTCTTATGTTCGCGGAGGAAAGTACTCTTTTCGTGGAAAGATTACAGATAATGATGACCCCAAAAAAGCGAAGTAATTCCCAAATTTCGCAAAATCGCCAAATCCCATTACAGCATTAGAATTCCATCAGATTAAAACACTTTTTTACGGATTTTTGCGCATGTTTTATTTTATTTTATATTTAATCCTGACGTTTTGACTCCTTTACAGGAGCCGTGATCACAGGAAAAATTAATGGAGTCCGGCTGTTTATTATCCTGTATTGTCCTCTCATAATTTCGTATAAAATATAAATATATTTGTTTGTTCGTGTTTTATGCGCTGCCGTAACATAATAATAATATTTCTTACATTCACACCACTTAGTCTAGTCCAAAGTAAGCACTATAAGGCTTGCGTTATGGATATTAGGCTAACGGATAGACATACATTTAGGATACATAAATAAGATAGGTACTAATGCTCGTATTCATCACATAATCCTTTACCGCTTCCGAGGTTCGAAGCCAGGACCGTCGGTGCGAAAGGCAGGATAGCAACCGATTTTGTTATTGTTTTTTAATTTGCGGAAAGGTTATAGGGCATAATAGAAATGCAACTAAACCTAACCTAACCTAACTACGCCGGATACAGCGAGTAAAAAAAAATTACGAAAGTTAAAAGAAAATAGCTGGAGTTGAAAAAAAAGTTAAGTTTGTATATATTTTTTCAGTGCTCAATAAGAATTGACAAAATTCCATTTAATAAATAAAAAATCAATTTTACCTTTTGCTGATAAATCTTTATAAATCAAATAAGGAAAATTGATAGTATTTTATAATTTGGTTAAGGATTTCATTATACACAATTTTAATTCTAAGTGTCCGATATTTCTATTAATTCGATTCGGCATTAAATACATTTTATTTTAAGTACTAGTAGCTAATAATTCGACCTAAATACTTTGGCACATGTTTCTGTTCCGATCTGTTTCTATTATAATATAATATCTACATAGTGTTATACAATTTTATATCTTAAAATATCTCTGTAAGGTGCGACTAACAATGTGAAACTATCAATAATAAGTGTTTGCACACAAGACATTAATGAGCCGCAATATCGTTTCTACTCATGGCATTGGTATGTCCGATCACATACAAATTTTGATTTCGATTGGCATACGGTCTTACGATATTCGTTTTATATCTTAATCATTTCCCCTTTCATTTGGAGTGTTACATGTGTCGACACCATCACAAGTAACAGCTGCAGAAACTCCCAAAATTCGAAAACATACAGCCCTTTGCATCTTTGTTCCCTTTGCTGTGGAAACTATGGGTTTATGGGGTCCTTAAACCATGCTGTTTTTCAAAGAAATGTCCGCTCGTATAATTGAAGCTACTGAAGACAAAAGTGCCGGATATTTCTTCGGCCAACGTATTAAATAGTCATTTAATGAGGAAACGCTGCCAGCTTTCTGAGCACTTTTCTCAACAGCAGCGGTATTAGCATAAGCAGCTTCTGAGCATACTTTCCAAAGTATAGTCTGTAAACCGACAGATAGGCAACATAATGACGGTGAGTCAAGGTGTGGAGCTATATATATATATATATAGGTATATTATCATGATAAGGTAAGCGCTTGACCGCAATCTCGCCTTATAGTAAGCGGCGATGCGTTATAGGATTTGGCGAGCCTGCCTAGAAGATACTTATTCACTCGTAACTTGAAGACCCCTAAATTGTATTTATCAGGAAACACAGACTCAGGCAAAGAGTTAAACTCTTTAGCGGTAGAGTTTATAAAATAGGAACCAAAACACTTAGTGCGATATGGAACCAAATCCTGCATTTTTGGGGGAGTTATTCATTCAGCGGCGGTCGTCTCTCGGCTGGAATCATTAGAATGTATCGTAATGTATTTAAGGTATATAATGGCATAAAATCTTTTAACGCTACACAGCTTAATGTCAACAGTTAAGCTTAAAGTCACTTCTTAAACCGTGCAATTTCTGGAAACCAATCAAAGTCACTAGTCGTCGAAAAAGTCACGCGCGCTTTCAGCAAACAGAGCGCTCGTAAACCGCCGCTAGTTTACGGCCAAAACTCGCATTTTTAAAGGTTTTAAGTGAAAACTTGTTTTATTGCGATGCCTCGAAGGCGCGCTTTACGATCCTTCCTGGCGATACGATTAATAAGTTTTAATTGGTACTAGCTTTATACTTCATCTACGGTTCCAGTTTAGTTGAGTGCATTTTGTCTGCATTCTATCTATCTACCGAATATCTATATAGCTATTGAATTAAATATAGAACTATTTGTAATCGACAGCACCGAGGCGAGCTGTTCCATATGCAAACTCATTTGTTTAAAAGAAATTAATATCTTAGCTGTATAACTAGGTCTGAAATGCTGCTGCTGTTTGCAAATACTGATCGAAGCACTACCTTACCTAACCTCACCTAAATTTCATCAATGTAGTTTTGGCGGTTTGGCTGTGATCAGCTTTTGAATTTCTCTTTCGGTGATTATTCCTCCATGGTAAAGTCTATATTGTTTTTACATAGCCTATGTCCGTCAGGTTATAATCATGTATGTTCATGGCACAATTCGTTCGAATCGGTTGAACCATTAAGTAGCAGGAGGGAGACAAACGAAATTTGTGAGTTGCCTAAAAGAGAGCTTCGCTCAATAATTTAAAATGAGTTTTCGTATTTCTCAAGAGAACTTTTTACAGCGTTGTTTAAAAGAATTTTTTTTTAATTATCATAAAAAAAGGTTTTTAATACCGTACCGTACACAAATATCACCCTATTGATGTCCGCACTACTAGGCCACAGAACTTCCCTGTGCATGTACAATATGAAATTCGTATTAAGGAGGAGTTAAAGATTATAAGTTTATGGTCACCCATCCGATGCCTGACCTCTGCTAAGGTTGCTCAACTTCCACAATCAAAGGGCCTTGTAAATTCATTTTATTACCTTTCGTGAATACGTAAAGTATATTTATAGTTTAAAGTTTTGTTACATTGAGTGCAATAATTTTATGCTTAATAAAGTGAGGACAGAACCGTCGATAGCCGTGGACTTCCGCGGTGACTGGGTCACTGCCATTTCTGTATTTAGCTTGTTATTTCAAATTATATGTTATTATTAGTTATGATTTACCTTGACTTGAAGCAAATAAACTTGAAAAAGTATATACATGTCCTAATAAAAATAAAAAAAAGTTAAGTTCTCTTAATTTTTTACCCTTTTGTGAACAAAAGGATAAAAATTAAAGAACATTTTTTTTCTGATCTCAGATTTGTTTTTGAGAGTTTTGTAACACAATTACTTTTTCATAGCCTTAGATCTAAAGCTGGGGATACACATGCCAGTAAACCGTGAAAGAAGCTGGCATGAAAGTTAATGGCACATACGACTAACTGGCACACTGCGGATACATTTGCAAGTAATACTGTCATGCGAGTTGTGCCCTTGCATGCCAATATTACCATCGCGTATACACAGGACAGTTCGTGAGAGTCATTCGTACCTACCTATTCTTGCGTGCCAAACATGTATAACAATCGAAGTGAATTAAACAAAATTGTGTTGTTACAAGCAATTGCATGTGTAGCTATATGTAGAAAAAAACGAAGCCGGGTTTGGGTAAAAGATTGGATTATCATCTCCCCTCGTGCCATGTTGAATACAAAAACCAACAAAAGAAAAACTTGAAAAAACTTGACATTCGAAATCAAAACAAAAAACGTGCGCCTACGGCCACAACGAGTCGGCTACTGGCATGCCCGTAGCTGTTGCGTCTGTTCACACGTGCCAGGTTAGGAGCCCCCCACGACCCCTCCCTCAACGGGCATGCAAGTAAATCAAATGTTGTGCTAGCTGCATGTATGCCAGTATTACAGGCATGCCAGTTAGCGTATACACATGACAGTAGCTGGCACGTGCAAGGAGCTGGTATGCTAGTGTGCAAGCTACGGGCATGCGTATCCCCAGCTTAAGGTCAACAGTTTATTTCGAACAATAAGGATATTTAAATCCATTACCTTATTGGGATTTGGAACCCACGAATTTCTGGAAAACCTGGAAAACCCGTCTTCGTATCGCGTATTCTTAGAAGGTGGGCTTTTTTTATGGAGTGACGCGAAAGTCCCTATTTAAAGCAAATAAACTTGTTAGAAAAAGAGAAAAAAAATCTATTAATAATGATGATCTATAGTAATAGATAGTTATTTTTAGACTCGATAAATTATAGAGAAAATATTTCCACAAAAGAAATGTTCTTTCGCATGAGATGTTTGCGTAGTGTAATGGTATGTGTACCGCCGGCAGCGGAAAGCGCAAGTTCGATTCCCTCTTGACACAAACAATTTTTTTTGATGATATTATTTATGTGAATAGAATTTGAACTAAGTCTAATAAATAAATAATTAATTAAAAGTGAAATAACATTGAATCGATGAATATATTGAAATGAGTTCTTATCAATTATTTTATCACATAGTTTATAAGGTTCCAACCACAATTATTTCCTGCTGATAAAATTATGTGACATTCAATAACTTTGACTTCGTGAATTTATTTACTTGTCATTTTATGCAAGAATTTTTCCCACCAAATATTCGTACCCACTTCTGTATTAACAGTCATTGGTGGTTACGTTTTAAAATGCCTAAAGTTATTTGACCGATATATGTATGTAATAAATTTTTAAGTTAGGCACTAGGTATTCAAAACATCTTATTTCAAATTATCTATCACTCGTCTTAGAACTCAATGGCATAATTAAAGGTAAGCAAATATTTATTTACAGTATATATAGGTAGTAACAAGGAAGAGAAAGGGCAGACATTTTTTTTTATATTCTTCAAAGTAATAGTAGCTGCTAAGTTTTTTCTTAAGCATTTCACAATAAATAATAATAATATTTCTCACAGACCAATTAGCCTAACCCAAAGTAGGCACTGTGTTATGGATACTAAGGTAACGGATAGACATACGTAAATAATACATATAAATGTACCCATGAATCAATGCTCGTATTCAACACACAAATATCTGCTCCTTCCGGGATTTGAATCCAGGACTGTCTGTGCAAAAGGCCAGATCGCTACCGTTGCACCAAACGGTCGTCCTGTTTCCTTATTATGCGGAAATCAGTGTAGGAACACACCCAAAACTACTCATTCCTTTTTGGAGAATGCATAAAAACATATTAATAAATAATCTTTATTAGGCTTTATTTTAAGTTAAAATATCTCAATGACAAGCCATAACTATATTTTCTATGGTCATTTTAAGACTACCACTAAGATGTTGGCGTCGAAATAAATATTAGTGCCCATAAGTGGGCGTCATGATAGCCACTTAAGGTGACTAGCAAATGTCGTTAAAGAATGTAAGAGTGGAGCAGGGTTTCATATTATAAAACCGTAAATTCTTTCATCGAATGATAATAAACCTGTTGTTAATTTTTATATTTCAACGTTCACGTAAAATTTTAACCCCCAAAATATTAACAAATATCTAAAATAAGTTTGACTATCTTATAAAGAAACGTGAGGATAGTTTTATTAAAATTTTGAAGAAAGAATTAATCCAATGAATGTTTAAAAATTCACCCAAATTGTGCACAATTTGTCCATTAGAAGAGTTTGGAGGTTCTGTTTTATACACAGAAAAATGCTACACTCACTTTAAATTAAATTCATTCCTGTGTATAAAAATATTGGGAGAAGATGATCCACAATCCGACACGAAAATTCAGAATGGATTGTCAACGCCAGGAATCTAGGCTTTAAGGTGTCTTCTGATGAACAGGAGAGGTCGATACTGGAAAATTTTATTCAGCCATAACTTAACCTTGCTGAACATCGGTAAAGTCTGCAATCGTTAGCATTTTCCAATTCACCCAAGGCCTGAACGTGGATTATGAATAAAAACCACCCCCTTCAAGACAAAAAAAAAATTAGAAACATCCGATTACTAGTGCATGCAAAAGTTAAAAAGCTTCTGCAGTCAAAATCGGAAATGTGAGACTAATATAAATCAATTTACCAATGTGTTAAAGAAATCTTAATTGCAAAATGCTACTATTTCATTGAAGAATATTTTAAAGTCCGAAATCGCTAACCCTTATGCCATTGAGTTTATTCGAAACGATTGTGTGACAAGAAAAAGTTTCTTAAGCTGACACCAGCTCCGTCTCTTCATTTTCTACCTACTAATCATTTAATGTAATACTTTTACAAGTACAAAACAATCGATAAAAAGAAACAATTACGCATTTTATTGTTATTTTTTGTTATCTAAGCATTTAACTGTTCGAAAGATGTTTTTAATTCAAATATTTAAAACAACCGTTTTGACATTTGATTTAAAAACATACCTAACTTAATAATGGGTTACTATCATATCTATATATATAAAATTTCCCTGTCACAGTGTTTGACCGCAATGATTTTCAAAACTACTCAACCGAATTTGATGTATTTTTTTTTCATTTTGCTGGATTTGTTATTACTTTGAACAAAATTGAATTGAAACCTATCCGGTTTCATTTTAATTTATAACACAACAACACGTGACCGTGTCAGCTAGTATTACACATATTTTGATTAGGTCAAATAACTTTAGGCCTTCCGATACGTGACCGCCTACTTGCTAATACCAAAGTACCCATACAGTAATCAGTGCGGGAATATCTTTTTAGCAGCATGCATCAAAAAGGCGATGTCTTTATTAGTTCTATAACTTTTTATACCCCACGTTAATAGTCCACTATAATTTACAGCTGGCTCGCAGTTGCAGAAGTAATATAATGAATTTTAGAGTCCGCCATTAAAACAGTTCAATACTGTTGCACCGTAATTGTGAACTTAATGTAGGGTTTCCAGCAATTCAGGTTTGTTAGGATTCGTGCCGGAGATTTTCGGGAAGGTTCTGTTGTCCTATACAACATATCAAAATCAAAATTACCCGCCAACAACGCTTTTAAAATCATAATTATCAGACTTTTAATGACATAACTGTTATGCCACAAACATTCAGTACGGAGAACAACACCTACGAGCCTTTGCGTGCCAAATTTTTTTGATACAAGATTTTTGATACAAACTTGATAATTACGCGAGTCAAACGTAGCTTAACCATGAATTTATAATATTCAATCTCGAATGTAGTTTAACCATGAATTTATAATATTCAAGCGCTTGATAAATTCAAACACGATGCCAAACGCGTTTATGTATATACAATTGGAGACGCAGCGGGCTCCCATATATATCGTGTAAAGATACTAAATCTGACGCTCTCGTGTAACGGTAAAATCTAACGCTTAACATGGATAGAGTGGCCGCTCGGTGAGCGCCTATATGCGAGCGGACGGACGACAGTAGAGAAGCTTCGCTTCAAAAAAAATTGTTGCTGACGCTTTGGGTTTAAAAAACGCAGGGAGCATAGGCTCTAAGGAAGAATTGATCATAATCTCATGGCCTGGTGAAAATTCGTGGGTGATACGGGCATTATGAAGCATGGAGGAGCTCGAGATTATAATTTTTGGATACCAATCCGTTGCGGATTTTTTCTAAAGCAGCTTAACCCTCCCAATTGCAGACCGAACGCTATGCTCTAGAGTATATACTATGGAGGTATATATAAATATTGTTACATGTTCACATGTAGGTTACTTTTGCTTTTTATTTGTAGTTCGAAGTTTGTTTTTAGTTGACTACGGATCCGGACAAACACAGTTTCGACGGTAGAACTTTCACGAACTTCAAGCGCTTTAGTAAGAGTTTATACATTAAAAACTTTGTGGAGTACAATTATTATATATAATACAAACACCTACAACAGAATTCCCTATTTTGTTTTTATAAACATATATTAATATCGAACTCTGAATTACATATGTTAATTTATATAAAAAAACAGCATTAGTACATATTTGAGAAAAAGCAGCTGTGATAGGATTGCAACATTAAAATGACAAAAAAAAATTATTATAATAGAAAAAAAAAAATTGATTTAATTATAACCAACAACTCGATAAATAGCTGCTGACTACAGATTATTGATGTGTTCAACATGTTAAGCTAGCTTTGTAGGTAGGTAGCATGCAATTTTTTTAAAGATAATAAGATTTTTATACAATATAATATAATTCATTAAATTATTATTTAACTATTATAATTCACTAGGTGGCCCTGTAGCGCGTAGAAACACGCTATCGTATTGTTTTTGCGGGAGTACGTAAGGGCTTTGCAATGTAGGATAGCGAAACAAACACACACACACACAAAGTATTGTCATAATATAATTAGGATTTAATTAGATACAGTCATACAAAACAGAGAAAAAATGTCATAATCTCCTCATTTGGCAGTGGGGTTGGAGATCGCATTGAAAGACCATAATTCGGAACGCTGTCGCTCATTTTGTTGTCTACGGGAGATTAGACCCCTCTTTCCCACTGGGCACTCTGGGCAAATGCCCAGGGCCCCCTAGTTCCTGACAGATCACTTAAGGAATACTGACAATTATTACTGAAAAACTTATTTAATTAGAGTAAATCGAACCTCAGTTAGGGACTATATTATCGACTTGCTTATTAGCTTTTGTGTGCCCAAAGCTACTCTACCCTCGCCCAAAAAAGGCTATCCAATTTCAGCACGCTCTTAGATAATTTTAAATATGAGTGAATCGCCCCATTTAAATTAAAGGTTATCTATTCTACTATTGACTGTCAATAAAAAATCTGAAACCTTGTTTATCTACTTTCTTTGTTTATTCTAGTTATAAAAAAGTGTTCTGTCAAAGTCATAGGGGCTCCATTATTCTTATATGCCCAGGGCCTCCAATAGGTTAAAGACGGTTCTGCGGGAGATGTATGATCTTATCTCCAATATCATTGAAGGATTCAATCACTTGAAGGATTAATGGATATCGCTGGACACACGGTTAATTGACATTGAACCCTTTTTAACAAAGTTAAGGTTCCCTTTGTTTTGGCATAAATTTTTTTTTGGTATTATTATTGTTAAGCATAATTTAAAGAAAGCATAATATAACTTGCGGGCTGGTTATGGATATATAATATCTAACCTAACCTAAGCTAAAATGGAGGAATTCTAAATAAATCTTTGAAAATTAGAAAACTGGTACAAGTTGCCCAAGTCTGTCACAACTAGCCCCAACGGCGGGTAAGTTGTAACACTCATCGCTTTTCCTCAAAATCATATTTACAAGAATCCGTCACAGGTTTGATCAAAATTTTATTTAATTTCCCTTAAGGAAAATAGGTTGAGAAAATTAAAACTTTCTTTTTGAATATGTTTTTCCATTATATGTATAACTATAATCGCATGTGATATAATTATGCTTGACAATATTTAAATATTTTCTCTCAAATTTGAGCAAGAACTCATTTAATGGAATAAATTTCCCGTATTTTTTAATTTGTAGTTGGGGTCAAATTTTTTTTATCTGTGGCAACCCTAGGTGGATGCTAAGTCGCTCTAAAGAGTGTGCGAAGTCACCACTAAAGACGAGTTTATTAGACACCATGCGAGACTCGTAAAATTCTATTTATGAACCTCAACAGTGTACTTTGAAATTCCTAATTGGGAACCATATAACGAGAGCAAAAATTGTTTTAAGATCGTGTCCATTTATGGCTATAAATTTTAGTGTTAACTTGTGTTTCAATATACTAGGTTGTCGTCTCGAGGAATAATAGCTATATTTCTTACTTGTCTACTCATATAATAATAATATTTTTTCGATTTACACCTAAAGTAAGCAATGTAAGGCTTGTGTTATGGATATTAGGGAAACGGATTTACATACATATATGATACACTAGCTGCACCAGATATGATTTACAATGCTCGTTTTTGGTGGGGTCTACCTTTTTTCGTAGAAAGAACTCATACTAATCATTTGGCATAATTTGAAATAGCTTCCTATCTCATTTTCTCCTACGTTAAATCTTATGAATTTATGTGTCTGTCTCTATTCACTGTCGCTTTTTCGTTTCATCGACTTTCAAATCACAACGATACTAAAGTACTTTTCACTTCAGTAATAAGCAAAATCGATTGAGTAGTTTCGGATTTCAACGCAGTCAAACACTGTTGGAATTTTTATGTATACATATATATACCCATGACTTAGGTACAAATACATGTATACACCATACACACATTTTTCTCTTCCGGAGCTCGAAACCCAAGACCGTAGAAGCGAAAGGCAGCACTATCGGTGCACTAAACGGTCCTCAAAAAGGTACCGTCATTAGAATTGAAGATTGATACGGATGTTTTGTGATAAGTTTTGTTTTTTTTAAATATAGAGATGTATTTATTTGTGAGGTATAAACATACATATGAGCAGGGCACAGGTTTTAAAATATATAAAAATGGTATCATCATGTTTTGCTCTGAACTTTAGATACATTTTAAAAATTGTACTTATTACAATTGAATAAGATGTCACTAATTTTATAACACATTTGTCATAAATAAATCATAAAAAAATTTAATGTCATTTTATCTTACTAACATTTTTAAATATTGTTTAATTTTTTTAGACAAATCGGAACTCATTTTCCTTAGATAATTACGGAATTATGTGTATTTCAATGTACAATTTTTAAAATACATCTACATAGCAGTTTTTTTTTATCGATTGTTTGAAGTATTAATTAATGTTAAAGATTTTTTCTCTATAATCTAAAAAAACGGGGCCTTATACTAAATTAAATAAAAAACATTTCATAACTCATAATTTTGTAATGAAGGCATTTTATATACTTACATTACAAATTAGGCAAATTAGATATTTTTTATCCATTACCAAGCAAATCAAATTTTACTTTTTTAAAATATAGCAAATAAAATTTATCCCTAATATTAGAGAGACATAAAAACAATTGAAAATCAACAGGCCGGTCGAGGTCTCGGCCGCTCAATTGAAACAACAATCGCTCGGAATCAAGTTGAATTTTAACTTTTTTGACGGGAGCGCGAAGCGTCACTTTAATGGTTTTGGTTTCCTTGTTAAATTTTGTGTTGTGGTTGATATTAGTGTATAATAATGGTGGGTTTTTAACCACTGAGTGTTTCTGAATATGCATGAGTGTTGGCATGTGAAACAAAACAGGGGAAGCTGTCTTTTCGCACTCTTTCAATAAGGCCACGAGGAGGTTTCAGTGAAACCCCACTTCTTTACTGAAATTACTTAAGAACTGGCAATTATACTTACTTGACACTGGCTAAATGCACAAATCGTACAAGTCACAAAAATAATAATAGGTTGAATTTAATTTTTAACATTTTGTATAGACGCGATCCTACCTACAGAGCCAATGGTTCCGGGTTCAAAGGGACATTTGTTTGTGGATGTGTCATGGTCCTTTATATTCTTACCCATAGTACAAGCTTTGTTTAGTTTGGGACTAAATAACTAGTAATTTGTTCGAATTTAAAAAAAATAACAGTTTTTCCCCTCATTCCTAAAAGCTATATATCGACTTATCCATAGAACAGAGTTTGATGTGATCATGACTAGTTTTTTAGCTAAATGAGACCTTACCTCAATAAATTAAATAAAAAAATCGACATATCCATAGAACTAGTTTTTTTAAGCTTAATGAGATAAGGTCTCATTTAGCTAAAAAACTAGTCATGATCATATCGAACTCTGTTCTATGGATAAGTCGATATGACTTTCTTTCCTTTTCCTTTTCTTTGTATAAAAAAGACCGCAAAAACAGATTTAAGAAAATAACTCAGTAGTAATTAAATGAGCATTGATTATAATAATAATATTAATTACGTTCACAGCAAAGCCTTACCCAAAGTAAGCACTATAAGACTTGTGCTATAGATACTGCGATAACAGATAGAGAAACATACATAGATATGTAATATTAATAGAAATATATACAAATACCCATGACCCAAATATAAATGCTCACACAAACATCGAACCGAGAACCGTCGGTGCGAAAGGCAGGATCGCTTCCGTAGCACCAAATGGTCGTCAAACCGATATCGCAATTAACCAAACTTCTTCATCTCCTGAGCCATATAACGTATAAGTTGTTGAAGGCATAACCAGACATATTCCATAAACTAGAGGCTCATAAAATCGCACACATGTTTACCGGAGCGAGGTGCAGCACCTTAAAAGCATTGCTACTATAACAAAACGTCTGAACCGAAATTGCTCATAAAAGTCGGACGGCGTTTTCTAACTAAAGCCATGAAACTGAAATGCTGAAGGAATTTACAATAGAAGCCCAGTCTACATTTAACGTTCACGACGTTCGTCTTAGTTTAATTAAAGTGCTTTAGTTGTTGTTTAAAAAACGCTAGGTGGCGGAACATGAGAGGGATCGATTACCGACTTTTTTGGGATTCACGAATTTTTTTTTATTGTTTTGTTTTATTGTGGAATTTATATAATTAGCCTAGTATTGTAAGGCCTGTGTTATGTATACTAGGGTAACGGATACACACATATATGTCTACTATATAAAAGAAGGACTTTGTGGGTTTGTTGTTTGTTTGTTGTGTTATATACATATATTTACCATAGTTATCATTAGCCTAAGAACAACAGTTTTATAATCAACTAGCTGACCCAGCCACGCGTTGCTGTGGCACAGTAATTTTAAAGAATTCTCTAAAATAAAGTAGCCTAAGTTACTTCATATTACATCAGTTACCTGCCAATAAAAGAACCGTCAAAATCGGTCCAGCCATTTCAGAGATTAGCCGGAACGAACAGACAGACAGACAGACAAAAATTGTAAAAAAAGTTATTTTAGTGTATGTACCGTATATATATTCATATGCATGTAGTAACAAACGGTTATTTCAATATTACAAACAGATACTCCAATTTTATTTATATGAATAGATTAACGTCACCATAGCAACGCGTGGCCGGGTTATACCAGCAACGCTTGGCCGGGTTAGCTAGTTATACATAAATAAGAAATATTCATAGAAATATGTACAAATATGACTCAGGTACAATTGCTCGTATTTATCACACAAAAATCTGCCCCTTCCGGAACTCGAACCCAGAACCGTGGTGCGAAAGGCAGGAAGTGCCAATCCATATCTAATTATCAAGGGATGTGGATTTGAGTTCCGCTTGCCACTAAAGACTTTTTCTTGTAATAATCTCTTTAAAATTATGTTGTCAATTTAACATGGGTAGGTATACTCTCGCGCTGCCACGCGTTAAGCTTCGGTGCGCACACGCAACCAACAGAGAAGATCTGTCTCATCGCGCGGTCTTTATGTTGTAATTAAGGTTCCCCACGCGATGTTGCGTTACTTGTACCCGCGGGCGTTGATTCCTTGTGAATTTGTTGCAGTACAAATAAAGAATAAAAATACAACTTGCTGACCCGGCCACGCGTTGCTGTGTTATAATAAATGACACCTATCCTATGTTCTAAGTTGGAACAAATCCAGTAAAATTAATAAAATCAAAATCGTTTCAGTAGTTTCGGAGTTCATCGCGGTCAAACACTGTGATACGGAATATATATATAAATATATATATATATATATATATATATATATATATATATATATACTAGCTGACCCAGCCACGCGTTGCTGTGTTATAAATTAAAATAACACCTATCCTATGACAGATAGTTACGAAGTTTGATCAAAATCAGTTGAGTAGTTTAGGGAGTCCATCGAGGACAAATAACGTGACACGTAATTTATATATATTAAAAATATAAATTTTGAATTAGAATTCGTTGTTTGCATGTTGTAATGAAATTTCCTAAGCGTATGTTCATTTTTTGACGTGACAACGTCTTAAATTAGGTTGCGGCTGGGAGTCACTTATGAAAAAAACCATTTTTTTTTTTTTTTTTTTTTTTTTTTTTTTTTTTTTTTTTTTTTGCCTGTAAAGTCGGTTTTACGGGCGAAGATTTTACGTGACAACGTCTTTTTCTCGGTAGAATATTTATTGATATGAATATAATTAAATTGCACAATGCGCGCGGCAGACCGATCATAGTTGAGTGGGAGAGAGACGCAAGGCATTCGGCGGGCCTCTCTCTCGTTCGGTGACTCATCGTAACGTTACCGAGCGTTACACTTTTTCATAAGTGACTCCCAGCCGCAACCTAATTTAAGACGTTGTCACGTCAAAAGTGTAACGCTCGGTAACGTTACGATGAGTCACCGAACGAGAGAGAGGCCCGCCGAATGCCTTGCGTCTCTCTCCCACTCAACTATGATCGGTCTGCCGCGCGCATTGTGCAATTTAATTATATTCATATCAATAAATATTCTACCGAGAAAAAGACGTTGTCACGTAAAATCTTCGCCCGTAAAACCGACTTTACAGGCAAAAAAAAAAAAAAAAAAAAAAAAAAAAATGGTTTTTTTTTCTCTTTATTTATGGCAACAAACAGTCGTATATGGTAATAATAATGAAGTAATAACAAAGTAAGGTAGCTATAGACCTATAGTGCCAGTAATGTGAGTATCTATTACAATATTTAAAACAAATGAGCGTTCTATATAAATTTTAGACAAAATTAAACTAAAAAATAAAATACAATTCAACACATTTATACATCGTCGCATGGATGGTGATAAAACAATAAGGATAAAAATGTTTAAGCTAATTGTTAATTGTGAATTGTGAGGCAAATATAAGTAGATGTACTAATTAATTATCATTGTCTAATTTATGTATTAAAGTTTTCTTTTATTTGCAAAGAGAAGAATTGAACAAATCGATATCGTTGAAGTCGTTATTGTATATGTTGGTGGAACGGTAAATAAAGGAGTTACGTGTGTACAATTTAGTCAGTGATGGCGGGACAAATAATGATCGCTTGCGAGAGGATCGCATAAGTATAAGCATACGGCTTACGAATTTAATTTTGCTTAGAAGCTCTGAGGAATCTATTAAACCATTTAATATTTTATAAAGAAATATAATGTCAAACATTTGACGCCTATTTTGAAGGGATTGTAAATTATACTGTTTCAGGGAGGACTCATACAATTTAATATTATAATTAAAACGGTAATTAAGTGATTTTAAAAACTTTTTTTGCACTCTTTCTATTCTATTGATATGAACTTGGTAGTATGGATTCCATACAGTACTACAGAAATCCAAAACAGATCGAACGAAAGCAAAGTATAATATTTTGAGCGTGCTGGCTTTTTTGAAGGGTTTACCAGTTCTTAAGATAAATCCGAGATTACGAAACGCTCGACTCACAATGTTGTCAATAAGATGGGTAAAGGAAAGTTGTGAGTCCATTATCAAACCCAGGTCCCTGATGGTGTCAGCCGTTTTAACGGACATGCTATTTAATTTGTATTCGTACTTAATAACCTGCAATTTTCTAGTATAAGTAATAACAATAGTAATAACAGTAATAATAACATTTGCAAGCGTATCAAGTTAAAAAATAAATAAACAAAATTTTTAACTAATTTTCAACTTGTCAATAAATTAAACGTTTTTTTCAGCTTGTGTATTATTTTGAATTTAGCAGTTAGGGTATCTTTTTATTTTTTTTTTTGCATTCACAATGCAATATTTCTATAAGATATAAAACATTGGTTGAACGATACTAGCTCATAGTAGAAGTTGTAATACGTTTGTAATATTCGGCACGTTTACCAGCGTCTCGGTAGTTCAGCGGTCAGAGCAGTCGCCCGGATAGCGAAAGGCCGTGGGTTCGAATCCATCCTGAGGCTTAGTTGTGAGTCCCATTGATTGTTCTGAACCCGAGTTAAGTAGCTAAAGCAATCGTGTTATGGAATTTAGAAACAGCAATGGTACAATACCCAGAACCGAGATAATATACAATAGTTCGATTTCCACATAGACCCTGCCAGGATTCGAACCCGGGAGCTCGGAGTGATAAATATTAAAATATACGAGCCACTACACCACAGTGGTTGTCAATTCTTGAACACACTTAAATTTTAATTGAAAGTTTAAACAAAGAACTGGTGCAAGGCCCATAAAATTTCAATAATTCTCTAGTATCCATTACACAAGCCTTACTGTGCTTACTTTAGGCTAGGCTAATTAGTGTGAATGTAAGAAATATTTATTATTATTATTAAGTATCCATAATACAATACAAATTTAAGACTCAATAATTGTTTAAAAGATGAACGGATTTTTTTTTTATTTTATAAATAATAATAAATATTTCCAACATTTACACCAATTCACCTAGCCCAAAGTAAGCACTTTTAAGGCTTGTGTTATGGATACTAGGGTAACGGATAGACATACATATATCATACATAAATAAGTAATATTCATAGAAATATATACAAACATCCATGACTCAGGTACAAATGCTAGTATTCATCATACAAACATTTGCCCCTTCCGGGATTCGAACCCAGGACCGTCGGTGCGAAAGGCAGGATCGCTACCGTTGCACCAAACAGTCGTCAAATTATTTTGTAACCAAAATCTTCAGAAATTATACAAAAGATTGGATCTACCGACCGCTGTCTGGCATGTTTGGTACACAGCTATATTTCACTCCAACGGCAGTTAGTGGTTTTCCATTAGCGCCAAAATTAAAATTTTACTCGCCCATAAAAAAGCACTATATAATTTTCTAGTTTCCTTACACTCGGCGACTTAGGTGGTTATACCACCATTAACCAAATTACACGGAAGCGTCATTTCAATTTAATGAGACTGTTATTCGGGACATTAATTTAGTTTCGGTAGTTAAAACAATTTGTACTTTATCATCGTATCATCATTATTCATCATTAGAAAATGTTTATACAACGTGTCCCGTCACCAGTGTCGGAGCCTTTAATGGTGTGAAATATGGCATTTTTTATCGACGAATTGCCCTTCAAATTTTGTTTTTCTCTTACGGTGATAAAATGGCCGCCATTTTGTTTTCTTGGTAACCAAGACCTGGGCTCTCATACTAATTCGACCACCACTACTCGTGTAAATGTCCTATCAACATTAAAAAGGTGTCATTTGATAGCTAAACATGTAGACAACAGTTACCATCATGTTTCAATTGTCATGGAATAAAAAATAGAAAAAAATAATAAAAGAAAAACAAATAGATTCTTTTTTGTGTATTTTTTAAATTTTGGCTTTTCGAGAAAAACCTGGTGTCCCCACACATTGTATAGTATAGTAGGATTGTGGTCGAGTGATATGTATACCATGGTGACGCTAATCCGAGGTACCGGGTTCAGTTCCGGCCGGATCAATGTAGAAAATAAAACTTTTCTGTATTGTTTTATCTTTTTTTTGCATTGACAATGCAATATTTCTGTAAGATATAATATACCTACCTGTAAAAAATAACTACACCTCCGAGCCCTCAGGTGGGATTCGAACCCACGACCTTTCGCGATCCGGGCGAGTGCTTTGACCGCTGAGTTACTTCGGTAGCTACGCTGGAAGATGCGTCGTTTACAAACATATTTCAACTTTTACTATGAGTTGGTATCGTTCCATCAATTCTATATTGGTTCGGGTCAGACTCTTGTGGTTATTTTCGATTTCCACAAAACAAGCATATATACACAAGCATAACAATGTATGGTATGTTGTCTTATATTTAATAATTATATTTTAGTCCTTGAACTAGTAAATTTTACATTTAAACAAATTATATAAAGAAAAAAAACAATTTGTCTCAAGTGTAAGACTGGACTCAAACCCACGTCCCCTCGCTATCCGGATAAGTACTCTTCCAATTAAACTATCACGACCTTGACAGACTCGTCAAATTTCAAGGTCACGGCCTCAGGATTTCTTGAGAAAGCCTGAAAGACTATACCACGTTTTTGTTCCACTTGCCAACACTCGTGCACGTTCAGGAACGTTTAGTGGTTAATAATCCACCATAATGACACACTAATGTCCGCCACAACACAAATTTTAAAAGGAAAGACAAAACCGCTAAAATGACGCTTCCCGTTCCCGCCACAAAGTTAAACCTAAATTGCTGTTCAACCCTATCATTATCACCTTAAGTATGGTTACTTTTGGTTCTACCGATTCTACCTTTCGCACCGACGGTCCTGGGTTCGAATCTCGAAAGGGGAAATGTTTGTATGATGTATACGAGCATTTGTGATTGAGTCATGGCTGTTTATATATTTCTATGAATATTACATATCTATGTATAATATATGTATTTCTATCCATTACCCTAGTATCCATAACACAAGCCTTCCAGTGCTGATTTGGGCTAGCGTAATTGGTGTGAATGTGAGAAATATTTATTAATTATTATTATTTATTATTAAGTGTCATCATCTCCTATGCAGTCAAAATAAACAAAAAATTATGTATAATCATTAATTGTATTATATTGTTCCATTTGGACAAGAATAACTTCCATTTGGTAATACCTGCATAATCACAAATAATGATAGATGTAAAGAAAAATATTATAATAGAAAAAATATTATAACCACATAGCTGAATTGTTTTGTTATATGGAAAATTGACAACCTTAGACGTAAATTGACTAATCTTTTTGATAATTTATTTTAATGATCAAACACAATACACCATTTCGATAGGGTTGCTACGTTTTTTATAAAAAGAAACAAAATTTATTTTAAATTTATTTGATAAAAAAATACTAGAAAAATCGGAATCCATGGATTCGAACCCGCAACCTTTGGATGTCCGGTCCAATGCTTCTTCAATTAATTTTTAAGTTGAATTGTTATGTCCCTATAGGGCTGGATACTTAATCTATTGTGGAAGTAATGTTGCATGCATAGAAAAGATGCAACTCAACCAGTAATCGAGGAGTTACTTACTAAAGTGTAAGTTGTACCATTTAGTGTAACAGTAGAGATCCTGCCTTTCGCACCGACAGTCCTGGGTTCCAATCCCGGAAGGGGCAGTCTTTAAACACAAGCCTAATAGTTTCTTACTTTAAAAAATATTATAAAATATTATTATACATTCAATATTTGTAGATTTGTAGCGCTAGTGTGCACATGTCAACCTTTTAACTCACTTTGTTTTTTAAATGGCAAGCGTGTCAATTAAGTCTATTCTGCCGAAGTCAAAATCACTTAAGTCAGAATCTAATTTGAGTTAAGCATAAAATAATTTTATAATAAGCCACCCATTCCAAATACCAGACGTAAGTCCACAAGTTTCCACATAAGTCTAGTACGGAACTAAAGCTCCAACAGAACGTATACTGCTCAAAGTTACGACGCTGGATGTAAAAACCTTATAACTGAAACGCAGTTTTATGGTCGCGAATATATTTACGGCGATTCGCTTTCAGGAATTGCACGTAAATTCTGAAAAATGCAAGAAAATTTTAATGCGGTCCGACGAAACTGGTTTATTACTGAATAAGTTAAAACTTTCACATTAAATGCATCAATTTCAATTTGAATTACATTTTTATTTCGAAAAGTTACAACGCCACTTCCTCTGTTAGTTTGTTACTTTAGTAGAATTTTGGTCGTTGAATTCCCATCAGAGATTCTATTCTTAGTTTAGCGATGAGACACTCGCTAAAAACATAAATATGCGGAAACTCGCGCAAGCGCCCCTAGCGGATATCGAAGTAAAGTATGCGAGGACAGCTATAAAATCAAAATAGAAGTTATTATGATGAGAAATCGATGGATACACTATACTACTTACTACTATATAACTATATATTTACTATTATATTATGAAAACTCATAAAGAAGTTTTCAATCTTGAAAAAAACAAATAAAATAAATTTTATCCAATAAACGATGCGTTAATTCTTGCTAATAGAAGGTTTAATTAAAACTTATTTTTATATAAGAACAGAAGCATTCTTCGCTGAAGACGCTTAATCAAGAAAATTTTAGAAAATACTACGAAAGTATTATATTAATGTAGATATTTTTTGTTCACAATAGGGCAATACTTTCTCTGTGTTTTTAATGATGAGAAAGTAGGAACTCAACGATCAAAATAACTGGTTATGTCACCGAGAAAAATGGTTGTTATGGTGGTAGCTGGTCGGTTCTCAACACAAGCCCAACCAATGAAACTGAAAAACAAATATGTATGCCTCCTTGGAGCTCAAATACGGGACCTCTGATATGCCGCCTACAGATATAAGACAAAATATTGTTGAAACTAGCTTTTGAAATAACCCACTACGTCACAGAAGCGGTGACGTCATGTTATAGTAATTTTAAAAACTTGGACGTTGGAAGAAATTACTCATTCTATGTGAGTTAAGATCACCAATTTTATGATGCAAGTTGGACTCAATCACACAAATTGATCAGTACAGTAGTACGGAACAGGATGAGAGCACACAGACAAAATGTCACATTGGTCTGAAAGCTAGGGTTGTCAAAAATGATCAATCTACTATAACAATATATTTGGTAAGTAATGCAGGCCGATAGAATAGATTGAATATTTATGAATACCTTACAATATTAATTATTAGGTTAAATTAAAGTTACGTCGTCATTTGCCACAGTTACGAAATAGAGCTTATTATTAAATAAAACACTTTTTTACGGATTTTGCGTTATAGGAGTCGTGATCACAGGATAACTAAGATAATGGTTGTCAAGTATTTTATACTACTGTAAAGGAGTCGAAACGTCAGGATTAAATATAAAATAAAATATGCGTAAAATCCGTAAAAAAGTGTTTTAGTCTAACGCGGAAGTGTAAGAACTAAATAGAAATTCTTTACAAATCAAAACGCGGCGAAGATAAAAAAAATATACAAAAAAGGTCAAATTATTAATGTGGCAACACATTGATGAAGCAACGGCAGCCTAGAGCGTAAAAAAAGAAGAAAAGTACTAAAAAATTTCGACGGACGAACACCTGTCGAAATTTACTTAATTAGACTTAAAATTAAAAGTATTTGTTTCGAATGCAAGGATAATCCTCTTATGATATAACGCTAGTTTACAACGTAAAAAAAGGAAAAAGTACTGGAAAATTTCGATGGTTCTCAAAACTCGGTAGCTCAATCGGAAGAGCAGTGGACCGGACATCCAGAGCTTGCAGATTTGAGTTCCACCTAAGAATTACTTATAAGCCGAGTCGACATTTTCTTGTATTTTCTACTTAAATTTATCATATAAGACAGAAATGAAAATTCAAAAATATGTAAATCACAATGGACAGGATTTCTAAAAGTTGCGGGTTCGAGTCCCTCATGAAAACAACTTGTGTGCCAAGTCCATTATTTCTAGTATTTTATATTAAAAATTATCATATATCATTTTCACTGCTTATTAAAATTGCAAAAATAGAAAAAAAATCAGTAAACAAAACTACTATTAAAGAAGAAAAAAAAAAGGTTGGCATCCCTAAAGCACTCAAGATCTAAACCAAGGAGCTTTTCAATCCACTAGACGCAATAAAAATATGCCATCCACAAGAATCATAAAACTCCTCCCGACATTGAATCCCTGAAAAAGATAATAACGTCATCGCCGTCTCTTTACAATCCGGTAGGGGAGAGCGGGACAAAAGGTGAGCAGCAATAAAAGTTTTGATAGGATCCAGCGGAATCCGGGGTATCGGACGAAGCGAGTTTTACTATCAGCCTTTGAGCCCTATATAGTCTAGCTTTTATGAGTTCTAAAATTTTTGAAATATTTTGTTTGTCGTAATCTTAATATAATCTTTTATAAAACTATTGCAGTTTATTAGTCAGCTGTCCCTTCATATTAACAAGGACTAACAATATTGTTAAACTACAGCAACTTGCAAGTTTTTTGGACGTGTATAGATATATATTCCATTTTTTCAAGCCCTACATTAGTTCTTAACTTTGTCGAAAGATGGTGCTGCACGTTTCTAAATCACGCTATCAAGTTTGTTGGCGAAATATGTATAGTGTTGTTTGCATTTACTATTGGTATTCACATTCAAAATACATGCAATTTATGTTCTGCTGGACTTTCATAAGATCTACACCTGCAGACCCCAAACTTGTTCACCATCATATTCTATTTAGGAATAAGTAGTTTTTGTAACTTTCGTCAGTTTCAAAAAACTTAAATAAATGAATAAATAAACTACTTTATGTATATTAATCAATTTTAAATATATCAATATAATGTAAGACATTTGACTACAAGGAAAATATGGATCAAACTGTTTTAAGCTTTTTTTTAAAGTGGGTTCGCTATTGATCAAGCCCCGGGGCCAAGACAGAATCCACGATGGAACGAGCTCACCCAGAAGGTGCCTATTCACCCTGGCCTTGAAAACGGACGGGTTATATGTAGTCGGAATAACAGACGCAGAGAGGAAGTTCCACTCCTTTACTGTGCGCATTATGAAAGATGTTGAGAAGCGCTTGGTGGGACAGGTAGAAATAGCAACCGAGAAAGGGTGGTAGCCCGCAGTGCGTCTGGATGTCCGTTGGAAAATGGGAGATGGTGGTATAAGCAGCAGCTGAATACACTCTCCAAAGTACATCTATATTAACATTAAACATTTTTAAACCAACTTAGGACTCACATAACTCTTTAATAAATATGTTTTTTATAAGAAATAATTAATAAAATAATTAAATTTTCATTACCGACTACGTTTCTGAAAATGCAAGGGATTAGTTGAATCTGGAGTGATGTCATCTACTTGCTTGTTTACAGTTAATGTCAGTCTAATACTATTAAAAAGTTAATTTACAAGTAGTTGACGTCTTGACATCAATTAACCTGCATAAAAATGCCTTCAGCGTTTTGGCGGTTTTTTATTCATTAAAAAAATTATGAATCAAATGGCTAATATATTATGCTATAAAATACAATTTGAGTAAAACCTGTATTATACCTTAGAGTTTCTCTAAATGCACGATTTATTACTAATCTTTAATAACTATTTAACAATACGAAAGGGCAGGTGAATTCATTCACTACACTATATAATTAAAATAACTCGTAAAAACTACTCACATATGTTACAGTAATAAATGTTGGCAGTTGGTAAAAAACAAAATTTACAGTTGGCAACATTCAATTTTTATAACCTGTTATTATAGTGTAAATTGTTAATTTAATAAAAAAATAGTAATGCGTACTTTATGATTTAAAAAATATAGTTTTTATATTTACTTTAATAGTATGATTTCTAGAACGGTTAATAGCAATGTCAACCACATGGCGATTTCCCATAACCATTTGATATTAGCGGCTCACAGACTATCATTATCAACTGCTTACTTTTTTAATTGGCAATGTGCTAAGGAAAAACTCTATAAAGCCTTACAGTGTCTAATATAACTCGAAAAATAATAAAGGAAAAAAGCTGATATTTTTAAGCTTATTTCAATTTCTTTTATAATGATTCTTTTTTAACTTTCCATAGATTTTGTGTTATTATTTTTATTTTATTTGAAAAGTTATAATGTAATATAATTTTATTGGGGTAAACTACTGGAGGGAGACTCTGTACCAGGGTCGTCTGCTTAGGTACCTCCGTCTTACCTATTTCTGCCGCAAAGCAGCAGTGCTTGCATTGCTGTGTTCCGGTTTGAAGGGTAAGATATGGCAGTGAAATTACTGGGTACAGTGACTTTACATCTTGTGTCACAAGTTGGCAACGTACACAGTGGTTCTTGTGGGGTTGCAGTTTTGCTGCGAATCTCACAAGAACCACATGTATTATAGGTGACTGTTACCACTTACCATCAGGTGGGCAGTTTGCTTGTTTGCCAACTTTTGCAATAAAAAAAAAATAAAAAAAAAAAAAAAAACTAGATAAAAATCAATTCACAGTTATAGTGTTTGTTTAGTTATTGTGAATTAACATATTTCGCAAAAATCACGAAGTGGATGAGACTTCTATGGTAAATAAGGTTATCTTGGATTTGAAAAAGGTGGAAAACATTTATTTCGTTATTAATAAAATATATAAAATAAATCGTGGCGAACGCATTTAGAAATTCACAAAAATAAAAAGTTGTGATTAAAAAACATTGGCTCTATGGGATTTAACATTGAAACAAAAAGCGCGCGCTTTTTGAAAGTTTTCATTCTTATAGAATTAAAAAAAATTCTAAACACAATTGTTTTTATTACGCTCTTCTCCAATAGATGGTGCTGGCGAAGTTTTATACTTAGCGTCTGCATCGACCTAGTTATGTATAGGTAAATAATTTAATAGAATTCCTCTTTTTAATAAGATACTTACGAGTGTTTTGTCACAGGATAATTTATATGGTTTTTAATAATGCGGATGGACTAATTATATTAGAGCTACATGGAATAACAATCCTTGCGGTCTATAAATTAAAGTCTTTATTATAACGTTCATTTAATTTAAATTTGTCAGTCGCTTGCAGAAATTACGAAGTTAACAATACGAGCTTAAATATGTAAGCATTTTATTATTTATATATAAACTAGCTGACACGGCCACGCGTTGATGTGTTATAAATACAAATGAAAGCTATCCCATGTTCTAAGTCGCAACAAATCCAGCAAAATGAAAAGAAAATTATCAAATTCAGTAAAGTAGTTTCGGAGTTCATCGCGGTCAAACACACAGGTGACAGGAAATATTTATATATACAGATAAGCACAAGTAAACCATCTATAATGACGCGACAGAAAATAAAAAAAACTGTCAAATGGTGCGTAAAAATACAGTTATCAAACTGAGGATAATCTATAATCTAAGATTACAATTTGTTGTTTGTCTGTCCGCTCTTTTCCCCGCTCTTTTTACATTGTATACGTGTTACCATAGCAACGCGTTAACCGCAAGTAGTTCGTCTACCAGACGCTAGATGGCGCTAACGGAAAAATATTTAATAATAGAAAAAAATTAAACAATTTTGTCCACTCGTGCGAAGCCGGGACGGGCCGCTAGTATATAATAAAGAAACTCTTAATTAATGTAGCAAATAAAATTGAGCTATCTGTCGACCGCATAGAAAACAGTTTTTGGCAAGTCCGCCCATGCGTTGATTGTTTGCAAACCAGAGTTTATTTGCGGTAACACACTTTCCCAACTTACCCGCAGACTGCCATTCTGAATTAATGGAATTTAAACTCTATTAAGTAAAGATAAACTCCAATTTGGTACATTAATGACAGAGCCGCTGACCCCTAAAATTGCTGACAACTAGAGAGCAAAACCGCAATGTACGGAACCGTTGGTGCAGTGATAATGAGCGATGGTGAGTTAGTCTTGAGTTTCATTCAGTTTGTTTAGTTTGTTCGTTTTACTGACAAGACGTGGTCATGGTGGATTATCCAAAACAAGACCTTAAATAGAATAAAAAAAATTAATATTTTTATAATATATACAATGTGTCCCGTCACCAGTGTCGGAGCCTTTAATGGTGTGAAATATGGCATTTTTTATCAACAAATTGCCCCGCAAATTTGGTTTTTCTTAAAAAGCCAATAATTAAAAAATACACAAAAAAGAATCTATTTTTTTTATTTAATTATTTTTTTCTATTTTTTATTCCATGACAATTGAAACATGATGGCTGTGTAACTGTTGTCTACATGTTTAGCTATCAAATGACACCTTTTCAATGTTGATAGGACCTTTCTTTACGCGAGTGGAGGTGGTCGAATTAGTATGAGAGCCCAGGTTTTGGTTACCAAGAAAACAAAATGGCGGCTGTAAGAGAAAAACAAAATTTGAGGGGCAATTTGTCGATAGAAAATGCCATATTTCACACCATTAAACGTTTCGGCACTGGTGACGGGACGCATTGTATAAAGCAATACTTAAAAATTCCCTGTTACAGCGTTTGACTGCGATGAACTCCGAACCCATTCAACCGATTTTGACGATTCTTTTTTCATTTAGCTGGTTTTTTATATTATTTTATATTTTCAAATTAGATGAATTCCATTCTAATTTATAACACAGCGATGCGTAGCCAGGTCAGCTAGTCTATAAAAAACCCTATCACAGTGTTTGACTCTGAATCTACTAAACCGATAATGATTGTTTTTTTGATTTTGCTGGTTTTATTATGACTAAGAACATAGGATCAGTTTCATTTTAATTCATAATTTTGTTTTTATTGTATATCTAACCGCTAGTCTATATAAAGAAAAAGCAATGTTCTTATGATTTATTATGAAAGGTAAAATACTAGAAAAATTGTCCCGGCTCATAAGTTATTTTTAGGCGTAAAAAAAATTTGTACCGGGTTTTTCTATTTAAATAATTTACTTTATCAGATAGCATTGGAAAATGCAAAAAAATATATAAAATCATAAATCAATATTTTTATGTTTATTCTCTACACATTCCGAAACTGATATCATATTGTGATAAAACTTTGATAGAGTTCTAAGAGCGCCTGCGACGGTTCCTGACTCAAAATATCTATATATAAATTATTTATTTTTCGTTTTTTAATGACACTTTTTGCACTTTTACATTGAATCGCATGTCAAGTACCTACATCTAATATTAAATTAGACAACATCACATTGTTCTGAACTCAAGTAATTAAAGCACTAGTCTTATGGAATACAGAAACGATGACGGCACCCTCAGATCTTTATTTTCTACTTGTAACGGCCGGGGATCGAATCCAGGGCCTCGAAGTGGCGTCACCATGAAAACTGATTCAAGCCACTCGATCACGTCGGTTGTCATTCATTTCAATTTGTTACGTCAATAATTTAGCTCAATATGTTTGATTTAGTACCTCGTTATGAGTCTGTAAAAAGACGTTTGTGTATAAATTTGTCAGTCCAATTCATCTTGTCGACCTTCCCCTACCTCCAGAAGGCTTCGTAGCATCCCTTTAAGAAATATCTTAATTGAAAACATCCTTAATATAAGCGATTATACATTTTACATCTTGGGTTTGGCAGAAGAAGCAAGAATCTTTGATTAATGCAGTAGAAATGGGAGATTTAAGAAGTATATCTGGAGTGTATTTGATGGATAAAAAAACGAATGATGTGATAAGAGAGTGGTGTGGTGTGGAAGAAGATGGGTTGGACATATAGAGAGTATGGACGAGAGAAGATTAACAGAACAAGTATATGAGGCAAATGTACATAGGCAAGTCGGTAAAGAAAGACCAAGGCGAACTTTCAGGGACCAAATAGAAGATGTCCAAGGCCTGGGCAAAAGTACCCTTAATCGATGAGCTGGTGTGCAAGGTCTGATTTGAGTTGAAGAGGCGAGGGATGTATATCAGGATAGTGGATAGGGAAAATCTGTGATTTTAAGAATGTACTAGCGGCCCGTCCCGACTTCGCACGGGTGGACAAATTTTTAAAAATTTTCTATTATTAAATATTTTTTCGCTAGCGCCACCTAGCGTCCGGTAGACGAACTACTTGCGGTTTACGCTTTGCTATGGTAACGTTATTGATACAATGGAAAAAGAGCGGGAAAAGAGCGGACAGACAAACACACAAACTACTGTGATCTTAGATTATAGTTTATACATTTAGATAACTTATATCGTTATAATCATCATTAGCGGATTCATGTCTTCACTGCTGGGCATTGTCTTTCCCTACATAAAACACCGTAGGGTGAATAAAAGATAAAAAAGTGTTTATTCAATATGAGCAATTACAATGCGTGTATTGAACGTCAAGCTACGCCATGGATTCGTAAGTCCTACGTCGGGAGACCTTATAACCAGAAGAAGCTGCCGAAATCTCGACAAGAACTGAGCCCAACGGTAAAACGTAAAATTATTATCACAAAGGCCATCGTGATAATAATTTTAAGTCTGCAATCATAGGCGGAACACACCATACTCTTATCAATACTGAAATATAACATGGTAAGTACTACTATAATTTACTTAATATTTCTTATTTCCAAAAATAACTTAAAATTAAAATAAACTTAACAATGATAAATGTTTGCAGCCTCTTTTCTGTGTTCACTTGAATGTCAATTAAAATTACGTCGAATCGCATTGACCAACCCTTTGTATGCAAAGTGCGTAGACCTAAAATTACTAGAATCGTCCAAAAGTAAGAGGTCATTTTTTATAACTTTTATTGTGTGTATTATCTATTATTATTCTTTCATAGATAAAAATTAAGCAAATATAAAGCGTAGGTTAGTACATTCGGCTACGTTTGCCAACTAAAAAATCTAGGGCTGGTCATCGAATTGGTATACAAAATTGATTTTATTTTAATCTCCATCTTGCTACGCAAGGCACGTTAAATATTCGTTCCTGGTTACGTCTACAGTCTTTTTAATAGTAATTGATATGGCAACACAAAAACAAAAAACCCACTGCACCTACCAACGTGGTAGGCCCCCGTTACGAGTTTTTTTATAGTTTATTGGCAGGCGATTATCTCAGTTATGGTAAGCGACGATGCGATCGAGGATGTGGCGCACTTGCTTAGAATGTACCTATTCACTTGTAACTTGAAGACTCCTAAATTGTATTTGTCAGGAAACACAGACTCAGGCAAAGGTTTATTCTTCCCACGGTGATTTTATCAATAGATAAGGCCTGTTCCTCTTGATAGCCTAATCCTTGAAGATCAGGTTATGTGCTATTTATTGTTACAAGCAACGCTAAAGAGCTGAACTAAAACAAAAAAAAATCAGAGAGAAGTCTTCGCTATAGCGAATTAAAAGCGATTGCGAGCTATACGATGCAATGTTGTTGCTAAAGGGGTTAGGGTGTCTTCAATGCGATTTTAACTGTATTTAGAGAAAAAAGTGATTTTATTCGTGTTATTTATTCGTGAATCCCACTTAAAGGTTTGAAGATATAGCTCTTATAGGCGTATTTTATCTCATAGAAATATAAGATATAAAATAAGTCTGTAAAAAACAACACCGCCTTCGAGCCCTCTTGTTGGATTCGAACCTAAGCTACTGTAGCTGTGTGTGTACTGTACCTATGTAGCTGAGCTACATAATTACAGCTGGAACCTAATAAGATTGAACCAGCTGTAATTATGTAGCTCAGAGGCGTGGTTGTTTTTTACAGGCGTTTTTATCTTATAGAAATATTTATAAGTTTTTACAGGCATTGTGAACGCAAAAAATAATTACATTAATCTCAAAAAAAATGACTATTCTATATTAAACCTCCAACATCGAAAATATACTCAGTTCAATACTCTAGGCCGATCTTGCATCTTTATATCAATGTAGATTGCATTTGACGTAAATTAAAGAGGGTCCAAATGAGACAGGTGACCGTTTAAAACCGCACCTTTCCCTATATTGGACCCCAAATGGGAAACAAAAATCTGTCTTCTGTAATTACATTTGATTAACAGACTTTATTTCTATAATTATTTGACAATCGTAACGGTAGCGAAACCTTTACTTGGCGTAGTGGAAAACGGTAGCGATCCAGCCTGTGTTTCGCACCGACGGTTCTAAATTCAAGTCCAGTAAGGGGCAAATGTTTGTGTGATAAATACAAGCATTTGTACCTGAGTCATAGGTATTTATATATATTTCTATGAATATTACTTAGTTATGTATTATACATGTATGTCTTTAAGTATTTGTAACGCAGTGTTTACTTTGGATAAGGCTAATTGGTGTGAATGTAAGAAATATTATTATTATTAATTATAGCGATAAATATGTCATTTCTATTTATTTTTAGCTCTTCCACGTTTCATTCGCATTAATAAAGAATGACACTTTAAATCGAATTTATAGTCCAGTTAATATATGAAGATGTGTATTAGTTGACAATTTGGTTTAAAACTGATGACAACTGAATATGGAAATAGGTTTAAAAAAGTGGGTACTTGGTATATTTTATATTATTTATTCATTTAAGTGTTACTTTTAAAACTATGGAATTTAAAAAGTTGTTTTGAATCGTTGACCATTTTTATCTGTCACTATTCAGGACTTCTTTTAACTGACAAGAATAACGGGCGCCAGAAACTTGTCAACTTTAACAGAAGTAACGACATTTACAATATTATACGTCGACACCATACATAATCCACAATAAAAAATCTATTATTACAATCATAGTAGTGTTATGGTTTATTACATTGTTAGTCAGTATACAACGACAAAACGAAAGTATACAATGACTATACATAAGAAAATATAAATACTACAGCTATTTCTTCTATATCCATGGTTGTATTTATAGAAACATATATAAATACCCAGGTATAAATACTCGTATCACTGTTTCCACTTCTTGGATTCGAATCCAAGACCATCGGTGTAAAAAGCAGGACCTCTACCGTTGCGCCCAACGATCGTCAATAACATATGACTATTGAGAAACTAATAAATCATGTGGTAACAGTTTGGCTATACAAAAACGCTTGGATAACGTGAGAATTCGATCCCCATCTGACAAGAAAAGTTGATTTTTTTTTCTAGTAAGAGCAATTACATTTTTGTTATTTTAATAAATTTTCATGGCATTTTCATGGCCAAAAAATATTTTTAGAAAATTTAAACTTGAATTATGTGTAATGCGGGATTCGAATCCATATCCCTAAGCTATTCATAACGAGTACTCTTCCAATTGAGCTACCGAGGCCTTTAACAAACCCGTCCAATTTCTCAAATTGACACCAGCGCCATCTATTCATGTTTTCTAGGTACTACTGCGTACAACATTTAATAAGTATCGAACTATCCGGAAAGAAGAATATACCTATTATGTTATTGTTTTTTTTTTGTTATTTTAAGCAAATATAAATGCTAGTTTTTTATATCCAAAGAAATTATTACCAGAAAAAAAACGGTACAAAATTAGGTATATTTCTCATTATTGTTGAACTTTTATATAATTTCCTTTCCATACCAAGTTTTACTGCGTATACACCGTTCAAAGCGTTTATATAGTCTTATAAAAGTCCAAATAAAGTTAATTAAACAGTATGTTTTATTGATCCATTGAAAGACTCATATGGCAACTATGTTGCCAGAGTATAAAATTCTTGAACATTTTACATACACGTAGAATGGGAGCTGGATCATGTTCTCTTTAAGGCTATTTATGATTCTATTGGCGGAGCCTTTTATAGCTCTATAAAGGCTATTTAAGTTACTGTCATAAAATTGGTCTGCGTAATCGCGATCAAGAATTCCCATCAATTTTAAAAATTATATGTACAAGTATAATTAAAATAAAAAAAGCCGCAACGCAAAAAGATACATTTTTTTTCCTTTTTAATAAAAGTTAGTAGAAAATATATGACGACCATTGCCATAATCATTTTGTGATCATTGCCAAGTAAAGGAGTCGAAATGTCACGAATAAAAATTAATTATGTGCAAAAACTCTAAATAACTTGTTTTATTTGTGTGCGAAAGTGTAAGAACTAAATATATACATATAAAACTAATACTTTTTAATACTATTTTTTAATAAATTTTAATAGAAAAATACTAGAAAAAATCAACTCGATTCGAATTATTCGAACCCATGTCTTTTAAACAGTGCACTGTTATTTTAATGATTAAAATATCTCTTGAAATTATTTAAATATACTACTCCTAACAGAAATTTACTATCTTTTATTTTTTAAATGGCTGCAACCCTTTTTATTATTTAGGTTTTTTAAATTTTGATATACTTGTTATATTATTCGATGGCAATTGATATTGCAATCTGTCGGAATATATTTAGTTCTTACACTTGAGTTTTTTTCGGGTAATTTATATTTAATACTTGTCATACTATGATCAAGGCTCCTATAATTATGTGCAGAAAACCCTAAATAAGTCGTTTTATTTAAATGTCTAAATATTTTTGTCCTAAAGGTAACCATCATCAAAACATTAATCATCACAATTCTGGGATACAGACTTACTATTGTTGATGAAACTGCACAGTAGATCTTAGGCGGTTCACACACTAGAGCTGCGTCCCGCCGCGGTGCGCGTAGCGACAGAAAACGCGCCCCCGCGCCGAGGCGCAGATCTGCCTAACTTAGCGGTGTAATCTGCTTCCCCGCGCAGATTTTCAATACAAGTTGACCCTACTTCTTCACGCCCCGCGCTCCCGCGCAGAATCTGCGCGCGGGGCGCCTACCCGCGCGTTCCCGCGTCGGCAGTGTGTTGTCATAGGCGTGTTTTCTATATTAATTGAGATACTTGCATACAACAATAAAATCTGCGGCCACGCGCTACGCGACGGGGCGCGGTGCAGTGTGTTAACCGCCTTACCCATACAAGCGGTCAGACATGCTGATATCCACCAAAACTTTATTAAAGAAATGCAGATAGTTCATCAATTTAATGTGTCTGGAATGAGTTTAAGAAACTCCACAATTGATCCAAAATTCATTGATATACCAAGTATGGTTTTGTGATTATGATAGCACTACCTTTTACTCGCAGCTTACTATCGATCAAAAGTTGTTTCTACCCTCTGAGAATAGTCCTTTTTTTTGGTTGAAACGTACCCCATGTTCCTGTACCCCTGAAAAAGTGTACGCAAAATTGCATGATGATATATTGACTAGTTAAGACCTGAAAGTGTAACAAACTTTCGTATTTAGAATAGTAGGATAAAGATACAAGTCAAAATTTTATGTTTTCTAAAGGAGGGTACCAATTTGTTTGATACCAAAAATAGCTCTTATGTATCGCTTCTGTATTATAAAAAATATATCTATATCATTAGGTATATCATCTCTAATCTGATAATCGGCACTTATTGATTAAACTTCCGCAAAAACAGGTTGAATGAGCCAACCACTGCGCCTTTGAGATCCTCAACTATAAATTGAGAAGTACCTATAGATAGATATACACAAAATCAATCTTTTTAAGGCACAGTGATTCATAATTTTTTTCATTCAATGAAAAAAATGTAAGTATTCATTTACTTTGCATCGTAACACAGTTTCGCTTTCACATAAAAAAATTTGCAATGAATGTGATGAATTGAATACAACCCTGATTGAAATTGTAAAATACCAAAGTAACATTCTGAAGATTTATTTAATTAATTGAGTAAAAATATACGTGTGACAATTTTTTTAATTAGTATTTGTATTATTATTTCATTTTAGTACCTAGTATCGCGTTATCTTCTCGTTAAAAATACCTTGTCTCAAGAATAAAGTCTTTGATCAGTGTGTGTTGCCAGTGATGACATAGGGAACGAAACTTACTAGGAGCAGGGATTTTGGCGGTATCCAAATGATCTGATACCGCTAAAATCCCTGCTCCTAGTGCTCCCTCCATGTTCTGAACACTGTTTTTAATTTCTGTTTCAAAAGTTAAACAGAAAGAAACTGTAACACTTTAAATCTGTTTTAGAAAAAACCGGTTCATAAGTGTTAATATATGTTACAGTCAATAAGGTTCACATTGGCATAACTATGCGACAGCTCACTAATGATTTGGGTACTTTGAAATGCCTATGTTGGTGTACTGTGTATACACATAGATAGTTAAACGTAAAACAGTTTCTAACAGATTGGTAACAGAAAACATTATAACTCTTACACTTTTATAAGCAAAACAGGTTCAAAACACCTAAATAAGTGATACAGGAATAATTCTGCAACAGATTCAATGTGTAACCCTTATGAAAGTTTATCCTTATGAAGGTGTTTTTGATTCCCTGACTAGGAGCGTTTGTAATTTTCAAATGGGACCATTATATTCTCTGTTTAATTAGCAAATAAACTCATTTTAATTTAAATTTAAACAGATACAATTAGACTTGGCTCAGATCTAAATAATTAGAGTATTTTTTTACAAAATAATAAAAAAAAATCTTTATTAGACCTTTTAAATGCATCTGCTTAAATGATATAAAAAAATATTCTTAATACAAAATTCGCAATGAAATTTTTAAACAGTATAAAATGCTTATGACGGAAATCGTTAAACTTAAGCCAGTCTGTGTGATCAGGTGAATAAAACTGGAATGCAAGAGAGAGTCAGATAGGCAACAATGTATGTACTAGACCCACTTTGATCGCGGTAGATAGTACGCAGTAAAATTAAAGATGATTCTTGATAGCGATAAAAAATATGCTCTTTTAATTTGCTATGTTGCAGATCTATTAAAGCTAGATATCGCGTAATGGAAACCAGAAGCAGTTTATAAAATCATTATATGTCAGTTTTTCATTATAACTTTTATATTTTTTATATTATCGCAAACGAAACTTTGACAAATCAAATTTGGATTTTGTCGAAATATTTGGAAAAATTCGATGAGTCTATCAAGTTTGGATGACTGTTTGATCCTGCCTTTCGCACCGATGGTCCTGGATTAGAGTCCCGGAAGGTGCAAAGGTTTGTGTGTGATGAAAACGACCATTTGTACCTGAGTCATGTGATTTTATATATATTTCTTTAAGTATATCTATACGTTGGGGAAACTTACCTTTAGTACAAAACCTAGATTATAAACTTGTGGTTCAAGTTTCCGCCTGTCGAAAAGTTTAGGTCGCTGGATTAATTAGTTGCTAAATGCCGTGCACTGTTGTTAAAATGTGTAAGACACATGGATAAAAATATAAATATTTTTATATTCTTAACTCAACCCAAACCGCAATAGAGGCAAGTTATGAATTTTCTCTCCGCTAATTATAATTTTCGCCAGCCGCCATCCAAACCCCTTTTTTCCCACGTTTTTCTTAGGTCGCTTTCTTGCTGTTTGCTTGTCTGTCGTCTTGTCTGTCCGGTTGGAATCTTGTATCTCCATTTTGAGGCACTTCCCGACCACCTAGCGAGTTGAAACTGTCAGGGTAGCTCAGAACCGATGACAATGCACGCTTAAACAACTTTCAACTTTCTAGGTGCACTTTCCGGTCAACTTTCGGCAACTTTCACTTTTGTATGGGGCTTATCCGATTGTTGCATCTTTACAAATACTCTCAACATCTATGCATATCATACATCTCATTACATCTCCATAAGGAACATGCGCCCCCACGTTTTGAGTGGCCCCTCGCTTGGCCCCGCCGGGTTATTTTATTCTTTTTTTGGTCACTGAAAAACGTGGGATTTTAAGATTTCTAAATCTAGTATTATTTTTTAAATCTTGGCGCCAATTCCATTTGTAAAAACGATACTTTTTCATAGTTGCAGTTCCCTTGCCCATAGTTCAAAAGGAGGTGGAGGATGATATATATATATATAGTAAAATAAATATAGATTACACATATTTATTTATTTTAAACTGTGGTGAATTGTATGAGTGTAGGGACTTTTTGGCGGGAGCGGGAAGCGTCACTATGGTGGTTTTGTTTTTCTTGTTAAAATTTGTGCTGTGGTTGATATTAGTGTGTAATAATGGTGGGTTATTAACCACTGAGCGTTTCTGTATATGCACGAGTGTTTGCAAGTGAAACAAAACAATGGATGGTGTCTTTTCGCTCTCTCAAGAAGTCCACGAGAAATTTTCAGTAAAACCCCACATCTTTACTGAAACCTAGGTTAAGGTATTTCACTTTTCATTCATCATCCATTGATAATCTATCATTCATAAATAAACTCTTTAAACAAGAATGGACATAATATGAAGAATTGGCTCAAAGGTCTTTGTAACCAAGCCAAAACCCCTTATAAAAAAAAATGTATGAGTGTAGCTATAAGATTGAGAATTTTAATTGTATATATTAAACACTATATCTATGTATCATATATGTATTATATACAAATAAATACAAATAAATGTATAAATACAAATAAATGTATGTATATCTATCCGTGACCCTAGTATCCATAACACAAGCCTTACGGTGCTTACTTTGGGCTAGGCTTATTGGTGCGAGTATTATTATTATTATCAAGGTCTCTGGTAGCTTAATTATAATAAAATATTTCTTACACACAATAATTAGCCTAGACTAAAGTAGGCACCGTAAGGCTTGTGTTAAGGATACTAGGGTCACGTATAGACATGCATTTATGATACATAGATATGTAATATTTATAGAAATATATATACACCCATGATTCAAGTAAAAGTCTCGTATTCATCACACAAAAATCTCCCCTTCTGGGACTCGAACCGAAGACCGACGGTAGGAAAGGTATGATCGCTACCGTTGCACTTAACGATTTGAAAAAAAAATGGAAGAGCACTCGCCCTGATAGCGAGGGATATGGGTTCGAGTCGCGCCTGAATCAAGTTTTTTTTTTATAATTTCTTTATATATTTTTTATAGTTTAGCATCTATTATTACTTTAGTAACGATACGAGAAATGGGAAATTAATATATATTTATCAGAGGTCGCTCTAAGTGCAAAGCGATATTGACATATTGGTATGATAAAGTAATATTAACTGTTCCATGTGCAGAACAGGTCATCACAATTAAGATAAGAAGCATTGCAATGGAACAATGTTTTCATCAAACTAAAACCGTGATGAATGTAGCAGACTTCTATTTTAAGATTCGCTTCGGAACTCTGAGTGTATGCAGAAATGCATATCTATTAGAAAACAATAAGTACCCATAAATAAATAATGCAACGGTATCGATCCTGCCTTTCGCAGCGACGGTCCTGGGTTCGAATCCCGGAAATGGCAGATGTTTGTAGGATGAAAACGAGCATTTATACCTTTAGTCATGTGTATTTATACATATTTCTATTAATATTACATATCTAAGTATCATATATGTATGTCTATTCGTTACCCTAGTATCCATAACACAAGTCTTAGAGTGCTTACTTTGGGCTAGGCTATTTAGTGTGAATATATTGTTCTGAGCCCAGATTGAGTAGCTGAAGAACTTGTTTTATAGGTTTCAAAAAACAACGCCGTCACAACAACATATAGAATTTTTCCACATTGACCCGGCCGGCAGGGGATTGAACCCGGGACCTCCGAGTGATATTGAAAGAAAGAAAGAAAGAACCGCTACTGTTATTCCAAACGGTCGTCATATATTAATTAAATTATATAATAAATTCCTTGAAGTTTTGAAGTGCTAAAATTACATACAACTATTTTTGAATTGTTCTTTTGAATCGAGAAAAGCTGTGCATTTTTTAAAAGTTAAACATTGTTTCTAAGGACCATAAAACATAGGTCGTGGAAGAGTCCGCCACGACCTACCGCAGTTACATTGCGCAAATAAAAGCGACAAGTAGCGTGAGTTGTATTCAGTTGAGTGAGTTCCGCACATAAAAAATATTTTAAACACGACTAGAAAAAACTTTTACGATATTTTTTAGGTCATTATAATTATTATCACATAGAGTACGTATGTTTTGCATGTTATTATGAGAGGGCTTAAATCCCTAGTAATATTATAAATGTGAATGTAAGTTTGTTTGTAATGCTTTCACTCAAAAACTACTGAACCGATCATCATGAAAATTCGTGCATATACTCTTGGAGGTATTAGAAGTAACATAGGATAATTTTTATTGAAAAAAAATGGGCGAAGCCGCAGGTAAAAGCTAGTTAATCTATATATGTAAAAATTCCCTGTCACAGTGTTTGACCGCGATGAGCTCAAAACATGCTTAACCGATTTTCATGAGTTTTTTTTTTCATTTTGCTGGATTTGTCCCTACTTAGTATGGGTTGTTTCATTCTTATTTATAACACAGCAACGCGTGGTCAAGTCGGCTAGTACTTATATTACTCGGATATGAAATATTGTATAAAGTATTATGTACATTTTGTCACATTTAGGCCCAAAATTTCCGTTCTCATATTTAGTTCTTACATTTCCAGGCACATCACACATTTAAACAAAACTACTTTTATCGGATAACTTGCTCATACTTTATATTTAATCCTAACTCCTTTACAGGAGCCTTGATCACAGGATGGCTAAGTTAATGGTCGTCATATGTCTTTCCACTTCCACAATATTTTAATCGAGCACGTTTCAAACTATTTAAATGTATTCAAATCAAAATTGTTTTATTTTGCATTTTATTTAATTATTATTTTATCTACGATTACTGTAACCTACTGAGTCTACAACCAGTTCGGAAATTGGGAGGCCCTTGCTTGAGATTATTTCGCCAATTATTCTCGGAAGGAGTCAAACTTTAGGATCAAATATAAAGTATGCTTTAATATCTCATAAAAAGTTGATGACTTTAAATTTCCCGTTTTTCTTTGTTCTCTTTTTTATAGTAAATAAGTAGGTGCTTGACCACTATCTCGCCTAATGGTAATCGACGATGCAATCTAGGATATGACGCGCTATTCACTCGTGACTTGAAGACCCCTAAATTGTATTTATCAGGAAACACAGATTCAGGCAAAGAGTTTAATTTAGTACGTAAATGTAGTCGCATTGTTGATAAATTTATAACAGTAGCTCGAGTAGAATCATTGACATGATTAATATAATCATAGACTGTGGCATTAATCCAAGCGCATATTTTATACAATGTGTAAATAGGCTCTTAGCCAAAACTGCAGCAACGTATTCGCTTCACAGTTACACCGTTTTTTTTGTATGATACTATCCTTGAATTCTATAACTTCAAAACGGGAGGCTAGATTTGGACAAGAATAGAGGATGGACTAAAGAAGATGAACAAGTTTTAGATTTGTTACAGGCAGACCAAGGCGAAATAGGTGTCCTGAAAAAAGGCCTCGTCAAAAGCACCCATAACTGACGAGTTTGGACGAAAGGTCTGATGGCGAAGAAGCGAGAGATGTATGTTAGCATAGTATAAAGTGGAAACCTGTGTTCTCTGCCCATCTCTCTAAGGGAAAACTTCACAAATCAACGCTAATAACGAGGTATAGAATTTTACAGCAATACTTATAACAGTATTGAACTGACTTGCAAAATTAATCCTTACGTTAAGTATTATTAATAGCTAAATTCGTCAATTTGTTTATTATTAGCTAAATAAAGATAGCTTGGACACAATTCGAAAAGAAATGAAATGCGGCGTGTTGACATTTTAAGACTAGTTTTATTTCTATCCAATAAGCGCATATTGTGTATTAAACAGCACATTAGTAACTACTGTACATCTAAAACATACATCTTGTTGCTTTCTTAAAGTCGTTTATTCCCTGTATGTTATTACAATGTTCAGAGATACTTACTTAAAACAGATACTTGTTGACTTTGTTGTAATCAAGGAAATAATGATATCATATCACTACTATTATTGTAATAACAAATTTTTGTTTTTTTTTTGTGGATGGTGACGACGTATTATATTGTAAATGTCGTAACGACATTAAAGTAAAGGCTGACGAGTTTCTTGCGCCCATTCTTCTTGTCAGTTAAAAGACGTCCTGAATGGCTGGTAGGTAAAAATGTTGGACGATTCAAAACAACTTATTTTTAAGTGCATTTGAATAAAGTTATTTTCATTTTATTTCACTAAAATTTATTTACTGGCTTAGCAGCATTTCGTAAAACGTACCACAATATAACTGTTTACAACTTTACTATGATGACCAAAGAGACCACACAAGCCTTATAAAACGTAAAACTGAACCCCAAAGCTTTAAAACTAAGTTGTCTAGTCAACTAATAATATACTTACATAGGGGATAGGGGTAATCTATTCTGTGGTCACCCACCCTGGTGTGTGCTAACACAGGCGCGTTTTACGATCCTCAGTAATTGAAAACATACCAGTTCAACAGTGCGCTATTTTCAATTAACTTTTTACAGCAGTCGTTGGAAAATAATAATAAGCTTTTATACAATATTTATTTTAAGCGTGACAATTATATGCAAAACAGTTGATATGTGCTAAACAGAGCTTGTGAGAAACTAAGGTTTCTTCTAAACTTGTTACGGCAAAAAGCATAGTAATCCGAGGTAATTCTTTAATATTCCTTAATAGAATTCCATTTATTATGAAATAGATGGCAATGGACGAACCTTATTTTTTATAATTTTTAGGATATTTTAATTGCCCGTTTTAATTTGTTTGTATTATATTGTTCAATTTATTAATATTGCGCGTTGCTGTGACTCAGTTCTTATGGTTTGCAATATTTTTTTATAATAAATTAAAATAAAACCTATACTATGTCATTAGTTGAAAGGAATCAAGCAAAATGAAAAAAAAAACATCAAAATTGGTTGAACAGTTTCCGAGTTCACGGCGGTCAGACACTGTGACAGGATTTTTTTATATAAAAATAAAATAACAAATTCCAAAAATTATATACCCTCAGAATGTGTGTCTATTATTGTCTAATATACAATCCGGCAAGGATTTCCTTATATTCCTACCTGTCGTACCAACAGGTAGCGCTTTTCAACATCCTTCATGTGTGGAGCAAAGGAGTGGAATTCCCTCCCCGCGTCTGTATTTCCGAGAACTTATAACCCGTCTATTTTCAAGGCCAGGGTGAATAGGCACCTTCTGGGTTAGCTCGTTCCATCGTGGATTCTGTCATGGCCTAAATAAAAATAAAAAATAAAAAAAATAAAGATTATTCTTACTGACATTGATAATGATATTTGATCTTCCGCATCCATTTATTGTATTAAATAATTATCCAATTTTCTCAAGATCATTCTATTTATTCAATTTGTTAGCACCGCTATCCTTGACAATTTAATTTTATTAGGTACTGTATTACACTGTTCCTTGCTTCCTCATAACTTGAGCCCTCATTAGCTAGGGTGATGGCTGAAAACGGTTTGAGATTGCAACATCAGACCGTGATTCGGAAAAAGTTATCTATTTTATGGTCAACGGTGTGATGTATGATGGTGTGGTTATGGTGATTATCTTTTGTATCATTTGTTACCTTTTAAGAGATCCTTATATTGTTTTAAACTTTCATGGTCACTATCATTATAGTAATGTAAGTTATTTACAGGATTGTTACCATGTACCTTGTTTTTAGCGAGTTTCCGATATTTCGGCCTTGGTTGTGACTAATTAGTGCTATTCTTTGAGGAAGTAAGCTTTATATTTTGCTTTATCAATACATAGTATAAAACAAAGTCGCTTTCTCTGTCCCCTTATCCCTATGTATGCTTAAATCTTTAAAACTACGCAACGGATTTTGATGCGGTTTTTTTTAATAGATAGAGTAATTCAAGAGGAAGGTTTATATGTATAATACATGCATAATATAGTAGAGCATTGAGTCCGTGCGAAGCCGGGGCGGGTCGCTAGTTAACGTATATGGACTTTTTATAGTAAATAAGTTAGCGCTTGACCGCTATCTCGTCTGATGGTAAGCGACGATGCGATCTAGGATGAGACGCGCTTGCCTAGAAGATATTCACTCGTGACTTGAAGATCCCTAAATTTTATTTATCAGGAAACACAGACTCAGCCAAAGAGTTTCACTCTTTAGCGGTAAGGATCACAAAATTGCAACCAACACGCTTAGTGCCACTTTTTGGTATATCAACCATATAATGGGGGCGTGTCTTTGTAAGTCTGGTTGTCTATAAAAAACGAATAGGCTGGCATCCGTCTATGCTCACGCCTTTAGAGCTTATTATAAAAAAGATCGTATTTGCCGATGAGCTTCTTAGCTCTCCTCTCAATGGACTCAAGAGGCTGTAGCTAGTATTGGGAGGAACCGTCCCAAAGATGAGAACAAGATACACGATCGAACTTGCCTTAGGTAAGTATTGAGCAAGTATTCCCACGTGAAGTACCTTCTCACCTAGAATACCAAGTTACTTCCGCCAAATAACTGATCTAAGAATATAAAAGAATAAATTTATTTTCCACAATTATTTAGTGTAACATGTGTTAAAAGTTTTACATATTTGACTCATGTAAATAAAAAACTTGTCAATTTATACTAAAATATTATATCTTTAATTATTAATATGATATATATATTGAAAACATTAGAATAACAGTTTTGTATAGGTCTATTTAAATACTTATATTTATTAAAATATGCATTGTGCATTCAACAACAGCGATTTCTACACCGAATCAAATTGATTTCTAATGCATATGATCGTAAATATTAATTTTCAACAACACGTGTATAGGTTATCGCATTTTTAGGAATGTATTAAAGATTACAACAGTTTTTCATAGAAAACTAGGGAAATAATATGAATTATTTATAAAAAATATCATTTTTCTAATCTATAATCTAAGATCACAGTGGTTTGTGTTTTTCTGTCCGCTTTTTTTCCATTGTATCAATAACGTTACCATAGCCACGCGTTAACCTCAAGTAGTTCGTCTACCAGACGCTAGATGGCGCTAACGGAAAAAATTTAATTATAGAAAAAATTTAAAGAATTTTGTCCACCCATGCGAAGCCGGGACGGGCCGCTAGTTTTAACAAAGATTATTTAATTTGACGACCGCTTGGTGCAACGGTGGAACCGCCTTTCACACTGACGGTCCTGTTCGAGTCCCGGATGGGCACATATTTATATATTAATGACGAGTATTTGAACAAGTTATGGGTATTTATATATATTTCCATAAATATTACTTATCTATGTATAATGTATGTATATCTATCCGTTAGCCTAGTATCCAGTACAAACCTTACAGTGATTACTTTGGGCTAGGCTAATTGGTATGAAATGAAAATAACTTTATTAAAATGCATTTAAATTTGTTTTGAATCATCCAACATTTTTACACCACACATTCAGGACGTCTTTTAACTGACAAGAAGAATGAGCGCAAGAAACTCGTCAGCTTTTACAGAAGAAACGAAATTTACAATATTATACGTCGTCACCATACATTATGCACAAAAAACAATATTATCCTGGTATCACAATAATAGTAGTGTTATGATTTCTTTACATCGTTGATTACAAAAATGCAACAAGTATTTGTTTCTAGTATCCTTAAATCCTACTATCCTATATATTCGTATTAAACAATATATATTTTAACCAGCTTTTACCTTTTTTTTTCAATAAAAAGTATCCTATGTTACTTCTAATATCTCCAAGAATATGTGAACGAAGTTTCATGATGATCGGTTTAGTAGTTTTTGCATGAAAGCATAACAAACAAACTTACATTCACATTTATAATATTAAAAGGGATGTATCTGTTTCTCTGGTCTTGACAATTGGAAGAGTACTCGGAGAACGAGGAGATGGTGTTTTCATCCTGCTTAACAGTTTTGACGAATCAATATTTTTCTAGTAATAATTCCTTTTCAATTAAAAAAAGCTTAAATACCAAAAATAAATAATAACATAGCTTTACAATTTTATCTATATTTGTATTTTTTCAATGCTATCTTTCTTTCTATTAAAATAATTTATCTAATAACATAGCTGTTTTTTCTTTATCGATCGCGCGATACTAGTAAATTAAATTTTGTAGGTAGTAGTACTTATGAGTGAAAAGAGATGGCGCTGGTACCAGCTTAAGAAACAAGTGCAAATACGCGACGGGTCTTTCAAGGTCTTGGTAGCAAAATTGAGAGAGTACTCGCCCTATTTGAAAGAGCAGAGTTAACCCCCTTTCGAAACAGTTATCAGACAGACATAAATAACAAAATTACAGTTGAAAATAAATTATCTCTCTGTTTCTGCGAATCAGCGAATATATACAATTAGCTTATATTAGAGGCCCGGCTTGGTTTACAACCGGAGCAATTAACTTGGACGAAATAACACTTTTACAATCCGTAATTGTACATTGTAAAGATGAAAAAAAAAAAATTAAACGTCATTATGTATGTTAGAGATGAGGAATGATAAAAAAGGTAATGTAATATTCAGCTGAGTTTTTATGAATCTGTGTTATTTTTCAAATAATTCAAACCACTCAATTCTATTTCGAAAACCTCTTACGTCATTGGAAAAGCTCTTAACCCATCGGAAAAGTTCATTATTAAATCACTAAAGTCAACGAATTACTAATTGGTATAAGTATTAGTTACGTTATTTAGTTCTTGAGGTATGCGATAGATGGCGCTGGGTGTTTTTTAAAACATGGTAAAGATGTGTTTTTTAAAATACATAAGAAGTGGAATGATAGCTATATGTAGCGTGTTCCCGGGTTTCCAGTGCCCAAAATCTGCATGTTTTTGCTCCACAAGGGAAAACATATAATATATGTACCATTCAGTTTTGGTTTAACAACTAATTGTAACCAGCGTTACATCGCGCTTCTTAGATTTTTCCGTGTAAATGAGAAGTTTTCTTATAGTTGTGCTTTATACCGCAATATAACCGAATTCCACGCGGGCGAAGCCGCGGGCGGAAAGCTAATCTGTTAATAATTATAAGCAGTACTTATTAGTAGTACTTTATAAACAATGAATAGACGTACTAGGTATAAAAATACTATACAAGCAAATCCATACATTTCCATAAGTTAACGTAATTTGCAAAAGTCGGCGTAAGCGCTGTGTTATCGGATATGCATTGTAATATAAATCAGTCGCAATAAACTACTCGTTGAAATAACATATTCTTATCATGTTTTCTCCTTCAACTATTTTAAGGATAGTTTCGGGATTATCTAGCAATTAGTAACCATAATTTACACAAGTAACATTCTTGTTTTACCATCGCGTCTTATAGAGGTTCAAGTTTAGCTGTTAAAAAGAGACGCCATTATAGACCGCGTATATCGTTGTCTCACTTTGCCAATCGAACTTGAATCGCGCTAAGAGATGATGGTAGGCCCTCTGTTCTATTATTTTTTAACATAATATATCATATATGTAGTCCTCTAGCACAAGTATGTAATACTTAAAAGGAGGCCCCAACCTCGATGTTTCAATGATGTTAACAATTAAAAAAAAAACTTTTTTTTATATTTATGGTCCTTCGAGCTAAAATCAGCGGGGACGCTCGCGAGTCACTCCAACTATTAAAGACGTTGCGCGTGAGTCTTCTCCGATGGAACAACATCAGCGGATCAAAAGCAGCAGAATTAACGAGTAAGATCTTTCCATTTATCGCTTACATAATTGTTACAAAGTCAAAATGGAAGACCTGTTAGCAAAACAGAGCCAGATTTATGAAGCTATGGAACAGCTCCTGAGTAATTTTAAAAAAGACAGTGCTGATAGGAAGACCCATGATCATACACCTTTTTCCCGAAGCTAAAATCTGAGATATCTGTGTATCCCTGACGCTTGTTGTATGGGCTACGCAGATATCACAGATACACAAGGGGGGCCCCATATATATAAAGTGATAACTCAATATTCTGAATATTTTAAGCGTCTACCTATTGCCGTTATCAATATCGAGCAAAAACAAGCAAAAATTCACGTTTGTTGTATAAGAGCCCCTTAAATATTTATTTTATTCTGTTTTTTAATATTTGTTGTTATATGTTGTTGTTACAGCCTGGTGACAGACGGACGGACGGACAGCGGGTACCGTTTTACCCTTTGGGTGCGGAACTCTAAAAATATAGTTCGTGATAGTGTTAAATAGTATTAGGATTCCGTGCCTCAAAAGGGAAAACAGAACCCTTATAGAATCATCTTGTTAATCTGTTTATCTGGGTCCTTTTTCTCAATGCGATGAAACTTATCAAGTTAAAATTAATATCAAAAACATAGATCTGAAATCTCCTGAAGAAGTGAAGTAAAATAAAGCGCATTTGAATCAAGAATCCTGTAGGTAAGTTTTTCAGTTACCCCGAATTTTACGGGTAACTCAATTTTTTCGGCTTAAAATTTAAAGGAGCCCTTAATTAGCTAAACTGAATACGGAATAACCAAAATTCCCGTATTTTTATCAATTGACATTTCGAAAACAATATGTATTAAAAAAATGTTGTCATGAAACAATGCTATTTTAATTGACTGCCGTAAAAAATACTGAAACCCATTTTTTGATGTTGGTAACCCTTAAACCACACTGATTGGTAGGTGGCAACCCTATCCGTTGACCTAGAAAAAAATTTGGCAAGAAACAATGTCATGTAGCACATAACATTATAAAAAGTATTTTTTATTAGTTATATCTCTTTAATTGAGTTGTTAAACTTAGTTTCTCGTACTTAGTTAATATTGTACTTTCATTGAGTTTTATTTTATAATTTAAAAGTTATTCTATAAATTTAACTCCCAATATAAATAAAGTAGAAATAAAAGATATTTCCTAATGTAAGGACATGTACCGATTTTCATCTTTAATTCGGATGCGGTCAAAAGTACGAAATAAGAAATACTAAAATCAATAGTCAATGTTGAACAGAAAAGGTTTTAAGATTCAAAATATCTGTGGCGTCTTTTAACTAAGACAAAAAAAAAACCTTATAAAACATACTTATATAACAACTTATAAAACATATATTTAAATAACTAAATAAACCACTTTATTAATAGGTAAATGATCTGTGTACTATTGTGATATCACAGATTATGTTTAAAATGACATAAAATTCGTTCAATCGACGTCGACACACAACCTCCTTTACTTTTTTTTAATTAATTTTAAGTTAAGAATTTTGAAAGCTAGAGGGGTGCGCCGTCGTTTAATGAACTATCGATAAAAACTAAACTCACCTAAAAGTCTGTTGAAGAAACGCAACAGTCCGCCAACACCGCAACATACAACTTCGCACAGCACGTCCACAAACACAGCACTTGTGAAACAAAGTATCATTCGCAAAATAACTTCATGGATGCTGATACTACACCACTTAAATTATTTATTTCGCTTTGCAGCATTTTCCTACAAAAAAGAAAATAATAATAAAAATAACATCGACAATACTAGCACAACACTATCAGTGTCACTTTTGGAACATTATATTTCGAATTTCGTCTTCGTCCGGTCGCTGTAAAGTGGAAATCGGGACTGGTTAGTGTTGTGAACGACTGATCGACTTGGCCGCTTTTATCGAAGTGAAAATATATGTGTATTGTGTTGATACATTGTGTTGTTTTGATTGAGAGGGAAACTGAACTTGCAACGTTGTGTTACAAAGTCATTTAGTTGAAACCGTCATCGTCGCGCTGAGTAATCTGATACCGATCACTTTGCTCATTGTTTTCCACGCGTTTAAAATACATTACGAGAGAGTTTCATCAGTAAAGGAGCAGTATTACGTTTTACAAGTTATTGTTTCGAGGTTTAAATGCTAAACAGTTGTGTGGGAACTCAGCAAAGGTAACTTTAAACCATTGTTAGAAAGCAACTATTTAACTGAATGATCATGAAATAACTGTTTTTAAATTAGTTATTTATTATTTAAAATTAATTGCTTTTACTTTATATAAAATTCGTTGCAAATTCAGTTCGTTTAATTGTAGACGAAATTAAAAGTAATCGGAACAAATTTTGAATTATCTTTTGTAAAACGTGTGTTAAAAGCTTAGGCAAAAATAACATATAAGAATATGCAAATACATTAAAATTTGTCTCAACATGGCATATAAAAAATTCGAATATCGAAAATTAAAGTATAGTATTGAACTGTATAGTTATATCATAGTATTAGAATACTATCGCTTGACCGGCCATTACCAGTGTTCTATATCAAAAACAACTGTTTTTCTCTCAATAAAAAATATATTAAGATTAAATAATAATTAAAAACAAATGCCGTTTCTATACGCGTTGACATTAATTAGCAGAGATCGAAATAAGTAGTACAATTAAGGGTAAATGATCTTAAACATTGTATTAATATGGATAAGCCTTGTAGGATGCGGGATTTTATGATTTGTTATGAGCAAATGTTTTCTTCTGATAAAAGTAATTACTAGTAGAATATTTAGGGTAAAATAATAAAACTATTTTTCGGTACAATAGTTGCCAAAATTCTCTTTGAATTTCTTAGTTTATGTTGCACATTTATAAATAATGATAGAAAAATAAATATAATAAACCTTATTATCTCACCAATATGCAAACATAACAAGGCAACATAAGAACGATTAAAATTCATTCTATTATAAATTTTATTTTAAAATAAACATAATTTAATAAATAAAGTAGTATTATTTAAGCTTCAAATATATAAATCCCTACCAAGTGGGATTTAAAGACACATCCATATTAAGATAGCGTTACGAAATCCCACAAAATTGCACTATCTATTCCGACCACTGCTAATTAGTTGTATAAGCATTAAATCGCTAGCATTATTCATAATTTCGTCTACAATCATGAAAAATAAGAATAGATTTATTTTTAAACATCGTTTACTAAAATAAAACACTTTTATAGCAGTTAACTTACGCGTTTATGTTACACGATATAGTCAGAGAATGATATCCTATAGCTCTATGAAGGAAAAAAGAAATGTCAGGTATTTAATTAATCTGATTTCATGTAAAATAAACGAGTTTGTTAACCGATAAAAAAATTGTTTCATTTAAATAATGGAGTATGTGTAATTTACCAAAGTTCAATAGACACGTACAGAAAATTAAATAGAAATCATGAGCTCTTTATCGTTAGTTTTTCTCTATGCGGATTATTTTAATTACCTATTCAGAAATTTCAGAAACCCAAAAACTTAATTGAAATAAAATTAACTGCGTGTTTAAGGAGTTCGAAGTAATAAAACTATATCTTACATTGACTTAGTCCAAAGTAAGCACTGTAAGGCTTGTATTATGGATAAAAGGGTAACGGATATACATACATTTATGAAACATAGTTCGTTAGTTATATATATATATATATATATATATATATATTTATTGAAATATATACAAATATCTATGATTCAGGTACAAATGCTCGTATTCCTCACATAAACATCTGCCCCTTTCGGGACTCGAAACGAAACGCGGGATCGCTACGTTTCGATCCCTATCAATCCCTAAGTTTCGATCAGATGACAACGGCCAGATTCTTCGAGCTTCGAATACTTCGAGCATTTAAAGGCCAAATTCGCTTGCCATCTTTTTTGTTCCCTATATTGTCAGAAAGAGACGGCTTGTACTACTCGCATGCAAAGCAGGCTTGAGTGATTAATAAATAGATTCTTTTGTTTTTGTTTTAAACGTATTTTCTTTAAATGGAACGACGTCTGAGTTGTAAATGTATCAAGATATCAAGATTAATATAGATTTTAGTGCTTTTGACAATATTATTGGCAAATGAAGTTGTTTGACTAGCGTTTGGCGTAATATAGCCATCCTGCCTTTCGCACCGACTATCGTGGGTTCTAATCCCGGAAGGAGGCAGTTTGTGTGATAAATACGAGCATTAATGCGGGAGTCATGGGATGTATACATATTTCTTTGTCTAACCGTTACCCTAGTATTTGTAACACAAACCTTACAATGTTTGCTTACCCGCGTAGGAGAGCTAGTGAACCATCTGACTAACCAGTTTCCCACAAATCTAGAAAATATAAAATGATGTTTTATTATCGATTAACAAAGAAAGTACCGTTCTGGCATCTCGCGGTTGCGTCATCATCTCTTAAGTTTTGAAAATGCTAAAATCTTTTTTTTAACCTGCTGCCACAAGGCTACAATTTAATATGTCGTAATTTACATATATTTAAGCGTAAAAAAACTGTCAACCTATTCAGAGGGTTGCAGGTATGTATCAAACGATAGCAAAGTTGTCATCGAAATAGTAATTCATATACTGCTCGCGCAAGGCTCAAAATTTAGGGAACATTCCTTTAATAGTTTAAAAAATATATGTAAACGGCCAGAACGTTCTAGTTGTTGTAGACATCTGCCAAAATAGTATAGAATAGTGATGACGCTATATGGAAGTGCGAGCGCCACAGACTTATACGAGTTCTCAATGTTTCCCGAAAGAAACTTATGGATACAGCCTCCGTTTCGTAATTAAAGTTACTGTTTTTTTATCACATACAAACATCTGTTTTATATTCTAAACTCTATCAATTATCTAAAGATGTACTTAAAAATAAAATTCTACTGTTGATTTATCCGTTTAGTTCGTCTGCATTCTTATTAAATAACCTTTAACAAAAAACTTTAATATTCTCAATATGTCTTTTGAACTATAGTAAAGAGATACGTTAAGTGTTGTCTATTATTGCTGTCCCTACTAATGTAGAAATCTGTTTCAAATTATATTAGAATAAGTAATATTAAGTTGTCTATGCTAAATATAGAATATTTTATTTTTGGAATTATGCGTTATGTTGACCCTCAGAGTAAACAGGACTGGAGTAGCCATTAGTCAATTTCTCGTACATATTTTTCTGCCATTTTTTGCGGGGGGTGAGGTTACTACTACATTCAATGCCAGCACACAGGAACAAAAACTCTTTGCGTGTTTACAAACGCACACATGCATAATACGACAAACATATTTAAAATACACGCACACGTGCCTAAAATAGTGTGTTAACGTTCTATTCAAACACACGAATGTCATTGTGTGAGAAGTGACATGACATAGCACGAGAATATCGATATCGATAAATCAGTTTCGTTTAATGAATGAATGTATTAACTTTGCGTTAGTATTCCTACATTATGTATTAAAAATTAAATTAAATTAATGATGATATTACACGCTACAACAGTCAGTTTCGAAGGCTACATCCATAAAATACAAATTGAAACTTAATAGTTTATTGCATTTAAGAGATATTTACAATAGGTGTTATTATATATATAGAATTTACTGTGGACCCTTTCGCGTATAACCATAATGGAAAAGAGGAACTCTGAAACATTATTTTTAACAAAGCGTATATAGTTATAATTCTCAGATTTTTACTTTGACCGATTGATTATTTGTATTTTTTTGCGATTTGCTTACATCACTTTTTGCAGGTATTTCCTTCTCAACTTATTCTTTAACCTAAAATTAATACATTTAAATGTAATAAACTAAAACTGTTAATATCTATTTGAAACATAACTAGTTATATAATAAACTAAGAGGATCATTCAAGCATAACGTTGGCACAGCATGGGCAACTAATCTTCTTCTATTGTTAGATAATTTTTGAAACTGAGACGGCTCAAAATGTATGGAAAATATAGTACTTGTTCTTGAAGATGCCCAAGATGCCCTATTACCTATTACAAGCATGAATCCATTTTTTTCGTATGCTGTATTCTTTAGGAAAACTGGATATGAAAAATTAGATGTTTCCGGGCATGTCAAAGCTTAAAGTATAAATACCAACAATTAGTATACCGCCTAGGGGCAGAGTATATTTGCCTGAACTACACATACCGATCATTTCTAATTTTAATACTGCAATACTATCTTCCAATAGCTTTCATTTATGTACAAATGACTTTTGGCACCACATACCTTACTCCTAGTATCTTGAAGTATTGCAGTTGGACAAGCCGGTTTTTAAAAAGAGCTATAAATGCTACAATATTAATAAAAAAACTTAACTTAAATGTTGACGATGACATTTAGCTATTACCATACTAAAATGTCATCAAAATCAAAATCCGTCGAGTAGTTTTTGCGTGATGCGTGCTCAAACATACATACAGACAGACAAAATGTTCAAAAATTAGTGATTTCGCTTCCTCTACTCTCATTACTAGCCATTTGGTTTAAGGTGGACTTGACCTGTTTTATTCTATATCTTTACAGTTTTATTCTCGTATGTATAATATCGCAGGTAAATAGTATAATTCCGCACTTTACATACGGCGTCATCAGTTCAAAATCACATATCTTATTCTTATTTGAAATCATCATTAATACCTGGTAATAATTAGTACTGAAACAAACTGTAATTTATCTAAGCTGTTTTTTATTATCGTTAAGAAAAAGCATTCATTCACTCATTCATTACTCACTCGTAAAATCACAATATCGATGAAGTTGACATCACTATTGTGCAAATTAATATTGTACAAATTAATAAGGGTTGCTGATTACAAAATAAAAACAATTTGTCCTGTGGCTCGAAAAAAAATTTTGGTTTCTCGGAAATGATCGGGTGTGCTGGTTAGGCGATGGTACCCTTTTAACCGTGCTTTTTTATGAAGTCAGGGACACTGTAGGTATATACAGCATTAGTACTCTTAATGTTTATGAGCGCCGCCCAGCATGAATAAAAGGGCAAATAGTTTGATTATTATTTTAATTAATTATTTTATTTATTATTTTATATTTCCATGTTGTGTAGCAAAGAATAGGCTTCAAGCAGCCGCAAAATTGTAGGTATGTACTTAATACTGAACTAAAAATAAACACGCAACGTACATTGTTAAAACGAAATTATAATTGGTAATTAATTAATACAAAATTACAGTTATTTATTACCAACAAACTATTTCTAATTTTTGTCTTAATTAATTGAAATGCGATAATGGTCAACCCTAGGTAGTCTCGTGGGGAGTGCAGCCATGACGTCATCAAACGAACTTTAAGCGCGAAATTTGAAATTGTAGTGTGCTAAAACATGAAATTATGAATTAAATAATAATCAAAACCTAAAAATTATGCTTACAAATGAAAGGTGACGCCATCTTTTTGCATACCAGATATTTTCGAATTTTTTTTACAGTAGAAAACAGCACAGGCAGGCATTTTCGTGGGAGCTCTGCACGGTAAGACGTTCTGATTATTGTGGTTTTAAAATGGCGGCTCAACTAGTTTTATATAACGCACAGGATTCCGACGCTTGTGCATTTGGCAGAGGGGTAATGTTAGGCAAAGGCTACTCCAGTCCTGTTTACTCTGAGTGTTGACCGTGTATAATTATAAAAAAAGTCGGTTTTTTTTTTTTTTTTTTTTTTTGCCTGTAAAGTCGGTTTTACGGGCGAAGATTTTACGTGACAACGTCTTTTTCTCGGTAGAATATTTATTGATATGAATATAATTAAATTGCACAATGCGCGCGGCAGACCGATCATAGTTGAGTGGGAGAGAGACGCAAGGCATTCGGCGGGCCTCTCTCTCGTTCGGTGACTCATCGTAACGTTACCGAGCGTTACACTTTTTCATAAGTGACTCCCAGCCGCAACCAATTTATAAGACGTTATCACGTCAAAAGTAAATGCTTATTAAACCTATTTCAGTTTAAAAAGTTTTGTCTATTTCATTCGAATTATGATTTGAAATAGGTGTATTATTTGAGTTTGTTTTTTAATAATACGGTTCAATGTTGAGGTTTGTTAGAATTCGAAATTTAAAATACCGCTTCTCAATCTTATGCTGTTCGCAATAAAGTTTTTAAATTTCAAAAATAGTGTTAGGAATTCATATAGCACAGTAATAATACAATAAAACAGTAAAAAACGTAGTCCTAATAGAATTTGAAACGGATTATATGTATCGAATAAAACATGCTACACGCGGAAGTTTTTCTAAAGACACGCGTTATTATGTCGTAAATATGTAATAATTGTGTATTTTGCGTAATGTAAAAATGAGTTGGTGTGCGTGTGTTGTGTGTAAGCGTGTGTGCATAAATCTGTGTTTTTCTATTAATATACAATAGGTACATTTAAGGGTAATACTGTCATCATATTAAGTAGCGATAATACCAATTTTATCTGTTCTTAATTTTAAATTATAAAGTAAGGTTGAAAGAAACTGTTCGTTATTTAGAATATTTATAGTTACTATATAATTAATTAGCTAATTAATCTTAATTTTTTTAAGAAACTGTGGATTGCATTGAACCTAGTGTAGGGACACGCCAGTAAACGAAAAATGACTCTCACGGACCCGTAGATTAACTAAGATAGGCTATTGGCACAAAAGTTGTCGTGTTAAAAACCTCCTAAACTCATCTAATTTACGGTTCAGAATCTAATTAATAAAACCAATAATCGTCGGGATATGTAAAGCTATTTGTTTGCCTATAGGTTGCGTAAGAGTTAACCCATATCTGTAAGCACAGAATCGCATCTTTTCATTCTCTATCCTTATCAATCGCTTAAGAACGTCATTTGCTAAAGAGAGAAAGATAAAGTGATCGTACGCGGCAAAATTGACGAAGAGCTCGATATTTCAAGCTCTAATCAAAGACATTACTAAGTAATAGAAAAGGATAGAGTATGAAAAAATGCAATTCAATACTGAAAGGTAAGGGTTTACATCGAATTTGCGATAGTGTGTCTCTACACTAAGTAATACAATTTGAACTAGAGTTGCTTTTCGCTTTAATATATCGATATTATTAGAATTATTACTATTTCATTGTAGAAAACGCTGTATGTGTTTCTATGTGACCTTAAATATACCTATTGGTTTTATTCGAATAAATAAAAATTAGTCATACTGTTATATATTTAAAATGTTTTGCGCAGGTATTGTTGAGAAGATTTGCGGCCTAAAATATGTTTGTGAGAGTGTGTTTTGGAAAAACTATTATTACTATTAAAGTCCGTACTGGCGAGTCGAGTTCCTCAGCTCTAGGCCGTCGAAGATGTTCAAGTTGTGCTTCCTGGCGTACTCGTTGATGATCATTTTCCCTGCGAACAAATAACGAAATATTGCACACTCGCTTTGCAAAAAATATGAAAAAAACTGCATAATAATCATTTGGTTTCTGTTATAATCATAAATTGACGAATGAATAAAGCTGGCCATACACTGTCTGATCTCGTGCGACAAACTGCGTAAAAGAGGTCGCTTGACTAAAGGTAAATAAATTAGTTTTATGCTTAGTATTAAATAATGAAATCACTCTCATAGAATGACAGGAAGACGTGTTATACAGTTTTCTGTATTGTTTAAAACTAGCTCTTTATTGATGAAAAATTTTAAACTATACGTGGTCATTTGATAGTTGTCACAATTAATTATAGCATCATCTTTTAAACCAAAGAAATTTTTAGCAAAACTCGAAATAAATAGATGGTCTAGAGACATCTACTCATCAATTTTAATTTATAATAATGTTTTTAACTTTTTATATATTTTTTGCATTTTTCAATGCTATCTTATAAGATAAACTATTTTAATAGTAAAATACTAGAAAAAATCGACTCGGCTTACAAGTGAATTCTCAGGCGAGAATCGAACCCGCAACCTTTGAAAGACCGTTCCTCTCATTGATGAGATGCCAATAGCGTAAAACCGAAAGGATACTAGAAAATTTCTACGGCTTTTCTCAAGGCTCAGAAGCTCATTTGGGAGATCATTGGACCGGATTTCCAAAGGTAGCGGGTTCGATTCCCGCATGAGAATTCACTTGTGACCCGAGTCGATTTTTTCTAGTATTTTTCTATTAAAATCACTTTATCATAATAATGTTAATAATGTTTATTATCTCTCGTCTAACATAAACCTAAAGTATTATTATTTTACTTCTATAACAAAATAACGATTCTAATAAATAAGTAACAAGATAAACTTAGATAGAGCAAGTCTCTTTGGTCTCCGTTTATTTCCACATATTTATACATTATAGAATAGGTAACTTATAAAGTAAATCCGCCATTTTTATTAGACGTGATCTTGTCAAAATTATCCTACAAAATACTGCAGCGTCATAGCAACATTTTCAGTCGTTCAAAAAGAAACTATAATAATCAATACCAACTTCAACGAAAGAATACTATTTGAAATCTGCTTTACTTGGAAAAAAATTGTCAACGCTGTGTCGATACGTGAATAGGTATTACAAGTGATGTTATAGGTCATGCCCAAGTTGGCGATTTATAATTGGTGTAAGAATAATTCATGAAGTAAACAACCTTTTGATTGCTTAAATCTATATTTATCCAATTAAAAGTACTTCGTTATAAATGTAAATATTTATCTACCACCTACTGAGCAATTAAACGTTGAATTTAATGGTTTTCCACCCATTATTGGTCGTAAATTACGACCAACATTAAATGTTTTCAGATATTGTGAAAAATTAATTTAATTGGTCTATTTTGGTTTTACACAGTTTTCATATTTAATTGGCAAAGATATAAGGTACTTGAATTGACTCCGATTTGAAAAACGGTCGTGTGGCCTAGAATCTCTGGTTTTACCAAAAACAAAAAGTCTAGACATAGAGACCGCTGTCAACGTAAAAATGACATAAGAGTACTCATGGTCGTATTTTTTTCTTTATTTATGGCTTGCACGATTTGTGCATTAAGCCAGTGTCAAGAAAGTATAATTTCCAGTTCTTGAGCAATTTCCTAGGTTTCAGTAAAGAAGTGGGCTTTTACTGAAACCTCCTCGTGGCCTTCTTAAGAGAGCGCGAAAAGACACCTTCCACTGTTTTGTTTCACTTGCCAACACTCATACCTATTCAGAAATACTCGGTGGTTAATAACCCACCATTATTACACACTAATATCAACCACAACACAAAATTTGACAAGAAAACCAAAATCATTAAAGTGACGCTTCGCGGTCCCGCCAAAAAAGTCCATGGTTGTATTGAGCATACCTTAACCATAGACTACTAGAGCATTTAAAGTTCAAATATCAATTATTATTAGTTATCTATTGATGAATGCGGCCACAAGACGGTGCAGAGCAACAATATATAATTTGAATAAAAACAGTAAACAGTTATATTTTTATAAAATACGATACGATTTTTATATTTTTTTGTAGCTTTCAACGCACTGAAAGAATTTTTCAAATCGGTTCCTGAGATTAGCGCTTTCAAGCAAACAAACTCTGCAGCTTTATAATATTAGGGGTTAAAGTATGAAATTGCCGATTTGTACTGAAAATCTATATTGTTTATTTTTTAAATTTTTAACAAATTTATTTAATCAAAATAGTTGCCATTATTATCTATACATTGCTGCCATCTAATGGGAAGGTCATTAATGCCTTTGCGATAGAATTCCGACGATCTAGACTGCACAAACTGTGTGAAAGCATTTTGTACTGCCTCCTGGGAAGAAAACTTCTTGTCACGTAGATAATTGTCCAAATCACGAAAAAAATGGTAGTCCGTTGGAGCAAGGTCTGGTGAATACGGAGGATGACGAATGGTTTCTAACTGCAGTTCCTGAAGGGTCAAAATGGTTTCTCGTGCTGTGTGAGGTCTCGCGTTGTCGTGGAGCAATAATGGTGAAGATCGATTCATGAGTCGGGGCTGTTTTACTGCTAGTTTTGTCAACATGGTTCGGAGTTCGGCACAATAGACATCTGCCGTTATTGCTTGACCAGATCGGAGAAAACTATAGTGAATAACACCATGCTGAGACCACCAAACAGTTACCATTACCTTTTTATTGGTAAGTTTTGCTTTAGGACACTGTTGTGGCATTTGACCTGGGGTCAGCCATTGCATTTTTCTTTTCCGGTTATCATAAAGAATCCACTTTTCATCACATGTTACAATTCGATCCAATATTCCTTCATTTCTGTACCGGTTCAACAAGGCAACACAAGTTTCAACACGCGTTTCTTTCTGCAGATCAGTCAAATCATGAGGCACCCATTTTTCGTATTTTTTTATTTTATTGATTTGACGCAAGTGAGTCAATATTGTGGGTAAGGTAACGTTAAACCATGCCGCTAATTCCTGGGTACTTTGACTAGGATCGGCTTCCACTATCTCTCTTAATTCATCGTTATTTACCTGTGTGGGCGGTCTTCCTCGTGGCTCGTTCTTTAAGTCGAAATTTCCATCACGAAAGCGTTTAAACCAAAATCGCACGGTGCGTTCATTAGTAGACCCCTCTCCAAACGCAGCATTGATATTGCGGGCTGTTTCTGCCGCGTTAGTTCCGCGTCGGAACTCGTATTCAAAAATAACTCGAATTTTCGCAGTATCCATCTTTCTTGTCTAAATTGAATAACAAAAACAATTGAAAGTCGATATTCAAATGTTTTACATTTTTTAAAAAAAGAACATCATAGAAACCATTTAAAAAAAGTTTCATTCGAAAACCTCAAACCATGAAGATTCTATGTCAATTCAAAGAACCTATTGCAATAAAACGGCAATTTCATACTTTAACCCCTATTATTAGTATAGATTTATTTATAAACAAAACACTATTTTCTTTAACTCCAGTAAGTATTTTATATAACTTTATAGAACAAAAAGTTGATAATAACGCACGGGCATTTTGTATCCCAACAACTTAATGGATATTTGTTTAGCAATTTATAGCAGTATTGACACTGATTGACTGATTGATACGAAGTACGAACGAATATACATCACAGACATGCAAATAATAATTGATAATTGACATCTGTCATTCGTTGAAACCGTTCAATGAGTTGTTAGGAATAAATAAATACGTTTTACTGTCACTATATGTCAGTTGGTCGAATCATTCACTGAGTAATCTATACATCTATACATCTAAATAAAACTGGAGTGTCTGTTTGTAATATTGAAATAACCGTTTTATACTACATGCATTGAATATATATACGGTAGGTATATATAACATATTTTTTTTTACAATTTTTATCTGTCTGTCTGTCTGTTTATTCTGGCTAATCTCTGAAATGGCTGGACGCATTTTGACGGGACTTTTTTTGGCAGGTAGCTGATGTAATAAAAAGTAACTTAGGCTACTTTTGTTTTAGAAAAAATCTTTTATTTTAGAAAAATAAAGTAATTTTGCAATATTTCATGCGGACGATGTCGCGGGCGGCCGCTAGTTGTGAATAAATTGTTATAAAATATTTTCTGGGTGCAACAGAGTTTATGTAGCTTTCACCGTACATTTTTTTGTATAGAATTAATTAATTATTCTAAATACAAATACAGGAGCTATGCGACCGTCATTTATAAATAATTATGGAATTTTAAACTATTTATCTGTATAAAAATTGTCTATACATACGTTGTTATATATTATTAATTTTGATAATTCAAAAAAGTGGACAGTATGCAGTTTTTTTTCGTTAAAAAAATTTAAGGTAATTTGTTTGTGTAGTAAAATATTGATTATATTTCATTTTTTAATATTGTTGAAAATAAATGTGAATTTTTCTTCTTGCAAAGAGTAAAAACAAAATACCTTAAATTGAAACAATTCGCTAATTAGTAGACATTCCATAGATTTTTTTTCAATAAATCTGGTGTTACTTTTGAACTAGGTACATTTTATGTTGTATAATTATTATAAGTTGTAATAACTTAAGAGTAAGGACATTAATAGTATTTATTATTATTATTTACCAAAAATAGACAAAAGTAACACCATATATTAATATAATTACGTTTCGTTTTACCAATAATGAAATCATAATGAGAAAACGGAACGTCATTATGTGAAAAAAAATAGTTTATAATAATCTAACAGTGAACATCAATGAAAAAAGTCTCTTCTTTATAAAAATCTCGTTATAAATAATTTAATTGGTATAATATAATCCTCATTAAATTTAAGAACACATGATAATTTTTTATTCTTTTTAAAAATAATACCTTGTCTACATTATTACTAAGAGATTTTTTTGGTATGAACCAATTTACCAAAAATTTTTTTTTATAAAAGTTCACTGTTTTTACAGAAATAAGTAAACAATAATATTTTTTAGTTAAAATTAATTTTGTTATTAATTAAATATTTTAAGCAAACATTCGCCATGGCTTTAAAATCAACATAAAAGTAAAACCATTGATGACAAAAAAGAAAAAATATATTTCTTCGTTTAGTTTAGAAATATCAAAACAAAATGGAAAACTATATACAATTCAAATGGTTTTCACAAATGATTAGATTTTCTTAAAAAATCCGAAGTTGTTTCTTGTTTGAATAGATTATATGTAAGTATAAAAAAATAAAATGTGCAGATATCAAAAAATATATAAATACAATTGAAAAGAAATACCTAGCATTCATTATTACTTATATTGATAGCAAAAAAAAACCTACACAGTTGCGTGAATAACTCAAAAATAATAATTTTACTATTAAATTTATCTCCAAGATATCTGACAAAAAAAAATTACATACTATACATGACATTTGATATTTGCTATAATAATCACTATTGACTTACCTTCGTCGATCTTCCTCGATGCTTCATCAAGGTCGTTGCCAGCGTAATTGAGGATCACCAATACTAAAGGCATCATCTCCCAAGAGTAATGGAATTTCTCCAGAAGTTTGTGGCAGTTCTCCACTAGCGTTTCCAGGGACACTGCTGCAAAGAAAAAGAAATTATGTCAATAACATGACACCAAAACCAAGACCTAGCTTGATGACATTGCCACGTGACAGGTAGCTTTTATGGCCAATATTGTCACCGCTGTCAATCAAGAAGTAAGTAAATATTGTGAAAAAAAAATTAATGAATACTTGTGTTATTTTACTATATTAGACACTTTTGTACGATGGTAGTCAGTTATATTATTGCCAATAACATTAAAATTGTTCTTTTCAGTGAGGAATGAGCCTACTGGTGACTATAAAAGGGGTTTAGTGCCATCACCCACGAAATCATTTTCCAACCGGAGACGAGGAATAAAGGCAAGGAATTGGTGTTAGCTGGGCATGTCCTTGAGGTTGAAGACATTCGCCAAGGAGACATGACTCGTATTATCAAAGCCCGAGAGGTTCGCCAAACTTCTGTCACGGTAACGGCGTAGAAGACAACTTTGTTTGTAAGCAGATTTTTATGTTTCGATGTCGTTCAACAAAAGCTTATTCTGTGTCTAACAAATCAATTTACTTACAGCTAAACACCAATTGTCATGTTGAGAGTGTATCGTGCGACTGTGTTTTTAATAAGAGTGGCATTATCCACTTATTTCTTTGGTCTCGTCTTGGAAATTAGTAAAATTTACAGTCGCCATTCTTCTTGGTGTTATTACAATTCACACTAACGCATCTTAGTAGCACCATATTTAATTTATCTCAAAAACGATTAGAAAATGTTTACTGCAATATGGATTTGACAGCTCAAGTCAACGACAAAAATGTCAAATTTTAGCCGTAGCGAGCGTTGTGATCGTTTAGGCTACTACTCTCTCCACCCTGTCTATAACTTTAGATAATTATTTCTTACATTCACATCAATTCACCCAAAGTAAGCACTGTAAGATTTGTGTCCTTGTTTGTGTCCTAATGACAACACAGATGCAATTTCTTTTAAATTCCACACAGAAACCACAATTATGGATAGTTCAAAAACCAAAAAAAAAAAAACAGAAAAACGTCGTTTCACTTTCGGTATAAAAGAAGAATGATCCATTTACAAATATACAAAATCAGTCCTATTTAATTGTTACATCTTATCACCTTAGCTCAAAGTAAGCACTGTAAGACTTGTGTTACGTATACCAGGGTAACGGATAGTCATACATATATAATACATAGATATGTAATATTCAAAGAAATATATATAAACATCCATGACTCAAGTTCAAATGCTTTTATCCATCATACAAACATCTGCTCCTTCCGAGATTCGAATCCAGGACCGCTGATGCGATAGGCAGGATCGCTACCGTTGTCTTAAAATTTAAAATAAACAAGAAGCAACAAAAAAAAATCATAGTTTTTAATAAAACAATGGAAAAAAAAATTCGGATATGATCTAGGATTTGAGTGTTTAACACCTTCATGAACAGATATATAGATAATGCAGAATAGAGCAGAATAAAACAGATAAATGCAGACGTTGACATTTGCCGCTATTGTTGCAAATGGCGGCCATGTTAAGCGACCATTTTAAAAATCACCTAATATGGTACGTATTACAACATCGGCATGTACTTTTTAATTTTGTCGTGTCAAACTGACCAACGTTTCGTTCCACAAGTTTGCAACTTCTGCTTAAGGTATTTTTAGTGTAAACTTTTCACGATGTTACGTTTTGCTTGTTACATTATATGTGTACAATAAAGTACCCAAATTCTGTTCTTTCTAATGCTAAAAAACGGACTATAGATGGGGTTGAGCCCTTTTATTACAGAGCTCTTATGGCCACCATCAGACCTTGGACACGGCTTGGATATCTTTAAGGAACAGTGTAATTATCAAAACAGCACGATGGCAAATAAAGAGTCGTTTATTAAATATAGTAAACATTCATAGCCTAGTTTGATTCCAGGTATAAATTCCAGCAAGTCGGTTCCTATTAAATCAACTCGTAAGTACGTACTTAATCGTCGCATGAAAGGAAGCATTAGATGACACATTGTTTATAATAACGCATTGCGCTATTATTTAAATAAACAAGTCTTTGTTAGCCATTAATCAACACGACATTACGAGGAATTTTTACGAGAGCTATGGGAATAGGAAACAAAGAATAAACTTCATATGATAGATGGATAAAGGATTGCTTTATTAACAAATATACAAAATCAGTCCTATTTGATTGTTGTATAGAGAAACAGTGTATAGATAAGGGAAATTAATACCCAACATACTAATCAAAAGGCATTGATTGACATACATTGCAGGTTAGGTTAGGTAAGTTATTATTTTAATTCATTACCAGCCAGCAAGCTATTTCAAATTATGCCAAATGATTAATATGCTTTATAATATTATGATTTAAAAAGTTCTGTGAAAAAATGTAGACCCAAGAGTAATCTTAATATGTATATATAAATTACGCGTCACGTTGTTTGTCCGCGATGGAATCCTAAACTACTTAACCGATTTTGATCAAATTTCGTAACTATCTGTTATTTGATGTAGCTTAAAAGATAGGATAGGTTTTATTTTAATTTATAACACAGCAACGCGTGACAGGGTCAGCAATTATATATATAAAACCTACCAATGACTCAGGTACCTATTAAAAAACGAAAATATATAAAAAAACACGAGTGTATAAATAAGTGCAAATCAGACTTGCCAACCAAAGAGTTTTTGAAAAATTTGTAATATGTTCTAAATAGTCCAAGAATAGAGTCTAGAAATTGATTTCGAGCTTTTCCCGAAATTCAGTTTCTAAAACCAATAAATACTTATATTATTGTGTTTTATAAGTGAAATTGTAGTTCATATATTAAGATTACGTAATTTAAACAAAAACATTTTTTTCATGACTTAATTACAAACGTAATTAAACACATTACACGTTTGTTATTGAGGTTTTTTGCGTATATTTTATTTTTAATCCTGACGTTTCGACTCCTTTACAGGAGCCGTGATCACAGGATAGGGCGGCGTGTGGTTTTTTATCCCTGTTAAATGCTTAAAAAACAAAAAAATATAATAATAAAAGTATTTATTTTCTCTTCACAATAAAAGGTTTAGGACCAAAAAGTTTTAACGACTTTATGGAAGAGACTAGTCCCTAAAAAAAATTCCAGAAGAACCTGAACTACAGGTAACTAAGCCCCAATCCAGATAACCTTAGCTATATGGGATTACAATAATCATTGGCAAGGAAATACTATCACCAAATACTTTTTAATTTATTGTTATAGCTAAGTTGTTACTTTAAGAATAAATCAAGACTACTATGAACTATGATTTCATAGAAATATAACAAAATATAAATTATTATAGGCACGTACTAATGACACCGTAAAAGATATTTATTCAATATAGATATACATATATACCCAAAATATACCTTAAATATAATTTACATATTTAAAAAGCTTATGACCTGAAATACAAAATGATTCAACAGACAGTTTAACGCTAGTTACATTTTCTACCAGTCTACATTTATTAAAAACAGAAATGGATGAAAGATCAGTATAATTTTGTTAATGTTATTCAAAAAATACGCAATAATACTTCAACTTACATATTTATATAAGAAATTACAATATAGCTTCATTTTTACTACAATTACCGTCTTATTTTTATTTTTATAAAAAATAAAGTGTTAAAATACTGTTTTAAGAAAACTACAGCCCTGATATTATAATTTGTTACACACAAAAAAAATCTTATGAATTTATGTGTCTGTCTCTTTTTACTGTCGCTTTTTTGTTTCATCGACTTTCAAATCACAACGATGCTAAAGAAGCTTTCACTTCAAAAGCATGCACACATGGTTTTGAAGTGTTAGAAGTGAAACCTTCAAAAATACGTACACGTATACAAAATACCACGGTTGTTGTGATGCCTTCTCTCAAGATTTGTACTACGCATGCGCACACACACGTATTAACACACTTACATAATGCTTCCTATCTCATTTTCTCCTAAATTAAATCTTATGAATTTATGTGTCTGTCTCTTTATACTGTCGATTTTTTGTTTCATCGACTTTCAAATAACAACGGTAAAGAAGGTTTCACTTCAATAAAATAATAAAATAAATCCCTAGTTTATAACACGTCGTCTTTTCTTCTTACAAGGATCCTTTTAACGAACTTAATACAGACATAACTCATAATCTCTCCCTTTCTACTTAAGGCCAAGTGTCTTCGAGAACTGCCATCAGAATGGGGACACAGCCGCCAGCACAAAGGGACATCGCGCAACAAAATCGACAATCGTCCCTTGTGAAACACAATCGAGACCGTAAACATAAACACGGATTAAGAAACATATATTTGAGCGTCAGCACGTCACTAGTACTCGTAAATTTGCATAGTGATGTGCAACTTTCGGATACGGTGGGATTTTTTTTATTAAAAAAGCTTTATTTAAAATAGTTTAGGTGTAAATATTATCTATGTATATGATTTATTTGAACAAAGACGACTACAGATTCGTTAGCATGATGAATTTCTCATCATCAAAAAATAATAATTACCTGATTATTTTTTTATTATTTATATAGAGAGTACCTAACCTCACAAAACCGTCAGGTGAGATGAATCCTACCTACTCCCGTTCAGAAATCCCGTTGAAGCAGTATGCCAGCTATTAAGAAGTATACGTTAATGTTTTTTTATGAATATCGATAATTGGTTAATTTCATAGTCTGCTACGCGGTGTTGACAAAGTTTCCGAGTATAGGTAAAATAATCTACAAATAAAATATAAAATAATCATAAGATTGACACAACTGTTGGAATTATGTTTTCATTTGCAAAAATAAATCAATCATAAATATGTTTTACTTGTTAACTAAAATTAATGTCTTCCTTGTTTAAGTAAGCATCCCTAAATACTAGTCTTTAAATTGATCATTCTGAATATCACATTCATATCGTACCTTCTTTCTACGTTTATTTTTCTTTTTTATTTGCTCGCAAATTGGAGCTGTCACTTTACATTGTTTTTAAGATGGACACTATCGCTTTCTAGTGCAATACTTTAAACGAATAAAATATAAAATATTTTCAATTATAATCAGTTGTTTTGATCCAGAACCTAATTTCCATAGGTTACGGGTCCAGGTCTCGCGTATTGAAACGAAAAAGTATAGTTTTCCTCTGCGTAAATTAAATTTCCAACGGTTTTAAAAAATGGAAAATTTGAAACCGAAACGGAACATCAAACCTTTCGACGGTGAGAAATATAGTATCTGGAAGTTTCGCGTACGAGCACTACTTTGTGAATTGGATGTTTTGAAAACTATAGATGAAGAACCCGCTATTCGTAGCACTTCATGGGAGAAAAGCAATCGTATAGCAAAAAGTGTTATAGTGGAATATTTGTCGGACTCATTCCTGGGTTTTGCAAAAGAAGAATCTACTGGCAGAGAAATATTTAAAAATTTAGATAGTTTGTACGAGAGAAAAAGTCTTGCGACGCAATTGGCGTTACGGAAAAAACTTCTTACCCTCAAGTTACAAGGTGATGTACCATTAATTAAACATTTCACAACTTTTGATGATCTGGTGACGGAATTATTAGCTGCAGGTGCACGATTGGATGAGACTGACAAAGTAGCGCATCTCCTTCTTACATTACCTACGGCTTACGACGGTGTCATAACGGCAATCGAGACGTTGTCTGAAGACAGCCTAACACTGGCATTTGTTAAGACGAGATTGCTCGACCACGAAGTGAAGCTGAAGAATGAGAGTTGTGACACAAGTATGAAAGTATTGCAGACAGAAAATAAAACTAATAAATTTAACCAAAAACTAAATAATACAAAACAACAGCAAAATTATAATAGGCAAAAACAATTTAATCAATATAAAGCGAAGAAAAAGACAAATTTCATCAAGTGCTATCACTGTGGTCGTAGAGGTCACGTTATTAATGATTGTTTTTATTATAAAAGAATTAACCAAAAGAAAAATGAGAATAGAACGAGAACAGTTCAAACAGTTGAGCTAACTCAGAACCAGCCTACGACATCAAGCGATTTTTCAGGTTTCGTTTTCATGGCCGGAGACTATGGAGACAAATATACGGGGACAAATGTTACATTTATTTTAGATTCCGGCGCTTCGGATCATATTATTAACAGGGAAGATTTGTTCTCTACTTTTTCAGAAATACCTACTCCTTTAAAAATATCAGTTGCAAAATCTGGTGAATTTATTACAGCCATGAAGAAGGGGACAGTCACTCTGACTAGCAGTTTGGGCATTCCAGGAACGTTGCAGGATGTGCTGTACTGTCCTGAGGCACCACACAACCTGCTATCTGTACCAAAAATGCAACGTGCAGGTATGACCATAATATTCAACCAGGAAGGTGCCCAAATATTCAAAGATAGTAAAATTATTATGAAAGGTAAGCTTTTACATAATTTGATTGCTTTAGATTTTACTGTGTCTGTACAAAGTCGCTCTGTATCCCATGTACGCAATAATGACAAAAATATTTACGATTTGTGGCACAAGCGTTTAGGTCACATTAGTAAGAACAAATTCTTAGATTTGAAAAATAAAAAAATGGTTGATGATATAGACCAAATTAAAACTGTTGTGCCAAATGATGATTTATGTGAAAATTGCATAAATGGGAAACAGACAAGACTACCTTTTAATAAAGTTAAAAACAAAGATCATATTCAGCGACCGTTATTTATTGTGCACTCTGATGTATGTGGACCTATCACTCCTTCTACAGTCGATGACAAAAACTATTTTGCAACATTCATAGATGAGTATACTCATTACTGTGTGACATATTTGATTACATATAAATCAGATGTATTTCAAGTTTTTAAAGACTATGTAGCCAAAGGTGAAGCGACATTTAATTCTAAAGTAGTGAATCTTTATTGCGATAACGGTGGAGAATATTTATCTACCGACATGAAAAACTACTGTGCTGAAAAAGGGATTACTTATCATTTAACGGTTCCTATGACACCACAGTTGAATGGTGTTTCAGAGCGTATGAATCGCACGATTACTGAAAAAGCGCGGACAATGATAAATGGTGCTGATTTAAATAAAGTATTTTGGGGTGAAGCAGTTCTTACTGCTACTTATTTAATTAACATAACGCCCTCTAGAGCCTTGAAGCAGCCTCAAACACCATTTGAAATGTGGCATGGTAAAAGGCCGCAAATAAAATATTTAAAAGTTTTTGGGTCAACCGTTTTTGTACATAACAAAACCAGTAGAAATAAATTTGATATCAGGTCATGGAAAGGGATACTGGTAGGCTACAAATCAAACGGTTATAAAGTTTGGAATCCCAATAGTGGCAAATTTGTAACTGTCAGGGACATTGTTGTTGATGAAACAAATTTCTTAAAGTCTAGACCTCTTCTAGGGCTTGAAGGGAATGGCACCACAAATTCCCGTGACAAAACTGATAGGCCTTACACGCCGTCGGAATCAGTGTCACAAAAGCAATGCACTGACAGTAATAAATCAGAAACTAAATCTGATGAGGACGAAAGTCCTGCTAAAATCCGGAAATTAACGGATACGCCTGAAATACGATCTGATTGTCCTACTATGCAAGTAAATACTAAAGTCACTGGGAAGAGGCAGGTAGTAGGAAGAGGAAGCGCGCTGCGAGGAAGCGAGCTGCGGAGGCGTTAAACAAAGTCGCAACCGAGAAGACGGAGGGCAAAGGCGGAAAGCCCAAGGTAAGAAGGGCGAAACTCACCCCACCCCGGACGACCGCCGTCACGGTCACCATCAGACCGGAAGCAGCAGAGTGCGGAGAGACCTATTCGCACATCATGAGGAGAGCCAGAGCTGCTGTCTCTCTTAGTGATGTGGGAATAGAGTCAGTTTCGATGAGGAGTTCAGCGACGGGCGCGCGAGTCATCGCGGTACCAGACGTCAGCGGAGTCAAGGCGGACGCGCTGGCCGACGTGCTAAGAAGGACGCTGGGAGACGTGGCAGTCATAGGGAGGCCCGAGAAGACCGCGGACGTGCGGATCTCGGGCATAGATGACTCCGTCGATCAAGCTGAGGTGCTAGAGGCGGTGGCGGCCAAATCAGGTTGCATGACGAGCGCCATTAAAGCGCAGCCGATGAGAGCGGGCCCAAATGGCATCGGGCATATTATGCTCCGCTTGCCGGTAGCGGCCGCTAAAGCGCTCGTGGAAGACGGGACTAAGCTCCGCGTAGGATGGAGCGCCGCAGAGATCAGGGTCCTTGGACCCCGTCCTCTGCGGTGCTATAGGTGCATGGGGGTCGGGCACACGAAACCCAAGTGCCCGGCAGCGGAGGACAGGAGCGGCCAGTGCTTCAGGTGTGGAGCACCAGGACACACTGCCGCCTCCTGTGAAAGGGAGCCAGCGTGCTCGGTGTGCGCCGCCTTCGGGCGGCCGGCCGACCACGTCATGGGGAGTCGCAGATGCGACCCACCGGTGGTGAAGGGGAAGCCCCCTCCACCACCGCTGGACCCCATGGAGGTAGGGGCACCCAGCCCGTCGGGTGCCCAACCCCCCCCGTAAAAACGCTCGGGGGGGAGAGAGCCTCTTCCACCCTTCCCTCGCGGGAGGGGCGTGAAGACGCCGGAAGCGCGGGCGCGTGCGGGGGTCGCACGCGGAGCGCTTGAGGAGGACCCTCGGTACCATCCCCCGAGGGTAGGAGCCTCACTCGGAAACTACGGGTGATACCGGAGTTTTCTCCGTTATCACCCGGCGTGGCCGAGAGGGGGTCCGATGGGATGGCGACCGCGGAAGCCCTCCGGGAACTTTTGTTTCCGGGGGGCTTCCGCGGACGCACATCCCGATGAGGTGGGGGGGGGGAAGGCCGTTAGCACACCTCGGCCGCCTCCGGCCTGCGCTGGGCGGGGCGACCGCGCCGCCTGCGATGGCGCCCGGGAACTTGTTCTTGGGTGATCATCGCGGGCGCGGGAGTCTCGTTCTGTGTGGGTCGGTGTCGGTCGGGGGGTGTGGTTTATTCCTTCCCTCACCAAAAGGGGGCCAGCGGCTGTCGGAGCGGGAGACCGGCAGCCGCATTGCACTTGGCCCTCAGGCGTGCGGGGTGTTCAGGGCGTCACGGTTCACCCCGTTGCTCCGTCCCTCACGGAGCATAGGCGAGGTCCGCCCACGAGCGCGGACCCACACTGGAGCGGGTTGCGGTCGATTCCGGCCAAGGGCCCCGCGACCTGCTCCACTGTGTATTGGGACGCCGTAGTTTTTAGTGGGTAGGCCTCCAAGCCTTTACCGGGCACTCGGCCGGGTAGGGGCATGGAGGAGAGTCCCACATATCCACCGTGTTCTCCCGACACGGTGTGAATGCCTAATGCCATTTTCTACGAAAACAAAAAAAAAAAAAAAAAAAAAAAAAAAGGGCTTGAAGGGAATGGCACCACAAATTCCCGTGACAAAACTGATAGGCCTTACACGCCGTCGGAATCAGTGTCACAAAAGCAATGCACTGACAGTAATAAATCAGAAACTAAATCTGATGAGGACGAAAGTCCTGCTAAAATCCGGAAATTAACGGATACGCCTGAAATACGATCTGATTGTCCTACTATGCAAGTAAATACTAAAGTCACTGAAGAAAATAGTGAAATCAGAAGGAGTGATAGGCTTAAAGGTCGTACCCCTATCTCATATAAAGAATTTGATAATGATAGTGACTATTTATTATGTGCACAGTCTATTTTAAATAAAGTACCAAGTTCATACGAAGAGATTAAGACTCGCGAAGATAGATCGCATTGGGAAAAGGCTATTAGAGATGAACTTAATTCTCTTTCTATGAACAACACTTGGAAATTGGTGCCTACGCCTGAAAATAGAAATATTATTGATTCCAAATGGGTTTTCACTATCAAACATGACGAATTCGGAAATCCTTTACGTTACAAGGCGCGTCTAGTAGCTCGAGGATTTAGTCAGCAATATTTGGTAGACTATAATGAGACTTTTGCTCCTGTAGCCAGAATAGCTAGTTTCAGATTTTTGGTTAGTTTTGCAAATCAAAATAATTTATTGCTACATCACATGGACGTTAAAACTGCGTTCTTAAATGGCCACTTGAAGGAAGAAATATATAAGAAGGTTCCTGATGGTGTTGAATCTCAGCCTAATTGTGTATGCAAATTAAACAAAGCGTTGTATGGGCTGAAACAAGCTGCTAGATGCTGATTTGAAGTATTTGAACAAACGTTAAAAGAAAAAGGACTTCAGAATTCGGCCGTTGATAGGTGCTTATATATTTTAGATAAAGGCAATATAAATAAAAATATATACGTTATATTATACGTAGACGATTTAGTTATTGCATGTGCAGAAAATGATACAATGAATAACTTCAAAAAATATTTAATGTGTAAATTTGAAATGACAGATTTAAATTCCATAAAGCTGTTTCTCGGTATTAGGTTGAGTCGAAGCGAGGACACTATAGCCCTCGATCAAAGTGTATATATTAAAACAGTTCTGGAAAAATTTAATATGCAGGATTGAAAGCCTGTAAATACACCATTAGAAAGCAAACTGAATTATGAAGCATTAAATTCAGATGAAAAATATAACGCTCCTTGTCGTAATGTCATTGGATGTTTGATGTACCTCATGTTATGTACACGACCTGATCTAAGCGCCAGCGTGAATATACTGAGCCGCTACACAAACAAAAATAACGAAGAACTTTGGAAATGTCTAAAAAGGGTTTTAAGGTATCTGAAAGGCACTATTGATTTAAAATTAACATATAAAAGGGGTGAATTTAATAATGTTGTGTGCGGCTATGTAGATTTAGACTGGGGCGGTAGTGATACGAATGATAGAAAAAGTACCACGGGTTATTTGTTTAAACTTTTTGATCAGTGTACAATTACATGGAACACAAAACGTCAAACAACGGTAGCGGCATCTTCTACAGAAGCCGAATATATGGCATTGTATGAAGCTGTTAGGGAAGCTTTGTGGCTTAAATCTCTTGCTCTTAGCATTAAAATAGATATAAATCAACCCATTATAATTTACGAAGATAATAACGGCTGTATAAGTATTGCCAACAACCCTACTAATCACAAACGATCCAAGCATATTGATATAAAATATCATTTTTCAAGGGAACAAGTAGAAAAGGACGTGATTAAATTGCAATACATTCCATCTGGTCAACAATTAGCAGATGCATTAACAAAGCCGTTACCTGCAGTCACTTACCAGAAAATGAGAATTAAAATGGGATTAATATAAATACTTTATAATTAATTATTTTTTTTTTTAAGTGTTTGGTAAATGACTATGTTTTCAGTTTGTAAATAATTACACTAAGAATGTAATGGTCTGATTAGGTTTTTCCAACAAGCATGAAATTTCACATTTTCTTCCGGTTTTTATTGCGTCTTTCTAGTATATAATTTGTTATTTTTTGTGTAAGTCATTTGTTTGTTTTTCCCCTAAATAAGTTGTAACGTTTTGAGCAACACAATAACTTTATCACTAAACATAGTTACTCATATCAATTAAAATAAAAAAAAACATGAACTACTTATAGAAGATATAAACTCGGCGTCAAAAAAATCGCACCTTATAAAAATCTTATTCAAAAATTCCTAAACCTTATATAGAGGATAGTGTTAGGTATCATTAGAAAGGTAACAAAAAGGAGCATCAAACAACAATTAAGTGCAATCTTTTTTTTAATTAAAATTATACAAAAAGCATAAAAATTTGAAAAATAATAAAAAATCTTAATTAAGTCCTAATTAATAATCGATAATTTACAAAAAAAATGTACAAAAAGTGTCTTAAAATTAACTCAAAATCTAGTGTTACCCCCCCTTGCCCTGATGACGGCTTCCATACGGTCCCTCATAGACCTCACCAACTTCAGGAGCTCTTCTTGAGGGATAAGACCCCATTCTTCAATCACCGCGGTTTGGAGTTCCTCTAGAGTCGAAGGAGCCGGATCCCGAGATCGAACCTTACGTTTAAGATGGTCCCAGAGGTGCTCTATCGGATTCAGATCAGGACTTCTCGCTGGCCACTGCATCACAGGAATTTGGGACCTCCGCAGGAAGTCGTTCACGATGGCTGCAGTGTGTGCGCGAGCGTTGTCGTGCATTAATGTGAACCCCTCGCCAAAAGATTCGGCAAAAGGGACCACATGCACATCCAGGATCTCTGTGATATAGCGGCGCGCAGTCAGCGACCCTTGTCCGCGAGCACCTCCGGTCCGGGAGACGCAGACCAGGTCGGTTTTGCCGGCAGCCGACATACCGCCCCAGAACATGCAGGATCCGCCTCCATATTCCACCGTCTCCTGGATGCAGGCTTGAGCGAAACGTTCACCCTGCCTCCGGTATACTCTTCTTCGTCGGTCGTTGCAGAAAAGACACACTCGTGTCTCGTCTGAGAAGAGAACAGCTCCCCACTGCTCAATGGTCCAATCGACGTGGTCGCGAGCAAACTGCAAGCGGGCTCGTCGGTGCGCTGCAGTCAATTTTGGACCTGTAGCAGCTCTGCGGGCTGCTATGTTCTTCTCCTTCAGTCTTCTTCTAACCGTGGATACACTCACGGTGCGTCTGCGAACTGCCTGGAGCTCCTGTTGCAGCTGAACAGCGTTTGAGAAGCGATTTCTCAAAGAGTACGACACAACGAACCGGTCGTCTCTTTCCGAAGTGCAGCGACGTCTACCGGACCCATGTCGCCGGATATAGCCACCGGTCTCTAAAAAGCGCTGGTAGACTCTACGAACCGAAAAACGGCTCAGATTCAGTTGCCGGGCGACATCACACTGCCGCACCCCTGCTTGCAGTAGTGCAACCACTTGAGCGGCCTCATCAGCTGTAGTGTCCATTTTCCAGATGTTCTTTCTTCAGTAAAATCAGTGCGTGTGTCCCCTTCAACGGTTTAATAGCGAATGACCCACATTGAACCCGTGTTGACCTCTTTATACCCACAAAGTTAGCGCAACTCGCGACTCTCCCGAGCAGCAAAATTTCCTTAGAATTTTTGTGACCCTTTATTTGTTGCTTTAGGTTTTATTTGATAATGAAAAATAATGTTTTTTTATTAAGTTAATTAAGTAACCTTTTAAATAAAATTATAATTAATACGACTGCATGTGCATATCCAGAGTTAATGCCATTTGAACGTGATTTTCTTAGAGGTGCGATTTTTTTGACGCCGAGTGTAATAATGACTTATCACTCTGGTTCACTGAATGAGAAGGAAACCGATAAAAAACGCAAATAATTCTATTCTGCAAGTGTTATGGTAGGATAGAGGTAAATATAGATAATTACCAACCGCTAAACAGCAAACCAAAGATTTGGAAGTAGAATTTATAAAAAATTATATTGTCCAAATTCAAATTTTAATTTTTATACAATCTGTAAGGAATTGTCTAATATACCTAGGTATCCGTATTCCGTATCGGTACAACACTAGCGTTAGTCAGTAGGTCGCATCAAGCAGGCACTTAGGTTTACGGCTACCCTTTGTCCTCGGTCGTGGAACATAAAAAACCTATTCGGCTAGGAAGGCGATACTTGGACTCACTCGAGTGAACCAACTGCGCACTAAAATGTGTTGAACAGTATCTGTTTAGGTTATTGTGTATACCTTTACATTTAACGATAATTAGAAGTTTTTTGTTATCAAAGAAGTACATAAATAAGGCAATAGATATACTGACTAAAATTCATTAACAATTAATTTATGATTTTTCTAATGTAATGTTGATTTTTTCTAGTATTTTTCTGTCATATAAGATAACATTGAAAATGAAAAATATAAAAATCAACAGTTTACTCTTTATCAATGATCAAATAATTTGTAAAAATGTTTTTCGAATGCGAGGGTATTCCTCTCATTAATGTAGCAACGCTGGCTTACAGACTAAAAAAGTAAAAAGTTCAAAAAATTTCGAATGCTCAAAAGCTCGATAGCTCAATAGAGTGAGCAGTGGAACGGACGGAGTGGAACGGATCCAAAGGTTGAGAGAAATTTATCAAAACATTATATTTCAGGTAACCAACATAATAAAAAAAACTAATTATGATTTGTTGGACGCATAGATCTAAAATTACTAAGCTAGATTTCAATTTAAATCATCATCATCTCATTTAAACCGAATGGAAGAAGAAAGAAAGATTTTGCTATTATCTTTACGCTATGCAGGTGAGTTGGATGATCTCCAAGACTTCTGTATAAGACCATAATTCAATTGCCCATTTTGAGATATTCGGTGTATAGTGATTGCCATATCATTAGTAGCTTTTACAACACCTTTAAGTGTGAATGGTTAGTGCTATCCTACTCTAACAGATACCTTGAGTCGCCTGTTAAGTTATTATAGAAGAATATAAGTTCTACATGTTGTCGGTAGATGGCAACGTGCCGCGGTGTTTCGAGTTTCTCCTCGACATATACACTGGTGTTATTTACATATATAATAAAAGTATTTTGAACCTTATTGGGGTTGTGCATGGTCCTACGAGCCGGATATGAAGTCGTCAATCCCTTAACTTTAAATTATACGTTCAAATTATTCGTACAAAGGACAATATCCAGATTATCACAGATTAAATTAGCCAATTTTGTTGACATTATATTAAAATTCACTACATAAAACTTAACTTTGAAGTATTATTCAGTAAATAATATTTAACTTAAACAAAACACATAATAAATATAAATAGATTTAATTTTATATTTTATTTTCTGATGTACCTATGCAAAAGATTGAATGATGCAATTAAGTAGTAATAAATTAATAATATTATGTCATAGTGAAAATAAACTATGACCATAATGCAGGATGCATCCAAACGATTGTAATATTCGCTGGGTGCGAAGTACTAGGTGGGGGTAACATAATCTATCGCAGCGCTCATGGTGGTCAAAAGTAGAAATAATGTGGGCTCTGTCATCAGATGTATCTGACAATGGCAAAGCGATTCAACATAATACATTTTAATTTTTATGTATTCGTGCTGTATTCACCTGCAATCAAATTGATATTTGAATATTACGTCTATCAAAACTCGATCAAAGTAAGTATTAAGTTCAAACGGAAATAATTACTTACGTTTATAACCGTTTTGTAAGGTGGTAAAGTAATAGATGTTTGCCTTATGATGAGAGCGTGAATTATTGAACTCTGCCCTTGTTTTGTTCTTAATTCTTCTACATCTCGGACATGTCCAGCCAATACCAACAACTTTCCTTTAAATACGGTTTGTGGTTGGAATTTGATATTGTGAGAAACACTCACAAATCCGGTCTTCAAAACAATACTCATTTCGGTCTGAAAACGATATTTAATTTATTACTAGCCATACAGGAACATTTAAATATATTTACTGTTATATAATGACACCATTAAAGTAGCTTTTTCTTTTTGTTTTACTGTAAAACTACAACTATAAATGAAGTAAACAAACCCTGACACAATCAAAATTAAACACACTTTTTGGACTTACCTCATTTGATTTGAATGACCAAAACCTTTTTTCCACCCAAATCGTGGTATCACAACAATTTATTAGTCGAAAATGTTTGTTATTTTTTCATTTCGATATTTTTTCAAAAATATACGACCTAAATGTCAATGTGACAGAGCCCACAAAGTTGTGGACGCTAGTTGGCGCTGTAATCGTGCACGGAGCCAATAGGCGAAACTTGATGGAAACTGTGCTGCCATCTTAATAACCATGCCATGCTAAAGTAAATAAATATTATGAAATCAATGTTTTTCTATAACAAATTTAAATAATGAACTTATATACCTGATATTATTATAAAGTAATAAAAAAATAAATGTCCAATTTTTCTTTAAATGTTACTCTACCACTAAATCGAGTAAATCAAATCGATTTTAATATTTTTAATGATTATTTGTATATACTATGGTCAGTATATTGGACCTCAATAAATATTTTATTATCTGAGTTTATAGTCATCTTACAGAGTTTCAAGGCTCTATGGTTGCAAGACTATTATTTACTACTACTAGGTAATTACTGAAATATTACGATGCATTAACGACTTAACGTTCCGCAATAAAAAGAATAACAATATAGCTTGAAATCGGAATTAAAAACTGTTGTTTAAAAATAGAATTTTAAAAAATCTATAAGTTGTTTTTATATAGTCTAAAGTTTAAAAATGAAAGAGTTTCATCTAAAATTTTACGGCTTCATATTGCTTTAGAATTTAAAAATTCTTTAACTACATAATTGGCTGTATCTAACGTAGTTCCTTGGTGTAACTATTACATGACTTTGACAGGGCTTTTTTGGCGGGAACGTGTAGTGTCACTTAATCGGTTTTTTATTCATAAAATTTGTATTTTGTTTAATATTTATGTGAATCAACCGTTATTACTTCGTGAGTATACAATTATGTTGGTAAATGCAACTAAACTACGATATAGATAATACTTTAGTACATTATCTGAATACGTCCACGAAGTTTTTAGCAAATCCTTTACTGAAATGGCCCCTCCATTTAGAGTAGGTAGGTACCCGCCGGAATAGCGACCCGATATGGGTTCGCTAACCGCCTGACATCGGGGACAATTTCAATTTTCTCTTATTATAATTTATTTAGTTACAAAATTGTATTAATCACATTGAATAATTATAAATGATAAGAATACACAAGTAATGTATATCTTTTAACCTTATTATTGCCTTATAACTTTATATGTATTGAAAATAACATATAAAATTATAAAACTAAATGGCTGTTTCATCATTGCCCAAACATTCCTAAAAATGTTTCTATCGAATATGTGAGGATGTCCCTGAGAGCATGTAAAATTAGAAAGGTACTGGAAAATTTCATCGGGTGTTCACAAGGCTTGGTAGCTCAATTGGGACGACATTGGACCGGAATTCCAAAGGTTGCGGGTTCGTTTCCCGCCTGAAAATTCACTTGTGAGTGATTTTTCTATTAAAATAATTTATCTTATTATTGTCGTAAAAAATAGCAATTCTCAGAATTGCGAATATTTATCAAAGGAACAAAATTCAGCATGACATGTCGTGCGTCACGTTTTACATATACCCTCCATTGTTAAGCCTCACAGTTCAAACTGCGCATTAGGTGGACATAAAATCTTTCCATCATAGACAAAGTTAATATCTGTGGGAGGAGTTTATGGCCAACTCTAGTTTTCCACTGAATGGTTTGTAGACAATAAGGTTTGTTTATGGCGATGTGTGTAAAATTAGTTGCTAAGATAAGGTGCGGTGGTAGGCAGGTCTTTGTTACGACCGGTTCTAAAGTAATAATTCCTTGAAGTCGCTTATATTTACAACGGTACGGCCGATTGTTAAAATGTCATTGCTTGGCTGTTTCATAGAGTTTGATGTTTTCTTGTACTGACTACAGCGCATCAAATGTAGTTTGATAACCGTATCGTTTCTTAAAATGTGCTTTTTCTTCTTTAGCGTTGTGTGTAATTAAGTACGTCGTAGCAAACGTGTTTTTAAAAATCTTTAAAGTTTTGCTTCTTTTTGAAAACTTATATTTTCCTTTAAGAACTTATTAAAGTATAACTAAAAATATATGATTACGAAATGACAAATATTTTGAAATTAAGGAATGTTTTCTTTGAGTAAATTTTTCTTATTTCAGTATTTACAGAAGAAACTGACGTTCCCTCCAGGTGCGGTTTACAATGTCATCTGATTTCGTTCCATTGCAACAAGAAATAATTTGACTATTGACTTTTTAAATAAAATTACTTGACGTCCTTTATAGGAGCCTCGGTCACAGGATAATTAAGGTAATGGTAGTCATATTTTCCAATATTTGAATTGGGCACGTTCCTAACTAGTCAATCAAATAGATTTAAAACCAAACAAATATGCTATAGCAATTTTTTAAAATAATGTCTTATAGATCGATGACGGCGTTCATCACGCACGCTGCACGCACGAAAAAGTGTAACGTTCCGCCTGTGCGGAGCGTGCAAGCGAGAGCGCGGAACAAGCGATAGAGAGGCACGATCAGCCTAAGCGATCGACCTGTGGCGCATCTATCTCTCTTCTACTTCATGAAGTGAAAAGTTAATGTGGTTTCCAATATACAAATATTACAACAACTTAATGTTAATTTATCGAAAAAAAAAATTTCAACCAACTCCTTCTTTTATTATACAAAACTAGCTAACCCGGCCACGCGTTGCTGGTATAACCCGGCCACGCGTTGCTATGGTAACGTTAATTGATTATAAAAACTGTTATTCTTAGGCTTATGATAACTATACATGGTAACAAACCCGCAAAGTCCTTCTTTTATATAGTAGAGGTAATGATAATTCAGTGATAATAATTCAATTCAATTTATAAAAGTATGCAATTTCTCATCAATGTTTTCTTATGACGTTATCACGTAAAATTATCGTCCGTAAACTGACTTTACAGACAACCATTTCTTTTTTAATTATTAAATATGTAGGATACTGTCACTATCTCGCCTGATGTTAAGCAACGTTGCTGTTCTAGGATGTGACGCGCTTGCCTTGAAGATACCTATTCATTCGTGACTTGAAGACCCCTAAATTGTATTTATCAGGAAACACAGACTCAGCCAAAGAGTTTCACTCTTTTGCGGTCCGGATCACAAAATTGGAAACAAATCGTTTAGTGCGACCCTTTGGTATATCAACCACGGTGGCGTCTATTTGTAAGTCTGGTTGTCTGATGAAAAACTGCGGACGGCGAAACAAGGCTGTTCAATTCTGCTGCACACTCTCTGAAATATATCCTATAAAAACGGATAGGCTAGCTCACTTTCTTCTACCTATTTACCTTAGTTATCTTCGTCATCCTGTGATCACGGCTCCGATAAAGAAGTCGAAACGTTAGAATTGAATGTAAACAAAAATAAACACGTCGTTTCACCGATTAAATTGGTTTTCTTTAAATGTGCGAATGCGCTTAAGTGCAAGAATTAAATAAATATGGTTTATGTATGTAGTTTATTGTAATTATTGTATTGAACGTATGTAAGTTTTAACATATTTATATCCATTGTATACCGTTTTTAAGTCTAGTTTTTTCTAAAAGGTTGACTTGTTAAGAATGCTATTAGCTTTAAGTCCATCTGCTGTACCAATAATATACCTATTTATACCAATAAAGCTTTTTAAGTTAAGGACTATGCATATTATTGAAATTTAAAACTTAAAAGAATTCATCAGCTGTTTAAAATTTAAGTGGGCGTAGATACCTTGTGGGTAGGTGCTTTAAGTGTTAAAATTAAACGACTTCCCATCAGCTGGTACTCTGAGGTCAGCACTCACAATAATCGTAAACCTTGGGAATTGGCTTTTATGACCACTCTTCATACGAAGCATAAATCATTACAAGGAAGAAAAAGCCCACGGTACTTCTATTTAATGGTGTTTTTAGTGAATTGATACATTTATAAGATATAAAATACGTGTGTAAAAAACAACCACGCCTCCGAGCCCTCAGATGGGATTCGAACCCACGACCTTTCGCAATCCGGGCGACTGCTCTGACCGCTGAGCTACCGAGACGCTGGCAAACGTGTCGAATTTTACAAACGTATTCCAACTTCTACTATGAGCTAGTATCGTTCCACCAATGTTGAATGGTTCGAATCCCATCTGAGGGCTCGGAGGCGTGGTTGTTTTTTACACACGTATTTTATATCTTATAGAAATATTGCATTGTGAATGCAAAAAAAAATAAATAAAAAGTTGATACATTTAACCTTCTAGTTTCTGAGTTAATATTTTCTTTTTGTATTCTATAAAGCATTATATACCCAATTATTTAAATAATACAGTTCAAAATCGACTAATCAGTGGCGTAGCAGCCGAAGGGCTGGACGGTACTTTGCACCAATGCCCCCAAGCTCAGGGGGCCGTCGGACTCTCGCCAGCAAATCACCTCTTAAAACTATTTGGAATGTATATTAAATAGGTTGCAACAAGTTAAAAAATACCGACAACTGTTTGGTGCAATGGTAGCGATTATGTCTTTCGCACCGACGGTCCCGATTCGAATCCCGGAAGGGCAGATGTTTGTGTGATCCAATCGAGCATTTGTACTTGAGTCACGGGTGTTTATATATACTTCTATGTATATTACATCTATGTATCATATACAATGTGTCCCGTCACCAGTGTCGGAGCCTTTCATGGTATGAAATATGGCATTTTTATCGACAAATTGCCCCTCAAATTTTGTTTTTCTCCCACTACTCATGTAAATGTCCTATCAACATTAAAACTGGTTGGTTGCCTGTAAAGTCGGTATACGGGCGAAAGTTTTACGTGACAACGACTTTGAGTGGTAAAATAAGTTTAATGTGAATATTCATTCGTATAGTAGGAAGAAGGAAGTCCCTTCCACTTTTTATGTCTGTCTCTCTCGCTCTTAGGCGGGCTAACCATGCCCGAGTGGAAGGGACGCGTGCCTCTCACTCGCTCTCATTGTAAGCGCATAACGTGAGCGGAGCGTAACGCAGTTTCTTGAAGTGTCACCCGGCAAACCAATTTATAAGACGTTGTCACGTCAAAAAGGTGTCATTTGATAGCTTAACATGTAGACAACAGTTACACAGTCATCATGTTTCAATTGTCATGGAATAAAAAATAGAAAAAAAACAAATAGATTCGTTTTTGTGTATTTGCTAATTATTGGCTTTTTGAGAAAAACTAAATTCAAGGGGCAATTTGTCGATAAAAAATGCCATATTTCACACCATTAAAGGCTCCGACACTGGTGACGGGACACATTGTATATTTCTATGTATATTACGATATCTATGTATCATATACAAATGTATGTCTATCCGTTACCCTAGTATTTCACAACAAGCCTTACAAAAACATCAAGACAGATAATTGATATTATTAGAAGTAAGTAAGGAAAATTTATTGTATGGTCAATTAGTCAGCAAAAAACAGCAAAAGCACGCCACATAGGAGGCTAGGCAGTCTATGATAATTGTATTGGACATTGAAAGGTATCTAGTTTACTCCTTGTACAGACTTGACCTATTTTCTTATTGGAGTTTACTCCTTAAGAATTGTTTTTATATAAGGCGCCCGTAATAAATATAAGGTAAGACCACAGACAACACAGATTTATACTTAATGATTGCATAGGTACACTTTGTAACCGATTGTCGTCGTCAATGATATACCTACACTAATCAAATGTAAGCAAAAACTGTTTTGTTTATGCAAAATGGCTAAGCGTTTGCTTAGTTAAGTGGATAAGCGTTTTGCTTCAGAAAAAGGAGGATATAGATAACATATTTTGTGGAGTTTACTATTTTAGTATTGATTTTGATATAAAGCGCCCGGTATGAAAAAATATGAAGAGTAAAATTTAGTGATCGAATGACAGCGTTACGTTTTTTATGCGCAACCTATCGTGCGCACTTTTCACTTTTATTTTGAAGTTTTGTTTTGACGTGATAACGTCTTATAAATTGGTTGCGGCTGGGAGTCACTTATGAAAAAGTGTAGGGTAAAGGCGGGATAGATGCCCCACTTTTTAAAATAACCTCCTAATTTTGAAAATATTAGTTTTATATAAATAATGTCTATTAATTTATCTACTTTAATCCTTTATGTTTAACTGTGATTTGTTTTTTTGGACCTATCAGTTCAAGATTTTGCAGATTTTAGCTTTTTATAGAACTCCTTTGTTGAGGATAGATGCCTACCGGTATGGATAGTTGCCCCACCTTGAAAATAATATGAAGGATAGATGCCTGCGGCGTGGGATAGAAGCCCTTCATACTGCATAAACGAAAAAATCAACCAAATTTAATTATGTTTTGAGGACAATTGGTATTTTAGCAGTAAAAGGCTACTCCTAAAATAGAAATTGTCTCCCAGAAACACGGTCATAATAATAAAAAGCATTTTGCAGATTCTTAAATCTTTTAATTGTCATCGTTAGAATAGAATTATCATATGAGATCAAATAAAATAATAACAATAAAATTCTAAAAATATTTGTTGAACAACATTGGAATTCTAAATACTTAGTTGGTATAAAATATTAATTATTAAGTTTAAAAAAATCAAAAACAATATAATCTTCCAACATGCATAATCATAAAAGTAATTCTTTTTTAAAAACTAAGATAACACAATAAAGTTTATCATTATGTAATCCTTCTTAAATGATTCTTAGCCGCATAGTGCTTTCAGTTTACCACATTTTGAGCAATAATTTCTGAAAAGTGTACAGGTTTCATGTAGCCAATTCTGGCACATTATACATTGAATCCAGTCTGATTTAGATTTCGTTCTTTTATAGTTTTCAAAACATTCTGTACAGTTATCCTTAGGCTTATCCTGTCCATCTATCTTAGTGCTCTTTACCGGCAAACCTTTAGTTTTCTTTCCCTTAATTTTATATTGAGGTGAATAGTCTTCATCTTCACTGCTTGAACTGTAAATAATTCGCCGTTTTCGCTGTTCGCGTCCCTGGTTAACTTTTAAATAATCATTTTCTTTATCACATAAATCAGCTAGGTAATCATCATCGCTATCACTAAAATAATGCTGTTGTTTTTTTTGTTGTCGCTCTTTGTTGCTGGTTTGTTTCTTTGTTTTCTTAAGTACTCTTTTTTCTTTGGTAGTTTCAGCCTTGTTATTCTTATCTAACTTAGTTTTTATTTGTTTTTCTTTCCTTTCAGCCACATCCTTCTTTTGTTTAATATTTTCTTTTGAGTTCAAAATATCTGCGGACTGTTTCCACCTCTTAGACATGGTCAAGGGAATTTTTGGTATAGGTGATGCTTCTATTAAAATTTTCGATGGTGTTTCTGGTTCTATATTACTGCCTAAAATATCTGCAATTGTAGAATCACCAATGTCAAAATTGCTAATACCTTCTAAAATTTCCGAATCCATCAAGATGCTAGTAGATTCTCTGTCGATTTGAATCTGCTTCAGATTTGGTGGAGAGGAAATATTTTCCTGATTATCCAGCTCTATTTCACAAACTAAAGAAGCAGAAGTCTGAGGTAAAGAGGTCTCTGGTCTTTGTTCAACAGGTTCACGGGATACAATGCTTTCCGAGGCATTGACAAACTCTGGCGTTTGAGCCTGGGTTGTTGACGTTCGATCAACTTGATGAGGTGCACGGGATGTACCAGGATTTTCGCTATTCAGTGCAGTGTCTGATATCAGAAATGTAGAATCTGGCAAAGCATTTCGGTCAACTGGATAAATACCGCTACCTCTAAAGCCAGCCAGAGCATTTGCAGGTGTGGCAGCGCGAATCCAAGCATTGCGTATAAGCTTTCCTGCGAATGTATGTTTGCTTCGTTGTATTTTTAGCAGCATAACGTCTTCGCAATGTTCTTGACGGAATTCCAAACTGTCGGGATATTTCGTTTATCCCCATGGTATTTCTGTCCATTTCCTCAAAAGCCGACTGCAATTGTTCTGAAGTCCAAGAACATACTCGAGCTCGCACTCCTTCCTTTCTTTTATACTTTCGTGGCATGATTCTGCTACAACCAGTAAAAATATAAATATACGTCAACACAAAATATAACAGAACACAGAATATGTTCAAAATATATCTACACTGAAACCTCACATATACATGGTGTACGGAAGGATAGATGCCCCAAGGGGCACCTATACCTCGAAAAATCAGGGCAACTATCCTTTTTGATAGGGATAGATGCCCAAGTATTTTATTAATAAATAAAAAACAAATGAGCAACCTTTTCCATCTAGATGCATACTTGACGAATCAGTATATTGACATAATAAAAAATATAACAGAATTAATAACTAATTATAAAGTTATACAACAGCAAATACTAACCTTTAAAACTTTGACGTGTTTGTAAAGTTAGCCGCGGAGATGAATTCACACACGAACGAAACGCGTCCTCACGCCAAGACGGCCCGTGGCTAACTGAAGTGCGGGGTGACTGCGGCTTTTAGTTATGCTATTGTTTCTTAGTTGCGAGTTTGGGAAGTTAGGTTTTTTGAAAATGAGGCATCTATCCTACTGGGGCATCTATCCCGCCTTTACCCTAACGCTCGGTAACGTTACGATGAGTCACCGAACGAGAGAGAGGCCCGCCGAATGCCTTGCGTCTCTCTCCCACTCAACTATGATCGGTCTGCCGCGCGCATTGTGCAATTTAATTATATTCATATCAATAAATATTCTACCGAGAAAAAGACGTTGTCACGTAAAATCTTCGCCCGTAAAACCGACTTTAGAGGCAAAAAAAAAAAAAAAAAAAAAAAAAAAAAAAAAAAAAAAAAAAAAAAAAAAAAAAAAAAAAACGATTTTTTATTATTTTCTGTGCCTGTTCAAAGACAATCGTTATTAAGGAGTAGTCTTCAGTCGTGCGTCGGAGATGACACCGAACACTTTTTCATATGTTTTATTTAAACTAAACGCAAGGTTAAAACACCCTTGCCATAAAGTAATGTAGATTTTTTACTCTTATATTTACAATTAAATGTAACATATCGTTAAAACGTAAAATAAATGAAAAACAACAACGGGTTGCACTCCGGGAGTACCGGCAGAAGAGAAAACATGAATATTAACGTTGTGCATTTTTGATATTTTGGAATAGGGAATAATTTTGCACGAATTGTTTTAATTATCAGTATAAAAGTACTATCATTTATATGGTAAAATACAATATTCATTTATTGCGTTATCATACACAAACATGACAACAAACACGCGTACACTCGCGTACTTTGCCGCTTAAAGGAAACAGAAGGAGCAGGCATACATTTTGGCCATGCGGAAGAAAGAGAGAGGGATATTAATTCCACTACTACGCCGCGCCGGCGGTCTACTCTCCCTCCGTTTTGCGAATTTTCGATCAGATCTCGTGTCCTGACGCGAGTTTAACATTTTTTATCATCCCAAAAAGTGAACAACGCCGCTAAAGAAGTTTTCACTTCAGAAGTGTGAACTTTCTATACACACAACATTTTCGCGCGCTTTCTTTACAAAATTCTCTCACGCTTTGATGCGGATATCAATCTTATCACTTACACCGTTATCCCGTGCACCCATAACCATACTAAATCATTAAATGTAATCAGTACTTTAGCCTCCTAACCATAGTGTTCCTTCTAATATCTCCAATTAATTTTCTTATTGCAGTGGCAAGTCTGAAAAATACTGAGTAGCATTAGGAACCCTTTTGCCTGTTTCTAAATAAAAAAAAACTTATTATCCATTGTATAGATGTAGCGTTTTGGAGATTTCGTGGCAGTTAGTTTATCTTTTTGGGCGGGAAAACTGATCGACATTAAGTAGGTAAGGATGTTGAAGACATAATACCCTTTGCCTACAATTTTGTTTGATAACTGATTTTCTCTCTTTAAAATTAAACACTTGGCCGTGTTGCGAATAGAATAGGAAAGCACCTTCAACTTGTAGATCACAAAATCAACAGCCAACATTTTCTGCGATGATCCCGCCTTATAAGCGTGTAAATTATGAAGGAAGGACACAATTATTTTTCTACAATAAGCTCATTAGCATCATAATGATAGCTATATATGAAGAATTTGGTTACGTAGCCATTTAGGAATTGGTTAAATTACCTAACCTACAAATACATATGTTAGGTATTATCGTCTATTTTTTTTAAACATTTTTATCACCTTTGGTAAAAAAAAGTCTAAAACAGTTTTTTTTTTTATTAAATCGAACTAATACCTGTATAAAAAAATATTTCCTAACAAAAGATTTTTTAATGAAACTTCCTTACTAAACTTTAAGGCAAAAGGTACCTAACTATCCGTTACATTTAAAAGATATGCCTAACCGTTAACAGCTCTACCATTTCACATTAAATTGTCTATAAAACACAAATCATTTTCTTAAAAAAAATAAGAAGAACAAAACATTAAACTAATTATACCTACATAATCTTAAGTAAAATAGTTTTCTCATTAAATCGAGTAACGTTTCGAGAACTCGTAATACCATTAAAATCGAACTATCCATCACTACGCGAGCTCTCGCTGCACCGGCCAATGGGAGCGCCGCCACGCCTACCTCACTCGCTATTGGCTGATGAGCAAACTTTGAATATAGAACCACTTTTTTCTCTAACGCCTACATACGCAAGCTCTGAACCTTGAGTTTTCTGTTCACGCAAGACGTACTCGAAAGTAAACATTTCCATAGATTATAAAAGTTGAAGGTTCTTTTACATGTCGTCGCTACCATTTTTTATGTAACCTTATTTATTTATTTATATCTAAGCCTCTTTGGATTACAATTGAGACTTTATTACAGAGTATGCTTATGTGTTAATGATTTTAACGTCGATATAAATATCTACAGGTGGTTGTATGATATGGTATTATGCTTGTAACGGATATTTTATGTAGTTTCTTCTAAACACGAGATTTAAAAATGAAAAACTAAAAACTGATGGCAGCACTATACGAGGGAACTATTACAGTGGTGAAAATTAAAATGTTTTGGATCCCGTTTTTTAACTTTACTTGTTACTAAATTTGTTTTTTAATTTATCGAGCCACTTCGTGTAAAAAGAACCTTATGAACTCTCATAGTTTTTCATGTAAGGTAACCCATGATGCGTTTTTTTCATAGTTCTACATTTTTATTTATTCTTGACGTTTCAAGGAGCGGTGCCTTATTAAATAAATGTAAGGAATGGAATTTATGTCAACAGAGACTTTTTCGTAATGGCAGTATTTTTTAGATTATTACTGGCAACCTTTTTCATATTTTTTCGATGTGAACCATTGACAGTTTTAGCAATACAACTATTTGAAGTCAGCCGTTATTAGGTGTTTGTTCGAAAATTAATATATGCATATGACTTTTTGGCGGAATTGCGAAACGTAAATTTAATGGTTTTGGTTTTCTTTTTAAATTTTGTGTTGTGGTTGATATTGTTATGGTGGATTTTTAACCACTGAGTGTTTCTGAATATGCATGAGTGTTGGCAAGTGAAACAGAACAGTGGAAGGTGTCTTTTCGCGCTCTCTCGAGAAGGCCTCGAGGAGGTTTCAGTAAAACCCCACATCTTTACTGAAACCTAGGAAATTGCTCAAGAACTGGCAATTATACTTACTTGACACTGGCTAAATGCACAAATCGTGCAAGCCACAAATAAAAAATAAAATAATTTACATTTATAAAATTTTAAAAAATCGCTCGTTATTCAGGGCAACTAAAAAGAAAAAAATAATTCTATGCCATGTCTCCAATACGAAAAACGGGGGGAGCATAAAAGATTACATTTGGTATTTATAGTATTTATGCGCCCCCGTTGTTATTGAATCATGTCGGAAAGTATGTAATCATATATTATCATCGAGTTCTGAGCTATGTTTAAAGTTTCAGAGCTCTAGCTAGTCGGGAAATGGGTGAAAATTGAGTTTCAAGATTTTTACGTTACAGACAGACAAACAGACCAAGAGAAGTAGAGAAAAACAAGGGAAAAATAAGGAGGATATAGATAACATATTTTGTGCAGTTTATTGGAGTTAACTATTTGAGAATTGATTTTGACATAAGGCGCCCGGTATGAAAAAATATGAAGAGTACAATTTAGTGATCGAATGACAGCAACTTTGCAACCAGGGTTGTCCCAAAAGTCAAGCACGTGTTCTCGATTTCTTTTTGTGTTTATCGGTTTTTTTTATCAAACGGGGAAACGATATTTCAAATTAATATTAATGAGAATGATTTATTATAACTTATAATATTATATAATTTAAAATATTGTGCTGCATTCCAGTATAATATTTTTTTTTATTTAGATAAGTGATAGCTATGTCTCGTTCTATTTTGACCTCGGATTATCGTGATCCGCTGACATAAAAAGTTTTTAGAAGATAAAACTCGGTTATGAGTATTTGAAAAAAAAAACATGGTGAATGGTAGGTCTAGAATATACAATTAAGCAAAATCTAGACTAACTTTGTAAAAAATAGTATCGGTATAGTTTAAGGTGAATCTTTATCTAACCTTCTATATCGAAGCTATATCTGCAAAGTAAAAACTTGTATGTTTTCAATTTTCACCTGGTGCGAGTGTTTTCACCATCGAAAGGCGAAATCAACCTTATTATAATATATTATTAAAACCTTTGTTGTCTAAAAACATATTTATCATTTTCATTTGTTTTCTTTATAAAATATTTCTTTCTTGTTTTGTGACAACCCTACGGAATAAAAGTGTTAGCACCATCTTTGAGAAATGCAGGATCGCTACCGTTAAACCAAACGGTCGCCATAAATAAACTTCATTAATGTTGAGACTCCTATATTTCTATTGGATAATTCCGATAAACAATAGTCAGGAAGATGTGGCAAAAATCTCGTTTTTCTTACAAATGTGACTATGAAAGTTAAAAACAATTATTCACAAATTGTATTCAATTTACGTCAAGCAGTTAGAAAAGCATCTTAAATAAAAGGGTTATTAACCCTTACTATTTGCTTTCGTAATAATATAAGGTACTAGTTTTTACCCGCGGCTTCGGTCGCGTTTATGTAGACTACTGATTAAATTGTTATATTTCAACCCTCGGGAATAGGATCTTTTTCTGGATGAAAGGAACGCTATGTCTTTTTCTATACCGTTGACAAAGTGTATGCAATATTTCATGATGATCGGTTAAATAGTTAAGACATGAAAGTGTAACAAATAGACTTACTTTCGTATTTATAACATTAATTAAGTTTTTACAGATACGATAACTTGCACAATCAAATTTTCTTGCTATATACCAAATTTCATGGAAATCGGTCAAGCCATTCTTGACTTATACAAGAACAGACAGACAGAAAGACAGACAAAAATTTAAAAAATAATAGTTTAAAAATAAAATTTGTCCAAAAAATGTACAGATTTATATAGTAGTATAGATTAGCATCGATTCTTCAATAATTAAATAAAAAGATACTTGAGAAAGAATTTAAATAAAACACACTTATTCTAAAATTATGGTAAAACGAATTGATACTTTACAGCTTTTTCATGGGGCGTATCTAATTAAATATACAATGTATGTGAAATTACTCACGGAATAGTATTACGGGTTTATTTTATAGTTTGCGAAGATAATAAAATGTTTTATTCGAAGCAATTTGAGATTCTATCGGTCACGACTTAAGGTTGTCATTTTAATGACTCTACTAACGTTTCACAGTTAATATTAACAATTTCCTTATATTTTTCCAATGTCACAATATTTATATTATGTACCTGTTACGTGACTAGGTAGTATTAAACGTATAACTGTTACTGACAATTCAATAATAAAAAAATAAACTAGACGGCTTTAGTACTGAATACTGGTAGGTATTAATTTTTTGATATTTTTTTAAAATTTCATTATTAAGTAAGTACAAGTTGCACTAATGAGTGCTGAAATTGTTACTGGCACGTGGTATCCGCCTGTCATTATTTGTACATTTTAGTGCGTGTTGGTTCATGTAAGGATGATACAAATAAATTATTTTAATAGAAAAATACTTGAAAATGAAAATAATGTTAAGATGTATCAGTCAATATTTTTTTTAGTTATTATATATTTTGCATTTTTTCAATGTTATCATATATACGACCAGAACGTTTGGTGCAACGGTAACGATCCTGCCTTTCGCACCAACGGTCCTGGTTTCGAATCCCGGAAGGGGCAGATGTTTATATGATGAATACAAGCATTTGTACCTGAGTCATTGGTGTATATATTTATTTCTTTGTATATTACATATCTATGTATCATATATATGTCTATCCGTTACTCTAGTATCCATAACACAAGCCTAACAGTGCTTACTTTGGGCTAGGCTAATTGGTGTTAATATAAGAAATATGTTTTTTTATATATGATAAATTATTATTTTAATAGAAAAATACTGGCAAAAATCGACTCGGCTGACAAGTAGATTCTCGAGCGGGAATCGAACTCGCAACCTTTGGATGTCCGCTCTACCTAATGCTCTCCCAATTGAGCTAATATATAGAATTGAAAAATGAAAAATATATAAGAACCTTAAAAATGACACAAAAGTTTGTAGATCAATAAACAAATAAAAAGGCTACCTAGTTTTTTTCAGTGATATTTGTGCATAGTTTATACTAGCGGCCCTTCCCGGCTTCTTTTAATTTTTTTCTATTATTAAATATTTTTCCGTTAGCGCCATCTAGCGTCCGGTAGACGAACTACTTGCGGTTATCGCGTTGCTATGGTAACGTTATTGATACAATGTAAAAATAGCGGGGAAAGAGCGGACATACAAACACACAAACCACTATGATCTTAGATTATAGATTTAATCCTCCTTTACAGATGTCATAAACACAGGATGGCTAAGGCAATGGTCGTCATATATGTGCTACTACCTTCATTCAAGGGCCCTGTCAGAACAACAGCGCCTCTGTTTTCGTTCCTTCCATCTCCGAACGACGCAGAGGCATTTATGCTGAGACAGGGCGCTTTTTGGCCTCAGACACACCATATTTATATATTTTTTCATATTTTATATGTATCTTTCTTTTTTTTAAGTTATAACTCTTTTTAATTATATAAATCTTTTGTTGTCGTGTGTTTGAGTTTCAAATAAATGGTTTTCTTTCTTTCTTTCATAATATTTAATACGTGCACGTTCCTTACTTCAATCAAGAGAAGACCTTAAATTAATTATGTAAACAAAGAAAACTAAGTCACGCATTCGAAATTTCGTTATTCTAACAAAAAAAGATGTTTTCAACCGATTTAACACTTTGATGATGTCACTTACGGTGTTTTCGTAGTAAGTACCTTTGGCCTAGTTGTAGAATAGAATAAAATAGAAAGCGTTTTTTCAGCACAACATATTACATTTGCATTACATTACAAATACACAATAATTTTTATGCCGAAAGGTTTATTTAACTTATATTTACATTTACTGTACAAGTGCACGAGGAATACGATACCTACTTACACAATATTTATAAAACATTCTTAACGATCAGCGCAAAATAATAATAAGTGTTAATAACAAGATAACTAAAACCAAACTTAATCTCTTACACTGCCAAGTTGTGTATCCAAAAGGTAAGCCTTCACCATAGTTCTGAAATAAGTGATGGAACTTAGAATTCGGAGAGTTAGAGGAATGTTATTCCAAATATTAGTGGCAGTGTATTTAAAACAACTCTTGTAAGCTGTAGTATTGTGAAACAGCGAGATGAGAGAGAGAGAGAGAGAGAGAGAGAGAAAGAGAGAGAGAGGAGCGAGAAATTCATTGGGTGATGATGATGATGTTCGAATAAAACGCCTAACTTCGTCCATATGGTCAATATCGCCCAATTCAAACTTAACCCAAGAAGCTAAAGAACTTGTCTGGTGTTATGGAATTCAAAAACAACGACGGTATCGCATCCGGCTGAGGATGAACCTGGAGTGGTATACCATGAAAATTAAATCTAAATTTTCGAAGATATTTACCCCATAACATTTTTACAACATCCAATGCGATGCATAATAAAATCGTTTTCCAATGAACAAAAAAAACAATTGCCCTTCATATTCGGTAGGTAGCGATCCTGCCTTTCGCACCGATGGTCCTGGGTTCGAATCCCGGAAGGGGTAGATGTTTGTATGATAAATACGAGCATTTGTACCTGAGTCATGGTAATCTATACTAATATTATAAAGAAGTAAAGTTTATGTGTTTGTATATTTGTTAAATTGTAAGGGGTAATCTCGGGATCTACTGAACCGATTTTTCTTTAAATTTTTCCTAGCATTCGATATAGCCTATGACACTCAGCAATAATGTGCCTTTCTATTGGTGAAAGAATTTTTAAAATCAGTTCAGTAGATCCCGAGATTACCCCTTACAATTTAACAAATATACAAACACACAAACTTTACTTCTTTATAATATTAGTATAGATTTATGTATGATACATGTATGTCTATCCGTTTCCCTAGTATCCATAACACAAGTCTTTATAGTGCTTACTTTGGGCTAGGCTAATTGGTGTGATTGTAAGAAATATTATTATTATATTGTATTTTCTACGGCCATTTTCCTTAGTTCATTTAGTGGAGGAAGTAGTTCCTCCACCGTGCCTGATCTCAAAACACGGTCCGTTGTGAACACAGACCGGTGATAATGTTATCGCTTCCGTCGCCTCCACGGCCCGGTCACGTAGTGCTACGAACAATGTAGTAACTCATTTGGACAAAGGCATTAAAGTTACTACAATGGTCCACACAGCCGGCCGGAAACACGTCACGGGCGCCATTGTTTCTAATCAATTGTACGTACTATTTGATTGGGGTTTTTCTACTTTTTTTAATTATACAACTAGCTGTCTTAGCCTCGCGTTGCTGTGTTATAAATTGAAATCAAATCTATCGTATCTTTTAAGTTAGATCAAATAACAGATAGTTACGAAGTTTGATCAAAATCGGTTAAATAGTTTAGGAGTCCACCGCGGACAAACAACGTGACACGTAATTTATATATATTAAGATGTAGATGGTACACTATAGCGAATATGAAATGCAATGGAAGAGCGAGAATGTTACCTATTTTTGTTTTAAGCCAGCGAAAATCGTTATGGATACGATACGAGTGAGTAAAGTTTATTATGCCTTATTATATTGATAACCTTAAAAACAAATTAATGTATCTTTTTGTAATAAATTTTGTCAAGCAAGATTTAAATTCGGAAACTTAGCGATTTATAAATACTGTTTCTGTTTACATATTCATTTTGGTCTTAATAATTTACACAGAGCCTTGACCCTATTCCTGCTGCTGCATTCGAATACAGCATTGTTCCTTTTTTATTTTATCCCAATTATCATATTTAATTTTTGTGTGTGTTGATAAGGAAATTAAGATAGAAATTTAACGCTTTATCTATGTATTACTACTACGAAAAGACATTGTCAATTTCACAAATTAAGACTTTTAAAGTAATTTAATTTTTTTAAACAATAAAGTAATTGTTAGTTACAATGAGATGCGATAAAAATGGTGATTATTTAGCGGCATTACAGCTAAGTAATCAGCAATTTGGTCGTCTTTTCCACACGTTCAATGGGCTTTTCAGTACGACAGACATTTGTCATTGCGCCCTTGCAAATTTAAAAAAGAAATTAACTATTTTTCTTTTTGGGATTACAGTTAACAGTTAAAATACATAACACAGAACATAACTAATACGATGTCACATTGACTTGTTTTGTCTATGGCAATATAGTTTAACTATTCTGCCAGAGTCGAGTAAAAACTAAAATAGAAGGACTTTTTGGCGGGAGCGGGAAGCGTCACTATGGTGGTCTTGTTTTTCTTGTTAAAATTTGTGTTGTGGTTGATATTAGTGTGTAATAATGGTGGGTTATTAACCACTTAGTATTTTTGTATATGCACGAGTGTTTGCAAGTGAAACAAAACAATGGATGGTGTCTTTTCGCTCTCTCAAGAAGTCCACGAGAAATTTTCAATAAAACCCCACATCTTTACTGAAACCTAGGTTAAGGTATTTCACTTTTCATTCATCATCCATTGATAATCTATCATTCACATCATTCATAAATCAACTCTTTAAACAAGAATGGACATAATATGAAGAAATGGCTCAAAGGTCTTTGTAACCAAGCCAAAACCCCTTATAAAAAAAAAACTAAAATAGAAAGTAAGTTTCATTTTGAAATAGGTATGTTTTGAAATATAAGTTTAAGTTGTGGTAAAAATTTGTTGGTCTCAAAATTATTAATGTCGTATTGCAATCTAATAAGTATTATGTATTTTGTTACTGTTTTTTTTACCTTAATAATAAGGTAAAAAAAATGTCTATAAAGAAACGAGTGTTATATGTTCACATGGTGTTTGGCCTTCAGTATGTTGCTTTCTTGGAGATTTCTACAATAAAAATTACATGAAAGCCTATCAATATACCATGACTCGTAAGAAGTGCAAGAATATTTTCTTATTGGCTATAGACCTCAACTATGGTGTTATCGAAATTGTTATTTGTTCAATGATAGAACTATTATTACACATATCATAAACAATATTACGAAACGCAACTAAGGCAAATGTTATTGTTATCCACTTGTCAGTCAACAAACAAACTGGACAAACCCAATGCTGCGCGAATTGTGAAAAAAAAAACCATCGGATTCTTAGATAAAAATGCCATTTTCTCACTAAATAATGAAGATAGAACCAAACAAAAAATACAGTCGTAAAGCTGATTAAATTAAGAATCCACCACAGAATATTTTGATCTCTGTAACCCAACATTGGGTAATCGTAATTTAAAAAATTTAAAAATCTAAAAATCCCACGTTTTTCAGTGACCAAAAAAGAATAGAATAACCCGGCGGTGCCAAGCGAGGGGCCACTCAAAACGTGGGGGCGCATGTTACTTATGGAGATGTATGATATGCATAGATGTTGAGAGTATTTGTAAAGATGCGCCCCCACGTTTTGAGTGGCCCCTCGCTTGGCCCCGCCGGGTTATTCTATTCTTTTTTGGTCACTGAAAAACGTGGGATTTTTAGATTTTTAAATCTAGTATTATTATTTTATTCTTTTTAATTATTAACTCAACGAAGTAACCATGTGTTACGCAACAATCGGATAAGCCCCATACAAAAGTGAAAGTTGCCGAAAGTTGACCTGAAAGTGCACCAGAAAGTTGAAAGTTGTTTAAGCGAGCACTTTCATCGGGTTCTGAGCTACCCTGAAAATTTCAGCTCGCTAGGTGTCCGGGAAGTGCCTCAAAATTGAGTTGCAAGAATCCAACTGCACAGACAGACAAACAAGAAAGCGACCTGAGAAAAACGTGGGAAAAACAGCAAGCCACGCGGAAGTTTGTATATTTTAAGTTTAATTTTGCCTATCGGTAGCAATTGTTACCGTGGACTGACAAGTTGTTAAACAGTATTTTTGTAATTAATATATTAACTGAAAGTGTTTAACGACCTCTGTGGTTGTGTGGCTCGCATACCGATTTTCATGGTACCACCACTCCCAGATCCCAGGCCCGGCCGGGTCATAAAACACGTGTATCTTTTCTCTATTGGCTAGAGTATGGGTGTTGTACCGTCGTTGTGCTGAATTTCATAGTTTTTAGTTCAGAACAGTGTAAGTCTTCTAATATTTATTTATTTACTAGAGTTAATAAAGTCCATACTACATGGCTGGTAAAGGTTGTCTGGAAGAGATCGCTCTGAGCGATAAGACCGCCCATTGTAACACTATTTTAAGTTTTCTCTTGTTATCTTATTATTTCAATGTGGTGTTATCAATAAAGTGTTTTGTATTGTATTGTATTGTATGGCTGTTAAAATCTATAATAAACTAGCTGACCCAGCCACGCGCTGCTGTGTTGTAAATTAAAATAAAACCTATCCAATCTTTTAAGTTAGATCAAATAACAGATAATTACGAAGTTTGATCAAAACTGGTTAAGTAGTTTAGGAGTCCATTGCGGACAAACAACGTGACACGTAATTTAATTAAGATTACCACCACATGTAAAAAAATTTAGAACTCTTTAATGCATTTCAAAACAGATTAAAGATTATTTAATTGAAAATGCCTCTATTCTATCAATGAATACCAAAATTAAATGTTTATGAATTTACTCTCTTAATTTTATATCGATGATACGATCAGCCCAATTTGAAGTAAACATATCTAATATAATGTAATATTTTTCTACTTTCTAATTGAAAATAAAATATAATTAAATGTTATTATTTCTAAGTAATCGAAAAATGGGCAGCCCTCGTCTTATTTGCTGTGTCCGTAAAGGGCGACTAAGTTTATTAAGCTCCATTTATATTTTAAGACCAGTGTACACTTGGTTGGAAATAAAGATTTGATTGATTGATTGAGTATTCGACCGGATAACCAATGCATATTGGTTCGAGTCCCGCCTGACCACTAAGGCAATTTGATTTTTTTCTTGTAATAACCTCTTTTGATATATTTTTTAATTTTTATATATTTTGTGCAGTTTTTCAATGCTAAATTATTTTTATAGAAAAATACTAAAAAAAATCGACTCGGCTCACAAGTGAACTAAATGGCTGTTTCATCTTAATCGATTATCCAAACATTTGTAAAAATGTTTCTTTCGAATATGAGAGTATGTTCCTCTCATTGATAAGACAACGCTGGCCTACAGCGTAAAATTAAAAAGGTAGTGCAAAAATTTCGACGGGTGTTCACAAGGCTCGGTAGCTCAATTGAGAGAGCATTGGACCAAACTTCCAAAGCTTGCGGGTTTGATTCCCGCCTGAGAATTCACTTGTGTAATATTATATAATAATTGTAAATAATGTTATATAATATTTTTTTTATTTTAATATTATTTTGATTTAATTGAAGCACATAAATGAAATAAACTAGAATCTTCAATACACAATTCTGTAGGAAAATAAGAAAAACAATCATTCTTCATACTTCATAATGAACACTTCGCTTACTCAACAAGCCTATCCAAAGACAGGAGAACATTGCACGCTAAATATATGTGCGACTACTAGCAATAAATTATATCTGTCAAGTAACTCCACCCATCCGACAAATGGGAAACACCCACACGAATTTGGACTTTAACTGTTCATACATAGAGCTCCTCTCGCCGATCCGAGCCTTAGGTACTCCTGCCTTTTAGAATGATGTATCGATGTTAAAAAGACGAGTGGTGATAAAATTAATGGCAGGATAGTGCATTAATGTGTTTTGGCAAATGTAAATGATCGTAACTGCTATAAATATTAGGGTGACATTCCTTTGTACCTTGTTCAGTAAAATGGATTCATTAAACTGAAATCAGTTTAATGAATCCATTTTACTGAACATAACAGTCGGTGAAGATGTGTATGTAGGATTGCGCAATAGTTTAGGGCAGAAGTAGCAATCTTGCCTTTCGCACAGACGGTCCTGGGTTCGAGTCCCGGAAAGGGCAAACATTTGTGCGATGAATACAAGCATTTGTAGGTGAGCCATTGGTATTTATATATTTCTATAAAATAAAAATTATGTATCAGGTCAGATATCAAAGTTTAACGTCAATAAAATAATCAAATTAAATAAAAATGAAAAAAAAATGAAATAAAAATACAAAAAAAACGAGCAATTATATTATTAAATAATGTTTATTATTGTACATAACAACTGTCTTTATAGTCGTGCAAGAGAGGGTCTACCGCAGCTACCAAAAGAGCTGATGACTTTGAAACAGCTATGGGGCTCATACACCTCAGAGCAGAGATTCCCAACCCAAACTCAGAGTCATCGACAACCAATGAATCCTGACCGATTTAAAAAAAAATTAACCAGGGCCGGACTACCCTGGGGCCTCCACAAGAAAAGGGCCCCCACAATAAAATAGAAAAAGTACTAGGCGATGCAGTCACTAAGCATAAGCTACGCTAGCGTAATACCTGAAAAAAGAAAAATGTTTTTGTTTCGATGGGAATTTTTGCGAATTTCAAAATTCGGACCGGTCACAATCTGGTCCTACACTTGTTGATTCGATTCCACACAAAAATTATTAAAATCAGTTAAGAACTCGGGAAGTTATGGTGTAACAGACATTGCGCCATTGAAGCTGATCCATGGGAGCTTCGCTCGCTCCGCTCCAATAAATTTCGACGGGTCAGCTACTATCACGTTTTTTCAAAACTGTTTTTTTTTTTAATTTTAAATGGTGGAATGAAGAAGCGCTTTTAATACAACAACTGTGTAACCCATATTCGCAATAAACGATTCTGATTTTTTATTTAAAAATAATCAGGGGCCACTGTTGCCCCAAAGACTCCAGATAATCTAACCCGATCCTGGATGTAACTACCGTTTTGAACGGGTTGAATAAGCAACCGGTTAAAAATAGTTCGGTTTACAAAATAGGACGCAAAAGTTTGAAAGCGTAAAAACCAATATTAACCGGTAGACTATAGCTTTATTTTAAAATGCTCCTATTGCGGAATCTTGGAATGGTATTAAGACATTGCTTAGTATGTTTTACTTACTTGCGGGCTTAAGGGGGCCAAAAATTTATAATCTTGAGTTTTAGAGTACTTTAGCACCTATTAATCCGCACTTGGACTGCATTGTGGGTAACAATAGTCCCATACAAAGGCTTTTGCATAAAAAGATATTCATAGGCTGTTTATTTTACACTAAAATAAATCTAATCGCAACGTAACAATATTTGTCGTTTTTGTAACAATAAAATTTAAATGAATACAAGAAATAAAAAAACATTCCCATCTCAAGGTAATGAGATAATATGAAATCGGTAGCACAATCACCCAGACACGAGACAATAAAAAGTTTCTTTTCAACATTGACCCGGACGGGAATAAAACCACACCACAACATTCCTCAATAACAATAAACGTTACTTCGTCATTTAACGAACAAAGCGACCCCCGTACCCCCACTCCTCGCTACAACTCCAAGTGATCTCCCTCAGTTCGTTTTAACAATTCAAATGAGCCAGACGTGCGGAGGGCCACCGTAAAGCCGAACTAACCTGCTGAACCCGGTGACGTGGCCAATGAAAACTTTTTATGACCACCATGAAAGTGCTTTTGCCGTCGAACCCCTACTACGTGACGGGACGGAACAAACGCGAGGAGGAGAAGTATTAAAAATGGCGTCTGACGGATTTCCTTGATGGGATTTTCAAGTTGTATCATACGGAATAAAGCACTGAATTAAGTTTGATTCCTCTTAGCATTATGATTTAAAATCATTTTTATTTTGTTAGGTGTGTGTGCCGCATCAAATAAATAAATTTTATTATTATTATATACTTATCTTTAATACTAACAGGTAGTGAGAATAAATTTATCATGGAAAGATTCGTCACTTGTGTAACTACCTTAACCATAAAACTTTATCATATGGAACTAATTATATTTGTGAACTTGTTATAAACTAGTTTTACATTTATATTTTTTTATTTTTTTATATATTTTATGCATTTTCAATGCGATCTTATCAGATAAATTATTATAATAGAAAAATACTAGAAAAATGAAACAACGATGATGAAACAACGCTGGCCTACAGCGTAAAATCAGGAATGTACTAGAAAATTTCGACGAGTGTTCGCAAGGCTCGGTAGCTCAATTGGGAGAGCATTGGACCGGATTTCCAAAGGTTGCGGGTTCGATTCCCGCCTGAGATTCACTTGTGACCCGAGTCGATTTTTTCTAGTATTTTTCTATTATAATAATTTATCTGATAAGATCGCATTGAAAATGCATAAAATATATAAAAAAATATAAATCTAACATGGCTGTTTCATCTTAATCGATTGACCAAACATTTGTAAAAATGTTTCTTTCGAATACGAGAGGATGTTCCTCTCATTGATGAAACAACGCTGGCCTACAGCGTAAAATCAGGAATGTACTAGAAAATTTCGACGAGTGTTCGCAAGGCTCGGTAGCTCAATTGGGAGAGCATTGGACCGGATTTCCAAAGGTTGCGGGTTCGATTCCCGCCTGAGATTCACTTGTGACCCGAGTCGATTTTTTCTAGTATTTTTCTATTATAATAATTTAGTTTTACATTTTTCTTTATAGCTGATTTTGGATATACAAACAGTTAATATATTATTTCTTGAATTTTTTTACACATAATACTTTGCCACTAGCAACTTTTACCACGTAGTAATCATGGAATAGTGTACAATTGCAAGCGTTGTACTTGAACGAAATCTATTTATATCCACATATAAAAAGCCAGATTTCGTTCCAGTACAAACCATGTTATGTTAAGTATTTTATTATCTGTGATTACATATAGTCAGTAAGGTTATTATAATATTTAAGTTAAGTACTAGATATTATATCAACTATTATGTATTTTCATAAATACACTTATTTATTTTTATTTCAATTTTGTATGCTTTATAACATTGAAACTGCAGCTAACAAATAATTAATTTACCTGTCTTTAAACCGACACGCCTTTAAATAAAACCTTTAAAGAATATACGACGCTTTTATGCATATAAATGCATCGTATAAACAGTTAAAGAGGTTTAACTAAACAATACGATGAAAAGTGGGATAGGCGCGAAACGTAAGACCCATCTGTCTCTTTTCCTATCGGTTAGCTATCTGTAGTAACATTTTTACTGTGTAATGATATAAAAGGATTTTTGACGAAAACGGCAAGAATCCTTCATATTATTGCGAAGTGTTTTATATATTTGGAAACAATAATTATTAAGAAATCAAAGATCATTTATGAGAATTTGTTTGCAATTTCCTTTACTGAACACTCCGATAAAAACAATTTTTTACCGAACATTCCGTAGGTACATTGCTACATGCGTTTAAATAGTTTTTTTCACAAATACAAAAATTGGATTACATCATTTATTATTGGAAAATTCACTCAGTTAGACGTAGAAAATCTTATATCCATTAAAATTTTAATGGATTTTCAACTTTTAAACCAATACTTAGAATTCATAATCAAATACGAAAATAAACAGTTTGCTTGTTGATCGGAGAGGTTTTCCTCATTTTGGCAAAATATATTTAGGCATCGTTTAAATAACTTGATATAACATGCTGGCTAGTAAGAAAAAAAAAATCTAACCTAACCTGACATCCAATGTTTACCAATTTATGCCATTATATTTCTTTTTTGGAGTGTTGTTATCGGTACATTATGTATCGTGGTTGCATTAAGACCTTATTTGCATTCAGTACAAAGCCGACAAATTTGTCAAATAATTTAAAAAGTCGCTACATCCTTAATAATGCGCACAGCAAAGAGTCCCTCCCTGTAGCCAGGATAAATAGGCACCTTCTGGGTTAGCTCGTTCCATCGTGGGTCCTGTTTTGACCCCCGGGCTTGATTGGGATCAAGAGCGAACCGAAATATAAAAAAGTAACTCACACTTTTTCTTAAGTAATCTTCATTATAAACGTTATAATTTAAATAGATTACAATATTTTCTATCACCATTTAATTTATCACACGTGATAAAAAAGTGAGAATCTTTAGTAGGGCCTGTTACAAGACAAGTGTTACATTTAAACCGTATGTAGAGATAAGAGAATCGTGACTCCTCCAGTTGCAGGATGTGCTGTCAGAACTGTTCATAAGACAGATTTGTTCACAAAGTGAACATAAACGTAAAACACTCCCCATAAATGTTTCTTACAATAGATAGTACAAACTTATCTTGTTCTTATTTCATGCAACTTCGTGCAAGTGCGATATTATCAGACTTCTGGAGATGAGTTTAATTCCCTGACCTGTTAAGCAATTGTGGAACAGCCAGGTTAAAACATACCTGCACCCATTCATTGGATATAAATTATAATTATATTATTTCTTACATTTACACCAATTAGCCTAGCCCAAAGTAAGCACTATAAGGCTTGTGTTATGGATAGTAGGATAATGGATAGACATACATATATGATATATAGACATGTTATCTCTACTATATAAAGGAAGGACTTGTGTGTTTGTTACCATACCAGCAACGCGTGGCCGGGTTATACCAGCAATTAAAGTTACCATAGCAACGCGTGGCCGAGTTATTTGCCCCGACTTAATACAGGATAGGTTTCATTTTAATTTATGATAAACCAGAAACGCGTCGCCGAGTCGTCAAGTATTAACAGAAATAAATATAAATATCCATGACTCAGGTAGAAATGCTCGTATTCATCACACAAAAATTCCGGGATTCGAACCAAGGATAGTTGATGCGAAAGGCACGATCGCTACCGTTACACCAAACGGTCGGTATCTAATTTTCTGCAGCACTTTTATTTTATTTCCTTTTTTTTAATTCCAATCTTCTTGCCAATTTAATTATATATGACTCTGACTTCCGTTCTTTGTTATCACTTGCCTCATCAGCCAGGGTGGTGGCTGAATCGGTGCTTGACCTATACCCGGATGAAATTTTGTTGCATCAAGCTTTACCCTATTCCTGCTGCTGCACACAGGTACCTATAATGGTTGTGTAATGAATTTAATAACTTAATCTTGTTATTTTCTTTTAACGGTAATGTATAATGTGTGTACAAATGGAATAAAACGTATCTATATATGTATATGATAAATACTAGCATCAATACATAACACTTGGGATTTCATATATGCTTCTATAGATAGATAGATATATTATTTATTTGCATGAAAGGCACACACATACAAAACACATGACAACAGCAAAGTAAATAAGAAAAAAAAACGACAAATACAACAAATATACATAGCACTCTACTGACAAAAAGTGTCACAGCGATGCAAAAAGGCCAAACTTCAACGATATATTTGCACTAAAAGAGCAAAACGCTGGTTTTCAGCTTTTGCCCGCAGTAAGAGGCGAGGACCGGGTATGATTATTTTGGGTTTCTACAACTATTACTTATCTATAAATCATATAATATATGTATGAAGAAATAGTATTATCTCTAGTATCATTAATATACTTAAGCCTCAAAATGCGTGCTTTGGACTAGACTAATTGGTGTAAACGTAAGAAATATTATTTTACAAAAAGGTTAATAATATGTTTCTTTCTTTAACAAAAAGGTTATTTAAGATTTAAAATACGCATTTAACCACTTCTCCAAGCCCTCAGTCTTTATAGACACATTTAAATTTTATAGAAATTAATACAAAAAGTGAAGGTTTTTTGGAGTAATTTTTTATATAAGGTTTTTATATAATACTAGCTGACGCACGGCCACGCATTTCTGTGGCTCAGGTATAATACGTTAAATGATATATAGTCTATAACTTTTCTCGATAAATGGGCTATCTAACACTGAAAAAAAAATTGAAATCGGACCATTAGTTCCTGAGATTAGCGCGTTCAAACAAACAAACTCTTCAGCTGTATAATCTATACTAATATTATAAAGAAGTAAAGTTTGTGTGTTTGTATATTTATTAAATTGTAAGGGGTAATCTCGGGATCTACTGAACCGATTTTAAAAATTCTTTCACCATTAGAAAGGCACATTATTGCTGAGTGTCATAGGCTATATCGAATTCTAGAAAAAAAGTAAAGAATTTTGTCCAGCCGTGCGAAGCCGGGACGGGCCGCTAGTATTGGTATATAAAATGAACGAATGACAGCGTTACTTTTTATGTGAGCAACCTATCGCTTTTATTTTGAAGTTCTTTTTTATTATACTCTGTGCATGTTCATAGACAATCGTTCTTAAGGAGTAAACTCTACTTGTCGAGACACTGTTTTTATTAAGAAAACAATTGACCTTCTTGTTAATTTCAAATAAATATATCAAAAAGGTTATTTGTTACTCCAAACTACAATAGTATTACTCTCACGATTAAGTATTTACAAACAGGGTGATGTCGCAATACTATTGTTAATATCGATGTTTTGGATTTAGACAATCGATGATGCAATCGATTACCTAAGTCTCCGCATTCTTAATGAAAACTCGATTCATAAGTTCCTTTTATAACTTATATTTTCCTTTTTTAAATTATATCATTTGAAACAGCATATTTGTGGTTTCCACTTCCTTTTCTTTAGTAATTTAATATGAAATTATATATTTCATTCAAATGCATTAAAATGAGTTCTTATCAATCGCCCAAATTATAACTATCACCCATTCAGGTCGTCTTTTAACTGACAAAAAGAATGGGCATAAGAAACTCGTCAACTTTAACACAAGTTACGATCACACATTAAATATAATCCATACTACCGTATAACATATATCTCTGTATGTACATTTATTTCCAATTCAATGGCCAATTCTATGATAAATATTCGTTTTATGTCTTACTGACACTAATTCTACATTTTAATTTTCGTTTGTTTGTCTGTATGTCCTTCTATAAGACAAGAACGTGTTAACCGATTGCGATGCAATTTGGTATATAGGTATAACACGTGATCGCGCAAATGATAGACTATATATCATATCGCTAAAAACCTTATAGTTCTAAATTATATTATAAACATGAAAGTAAGTGTGTAGGTTACACTTTCACGCCTTAACTACTCAATCGATAATCATGAAAGTTTGCATACACTTTACCAGGAGTACAGAAAAGTACATAGAGTACATTTTATCCAAAAAACACTGTTCCAGAGGAAGGAGGTTGTAGAAATATAACTTTTAATCGGTAATCTACATTAACACGAGCAAAGCTGCGGGAAAATGCTAGTAAATTATATATTCTAACAGTATGGTAATGCTTCCTTTACTTCATTTATTAAAACAAAGTCAACAAAGAAGGTATTACAAGAAATAATTCAACTTCTGTCAAGTGTCTGACGCCGTTATACCATGGACAAGTTGATTTTTGTCTAATTACTTCTTTATATATAAACATGTAACAGTAAAATATATTGTTTTGAACTTTCATGGTCACCCACATTATTCTATACGTTGTAAAAGAAGGAAATGTAATTTTAAACCTCACAACATCTCTCTTTGTATAACAATCAACCTACATTTCACAATGAAACATTTAATTTGATTAGTATTAATTAAAACGGGATACTGTTCGGTGAATAACCGCACCTTTTTTTAGGTGCTGGCAACACTATAACTCAATAACATTAATTATTTTAATTAGTTAGCAAACTTAATCGCTAGATATAAGCTGTGACGTAATAAACTCAAGTGAAAAATCATTCGAGTTATGATTTTGTGGAAAATCTAATTTATTCATTAAAAAGTTTGTACGGTAGCAAGCAACCTCATCGGTAAGGGTACAGTCGCCTCACTTCGTCCCCATCGGTTCCTCTTTTTCTAAACAGCGCCATCTAGTTTAAACACTTCCAATCTAAAGTTACTTGCATCAGACGGCCATTGCAAAAGTTTGGCGGTGGAATGTAGCTCCTGTGTTGAAATTAAATTAAAGGTAATTATTTTTTGACTATTTAAAATAATAAAGGAATGTTTCCCTAAACTTTGATGTTTTGTTTATTACTCTACTCGTGATACTTTTTTCAATATTTTATTTTTACAAAAAAGGGGACGTTATTTGGCGACTTTACTTTACTTTTTTCAGGGCATATTTCATTTGGCCCCTGAAAGTTCGCCTTGGTCTGCCTAAGGTTACGTGTCATAAAAATAACTGAAGCACTAGTGACATACGTTGTGATAAGATATATGTTACTCTACGCTTAGTTACTTAACGTTTCTTTTCACTCAGATATAATTATCTCGTACCGTTAATGCTTCTTGATAGTTTTTAGTCGACTGTTCATATGGACAAAGTATTTATAACTCACCGTGGTGTATTAATTAAAAAGTGTAACCGGAACGCATCAGTACGCGTGGCGTGTTGCCTATTAGATTCAAGTGAATCGGAACGCATCGATAAGTAGTTGCGATGGCGTCTTCGCGCCATTATTGAGTTTTGGCAATCAGGGGGGTGGTTTATATGACATTAAGGTAAATAAGAAAACGAAAAATAATAGTTACTTACATTGCAATTGTTGTGTTTTGAAATCATACTTATATGTTCTTTTGATCGCTAGAAAAGTTTAATTTTAAATAAACTAGCTAACCCGACCTCGCGTTGTTCATATAAACCGGCGAAGCGTTGGTGGTATAACCCGGCCACGCGTTGCTGGTATAACCCGGCCACGCGTTGCTATGGTAACGTTAATTGATTATAAAAACTGTTATTCTTAGGCTTATGGTAACTATATATGGTAACAAACACACAAAGTATTGTCATAATATAATGTACTGATAATCGCAAATAATATATTGCATCTTATGATATGAGTCCCACATGCTATTTGCTGCTATTAGACCTTTTAGTAGTGTTTTAGTAGAAAAAAATTAGGAAAAACTTATTGCAAATAGAAATATAAATTCGCTCGTTATCAATTATATTTGGTCATCCTACATCATTTAGTCCGTACGTTTGGCTCGACAGTAGCGATCCTACCTTTCGCTTTTCTATCCTGGGCTCGAGTCCCAGAAGGAGCAGATATTTGTGTGATAAATACGAGCATGTGTATTTATTTCTATTTATATGAATAGTACATTATACATATATGTCTATTTGTTTTTCTAATGTCCATAACACACAAGAGAGCACTTTCTTTGAGATGGCCAATTTGTGTGAATGTAAGAAACATTTTTTTTAATGTGAAAATAGGTAAGCGCTTGACTGCTATCTCGCCTGATGGTAAACGATCTAGGGTGTGACGCGCCTGCCTAGAAGATACCTATTCACTCGTGACTTGAAGACCCCTACATTGTATTTATCAGAAAACAGACTCAGGCAAAGAGTTCCACGTCCTAAGCAGCTTAAGCGTTCGACTTGTGGCGCATCTATCTCTCTTCCACTTCATGAAGTGAAAAGTTAATGTGGTTTCCATTGTTTATTACAATTACATTATTTAAGGCCTCGTAGAATTTTATATTATAAATGAATTTTAAAAAAAAATACTTAGTAATGCATAAAGTTTGACTAGAAAAATCCCACAACCACAAATCAACTGTCACTAATACCTTTAATAGTTGTATAAAAAACATTTGAACGCGAATTGAAAAACGTTGAAACGTTGAATTAGTATAATAATATACAGTTTCACATGTTTTAGAGTTCCCATGCGCATGCGCACATCGTACGTTACACTTTATACAAACACGCGAAAACTGTTTGAATATTCTATGTCAAAACATTCGTATAATATACACAGATTTTACTCGGCTTCCATATATCTTGTAACACAAATATTAGGATGAGATAGTTTAAAATTTCCCTAAAAGTTTTTAAGGGAAGTGAGGCAATAGCGAAAATATGATATGAATGGCACTACTGAAGGGGAACATGTATCCTGTGGAAAGAAGAAAGAAAGAAAGAAAAAAATTACATACAGCAAACAAGAGTCAAGGAGAAAATAAGACAGCCAGACAAGGGAACGTAAAGGATGTGAAAAATTACTATGATAATATAAAAATAAATAAATAAATATTTCTTACATTCACACCAATTATCCTAGCCCAAAGAAAGCACTCTAAGGCTTGTGTTATGGATACTAGGGGAACGGATAAACATACATGTATGACACATAAATATGTAAAATTCATAGAAATATATGTAATCGCCCATGACTCAGGTACCAATGCTCGTATTCATCATACAAACATCTGCCCCTTTGGGATTCGAACCCTGGGCCGTCGGTGCGAAAGGCAGGATCGCTCCCGTTGCACCAAACTATGATAATATAACTTAAAAACTACTGTCTCAGCATTTTGCCTCTGTGTCATACAGAGTTAGCCAGAATAGACATAGAAGCGCTGTTATTCAGACATCCAGACGCACTGCAGGCTACCCTTTCTTGGTTGTTATTCCTACCTGTCGCACTAAGCGCTCTCCAACATCTTTCATAACGCGCACAGCAAAGGAGTGGAACTCCCTCCCTGCGTCTGTATTTCCGAGAACTTATAACCCGTCTATTTTCAAAGCCAGGGTGAATAGGCACCCTCTGGGTTAGCTCGTTCCATCGTGGATTCTGTAATGGCACCCGGGCTTGATTGGGATCAAGAACAAACCCATCCTAAATAAAAAAAAAAAGTATAAAAATAATAACTTTTTTTTTTATTCTAGATTTTGGATCTGGCCTTCCTTCAAAGGTTGGTTAATGGAAATTTGAATTGTCCACAATTGCTAAGTAAACCTAATTTTAGGATTACACTGAAACTTCCGCGTCTGTCAAGATATTCCCTTTTTTCACCGAAATCATCCAAAAGTAACCTTGGTCTTAACTCTCCTCTGAACAGGTTACAATCTCTTTACAATGCATTGAGTAAGAACGAAGATATTGACATATTTCGGTTTAACTTATCTACCTTTAAGAGAAAATTAGTTGACCTCCAACGCTAAGTCGGTGGTACGTAAGGCTATTGCTTATGATTGTAACTTTATTTTGTCATTAGGGCACTGTTAAGTTTCTGCTTAAGTGTTTATATTCCCTGAAAAAATTGCTAGGCAAGCTTCTTTTCAGTGCTTTTTTATAATTAACTTTGTAACTTTTATTATCTCATTATCAATAGGTTAAGACGATGTGTTTTGTATTTCTGCTCCCAACTTTTTTATTTTTTTTATTATGCTTTCCGTGGCAGCCTTTCAGTAAGGCAGCACCGTATTGATGCTACCGTAAAAATGTAACATTAGCTTGTAAGGTGTACCAACAAGACTGTTGGTTGTCCTAATAAAAAATAAATAAATAAATAAATTTGAATTTCGAACACTATAGTGTCATGGAGTTCCTAAGCCCCAAGCCTGTGACCCACCGCATCGCCAGTCATATTAATTCTAGACGCATCATTTTATTCTCATTGGATGCTTAATCAAGGCGAATGTATATGCGCACGGGCACGCGTAGGTACTATGCTGAATGATTCTGAGAAAAATTTCGCTGAGAACAATACAAACACCTGTTTGGTGGTATTGTCCGTTGGATGGGTAGTAGGTACCTACTTATGGCGGTAAAGGGTGCATTTGAATGCGTTTAATAAATTTAAATATGGAGTATTTTAAATCCGGTTGCTTATATGCACTGCATTAGTTATGCACGTACATTCGAATATACTGAGTGCACAAAAGACCTTTAAAAATAAAAGTAAAATTAAAAAATAGTTCAAAATATGGGTTGCATTTAGAATAGAGTCCCCTCAATGTAGGTATATTAAATGTTTGGGGGCTTTCACTGTATTTTACTGATACCTTCTATAAAGATTTTAGTAGCCGAAGAGTTGAATATATTAGTAAAAAAAAGACAGTTTACGGACGATAATTTTACGTATTAGCGTCATAAAAAAACATTGATGATAAATTGCATACTTTAATGAATTGAATTGAATTATTATCACTGAATTATCATTATTTTGTATAATTCAAAGGAGTTAACTGATTTTTTTTTCGATAAATTAACATTAAGTTGTTGTAATAAACAATGGAAACCACATTAACCTTTCACTTCATGAAGTGGAAGAGAGATAAATGCACTTGTTCCGTGCTCTCGCTTGCACGCTCGGCTCAGGCGGAACGTTACACTTTTTCGTGCGTGCAGCCGGTGTTCATCGATTTATAAGACGTTATCACGTCAAAAAGTGAAACGAAACGATTTTTCTTAAGAAAGGCGCAAAACAGATCAAAAATAAGTTACACTACAGAGGTCGTGAACATGGAACGAAACGTATTGCCGCCGTTCATTTTGCTTTGCGTTAGTTCTTGTTACTTTGAAACAGACCGATATTTGCGATGGCTGATCAAATACTGAGTAGGTAAATAAATAATATAAGAACATCACAGCATTATATATTCTGAAGCAACGACGGAACCACAACAAACAGCCAAATATAGAAAATTTTGGCGACCGGCAATCCTACAGGCTGCATTGCACAGCCTTGCCAGCCTGGATGGATCCCGTAATGTACCACGGAATCCCCCATTTTAGACGAGGTAGTTGGTCCAACCCGATGCTCTCTAGGATGGTGACTGTCAAAATTGGCCCCACCGGACTACGTCGGCGCTGAGGGTACATTCTGCAGATTTTAGTGGGCAGGCCTCCAATCCTTCATCGGGCACTAGGCTGGGCAGGAGAGTTCCACATAATGTCCGCCACACTCCTAGCGGCGGCAAATGCGTAATACAGTTTCTGCACGATAAAAAAAGAAAAAAAAGTAACCCGTAGCGATATCGATAGCCAACTTCTGCTCCCCGGGACCAACGGTGTGTGAGGATGTATACTAAGGTTTTTAGCGGGTAGGCCTCCATTGGACACTAGGCCGGTTTGTGGATTGGAAGAGAGTCCCACATAACTGCGCTGCAGTATGCGTAATGCATTATCCTTAGTATAAATTAAAAAAAAAGGATTTGTTCTTGCCGGCATGACAAAGATCATTTAGCTCTAAATCACCTCTAAAATTATGTTATCATTCACGGACACCTACAATGTAAACAAAAAATAATTATAATGTCCAATCCCAGTTCCTGCGAAGCTATAAAACGAATTCGCCACCGGATCCTAATGAGACGAATAGTGACACATGTTTACATATAACTAGATATATTATTTGTCAAAACAATAGCGTAATAATACTCTAAATTGGTACTAAACGCCTCACATTCGCATATCCGTCTTCAGATATCGGTGTTCAAACGTGAGAAGAATTGGAAATTCATTTAAAACGGAAATTCGGTTTATAAATAGAATCGAAACTGTCGCCTTTATCTTACGACGGTTTGGTGCAGCGGTATTGATCCTTCCTTTCGCTCTGATGGTCCAGAGTTCGAGTCCCGGAAAGGGTAGATGTTTGTGTGATGAATACGAGCATTTTTACCTGAGTCATGGGTATTATTACATATATATCTGTAGGTAAATATTAAATATATATGAACATCTATCCGTTTCCCTAGTACCCCTTATATAAGTCTCTAATGCCCGGTTTCTGAGGTACAAATAACTGTGGTTTATGTGTTCGGTAACACTATTGGTTCGATAACCTAGACAAATGCGTTTCCGAACAACGCATCGTTTGTTAAACTCCGTTTAAACTAAGATCAACTTAACTGGCCATTTTGTACCGTTTATCGATTCGATAACTATAGCAAACGCCTCATATTCATAAGTTTGAGGTTATTTACTTGCATATTATTATTTAATAATAGTATTTATACGTATTGTGAACAGTAATCAGTTTTTTGTATTGTTTAGTATTTGTATAAATAACATTAAAAGTTCATCCGAGTCCTATCTGGAAGTTTTGGAGTTTGCATCCGATATGTCAGTGCACAGATACCTAAGAAATAGAAGAAATCCTTTTGAAATGTTCTAAAATGAAGAATTTAAATTGAGATATCGTTTTCACCTTGAATAAAGTTAAGCACAAAACCGCTGTCACTAAAAATACCATATGAAGAAATACATTAATAATAAACAATGAGCTTGACATTTACTTTTTTGTGATTTGTCAAAGATGTCTTTCTATATACAGCCAGTGAAAATATTTAACTATTTTAATCTATATAATATAATTTATAAAAAGTGTGATCACTTTACACTTCTTTAATTTTGCAGACATAATAAAATTAATATCACTAAGATTATTACCCATTTTTGATGATAAAACGGAATTTTAGTACCTTATTGTAATCAGGCCCACCTAGCGGCAGTTAAAAGAACTGCTTATCTGTCCGATAACTATTAAACCGTGCTTTATGTATTCAGAAACGCATTGATAGATAAACGACGTTTATCATTTCCATAACTTTAACGGACCAATAGCTAATGGGGATTTAACTAGTGACTTCAGAAACCGGGCATAAGTGCTTACTTTGGGCTAGGCTAATTGGTATGAATTTAATAAAAAAAAATGTCAAAAATAAAAATATTTAAGTAAATAAATTGAATATCCAACACTTACAGAACATAACAATTTATTACTGTCACTCTTATTTTCTTATTAGACGACAGAGACAACATCTGTTTAAAATTAGGTCTAACGATCCGCGTTATATCAAAAGCCCCGGAAGGCGAGTATAGATGAAGGTTTTTTAGTCAAGTCTTATACCATTTTAAAGCTATTGTAATCTTTTATCAAGATAGTTACAATATTTCTTACATTCACAACAATTAGCCTAATCCAAGTCAAAAACTTTAAGACTTGTGTTATAGATGCTAATGTAACGGATAGACATATTAATAATACATAGATCACTAGACACATATAGTAATATATAAATACCCATGACTCAGGTACAAATGGTCGTATTCATTACACAAACAATTGCCCCATCTGGCAGTCGAACCCAGGACTGTTGGCGAGAGAGGCAGGATCGCTACCGTTGCACCAAACGGCCGGTAAGGTAGTTTGTAAAACTATTCACAATACTTAAAATCAGTAAATTTGTCAAGTTATAACCATTTATTGACAAATTGACTTTAATAGGATAATAAAAATTATAATTTTATTTTCAAGGTTTAATTTGTTTGCTGCAATTGCTTCTTAAAGCCGTTGCAGTAAGGCCGTCTCTTAAGTTTATCTCTGTTTTATTTTCTATGTAATGTTCTTTTGTTTCTTGTAATAAAGTGTAATTTATTTATTTTTTTGAAAGGTCAATCTTTCATATTGGGAAATAAAGCTTACTATGGTATTATTTGTGAAACTAATACACAAGTTATTATAAAACGAAACTTAAAAATGATAAGTTGAAAATTATTACTAGCGCTATAACCTTTCAATTAATATTAATAATAATCCTAATTATATTATGACAATACTTTATGTGTGTGTTTATTACCATATTGTCAGTAATCTCTACGGACTAAGACTACGGTCTACGGTCATAAAAGAAGGACTTTGTGGATTTGTTACCATATATAGTTACCATAGTTACCATAAGCCTAAGAATAACATTTTTTGTAATCAATTAATGTTAGCATAGCAACGCGTGGCCGGGTTATACCAGCAACGCGTGGCCGGGTTAGCTAGTAAGATAGTAATTTAAAAATAGATTTTCCACGCTTTCGCATTTCTACGAAAACAAAACACTATTCGCAATTGATACACTCCTGATGTGTGGCAAATTAGCATCGGTTGATGCTCCATATATCGCATTATGGAGCTCGGGGCGCGCGTGAGGCTAGTTAAATTAGTAAAGTAAAGTAAAGAAAAGTTACATATTCATTCAGTGTAGACGTCAGATATTTATTGATATAAGAGACCAATCTGTCCAAGAACAATGTCCATTTGATAACTTATCCTAGTCAGTACTGGCAACATTAAATAAAAAAAGTGTGTGTTTCAGATCCGACGCACAAAAGGAGTTTACTCCTTAAGAACGATTGTCTTTGAACAGACAGAAAATAAATAAAACAAAACCTGAAAATAAATGTGAAACGTAGCGCTGTCATTCGATCACAAAATTTAACTTTGCATATTTTTGAAGTGAAAACTTCTTTAGCGGCGTTGAAAGTCGATGAAACGAAAAGGCGACAATAAAAAGAGACAGACACATAAATTCATAAGATTTAACGTAGGAGAAAATGAGATAGGAAACGTAATGTGCGTTTGTTAATACGTGTTCGTGTGCACGCGTAGTACAAAGCTTGAGAGAAGGCATCACAACAACTGTGGTATTTTTGTATACGTATACGTATTATATTTTTTTCTTACCTGGCGCCTTATATGAAAATCAATTATTAAAGAGTTACTCAGAAAAAATGGGGGAAGTAGTTTTCAGGGTTAGTTATTTGTAAATATTATAATATATCACTGTAAGCATAATGGAGTATATTTGAGTATAACGCAAATGAAAAAATCAGCTTGATAGCGCAACGTTCTGACTATAATTATGGAAGATAAACAACTTTAGCCAGGGCCGGTTTCAAGATGGGTGAACCAAAAAAATCTCTAGCTCCAAAGTGAAAGACAAAACGATAAAGATAATACATTAACATTGATTCATGCTGCATTTGCAGATGTTAGCACTAGGTCCGCGTGTATTATGGCCGATTTGTCCTATAGTGTTTTCACAGGATAACCTATCTTCCATCAGTAGAATATAGTAGTTAAATCAAAATGATTATGATTCAAAAAACGGAACTCGCGCAATTGGTGATAGCCTATGTGCCATCAATGTCAAAGGGCAAAAATGTGGCCAATTCTATTTTAATAAAAAAAATAACGTCAATTGCAATACCTAGGTAACACTGAAAATGTTTAGAAAATGAAAAACGGCTAAATGGAGAAAGTTGCCAATATTCTAAAATTTAAATTCAAAAAAGTTTTCATTAGCAATATTTCTAACTGGCCAGTTTTAAACATTTTCAGTGTTACCCACGTACTTTTACAAATATCGAACAATCTATGAATAAGAAACAGATATGTCATTTTTATATTTTTATTAACATTTTTTTCTTTAAAAAGATCGTATTATTTTTTTTTTTTTTACTTTCAAATCTTAAGCAAATATATGGGTTTTTTAATTTCATCAATAAAAATAGATCCACCAAAATATCGGATATAAGACTACCGAAGTTGTCGGGAGTTGGTAATTATATCTTAATTTAAGGTTTCAAAGTAGAAAACATAAATAGAACGAGATTGTTATGAAGCATAAACTGAACAGATACTTGGTTTCATTATGTTCTCTTCTGGTCGTGGGGAAATTCTTGTCCACCTTATTTAATACGTATGTTGCCTGAGTTTACGAGGAAGAGTAGATGATCATACGAAACACACAGACAGAAAGGTTGACGAACAACACGTTATCTGTCGGGGTTGAAAATAGGCTTGACACATTAGCGGGAATTTTGTGGCAGTTTTGTCTCCTTCCTGTCTTTTTCTGATTGGAACAACAAAGTAATAATGTTTTGATTGTCTACCAAAGATTAAATCAATCTAAAAGTAAAAGCAAGATGCTCGATAATGGTTTAAAAATTAAAATAGATAGGTAAATTTTAACTAAAATAAGACAGAAAATTTGAATTAACAATGTTTTTTAGGCTAAATCAAACAACAACTTATATATTGTATTGTATTTTATTTTATGCATTCACAATGTCATATTTCTATGAGATATAAAATACGCCTGTAAAAACCAACCATGCCTCCGACCCATCAGGTGGGATTTGAACCCGACTTTTCACTATCCGGGCGAGTGCTCTAACCGCTGAGCTACCGAGACGCTGGCAGATTTGTCGAAATTTAGTTGGCATGTTAAACGTTAACTACCTTCAACATCGAAAGTAATTTACAAATATTAAACATTCGATTAAGATGGAACCAGCTATAATAATGTATATATTTTTATCTTTTGCATTCACAATACCATATTTCTATCAGATATAAATAGCTTATCTATTGTTTTAAACTTTCGTGATAATTTGCATTACAATAAAGGGAAGCCTATATCAGTTATATCAAAGATTTTATAAACGAAACAAGAGTTTTTAAAGCTGTTATATGTAATTATCATTCAAAACACGAGTTCATACATTGTCAAGCACAATGTCACGTTAGTATTATCCAATCGCTCGTAAGTTGGCAATCCTTCACCGCCGTGTGTCACGCAGTTATCTAAGGATTAAGGTCCTCTAATTGCGAAGTTTACGAGTTGATCCAGAGAGCCGCATTGAGTTGTCTACATTGTGATTCGCAGCGAGTTTCAGACTGACAGCTTTATCAGACCATGTCGCGACCAATTGCTAAGCAATGTCTTGATAGCCCATACAAATATTTGTCGGAGTCACAAAGGAATTCACCGTTCCGACATTAATTTCCGATTGAAAATTGAATTGGGATGAAATTTAAAAAGTTAATGTTTTAAAAGGTGCAATGGTAGCGATCCTGCTTTTTGCACCGACGGTCTTGGGTTTGAACCCAAAAGGGTTATTTGTATGATGAATACGAGCAGTGCTGAATTTACATATTTGCCGCCCCAAAGCTATAAAATTTTTGCCGCCCCTTCTGACCTCTAAAATTAGATGGACTATTCACAATAACATTAATTCCTTTTTTTAGTGAATAATCTAGTTTCAAAATTATTTTTACAAGTTTTTGGGTATATTTTTAAGCTAAGAAAAGCATAGCTTTGTTTTTACTGCACTACTTATAAGGTGTGGTGGGTTAAGGAAGAAAGGTATAGCCCGATAGTGCTAATCATGCACCCGTTAACGTCAAAATAGCCAGCAGTTGGTATTACTAGGTCGGCGGTGGCGGGATGCGGAGGAGGTACGCGTTGGCCTCGTACTTGTCCTTGTACCTCGTGTCCGCGCAGCCTTACTTTTTTCTGTACTATTTTTTAGACCAATTTTGCCGTTCCCTAATTTTGCCGCCCTAAATTTCAGCTTTTTCAGCTTCTATGGTAAATCCGGCACTGAATACGAGCATTCCTAAGTCATGGGTGTTTACATATATTTCTGTGAATATTACGCATCTATATAATATAAATGTATATGTATACGTTACTCTAGTATCCACAACACAAGTCTTACGGCTTGGGTTAGGCTAATTGGTGTGAATGTAAGAAATATTTATTTACATTTTATTTTATTTTACATTAAATTGCTAGATTGTATTAAAAGAAATAAGGATTGAAGTCCAGTCTGACGCCTGAGAAAAGTTGTTTTTGTTTTTAGATGTAAAAATTACATAGCTGTTTCTTCTACATCGACTATTCGATACTTGAATATGTATAATATTCGATGTTGTAGGTACTAGTATTTTGAACATGAGGAGATAGTCTATCAAGGTCTTTATAACTTAATTGAAAGAGTACTCGCCCGGATAGCGAAGGGGATGTCGATTCAAGTCCCGCCAGTCACAAGTTGTATTTTTTATTAATATTATTGAAGTATAAACAAATTAAGGCAGATTTAGGTTTTTTTATTTGACCAAGATAATTGCGTTCAACAAAACAGTTTTACATACGATTTCATAAGAGTTGCATCAAATTTAGCTCACGCAACTTAGCTCTCCTTATTTATATGATAAATCTGGCAACAGTTAAATTCTCTTGTTAGTTACTAGTTTTCTCTATAATACAATAAAAAATAACTCTTTACTGTTTACACCACAAAAACAAAATAGATATTAAAAAAAAGAAAAGTTCTTAATAACTACCATGTAACGACGTTTTATCGCGAAAAAAGATCTGTACCAGAGAACCTTTGAATGGCGAGGATTATTAGGAAGCATGCCGTGGTCCGTCGTAACCAAGGTCGCAAGTGGACACATTGAACCACGGCAGAGTTTGGTAAGTCCTTGGGTTTTAGTGCGTGAGGTATCCCCGGCCTATGCTCCGTGCGGCATGGTTAAGGGGAGTCCGAACATATCCCCGCCTTATACTCGCGGCGTAGGAATCCGTAAAGATTTCGCCTGGGTCAAAAAAAGGATTACTAAACAAAATAATTAATATTTAGAAATAAACTGTAATTTGAGAACTGGAATAACCTGTATGTGATGCTAATCATGACACACTACATACAAACACATTCACACATGCACATGCACACGTATACGCAAACGTACACACCCACAGACATACACACACAAACACAGATTTTTATATATGTATTTACACAATAATAATAGGTACCATTATAAAAGATTTTCTTTTGCTATTTGTAAACTTAGATAACTATATTAAACAATAAACACATAACCTTAATTATTGTTATGCGAGAGTGATTTTCTCCTGGCACAAGTGTTTTCACACTCAAAAGGAGAAATCAACCTTGATTCTTGTTACATTTTTTTTGTTGTTGTTTAATAAATCATTTTTTCATTTACATTTCATTTTTCAGTTTCATTTCATAAACAAGAACAACGGCTGTATAACTATAAAATGAAAATTACATTTAATTACGACGAATTCAAATCAAATCAAAATCATTAATATACATAAGGGCAAAGTTCATGAGGTGTGTTCATAACAGTATCCACGACGAATAGGGAACAAATAATTTATCTAGTAATAACAATTACTTTATGTTATGTTTTCAGAATTAACATTTTAAATTTTAAAACGGAGTGTTATAATATAACTCATAAATTATTTTGATATTAAAAGTAAAAAAATATAATTATTAATATTTGTGTCAAGGTTTAATTAATTTTATAGTCGACTAACGACAGCATTCACAAACGCAAAGTTATATGGAATTCAAATTTGAAATGTTTAACATTTCATTTATTAAACACAGCAGACTGACATAACGTACCATAACAATACCGACCGGATTAACAAAAACTTTGATATTTACCCATTTCGTGATTAAATAAAAAGCATTTTTATTTCAATTAAATTAGCATTTTATTAAAAATTAAACATTCGGCAACCAATGGGCAAAGCTTAGTCAGTCTCCAACATCGCGGCCAGAAGCTTGCAACAGTATAAAAAGACTCTTCCAAAGGGCCCAGTTCATCCCAGAAGGATGAACTGGGCCCTTTGGAAGAAAACCCATGACACGTACAATAGCCCAATCAAGAAGTTAAGAGCGGAAACAGCCCCGTAAAATCATGATTTTTTCAGTTATACTGTGTGTGAGTCGAAACGCTAGTATTAAATAAAATAATAATAACTGCAATTTCACTAACCATAAAAAGAATTCGTTCTTTTATTTCAAGTATGGGGGTTGGCAATTTGAATAGCGGGCAAAACGAATTCGTTTAACTTATTTCCCAATTGGAAACGATAGCTCCGCGCCCACTCACGCGAACATTGCTTTATGACCGTTTAGTGCAATGGTAATGATCCTGGCTTGCGCACTGTCGGTTCGCGGTTCAAGTATCAGAAGTCTATTTCGCGAGATTGTAAACTATCCAAAGATTGTGAACCGTAACATATTGCTTACAGTTTAAGGCATTATTTTTCGGTAGATAAAATATGCGATATATGATAAACCTAACCTAACCATAAGGTTAGGTTAGATATTTTATGATCTATCGATAGCGAAAATAATGCGTTAAACTGTAAGCAGTATGTTACGGTTTACAATCTTTCGATAGTTTACAATCTCGCGAGAGAGATTATAGTGTAACAGTATTTACAAATTTACGGTGACCTATATATCGTAGCTTTAATAGTATAGGGGCATAATTCGAAAAAGATGATTGTTGGAAAAACACCTTTAAAGATTTTTGAGCCCCTGTATTGTCACAAAATCGGGCATAAGTAAATTAGTAAAATAAACTAGTACTAGGATAAATTTAATATGCGATAAATATTTCATGCTTAGTGAATATGCTCTTAATGTTTTATGATTTTGCTTTCAATAGTTTAATTTACTTATGACCGATTTTGTGACAATACAGGGGCTCAAAAAATCTTTAAAGGTGTTTTTCCAACAATCATCTTTTTCGAATTGTGCCTCTATACTATTAAAGCTGCGATATGTCTATCCCCGTTACCCTAGTATCCATAGCATAAGTATTACTCTTATTATTGTTGTAAGAAATACTTGTTCTGTTCTAAAGCCATGTTCATGCATAGGATTACTGGTAAAATAATACTCTCCCTCTTATCTTCCCCCTACGTGAATACGTAACTTGATATAAACAACTTATGATATATAAATGGCAGCGAACTTTTTTTTTGTGGGTAGTTTTAAAATACAAATTTTTGAGACTGATCGTACACTCGACAACGAATCTTGAAAGTTAGCCGTACCTCATGCACCATTTTGAATTAGTTCAGACAGGACTATGCTATTATTTATTTAATTTTGTTTTTCAATATTTTTTATATTTTTTGTATATGTATTTCATTTTTCTTGTTGTGGTAAATTTATTTCTTGATCATATGTATTTGTTTTTTTTTAACAATTGAAGGAAATCTAACGGCTACATACAACCATAATTACAGGAGGCCATTTTTAAGTTTCCATTATTTTTTTTTTATCATAAAAAAAATTGTTAAGCTGAAAGATATTCAAGAAAATAACGATTAGCAAGTAATGAACTTGAGCTGCTGGAAGAAGACCTGAAGAAATCAATTCCTTTGTGGAAATCTGTGATTTAATATACCTCTGTGGGAAAAAGTCAATGTCTTTTTTCCCACTTTCCACGATCCCAATATACTAAACCAACTCCAATTAGACCTTTCATGAAAGTGTTTTTCTAGTAGTTTGTTTTATTTTTGTATAATGTCTGTAATACATTATCTTATTAGACCAACGCGAGAGCAACTTACTCTACCACATGCCTGGCAAGAGAAGTTGATTTTCGATCAAATATCGGCTCTATCTTTTATCAGCAAACATCGATCCTCTCCAAACCTCCCAAAGACAAGATTCCGTCTCCCAATCCAGCTCAATTTTACAAGCGGCCTGTTTTATGACGCCATCTTAAAAATCGAAGTAATGATCTAGTCTTTGGATGAGATGAAGAAAGTATAAGATTTTTGCGCATAATTTAGCAATCAGATAAATGGCGGGAAACATATCAAATCGGAGTTAACGATGAGTATTTACAGATCATTTCCTTTTACAACACAAAATTATAGCCGAATGATAGCTCCTCAAGTGACTAAAGAAAACAAAAATAAGTTTTTAATAATGACCTTTAAGGTATTAGGAATAAGGAATTAAAATTGTCACTACTGAAACTATGGGGTTTCTTAAACCGCAGACAATGTATTGATCGGGAAGTGTTGTACTGTAATAGGGGCTTTAAATGTATAGTATTAAGATTAGTTTTTCCTATCCCGAACTGCGGTCATAAAGCTTAATGGGCCGGAAACTTTTTTTTTTGCCCGGCCAGTTTTTATTCCGCGCGATTTTACGACCAACAATGTTTTACGAGGCACCTCGTATCGCGAAATGCTGCATCGGTTTTATAATACATATACTTTAATTTCACCGCCAGAAAACCATAAAAATATGCAAATGCGATATAAAAGTTGTACGCGAACGACAATAAAATGCTTTAATCTGAACTTGTGTTAGTTCACAGTAACTAGTATCGAAGAATTTGCCTATAAAAGTCAACGATGATTGGATAAAAAAAAACATTACGTTTGCCGGAATTGATTAAATGTATTTTATGTTGATACTATTAAGGTAGAGAACGAAAAAGGTTTCATTTTGGGCCTGCGCTTATATCACTTGAGAAAATAAAGAAATCTATACATATAAATAAAATTGGAGTCTCTGTTTGTAATATTGAAATAACTGTTTTTTACTATATGCATATGAATGTATATACGGTACATACACCAAAATATCATTTTTTACAATTTTTGTCAGTCTGTCTGTTTGTTCGGGCTAATCTCTGACATGGCTGGACCGATTTTGAAGGGACTTTTATGCTGAATGTTGATGTAATAAGGAGTAACTTAAGCTACTTTTATTTTATTTAAAATTTTTTTATTTTAGAAAAATAAAGTACCGCGCGCAGCACACGCGCATGCCACTACTGTGCGGTGCGGTTGTGTCTCAATGACTTCATTTAAAAATTGATTTCCTGTGCTTATATCATACTTTTGATTGATAATTTGATGTGATTTAAAAAAAATATAGCAAATTAAAATTACTGTGTCACAGCAACGCGTGGCTAGGTCAGCTAGTAATATATAAAATTATACAAAAATAAAGGGCTATTTCATCTTAATCGATTGCCCAAACATTTCTAAAAATGTTTCTTTCGAATATGAGAGGTTGTCCCTCTCTTTGATGAGACAACGCTGGCCTACAGCGTAAAATTAGAGAGGTACTGGAAAATTTCGATGTGAGTTCACAAGGCTCGGTAGCTCAATTTCATTGGATCGGACTTCCAAAGGTTGCGGGCTCGATTCCCTTGTGAGCCGAGTTGATTCTTGCAGTATCTCAAAAAATGAGGTTCCTATAAAACTGTTAATAAATTTATTGAGTTAACATTAATATAAAGTATTATCAAGTTTTTTATTGTGTTAATGTTAATATAAAGACTTTTTAAACCAACAGTGCTAACAAACAATTAGGATATTTCACTGTGATTTCAAATCCGTCTGCCAAGAATGGAAGAAGAAGGAAGAGAAAGTCTCCGTCGAGCAATAGACTTCTTTCAGCTGAGATTAGCATGGCATTTCGTCATATGATAATAGTTTCTAATAATTCTCGTTTCTTTTTAATACATAATTTATATTTAATAAAATTACACAAGATAATTATAGATCTGGAGGCACGGAGGTCTCCAAGACGAGCCAAACGTCACATGAGCGTAAGGTAAAAAAATTATCCAATGTTCATTACTTTTCTGGATAACTACCATCATCTCTTATTGCTATTTAAATTCTACTATTGAAGAGAGACGCTCTTTGACAATCGAGTACAGTTCTATAATAATTCTTGAAGTAACGAAACGACCAAGCAACATATTTTTGCTAGGGCGTAGAGTTTGTGTTTTTGTCGGCTTGTAGAGTTAGAAGCTTGGCTCTACATGAGATCTGATAACTTTTTGACAGTACAACTCATATAAATACGTCTTGGCAACATTTCACGTTTTAATTGTTTTAAGTGGGATTCCATTTCCCAGTGGGAGTACGTTTAAAAAGGGGAAGTTAGACAAAACAACCTTTAATGTAGTTTCTCACTTCATACCATTTCTACACTAATATCATAAAGAAATAAAGTTTGTAGGAATTAATCTCAGGAACTACTAAAACAATTTTGAAAATTCTTTCACCAGTACACAACTACATTATTTGAGGATATATGAGATTGTGATTAAATTCTTATTGCTTAAAAAAGTTGCTTTGAGGTTTGAGGAGGTATGAGGTATGAGAGACTATGTCAGGAATCGAATCCAGGACCACAAAGCGTCGTTACCGTAAAAACCGGTATGCGAGCCACTCAACCAAAGAGGCCATCAAATTAATATTTAAAACTTAATGTCACATCAAGAGGAACCTACCGACTTGAACTAAAAATGTCGCATATTAAAGTTGACATTAGTAGAATTTATTCGATCGTAAAAATAAATTTTAAATCGGATCCAATTTTTTTACTGTATTTTAAAAACCTACCGCAGTTGTCGGCTGACCTTGAATTAGCATTGATAAAGGAATTTATTGCTTTTATTTTGTCTTATTTAAATTAACGCTCTCATTTTAATTATGTATAACAAAAAAACATTGAAAACATCCACTAAGCCTCTTGAGTTGCATCAACTGGTTTGTTATAGGATGGGTCAATCTTAAAATCCTTTGAAAATAGATCGGGAAGCCTTCTGCGAAGTCTTTTGAGAAGGTTTCTGCCTTTGAGAAAAGTGTCCATAAAACTGGCAGCAAACGAACGAACTAGGTAACATTGATTGTTTTAATGAATGTTGTTTTCAATTACATATAACGTAGTCGTTTCTTTTATATGAGACGACCGTTCGATGCAACGGTGACAATCCTGTCTTACACACCGACGATCTTAGTATCGAGTTCCGGAGGGGCAGATGATTGTGTGATGAGTATCATAGATGTACGTCTATATATTGCCCTAGTGATCTTGACACAAGCCTAAGGCTGCGAATCGACGGTCAGTTTTTCGCATCAGTTGAACTGACTTCAATATAAAAATTTGATCGTGAGTGTCGAATCATAACTCTAGAGTTTTAACTGACGACGCGCTACGTATTTCCGAGATTATCATAAATCCAATTCGGCGTGATCATAAATCCAAACTGATCGTGAGTACATGATCGTCAATCCAACACAAACAGGTAGTACACTTCCTAACAGCCCGGTCGATTGAAAACTGAAGAGCCGCAGTGATGCCAGTGAATGCGGAAATCCAATTGGCCTAAAACCGTGACGCCACAGTTTTACATCACAGTTTTACGAAAAACTGATCGTCAATGCCCACTATTACAGTACTTACTTTGGGCAAGGCTAATTGGTGTGAAATTAAGAAATATATTTAGTAATGAAATTTTTTTTTTATTTTAATATATGCAACATCTTCATTTCCTTACTTATTATTTTAAAAAATAAAAACTGTTACTGATTAATGGATACCATAATTATACAGAATCTAGAAATTAAACAACCCATTCAGTCAATCCATGACCTAAATCAAGCTGTTTGCTGTCAACGCAATTTCAGCTTTAACGTGCGACTTCAAAGTTTGATTTCACTCGCACACCCGTCATGGGACCAAGAGGACAGTCCCACCACAATCTCAGTGACCCAGTCAAAACCAATTTGGAAGGAAATTGAGTTGGTCGAATTCCATCAGAAATGGAGCCTGCGTTGCATTGTAAAGTATTTGGTAGACCATTCTTGACCGATACAATACGCAATAATTCGTTCAGCTACCGATCTTTTAGACGGACGCAACTTCAGGATGTGCAGTCATCAAATGAGAAAAAATATTACCTCACACTTTTTACATTAAGGGTCGATGTTTTGACGATAAGTTATACAATAATTATTATTAATAACTAGCTGACCCGGCCACGCGTTGCTATGGTAACGTTGAGTGATTATAAAAACTGTTATTCTTAGGCTTATGGTAACTATATATAACACACACAAAGTATTACTATTTTATAATGTACTGATAATTAATGACTTTCGGGCAACTCACGACAGTTATTTAGCCCTAAATTAAGCCGAGCTTGCATTATGGATACTAAATAATGTATAGAATGCATAAATAAGTATAAACGAATAATTGCTTATGTTTATCACAACAACAACATGCACCAAGCGGCCCTCGATATTCCTTACATTACATACCAATCAGCCTAGCCCAAAGTAAGCACTGTAAGGCTTGTGTTATGGATACTAGGGTGACGGATAGACATACATATATGGTACATAGATTATTAATATTTATAGGAATAGTAGCTGACTTTGGCACTCGTTGTTGTGTTATGAATGAAACCTATCCTTTGTGTCAAGGAGGAACAAATGAAAAAAATATATCAAAATCGGTTGAATAGTTTCAGAGTTCATCGCGTTCAAACACTGTGACAGGGTATTTATATACATATATAAATTCCCATGACACAGGTATTTATACCTGTATACATTCGTATTTACCACACAAATATCTGCCTGATTTACTGGACTCAAATCCATCCTGGGTCAATTAATTTTTTTTTCCACACAAAGTGCACTCACGCAAACATATGCACTTGTTCTTGACCTGACTGCGCAGTTACTGTTACCCGAGTTTCATTTTTGGGTGACGGCTGAAAATCGGTGTTTTGCCGAGACGGAAAAATTACACACTGAGCCCGATGCACACCTTCATGATATCTTTTTGTCTCTTTTGTGTGTTTATCATTTTTTTGTTTCTGTTTTTCTATTCTTTATACTATGTCATTTTGTATGTATGAGTTGTTAATGTGTGTGTTGTAGCAAATGAACTTTTTTCTAGGTATCTATTTAAATTATTTAAGGGAAAAATGTTGAATCACTTTGACTAGTCTTGCTAAGTATAATAATTGTGTTTATTTTTATTATCATTTTATTTGTAGTTTACAAATGTATGTATGTTTGTATGTAGTAGACGAAATTGACTTTCAGAAAACAATTTGTAACAACGAAAAATGTGAAGAGTTTAAATATTAATGTTTTAAATTGATCATTACGGGATACACGACTGCTCCCAACAAAGACGAGAGAAGCTAATATTTAACTATTTTCCTGTGTTTTATAACTATGTTATCTAACACATAATGACTAAGCGATGTAGTGGCTAAGCATAAAGCTACGCTGGCACCATATATTGGAGCGGAGAGTAATACCCAAAAAAAGAAAATTATTATTTTTTTGTTTCGATGGGAAATTTTGCGAATTTCCAACGCCGTCACAATCTGGTCCTAAGCCTGTTGATTCGATTCCACACAAAAATATTAAAATCAGTTAAGAACTCGGGAAGTTATGGCGTAACAGACATTGCGCTATTGAAGCTGATCCATGGGAGCTTCGCTCGCTCCGCTCCAGAAAGGAGAAAAAACAGCCTTTGCCGAGTTTCTTGCGGCTTCTTCTCGGTAAGTAGGTCTTACGAAGTCATAGCGTAATTTTGACGATCAATATACGCATTATAAACGCTCATATTAAATGAAAATCATTTTATCTTTTATCTTATCTTTATATGTTTACTTTCACTTTTCTTAGAATCCTTTGCGAACATATTCAGTTACAAAAAAGGTTGTAGTCTTCACCGATCTGTCCAACCTTCGACCCCAATCTAGTATCATATAATTTACTCCATTGAAGAACTACAAAACAGAAATTCTCGATTGTCTTCCACCGGTAACCACGTGCCGGTACCGAATAAACCCATTGTAATTTGCGCATTATTGTTATAACAATAAGGGCTATCTATTATTCCAACGGCCTATATCTCGAGGGGGTAATTTTTAGCAATGGCATCATGGTTGCACAGGCTCTTTTCTTGCATTTTTATGAACCCCCTAATTGGCTTATTTAGCTTCAGGGTAGGATATAATTGATTGAATTGCATCTTTAGTTTATACGTTAAAAGGAGAAAAGAATAACAGTTTTTAGAAATCGTTTCTCGGAGTGAAAGAATTATTTTACAATGCATTTCTCACAAGTATTACTTTTTAATAAGACAATTTTAAGTGCATTAAAAGAATGTACACTGAATATAATTGTTTTATGTTTGTCATTGTGCCTAATGGCATTAAGTCCGCCATTTGTACATATTTTGTGTGCAACAAAGTTTAAATAAATAAATTGTTTACAATATAAAATTTGATGCACTTCAATCCTATATTATTAAATTGTGGACAAATTTAATGTTAATTAATTATTATTAAGCAATTTTTACTGTAAAAAAATCAAGGGAAAGGAGTCACAGGGAGACGGGTTTGTATCCGCAATCTCTCGCTATTCGGGCGATGGGTCTTGTTAATGAGCTACGAGGCTTTGATGGACCTATAGAATTTTCTCAGGTGTTCTATATCGAATATAATTAATTACTTTTATAAGTAATTAACAATAGATTGAGTAGTTGATCAGCTTTGTAATTATCCTATTTTTTTTGTTTATGCATTAACTGTCAAGATTTTTATTCAAAATATTTTTACCAGTTCAATCATTCTTGTTAAAATTACTTTATAGGGTTTTAGGGATCGGAGTGTTAAAAACCCTATAAGTTAAATTCTTAAGTAAGATAAATACAATCGTTTATATTTTTCATATTATTGCAACATTTTTTTAAACAAATATTTTCTTATGAAAATTGCTTTAAAATTGTTTTAATTACTTTAAATTAAAGAATAGAAGTTTTTGGTACAATTCTTTTTTCAGAAAATTTGTGTGTACTGCGTATGGCGAAAGGCGCATGCGCAAAAAAGTTGGGAAGACAATAAAACTTTTTTTATGTAGCCTACCGTGCTTTTGAAAGATCGCATGTCTAAAATATATGTCTTTCATTTAAAAGACTAAATTTCCAGACTTTTTAGCGGAAGCGTTCAGGGTCACTTTAACAATGTTGGTTTTCTTGTTATAATTCATGTATTTCCGCATATAAGATTACTATTACCATTAATTTTTGTGGATATGCACGAGTTTTGGCAGATGAAACAGAACAGTAGAAGGTATCCTTTCACGTTCGCTTAAGAAGTCCGCGAAGGCTTCTGTACACCCCATCACCTTTATGATTATTCATCATTCAAAAACCAGTTCTCATTAACATCCAATTAGGATAAGCAACAATGAAGTGGTGGCTGTATACATTTCGTGACCTTTGCATTCCCTTAATAGAGAACATGACAAAAAAATGTTTTTTTGAGTCGGTTTTAAATAAGTTCTTAACTCATAACGTGGTCAAGTTCGATTCCCGACATTTAATTCAATAATTCTAATGAAATAAGAACCTTAACATTGTGAAAGTAAATGGTAAATAAAACTGCAAACAGATGTGAAGGTGACGTCCGATAAAAAAACGACAATTATTTGTCTACGTAATATGCTCGATAAGATAAGCTGGATTCGACTTTCACATTTAATTAATTCTTTATAGGTCAAGAAACAACGTTGCTATGTGTGGTCATACTGTTTTTGATAATATTTCAAAGTAGCTATTGAACGAAGGCCTTGAATCGTCTCGTTTACAACACTGATAAGGAAGCATTTACTGTCATTCTGTTCAGAGCCAGACACCACGACGTTACCGCTAATCTTTTCAGAATACCAGACTCTCTATTTATTTTATTTATTTATTTTATATTCAATTACCATGCTAGTTTACAGAGAAGCCTCCAACACACAAGCAAGTCTTAAAATTTACATGAAAATATAAAAAAATGTCAAAGATTAATACACAATAAACACAAAATAATGAAAAACATTAATACAAACACCAATAGGCATAAACTAAACACACAAAAACGGATACCCTTTTTTACAAATAATGGCTAAACTATTTGCAAACAAGTCAACATCATCGTGCTGAGCGAGCATATCACCGATCAACTGTAGGGCACGCACCGTATTCTATTACTAATTTATCATTTACATAAGTGTCGTTATTCAATTGTTTTATTATTTATTATTGAAGGTACAACAAAGGACTTTTTGGCGGGAGCGCGAAGCGTCACTTTAAAGGTTTTGGTTTTCTTGTTAAATTTTGTGTTGTGGTTGATATTATTGTGTAATAATAATGGTGAGTTATTAACTGAGTGTTTCTTAATGTGCATGAGTGTTGGCAAGTGAAACAAAACAGGTTGGAAGTTGTCGTTTTGCGCTCTCTCAAGAAGGCCACGAGGAGGTTTCAGTAAAACCCCACTTCTTTACTGAAACCTAGGAAATTACTCAAGAACATAGAAGAAAGATTATACTTACTTGACACTGGCTAAATGCACAAATTGTGCAAGCCATAAATAAATGAAATAAATAGGTACAACAAACAATGATATTCATAGCTAAAATATAAGCAATTGCAAACAAAACAAAGTTAAACAAATGTAGCCAATCCAATACAAAATACCAAATTCTAATTATAATAATAATAATAAGCTTACATTCACACCAATTACCTTAGCCCTAAGTTAGCACTGTAAAGGCTTGTGTTATGGATGCTAGGGTAACGTATAGACATACAAATATGATACATAGATATGAAATATTTATACAAAAAGGTTATATAACACCCTTGCAAGCAAAGAAGTTCTAATTGTCTGCCAAGACGTTCATATTCATGAATAAGGCGAAACAAAGGCAGTAGAGTCAGACCGAAAATTTTGTTTCGCCCAAAAATCGGGGGAAAGCTTTAGCGGCGAAACTTATTGTGCATACAATAATTTCGAGTGGGTTCGTATTTCTTGTCTTGAGTTGAGTTGATGAAATTATGCCATAACTTAATATAAGCCGACAAACAACACTTATTCAGAAAAAAGTATTGTTCCTGATTGATGCAAACTATGGTTAACCACTGGTTTTGCATTATAATATCAATTAATCTACTATGTAAATCATATCGTTGAAATCCTAATGTCATAGATACGAAATTAAGTTCGTTTGTTACACTTTCGCGCATTAATTCCTTAATAGATTATCACGAAATTTTGCATACACATTGCCAGGGGTACAGAAAAGAAAATAGGATAACTTTTATCCAAAAAAAAATTGTTACCGAGAGAGAAAAATGTAACTTTTAATTGGTCGTCTACATTGTGAGCGAACCAGCGGATGTAAGCTAGTATTGAATAAAGGTGTGACAGAACTTCTTATCAGACGAAATATAAGATACAGTTGTTTACTTTTACACCAGGAGAGCAAATTATGGTATTCTAAAGCAACCTCGCTTTTAAGAGTTGTTATGATAAAAGACTCGTATGTGATACCGAAAAGATTCAATAAATACAATTTTAGGCAGATCCCGGATAAAGTAAAGAGGTGTTAAAAAGTAGCCTGAAATTTTTTTTAACGAATTACCAACATGAAATCGTTGTTGTGAAATTAAATGAATCAAATTGCATGATAGTGTGAAGATGTATATGTTTTTTTATATTTGGAATGGGTTAGCTCTTGATCCCAATCCAGCCTGGAGGCCAAGACAGAATCCACGATGGAACGAGCTAACCCAGAAGGTGCCTAATCACCCTGGCTTTGAAAATTGACGGGTTTTAAGTTCTCGGAAGTAAACACACAGGGAGGGAGTTCCACTCCTGTGCTGTGCGCATTATGAAGGATGTTAAAAAGCGCTTGGTGCGATAAATAAATGAAAAAACTGGATGGTCCAAAAACTATTATCTTGAACTCACTGTGCCTCGGAAGGTACGATAGGTCGTTGGTAGATCAAGCCCTAATTTCCCTATAATGTTATTATCGATCGGAAAAGCCTGTGCCTAATGGTGGTGACGAAACGAATGGTGGAAGAAATGAGAACGATATTAAAATTATATTTTTCCTGTCAATCAATCAATAAAATCAATTACTAGATTTTATATCTAAAAAAAAAACAGTACAAGAAAAAAGTTCAACTTATCCCAGGTATCGAGACTCGAACCTACATACCAAGCTATCCGGGCAAGTGCTCTTCTTATTCTTTAAAAGATATTGTAGATAGTAATACCTAGAGACGGCGCTGGCATTAGGTCTCGGTAGCTTAACCGATTCGTTGCTATATACAATTACAGAAACGAAGGCTACGAGCTTGATTTACGTGAAAAATTAAAATAGTTTTTATTCTGGGTTAATTTCCCTAAAATTTGATTTGAAAGAGTTATCATCGATTTAAAAATGACACGGTTTCGGTGGCTAACGCCACACGCAAAAAAAAGTGATGACAGGACAGGCGTGCCATCAGCAACGAATCGGGTAACTGCAAGAGCACTCGCCCGGATAGCGATGAATTTGGGTTCGATTCCCACCTCACACTAGGGACAAGTTGAATTTTTTGACATGATAACGTCTTATAAATCGATGAACGCCAGCTGCACGCACGAAAAATTATAACGTTCCGCCTGAGCCGAGCGTGCAAGCGAGAGCGCGGAACAAGCGATAGAGAGACACGATCGGGCTAAGCGTTCGACTTGTGGTGCATCTATCTCTCTTTCGCTTCATGAAGTGAAAAGTTAATATGGTTTCCATTATTTATTGCAAAAACTTAAATTACTTAATTAATTTATCGAAAAAAAAAATAATTTTCAATTAACTCCTTCTTTGTATTATATAAAATAATGATAATTCAGTGATAATAATTCAATTCAATTCATAAAAGTATGCAATTTTTCATAATTTTTTTCTTATGACGCTATCACGTAAAATTATCGTCCGTAAACTAACTTTACAGACAACCAATTTTTTTCTTGTAAAATATTCATAAAAACAACATGATTTTTCAATTAATCTGTTCGCAGTATTTGGTAGCGTCACACGTAATTTGCTCCATTATCAAACCGTAAGGAAACAATGATTAAAGTGCCTTGAGCTAATTGTGTGCAAAAGTATGAAAAATTAATTAACAACCGTTATCGTAATGGCTCAATTTTGTGAAATGGAATAAGCGGTTACACTTAACTACCATGTTAATTTAAACCTGTATACTTGTAACCTAAATCTTGAGATTTATGAATCACCTAGTGCCAACCTTGACGCTATTAACATTAAAACTGACAACCCTAATTGTAACTCCAAATAACACTATAGAATATATTACGCTAGAGATGTTATGCTACATTGTATTTTTAAGTAAAAAAATAAGTCTATAATCTAAGATCACAGTTGTTTGTGTGTTTGTCTGTCCGCTCTTTTTCCATTGTATCAATAACGTTACCATAGCAACGTGTAAACCGCAAATTATTCGTCTATTGGACGCTAGATGACGCTAACGGAAAATATTTAATAATGGAAAAAATTTAAAGAATTTTGTCCTCCCGTGAGAAGCCGGGACGGGCCGCTAGTCTATAATATAAGATCACAAATTTGTTGTTTGTCTGTCCGCTCTTTTTCCATTGTATATGCGTTACCATAGCAACGCGTTAGGCGCAAGTAGTTCGTCTACCGGACGCTAGATGGCGCTGACAGAAAAATGTTTAATAATAGAAAAAAATTAAAGAATTTTGTCCACCCGTGCGAAGCCGGGACGGGCCGCTAGTATTATACAAACATCACATGCATTGTTCAAATATAGAAAAGTTCGTTATCTACATTGATCCTGCCGGGGATAGAACCTGTGATCTCGGAGTGGCATTACCAAGAAGGTTGTTGAATAATATTTTTTATATTCACACCAATTAGCCTAGTCCAACGTAAGCACTATAAGGCTTGTCTTATGGATACTAGGGTAACGGATAGACATACACATATGACACTTAACCTCCTGACACCTAAACATTTTCTGAAATCATTTGCAACTACGGCCGAATGTACTCTATAAAGCATTAAACTGTTTTTGCTGCAAAGGCCGTGTGTATGTCTATCCGTCACCCTATGTTGTTGATATTTCGGAAAGCTTGGGGTTGTAAGCGATTGTTTTGGGGTAAAATCTCCCAATTTCAGCGGTTATATCATAGATGTTTAATATTAATATAAAAATAAATAAATACCTATGACTCAGATACAAATACTCGTGTTCATCATACAAACATCTGCCCCTTCAAAGAATCGAACCAAGGACAGTAGGTGCGAAGCGTTTATCGTTGCACTAAACGGCCTTCAAAAAACCAAAAGCATCTCAAAAAGGGGTATCCTTATACCATTTGTATTAAATCTTATAAAAACATGCAAACCGGTGACTTCTAAATTTTTTTTTATTGTTTTGTCATTTCCAATTTTTCTAATAAATGTTGGTAATCCAACAAATTATTCAATTCAGTTCAATATATTTATTGATATTTCTTGCGATAGAAATGTGTATAAAAAAGCATGTGTGCAATTCAAACGTGGTAGAAGTGAAACCTTCAAACGTACACGTATACAAAATACCACGTTTGTTGTGATGCCTTCTCTCAAGCTTTGCTTTGCATACTACGCATGCGCACACAAACATGTTCATAATGCTTCCTATCTCATTTTCTCCTACTTTAAATCTTTTGAATTTATGCATCTGTCTCTTTTTTACTGTCGCTTTTTCGTTTGATCGACTTTCAATCACATCGATGCTAAAGAAGTTTTCCATTAAAAATTGTAAGGATACCCTTAATAATGGGTATATAATATACCCATAATGGTCATTCAATTTTATTAAATTTACCGTAGGATTACTCTATAATAAGAGTGTCGAAGTTATCTAATAATCTATACCATTCCATACTTATATGATAAATACAAAAGTTACTCTCTCTGTCTACCCGTTGTTTTCATAGCGAATATCAGAACCGATTTAGAATTAAAATAGCTTGAACCCTAAACAAAGATATAGGCTCTATCTAAGGGAAACACAATACGTTCCCTCGGAATTAAATTTCACGCGAAGTAGTCGTGAGCAACCATTACTTTCCTCTAGAAAGAGATAGACTAGTTGTTTAAAAAAGCTATCTAAATTTTATAATTTTTATATATTTTATGCATTTTTCAATGCTATCGTATAAGATATAAATTGGGAGAGCATTCGACCGCATTTCCAAAAGTTGCGGGTTCGATTCCCGCCTGAGAATTCACTTGTGACTCGAGTCGATTTTTTCTAATATTTTTCTATTATAATAATTTCTCTATCTAAATTTATCCATCACTTCAAAAGCTTCGACTTTAACCAATTCGCTTGGTCTAAAAATAATATTTAATTTTTATAATCTATTTTCTTGTAGGCTGTTTATTATACAAAGATCTGCGAATTTAAATATTAATAACTCCAAAAAGATTATTTTTTTAATCTACACAATTAAAAAACAAGTAAAACCTTTATACTGGACTGTATAATGAAACTATTTTCTCATGTTAATCTTTTTTTTTTTTATTCTTTTGAACTGAGCAAGTACTACTTGGTGGTTTTCAAATAGTGGCTTTCTGTACACGACGTATTATAAATTACAGCGCTTTAGTTTTATTCACGCCATCTAGTGCATGTAGCCGTCAACTAACCCCATCTTATTTGAATCAAGTCCTGTAATTGATACAGTTTTTACCTTAAGGTTCTTTACTATTTTCACATCAGTAAACTCATTAGTAATTTTTACTTGTTCTCAACTATTACTGTAATGTTGAAATCAATTTTTACTAGAATAAATATTTATAATAATATCAATTGACATGTGTTAAACGGAACTCGAGAATCGTTTTGATTTAACCCTCTATTGCATGAATTATTAAATAAAAAGGAAAAAAAATATTTTTATGTTTTAATGTGTTTTAATAGGGCTTATTAGACAAAATATAAAGTGAAATAAAAATTAATACCTTATTTTGGAAAAAAAAAAACAGAAGCCAAAATTGGCTTCCCATGCAATAACGTCTGTGTATGAGACTGCCATTTTTGGCTTCCAATGCACAACAAGTACCAAAACTTATACAAGGTGAAATTCTCTAAAACAGTTTCTTTTCTCATTTAAGCAAAGAAAAACGTCGCATTTCTCACATTTTATATGAGAACGCAAAGAACAATCATTCTGACATAATTGACGATTCTTTTGGTGTATCGGTAAATGGTCAATTTTGTCTGTACGTACTGAATTTAGAGGTAGGTCTTGCACTTTTGATGGGGTTTTCCGTGCCCTTTTCCGAGGTGTGGGAAATACATTTATACTGGTAGGAGTATCCGTTCTAGTTGACGTAGGAGTACCCGTTCTAGTTGTCGTAGGAGTACCCGTTCTAGTTGACGTAGGAGTATTTCCTCTTGACAAGGTAGGTGTACCGGGATTACTGATATTAGGACGGCCTCTTTTTCTTGAGATGCTTTTGCCAGCCTTGCAATAATGTTCAGAAATAGCGAGCTTGAAGTCAAATAGTGACATGTATAGGTCAGACTTGCGTCGCCACAGTAACCAAGCATTAACTGCACACATATCAACCAAGTGGAAAAATATTTTTTTATACCACTGACGAGACCTTATTTTGATCCTATACAGACCTAACAAAGAATCAAGCAAATCAACGCCTCCCATGTGTCGGTTATACACATCAACGGATTGTGGCGATGTTATGTCCTTGTACTGTTTATCTTTTTTGAAATATCTAGTCTTAGTAGAAATCGGTTCACTACCAACAAACGCAGACAGTAAACTGACCACTTTATTGTCATACCATGATACCAGGCTTAGTTTTACGTCATCGATAATGGCGATTTTCTCAATCATAGTACCACGACCTATTTTCTTCAGGTCTTTTTCTGTAGGCATATCAGCGTTAGGTACTCTGTTCATCCTGATGGTTCCCAATGGCAGCAATCCATTTTTATAGAGGTAAACTTGCAATTTTATACTATTGAACCAGTTGTCGAAAAATATTTTGTGGTTTACATTTCGAGGCACAGTAGATGTGAGTCGTGTAACAACATTGGAGCTGACACCAAGATCTGGTGCATCACTTGGAAAAACGTTGCTTTGATCGCCAGCAAAAATATCGAAATCATAACTGAACCCGGATACGCCACTCAACACTTGATTTTTGTACCCCCACTTATGAGGTTTGGCTGGATTATATTGTTTGAGTTGGTGACGAGCTTTAGTGGGTATAATTTGCTCATCTACGGCCAGATATTCTTCTTTGGGTATCAAAAGTAGCCGCTCTCTTAATTTATCTATAAGAGGTCGAATTTTAAACAATTTATCGTGACCTTGTGTACCTGCTGGTTTGAAATCATCATTATTATTGAAATGAAGATGACGTTTTATCATTTCAAACTTATTACATGTCATTATTGAATTGACTTGATGCTGACCGATGTTGTTGGACCAATACATCCTTGTAGATGGTAGGTGAACTAATGAGGTGAAGATGACAATACCTATAAATTGCTCAATCTCAGCGTTTGTGATATTTGCTGGCTTGTTAACATTGACCTGAGTAGATTTCAGATTTGACTGTTCCGTAATGAATTTTATCAAATCTTCTGTGAAAAAAAATTGGAAAAATTCGGCAGGTGAATCTAATTCTTGAGTAAATTCTGGCAATTCCAGGCTACCACTAAAATTGAAATTGTTTTCATCATACGCTGGCATTTTTCCTTCTGTCCAGATAATTTTTTTCTTAACTGCTCGTTTCTGTTTGAAAGTTTTAGGTCTAGGTTCAACTATTTCGTCATCGGAAGTATCGGTATCGGATGGTGGAATAAATATAGGTTTTTTACGTGATTGGTTGCGCAAGCGCGAAAGCGGAACATCGTCATCGGAATCAGATAGCGATTCATCGTTACTATGAGAGCCATCACCAGGAATAGGTTTAGCAGTGCCATAAAAGCGTGAAGGAAGCATTCTGGAAAGATAAAAAAAAGAACTCTAAATGCATGCGAAGCCATTTTAGGCGCAAGCATATTTCATCGTAAATGCATACGAAGCCAAAATTGGCTCCCGTAGAAAATAATGAAAATGAAGTATAAGGAACAAATATTTCGAATAAACTATGATAGTGGTCAAAAACAGAGGTTTTGCAGAATATTATTTACATTTTTTAACATCAATTTTCTTACCTTTTCTATATAATTTCCACCAACAAAGCTGCAAGAAATTTCACTAAGAACGATTTCGCGTACACACCGGAGAAAAGTGAGGTTATAATGACATACGACGTTGGCCATAGACAATAAAAATAACGTTTCGTTTCAGTTTGAATTGCTTAATATTACTACAGTGAAATTTTATAAATTTTGTTTAAAATTAGGGTAGAAATAAATTACTAAAGTTGAGCAGCCTAAAATGGCTTTGTATGCAATAGAGGGTTAAAAAATGAGGCAGTTATATGTGTTAATAATATTTTTATTTCGTACATATAATTAAGGGTATGGCAAAATTATATTTAACAGTACAAAATTATGATATCTATTACTTAATACCTTAACTAATTTTATATTAAAGACAACACAAAGTAATTATTATAATGTAACATAACCTAATTATGAAATTATATGAAATAATAACGCTTTTTATCACTAAAGAACACATGTATTTAATAATAAATTTACTTAACAAATTTAAGTATGTTACAATAAAATCTAACTCTAAAAATATCCTATACATTTAACTTCCACACACATAGTGTTGTAAAAGTGAAATCTAAGTGCAATAATAACCCGATCCACAATACTTTGGCTATTAAAAAAGCAAACAAGTCCTTTGTAACACAATATAAGCCACTTAAAGCGAATACTCGCGGGCGCGGACATATTCCAAGAACTCCAAGTTACGACTCAACAGAACCGTCCGAGGCATCATCAATGTTCAAATTGCAATATATTTAAGAATTTTGCAATTATCATATTTCATACTTATTTACGACATCTAGACTTCGAACTGACGTCTATCTAAAGACTGGCCATAAAAGGATATGCGACCTACCCGCTATAAAACATGTTTTATTTCTTTCATAATTACATAGGTATATTGCTTGTTGATATTTCGGAAAGCTTGGGGTTGCAATTGTTTTGGGGTAAAATCACCCAATTTCAGCGGTAATATATACCTTCTTGGCGCCCTTTTATATGTACATAGTTTATTAAAGGGAGCTAACGGAAACGTAAATTTTAACTATATTTAATGTCTGTGGATTAAATTGGATTTTGCTGATCAGTAACTGCGATTAGTGGCTGTAAAATGTCAGTTACTAAAGGTACTATTTTAGCATACTGATATTATAAATGTCAAATTTGGTACGCCTACGTCGGGCTTTTATATGTTTGTATGTTTGTTACGTAATCACGCAAAAACGTCTTAATGAATTTGAATTAAATTATGGTATACAGATATTTTATGGCTTTGATTAAAATATAGGATACTGTTTAATACGATAATGCCAAATTGATTGGACGAAAAGCGCGATAAAAATTCTGTGACAAACCTTACACCCTCGTGTGTAAAATAAAATAAAGAGCAGTTTTATGAAAATAGTTATTTTCTATAAAAAAAGGTATCGCATTTTAAAACCTGGCCTAACCTAACACAACCAATCACTTTAAATTTCGTAGCATTTTTTTGTATTATCTACACAAATATTATAAAGAGAAAAGATTTGTATTTTTGTATGTTTGCAATGAATAAACTCAAAAACTACTAAGCCGATTTCAATTCTTTCACCATTGGAAAGCTACATTCACGCTGAGTAACATAGGCTATATTTATGCTAGAAAAAAATTAAAGAATTTTGTCCACCCGTGCGAAGCCGGAACGGGCCGCTAGTACTTAATATATATTGGTAAGTTAAAGTCTAAAAAAATAGCAAAATTGTGGACAAGTTTGATTTGGCCGAGATAACTCCTAAGCAAAAATTTATGCAATTTTGTTTATAAAAACAAAAATATTTACATTATATCTTTATAAGTCACATTTAAGTTTGCCTTAACTCACAAATGCTTATGCAGAGCAATATAATTACACCTTCGAATAGGCCATTGTTGTGGCGAGAAAAATATAAAATACACCGCAAACGACGGTTTCGTTCAAACTAGAGTTGTTTTTAATGTAAACTAGAAAGTTAATAGCTTCTTAAATAGCATTTACTGAAAGCGTTAAATCGCTGTATTGAATTCAATCACGTTTATGTGTTCTTTAAGAAAAAATCCCTATTCTTCTTCCTATTTTATAACTATGGCAACACAGGAAGAGTAGCGCCATTTTTTTAAATGGGTTCCACCATTTTGAAGCTAGTTAATTCAAAAATTTCGCAATAAAGACGTAAATTTCTTAGAAAGCACGAAAAAGGTCACAATTCAACAAAAAAAGAAAACAGTTTCCAAAATGTTTAAATTAAGAACCCGAAATGCAAAGACATATGAAACGTGGCTGAATGTGAATCGATTCATCGCAACAATATATCGATCTCCATCGAAATCACGAGGGTGGAGCAATAACTTTGAGCATGACTGCATGACGTCATATTTGGTTTGTGCAGACTTTTTAATTAGCGACTGGACTACGGCTGTGGAGCAGGACCCTTTCAGCCGGATGGTATTATCCTTGCAGTCGTAAAAACCGTTTATTGCCTATAAAAGCAAGTGCAGTATACACACAGACTGTATGCATTTCACATACTTGTTGCGTTTTTATAACCAATATATTTCGTTTGATTTGTAACTCCTGGACGTGATGGTTGGAAATGGAATTATGCTTTTTAGTCTGCTTTTCAAATTATTATTGTTATTTATTGATGCAGTGTAGTTTATTCATTTTTATACTCATCGATTAAAAATATCATGGTCTTGAGAAGATAATTTAAATGGAAAGGAGATTGACAATGCAGCCTCCGTATAATATTTAAAAAATTATAAATATATTCTATTTACACCTTTCGTTTACGCAAAAAACCTTGTTTTCAACATTATTCCTTGATTGATACAGTTTTTTTTCTTTGATGGTAAATTAAATTCAAAAGTATTTGTAGTGTTTTTCTAAATTGTTTGTAAATTATACTGCAATAACAAAATATAAATAATCAATATAGGAAAAATTAAAAATATTTCACAGAACTTAGAAATTGAAGTTTGAAATTTTTTGACCAATTTTTGCCCATATATATCTACAATATTTATTGGCTAAGACTTTTGACGGATTAAGCCTAAATAGCTCTTTAAGCTTTTGCAGTAATTTGGCTCGATTGACGCTTCAACCATTCAAAAATTCAGCCTCAAGATTGCTACAAGTTTATTACAAATTTTTGGCGCAAAAATCGTTTCAAACTTTTGACGCAAATTTGCCCAAAAGCTTTTAAGCTGGGCAAAATCTTAAACTTTGTCTTGTCCACTTACGGTATTCTATAAAAACACTTAGCGAGTCTTTTTGCGTTAACTTTGGTTCGTCATAAAACCATTCTCAAATTTTATACAATCAAAAATACTGGTTCTCTACTGTACCCTATTTCATAATGCAACCATTTTAATAATATATTCTTTGTAATTGTTTATTTTTAACAACGAAATCTAAAGATGAAATAAAATCTAAAGAGAAAATGAATTATTAAAAAAAAGAAGTTAGTTTTTTTTATAATTGTTATTATTTTTACTAGCTCCGCGTGAAATTATCGACATTGGAAATTTACATTTCCAATGTCGATAATTTCTTAATAAAATTAGTGTTATCATTTTCAGTATTTGTTGTAGACATGCAATTATGTTTAATAAATTGAAATAATGTTGAAAAAATATAGTTTAGTTTATTATGGTCACGGTATTAAACAAATAATTATATTTATTCTTGTCTGCGGAATAATGTAACTTCGATTGTCGTGTTTAATTTATACAGTGTGTCTTGATATTTTGCACAAATAAAAAATAGAATCATTATCAAAAATGTTACCAAAATTGTGTTAGTTTAACTGAGGTAAACAAGTCTATATAATGTCAAAATTTAGTAAAAAAACCGGTCTTCATTCGAGTAAGATGAATTGTCAACAAAAATATCTTAATTCTTGTTAATCTTATTTGGTTTATTTTTTGTAATTATTTCGAAAACGTCGTCTTTATAACTTTTAAGTAAATATTTACCATTGGAAAGCTAATATTATGTAGACTTAAAAAAATCAATATGTCTGAATTATAAGATAGTTATCTAAATATCAGAACAGTATTTTCAAAAAGATGATGATAAGTTTTTAAAAAAGGTGAAAATAAACAACACCGCTGCAGTTAAGAAAGGTGCCAAAAAGACTGAGAGCATCTCCTGGTTGAATAGCTACACTAACACGTTGGTTAAAGAATCTGCCACCTCTTTGTTCCAATCGCTTTAATTAAATAGGGTATTAATTTTACAATGGTGAGAGATTGGACCTCTTAACATGAACAAGTGGTCCGACTGTTTTTTTATAATATTATTTCTTACACTCTCACCAATTAGTGTAGCCCAAAATAAGCACCATGAGGCTTTTGTTATGCTATACTAGGATAACGGATAGAGGCACATAAGATACGTAGATATTAAATATTCATATACAAATGAAAATGAGAATAACTTTATTCAAATGCACTTAAAAATAAGTTGTTTTGAATCGTCCAACATTTTTACCTACCACCCATTCAGGACGTCTTTTAACTGACAAGAAGAATGGGCGCAAGAAACTCGTCAGCTTTAACAGAAGTAATGACATTTACAGTATAATACGTCGTCACCATACATAATCCACAAAAAAAAATAAAAAAATATATTTTTGTTATTACAACACTAATAGTGTTATGATATCATTATTTCGCTGATTACAACAAAGTCAACAAGCATCTGTACTTACTTAAGTATCCCTGAATATTGCAATAACATACAGGGAATAAACGACAAATTTAAGAAAGCAACAAGATGTATGTTTAGTATTAGTCAATAATACTAAAGGTTAAAGCAGACCCATATCCCAAGAAAGCACCCGTTCACGAGCATGACGCATGATGCAGCCATCGTTTCGCTCAATCATATCTTAGGGAACGCAAGGACCCGCACCACATGCCACCACCCAAGAGATGTATTAAGAGAGCATATATATAAATACCCATGACTCAGGTACAAATGCTCGTATTCATCACACAAACATCTGCCCCTTTCGGGAGTCTGTGCGAAAGGCAGCTTCGTTACCATTGACCGTAACCACCAAACGATCATCAATTCACCAAAATAACTTAGGTGGATATTATAAAACCATATTATAGTTATATCTCGTCACATAGGTTGCACTGCAAATGTTTGCAGTCAGAACAAAGAGCTTCCCTCGCCGCTAAATCTTCGCGTTGTAAATTCTTTCGCGGAGCCCATTCCGTTCATCCGCGTAATTTTATATAATCCCATAATTAAACTGTTGATACAGATGGGGCGAGGAGCTGCGTTAATCACAATTTAACAACCCCAGGATTTATCTTGCAACCACGGCAACTTTATTAGACGATTAAGTTGCCTTAGGAGGCACTCTTTATTCGCAATCCTGTGCTCATAGCACTTAGTGTTTGTTAAAAAATACTACCCAATTCTAGAGTAATCTCTCCTTATTAAATTTATAAAAAAGTGATTTAAAATGTAAGACAAAATATATCTACTAGCAGGATATGTTATTCCAAAAATGTGTTCATGAAGCGCGCCTGTAAACTTTATAATGAAACTAGCGACCCGCCCCGGCTTCGCACGCATGCAATGCTCTACTATATTATACATATAAACCTTCCTCTTGAATTAATCTATCTATTAAAAAAAACCGCATCAAAATCCGTTGCGTTGTTTTAAAGATTTAAGCATACATAGGGATATAGGGACAGAGAAAGCGACTTTGTTTTATACTATGTAGTGACTATGCATTTGGCAGATATTGATATTTTCTGTTGCACTGTACAAAATAAGCATTTAACACTTGGTACTGTGATTACTTAAAAGAAGCGGTAATTTACTGTTTAATAATGTTAAATCTTTAATTATTTATATGTTGTGTTTGTATTCTTTTATAAATAGTTAAAACGATTACTTTTTATAACGAAAGGGAGCTATAGGTCTTTTTTTCTACAATGTTATCTAGAATTTATGTATTTTTCTGTGACCGTTGTTCCTAAATGAATAAATAAAAAACAACAATAAAACTAGGTACATATTTTATTTAAATCTATAATATAAGATCTCAAATTTGTTGTTTGTCTGTCCGCTTTATCCCGCGCTTTATCCATTGTATATGCGTTACCATAGCAATGCGTTAACCGCAAGTAGTTCGTCTACCGGACGCTAGATGGCGGTAACGGAAAAATATTTAATAATAGAAAAAAATTAAAGAATTTTATCCACCCGTGCGAAGCCGGGACGGGCCGCTAGTAATAACAAAAATAAATCACTTTTATATATTTTTTTGCATTTTTTCAATGCTATCTTATAAGATAAATTATTTTAATAGAAAAATACTAGAAAAAATCGACTCGGCTCACAAGTGCATTCTCAGGCGGGAATCAAATCCGAAATGTTACGGTAAAAATTAAATGGCTGTTTCATCTTAATCGATTGTCCTAACATTTGTAAAAATGTTTCTTTCGAATACGAGAGGATGTTCCTCTCATTGATAAGACAACGCTGGCGTACAGCGTAAAACCGGAAAGTTACTAGGAAATTTCGACGGGTGGGTGTTCACAAGGCTCGGTAGCTCAATGTGGAGAGCATTGGACCGGACTTCCAAAGGTTGCGATTTTTTCTAGTATTTTTCTATTAAAATAATTTAAAAATTAACCATCAAATATTAACATAAAGATGTCTCATCCACTGCTCTCCCAGTTGAGCTACCTAGCTTTGTGAACGTGACGAAATTTTCTAGTATTTTCTACTTTTTTGCTGTAAGCCAGTGTTGTTTTATCAATGACAGGAATATCCTCTCGCATTCTAAAGCAACATTTTTACACATTTGGACAATTGATTTAGATAAAACAGCCATTTAATTTTGTCCTATCTAAGAATAACTTACCTTTGTATGAGCAAAGCCGTTTCTTGTAGTGTATTTCTATTTAAAAAAATCATTGTATAAAATAGACATTGAAAATACAAAAATATTTAAAATAACATAAAAGTATTTAAATAATTAACAAAGAAGGTGACACATTTCTTAAAGATCTACCTAGTTTATATCTTTCTAGATTATTACGTATTTGATCTGTTTTAGTGCGTCGCTCGTGTGCTTACCGGTTGACTGGTAAAGAAGGCGAGGCATTAAGTCCATCCTTTGACAATTGTTTGCAGTAATAAAAAAGGTAATTTAAAAACTAAAAAACCCGACTGAGTGAGTGAGATAAGTCGAGCCGTTCAGGCTGCAGAGCATGCCAAACATTTGAATTTGGCGCCGAAAATCCGCCATTATGCTTTTTTCCTTTTGTCATACCCAGTGTCACTCTCACAGTAAATACGAATCTAGTGACACCTCTCAAGCTAAAATCTATCGAGCTATTCAGGTCGCAAAGCGTGCCAAACAATTATACATACACAGATACATATAAACTCTCCAAAAACATAACCCTGCTTCTGGCGCAGTCGGGTAAAAATAATAAATATGTTTCCTAAGAAGTACCAGCATGTGTGGATATGATTGACTAATCATCTAACACCTTTGACTATTTCTAAGAACGTAATCTTATACTTAAACCATTCAAATACATCTAACAAAAGTAACCTTTATCAAGGATGTGGCGGTAATAATTATTTTCTTACATTTAAAATATAATTTCGAACACCGATACCAACGTAAAATGATGCGTATGCCATTGAAATAGGATTTGAAATCAACTTGTCTGCGTATGTCTTTTTAGTCTTTTTCAGCATAAATGTTTCTCCTGGCAAATCGCCAGTGCTCATATTTTATTGCCTATCAGTTTTAGTTTACTTCATGGTGTCCTGAAGCTTTCTAGAATATGTGATTAATTCTCATAACACCTGCCAACGCCATCGTGTTTTAAATACGATGTACAATAATTGGTTTATTTTAATGGAAAAGTCTCAATTTGAACGCAACTTCAACGAAAGTGAGTTGGTTTGTTTGTAACACTTTCACGCTTTAACTAGTCAACCGATTATCATGAAATGTTGCATACATATTACCAGAAGTATAGAAAAGAATATAAGGTACTATTTATTTAAAAAAGGTAGTATTACCTAGGAAAACATATATAATTGTTAACCCATAGTCTATATAAGGTAACGCGGGTAAAAGCTTCTAGAAACATAATAGTATACCAGATTAAAGATGTTACGGGAGTTGATGTTAAATATTGACTTTAAAAGTTATAACAGTTAATGAATTTACGACATAGTTGAGCTAAAAGCATAAATTAAACCTTGTTTCAACACACAGGTATCAAACACAAATCGTCAATGTATTATGTCAGGATCCTTGACATAGCAGCCTTAGTTATAACGAAATAATTAATTATAAGAACTGAGTTTCGCTATTTTATTTCGCGTTTGAATAACAAAAACGCAATCGGGGCATCTACGGCGCAGAAAACGCGCGTTCCTGAAATGCGTGTCGTCTGCGCGTTCAAAATGCGACGTGCTCTAATGAAATTTTGCAAGTTAAATTTGACCCACTTCCCGGTTTCCGATGGAGATGGAATTTTGCATGCATATCTATAATACGTGACAATACAATATTCTGATGACATGAAGCTGATCTGATGTTGGGCCTGGAAGGTGGCCATAGGAACTCCGCAATAAAATGATACAACCTCATCGAGTTTGGGCTCGTCCTACTTCCCGTGAACTCAGAATCTTGAAATTTGGTACAAAGCTACTTCTTATAGCACAGATAAAGGAAAAATTGCGAAAACCGTAATTTTTTAGTTACATCATATAATAAAAATATTTTACGGAACCCTCGGTGCGCAAGTCCGACTCGCACCTGGCCAATTTTTTAAAGTTATATGTTGTCTACATTAACCCGTAGTTTAATAGGGTTAATGAATCTGAGTCTTGTTATTTAAAGAATAAAGTTCCGGATTTTCCAGCCAAATTATTTAACCAATCAAATCTAAATGAGATGTGGGGTAACCCGACCACTTTTACAATGTAAGCAGTGAAAACAAATAAATCCTAGAAACGGTGCCTTGCATTTGCATCGACATTGTTCGCCTGATCCGGCGAAAACAACAGTCAGCAACCCAGCAGACTTAATTGAAATAAATTCAAGAGCTTCCTTCTTGGTTAGACGAAAGATTTATTAATACTTTATTGCACATAAATAGTAATATTAATATTAAAGTAAGAAATATTTGAAATTCGTTAGGTAGTTAAGTTAGTTCTAATGCATGATGCCTGTAATTGATAAGGCACTTAATTGTGAATCCTGTTTTTATTCGTTTTAATTATTGTCCTATTTCAGTGTACTTATTATTGATAGCCAATAATAAGTACACTGAAATAATAAAATAAAATAAAAAATAAAATAACATATCTTTACAAATGGCGGACTTAATGCAATTAGTATTCTCTACCAGTCAACCGGAGAACAGTAAAAGATGGTGCATAAATAAGAGACATCACATTCATTATTCTGAACCCAAATTAGTAGCTTAAGCACTTGTGTTATGGAATTCAGAAACAACGATCGTACCACAACACCCAGACGCGAGCCAATATATAAAAGTTCGTTTTTTACATTGACCCGGCTGGGGTTCGAACCCGAGACCTAGGAGTGGCTTAACCTTGAAAGCAATTGTCCACCGAGATCGTCAAACTTTTTCAGCTTAAATTATCGTTACTTGAATAAAACACTATTTTACGGATTTTGCGCATATTTTATTTTATATTTAATCCCGACGTTTCGACTCCTTTACTGGAGTCCTGATCACAGGATGATTGAATGGTTGACGTGAATTTTATGTTCTCATTTTTTAAATTGTTATACAAACAAATTGTTTTATTTTTACATTTTTTTTAGTTTTTAAATTCTCACAACGATTACATTGTATACTACTGAGTCTACTACCAGTTCGGAAATTGGGAGACCCTTCCGAGAAGAACTGGTGAAAGAAACTCGGGCAGGGCCGACCTCCATCCTACTGTTATTATTTTCAAAAAGAGCTAACCATATCATTAGGGTCTCGCAATGTGTGTTTTTGAATGTATTAATTTATTAATTATTGGATCCCAAGCAGGTGGAACGCTCCAACCTTCGTCTCTACTGAAATTAGGATGTTTCCTGATTTCAATAGCCTCGCGTAGCATCCTAGCAACAAATCTTTGTTCTCTAGCGAGAATTTGAGGTTAATCGAAACGAATGTAGTGGTTTGGCCCCTCAGAAGCATGCTCAAGCACTGCAGACCCATTATTGCGCCTTTGTTTGTACCAAATGCAATATATAAAGACATTTATAAATAGGACATATTTTAAAACGACAAAAAATATATAGAGAGAGTTACATATAAATATACATAATTTCATAACAAATATATGGCGATTTCAAATTAATACGTAACTATAAAACTAAGAAGTATAAAACACCAATACTTATTGAGCAAAGCTCTCTTTTAGGCAACTCACAAATTTTGCTTGTCTCCCTCCTGCTACTTAACGGTTCAACCGATTCGAACGAATTTTGACATGAACATACATGATTATAACCTGACGGACATAGGCTATCTAAAAAAAGTAAAGACTTTACCATGGAGGAATAATCACCGAAAGAAAAATTCAAAAGCTGATCACAGCCAAACCGCTGAGACTACATTGATGAAATTTAGGTGAGGTTAGGTAAGGTAGTGCTTCGCATTTGCAAACAGCAGCAGCATTACAGACCTAGTTTAAAATAGATACTTGTTGACCTTCTTTAATTAACGGTGTAATGAAATCATAACACTACTATTATAATAACAGAAAATTGTTTTTTGTGGATTATGTATGGTGACGACGTATTATATTGTAAATGTCGTTACTTCAGTTAAAGCTGACGAGTTTCTTGCGTCCGTTCTTCTTGTCAGTTATTTAATTCTGTTCTTTATTGTAGTCCATAATGTTACTTGAAGATATTTCATAAAAATATAATGAATCAATGCCCTGCTGGGCACGCCAGAGTTTGATAGGCGAGAGGAGGCAAATTCTAATAATGCATTTGAATTTAGTCAACTAAAATTATATTATCATTACTTATTTTTTATTTCAAAATATTATGTACCGTTATTATTCATGTTTGCTGTGTGTGCCTTTAGCACCGATGGTCCTGGGTTCGAGTCCCGGAAGGGGCAAATGTTTGTGTGATAAATTCAATGATTTGTACCTGAGTCATGGATTTTTATATATATTTCTATAAATTTTACATATCTATGTATAATATATGTATGTATGTCTATCCGTTACCCTAGTATCGTTACAACAAGCCTTACAGTGCTTACTTTGGGTTAGTTTAAATTTCCATCTTTTATAGATTATTGATAGGTTAAAAACGTCGGACGATTCAGAACAACTTATTATAAGTACATTTGAATAAATTAATTTTAATTTACAATTTAAATAAATCTATCATAAGCTTAGGATACAGAAGGATAATTAAAAAAAAAAATTAAACTAAAATGAAATAAGTATGTTCTAGATAAAATTAAGACTTAATAAGTATTCATTTTAAAGTCTATATTGAGATGCAATTGCTAAAACGTGACCAATAAATGATCGAGGTTACATCGGGATCTTCTGGTACGAGTTTCTACATTATTATACAATATAAATCTGAGGAGATGGAAGTCGGAGATACACAGTCCGCCTCACAAGGAGTACGAATGTCATATTTGAAAATTTCAATGGTTTTTGATGTAATGAACTGATTTAATATCAGCTCAATCTTATAAACAGATCTAAGATCTGGAGCTAATCTATAATCTAAGATCACAGTTGTTTGTGTGTTTGTCTGTCCGTTCTTTTTCCATTGTATCAATAACGTTACCATAGCAACGCGTTAACCGCAAATAGTTCGTCTACGCTAGGTGGCGCTGCCGGAAAAATATTTAATAATAGAAAAAAAATAAAGAATTTTGTCCACCCGTGCGAAGCCGGGACGGGCCGCTAGTATATACTCTAAGAACACAAATTTGTTGTTTGTGTGTTTGTCTGTCCGCTCTTTTTCCATTGTATACGCGTTACCATAGCAACGCGTTACCGGGTCAGTTAGTTTTAACTAAAAGAATAAGTTAAAATATAATATTTATTACTTTGATAGGTTTGACGATCATTTTACCTACGAAAGCGCAACGGTAGCGATCCTGCTTTACCTACTGTCATGGATTCGAATCCCGGAAAGGGTAGATGTTTGTGTGATGAACACGAGTATTTGTAGCGAAGTCATGGTTAGTTATATACATACATATATATGAATATATATGTATGTATGTCTATCCGTTACCTTAGTATCTATAACACAATCGTTACAGTGCTTACTTTGGTCTAGGCTAATTGGTGTGAATGTAAGAAATATTATTCACACCAATTAGCTTAACCCATAACCCAAATAAATCACTGTAAGGATTGTGTCATATATATACTCAGGTATACGGCACATAGATATGTAATATTTAACGAAATATTATATATAGATATACAATGTTTAAAGCATATAATAAATATAATATATAAAATAATATTTAAAGAAATTTTTATATAAATACTAGCTAACCCGGCCACGCGTTGCTGGTATGGTAACAAACACACACACACATACACAAAGTATTGTCATAATATAATGTAGATATATAAATATCCATGACTCAGGTACAAATACTCGTGTTCATCACAGAAACATCTGTCCTGTCCGGGATTCGAACCCAGGACCGTCGTTACACATGTGTTATGGTATTTAGAAACAACGACGATACCACAACACCTAAACACAAGCCAATATATGAGAAATCGTTTTCCATATCGAATACGAGACCTCGAAGTGGTTTTAGTGAGAAAAACGGTATGTAAGACATTCTACCAAGGAGGCCGTATTATGGTCAGCAAAAAGGGCCACTAAAAAGAAAATCGTCGCAAAACACGCCGGGTACAGTTAGTATACAAGTATATTACATTTCAGACAAATTGTATTGAAATACTAAGCAGCTAATTGCTAGACTTTTAAATTATTAGAAAAAAAAATCAACATGTCTCCGTAGTAAGGGGAGACTCGAATCTACATCCTGTTGCTAACCGTACCAGTGGAATTTAACTACCAACACCTTGACAGACCAAGACCTTCCATAAGTTACTAAAATACCTATGTATGTTATAATTGGTATGTATGTTACTTTCTAAGTAACAAACATACCTTTTTTGCTATCGCAGGAAATGCATTAGGAATTCGCTCGTGCCGGGAGAGAAGATATGTGGGACTCGCCTTCATGCCCCCACCCGGCCTGTACCCGGTGAAGCCTTGGAGACCTACCCACTAAAACCTGCGGCGTCCCGCAACACATTGGTGTTACAAAAGATACGGGTCTTCGCCTATGCTCCGTGGGGGACAGAGTGAGCCGTGACGCCCTGAACACTCCGCACGCCTGAGGGCCAAGTGCAATGAGGATACCGGTCACCCGACGCGACAACCGCTGGCTTCCTTTTGGTGGGGAGGAGGAGTACCACATCCCTCGACTGAGCCCAGCCCACCAGCTACGAAACGACCGCGCCCCGCGGATCCCTTGGAAATATAGTTCCCGGGAGCCCGCGCAGGCGGCGCAGACCGGAGGCAAGTAACATACATACCTACAGTATCGACATAGCCCTTATTGAATTTCTTGCGACTTCTCGGCAACAGGTCTCCCATCGTAGGACTTACGAAGCCATGACATAGTAGACCTTTCAATAAATGCATTGTAAATGCTCATCCGAATTATATTATGACAATACTTTGTGTGTGTGTGTTTGTTACCATACCAGCAACGCGTGGCCGGGTTATGCCAGCAACGCGTGGCCGGGTTATAACAGCAACGCGTGGCCGGGTTATACCAGCAACGCGTGGCTGCATAAGCTAGTATTGAATAAAAAACATTTTATCTTATCGAATTTTACACTTTTACAAGTATTGAACATTACATAAAAAAGAACTGTATTTCCTAGAGAAAGAATGTTGTTCACCCATCACACAATTATTTACTCGATAGGACCAAACCGCGACCGCAGTGTCTGTAACCACTGGTCTAACCTGCCACCTATCGAAGAACTTTGCAGCAAAAATAAAAAAAATCACAGTCTTAATAAACAAGTGGTTAAAGTCACCTTGTAAACATAATTATAATATATTTCTTAGTGTTATGGAATAACAAAAGAAAACGATGAGTTGCCATCATCAGAGAACAAGTAGGATGATGAAGGCACAAAACCGAACACAGTGGAAGGATTTACATGAGATCTATAACCAAAAATGGACCCAAAGAGACTCGTGGTGAAGATGGCGATTATATTTTTACTATAGAGAGACATTTGAATTTGATTGTTGATTTATTAATTTTTATGATATTAATCTGTAACCTAACTCTAATTTTCGTTTGTTTGTTTATTTGAGTTATAACTTGTGTTAATAATTGTGTATTTATGTTGGAATGCGTTTTATGTGGTCAACATCCCTTTGTAATATACCTAACTACATTTTAAGTGCTTAAATGAGTTTATAAACTGATTTTATTCATGAGAACCTGTAATTGTCCCTCTACTGTTAAATTATCAGTTGGTGTTGGTCTCCCAAATAAATAAACAAATACATTGCATCCAGATTTTTGAGTCACGAAGTATTTTACACCTTCATTCATGTTTTCATTTTAATACGGTAGGTTCCCCAATCTTTAGCGAAATGTAGAATCTTTCAAGTTTTTTTTTTGAGAACATCTTTGTGACATCATCAAAAGCACACAGAACTAACAACATAGTATGTCTAATTTACGGATAGATAATAAGATAAGTCTATGATTATATCCGTGTGTGAGAGTCTCATCATATCACAACTCACATCTTTTATTGCCAAATTAAGCAAAATTTTTTCATACTATGGATACTAAATAAACAGATATACTTTTAATAATTTTAAAATATAAAACTAATTTATTATTGCTTTTGTTCTTTGTTTTGATATTATTTTAACCTTTATTTCGTTTTTATTTTTTGTTATATATGTCGGTAATAATTTTAGAAAATATTACTATTAAAGTTTATATTGTTTGAAATTCGTTAGGTAGGTAAGATAGTTCTAATGCATGATGTGACTGCCTGTAATTGATAAGGCACTTAAATGTGAATCATATTTTTTTTATTATTGTCTTATTTCAGTGTACTTATTGTTGGCTGTCCTAATAAAATAAATACATAACGAAGTATAAAACAACCACAATTTAGTAACAAATGCTTATTGCATCTAAACATGTGCCCACCAGGATTCGTACCCACGACCTTTGACGCTAATGTTGCACCATCAAGTTGTATGAACTATTTTAAACGTCTGTGTATAAGATACCTGAGAAAAAATGTCTGTACCCTTATGTCATTACTCTTAACTTTAAGAGGTTAAGTCACGTACAGATCCAGTATTTTCTTTGTCATCTTAAAAGTGCAATAAATTAACTTAACTAAGATTAAGTGAGTCTAAAATGTTGCATTTGTCTGTGCCAACGTTTGCCAAGTAAGGGCCGATAAAATGTCAAAAGTTATTAGTCATACCTGTACGATTCAAGTTAAATTGATGAGAAAGTTTTAAAGAAAGAGTGCCCGATTAAAATATTGTGAAGTTAGTAGAAAATATTGTGATCACGGCTCCTGCAAAGGAGTCGAAACGTCAGGGCTAATTAGAAATCATGCTCAGAAATCCATAAATAAATGGAAAAACCATTTTTTTACGGATTTTGCGCATATTTTTTATTTAATCCCGACGTTTCGACTCCTTTACAGAAGTCGTGATCACAGGATGACTAAGATAATGGATGTTATATATTTTCAACTACCTTCACAGTATTTTAATCGGGCACGTTCTTAATTGTTAATTTTTTTTAAGTTTGTAAAATCCGTAATGTGCGCGGAAGTTTAAGAACTAAATACGCCCTTAATTAATTGTCTTATTTTAATGTGTAATAAAGAAACTACTAATACTTATTGCCATAAAACCCATTAATGTACATTTTGACCTCTCATAGTGGGATCCTCTATAACTAAGATAACTGTCATGTTATCCTGCCTATTTGGAAAACTGGGTAAATGAAAAACCTCTCTATAAGTGATAAATAATTCTAGGTTACTTGGGATTAAACAAGTTTCACTATATTTAAAATTTTTAATAACATTTGAAAAAAATTAAGGATTTAGAAATAAAGAGATTTTTCCTACTGATCGATAACTAAAAAATAAACCTCTAAAAATAGAACAAAAACTAACTTATCTATTATAGCAACACTTTCAATATCTTCTATATATATATAAATTTCATTTCACAGTGTTTGACCACGATGAACTGCAAAACTACTCAGCCGATTTTGATGTCTTTTTTTCATTTTGCAGGATTTGTTTCAACTTAGAACATAGGATAAATTTAATTTTAATATATGCAAACAAAAAATATATGCAAATTACTGAGCCACAGTAGTAAATTTATACGTTCTGAATCTCGCACATACCTGAATATGTACCGGTATCGTCCTACGTGAAAACGCGAATACCGCAATGACACTTAAGAATTCAACTTCCTCGAATCCCGGACGCTAAGTGTTAATAGAAACATTAAGTGACAAATGCAGAAACTGTTACAGAAGCATAATAAATATTTCTTTCGAGTGCCTGCGTTGCATACTCTGTGTAAATGATTAAAGCTGCGCACAAAATTTTTCACGCTTTTTTTACTATTAGAGCGAGACATCAATAGTTTCATTTGATTATTTTGAATTGGGAAGTGAATGGGTGTTTTTGATAACCGTTTGATGCAACATTAGCGATCCTGCCTATCGCACCGACGGTCCAGGGTTCGAATTCCGGAAGAGGCAGATGTTTGTGTGATGAATACGAGCATGGAAATTTATATCTATATTCCTCTTAATATTACATATTTAACCCCTTAAAACCCGAGAGCATTATATCGTGCGCGCGACAACGATACCTAAAATCCGCAAGCATTATATAATGCTCTATAGCGCGCAGTCTGATTTAATCCTTATTACGGCTTTGGTAATGGTTCTTTTTGATTGAATGATATTTTTTCCCCGATAGAGAGTGGCTGGGCGTCAAGGGGTTAAGTATCAGTTATGTGTCTACCCGTTACCCTATTTTCCATTACACAGTATCCCTATCCATAAGAGTTATAGTGCTTACTTCGGACTAGACTAAGTGGTTTCAATGTAAGAGATTTTATTATTATTAAGTCTTTAAGTGACAGACTAAATTCCACGCGGGCCTAAGCTAGTTGTAAGATATAATCAAAATATTGATATTGTAAAATAACCGTGGTGTGTCTGGCCTAATTGAATAGCACTAACCCTTTACATCTAATGGTGGCGTAAAAGGCCATATGATACTGGAGGTAACCATACGCTTCCAGTAGACCACAAAACGGGTCTAATGACCACAGCAGAGTTTTCGGAATTTAGACTTTTACAGCGTTATCCAATGCGGAAGGCGGCTTCCAAGTGTGTGTGTGTGTTAAGATGAAAAATGACCCAAAGTCAATGGGGTTGTGTCGTTTTATTACGCAGTTTCTATGACAACCTTCCAGCTCCAGCGTCAGATCAGCACCATGCCATCATAATATTGCATTGTCACGCGATATACTTATACAAGCAAAATTCCAGTTCATTCGGAAACCAAGAAGTAGGTCATTTTTAATTTGTAAGATTTCATTAAACACACCGGAACAGGTAAAAGAAAATAGAAGCTTCTCATAACTTCGCTAACTCTGTTACTTATCTTTAGATTGTTGTTTAATATGTTTCGTTTAATAAATAGACAATTCAATTATACAGGAATGCATTTACGACATCTTCTCGTAATTTCACTTGAATACAAGGATATTTCGGAAGTTCCTCTCATTACGTGGCACTTACGCAGTGATGACATTCCGAGTTTATTGGTTCATTCGGCCAATGGCAGTCGCTCGCTGCAGCGGGTCACTGGGTCCTACACAACCTTGCCCCCGTCGAAATGCGAAAATGTTGAACTCGATGCTAGGGTTGCCAATAATCTTTTCAGTTTTTTTTATATTTTGAATGAATTTTTCCCAATCAAGCCCAGAGGCCAAGATAGAATCCACGATGGAATAAGCTAACCCAGAAGGTACCTATTCACCCTGGCTTTGAAAACGGACGAGTTATAAGTACTTGAAAATACAGACGCAGGGAGGGAGTTCCACTTCTTTGCTGTGCGCATTATGATTTATGAAAGATGTTGACAAACCTTGGTTTCCGCACCAAGGTAGGAATAGCAATGTATTAAAAAAAACTCACCTAAATACCAAAGTCCTTAAACTCGATTGCGACAAAACTGGTAACTTTTTGTACGCACGCCAGAGAAGATTTACTTATGGTCAGCGAAGAACAGGATTGCAAAACACGCCGGTCGCAGCAAGTTAAAAAAATACATTTTTAAAATAAACTGAATATTTGTTTTAAAACTTAGGTTAAATTTTGCGAAGTGGTGCATCCTAACAAGGGGCCCACGAGACAGATCGCGGTTACGTGATGAAACGGGGATTTTAGGGGTATACCCGGATATATGCTTATTTAACTAAGCATCATTAAATTGACGCTGTCTAGATCCCCGGTAGAGACCTAGACTTTCCGTCAGTCAACTTACCGGTGGAAGTTTATAACTGAATTTTCCCTCGAAAACAAGATATAATATAGGTAGTAGATGAAGATTAATTGACGAAATACACAGACAAAATATAACATTAAGCTACTACGGTCTATTATTGAATTCTATGTGATAGATCTAAAGTCGAAAATCAAGCCAGACTTATCCAGCCCTTTCAGTATAAACAAATTTGTTTTTGAACGTGGTTTCTTTAATGTCTAAATTAATAATATTTTTTAGATTTTGTTTGACATTTCCATTTCTAGACATTACTTTTGTATTCATAATATATTGTTTGCCATATATACAATTTGAATATTTAACTACTTATTTAAATTGAAATACAGAGCAAAATCTTTATCTAAAGATAAAGTGTTAGCCCTGACACCCGTCTGCAACAGGGAAGCTTTGATGACGAGCGGTGAGGTCGTAAAACATCAAACGTCTCCCGTCAGGGCTGGCAACTTGAATTTTAAACAGCTATTCGAGTTTTATTCATTTTTTATCACTTCTCACAAGAGTTATAAATTTAAATACAACTTAAGTTTATATTATTATGATGCGGTTTTACTTGCCAGTGTAGCATTTTATAAGAAATAAGTATATTAAAATAGTATTTAAATCACGTTTGAAAAGAAAATTGGATTTACATAGAAAATAACGAATAATCACAGCGCGATTATACCACCATCATAGACAAAAGAAGCAGTCGAAATAAAAGGATTAAATGATTTAACAAAATTATGCAAATGAAGATAGTAGTTGATCCGATAGGAAGTGTAATTATTTAAATTAACACGCTATTATTTTATTAATTAACGCGTTATAAAACAACATTATATTTTGATTTCTCAGAAGACCTGTGCAGGTGTTCAAATCGGCTGGTATGACGTTATTCATTTGTTATATAAGGCAGTTTGACAAAACAAAGAAAGAACTAGCGTCAAAGTAGTTCGCTAATATAAGTAAAGCTTTAATAACCCAGATGTTATCGAGTCTTCGTTCGAATCCTGCTTTAGGCGTATTTATCAACATATTTTCTCAAATTGGGTAATAAGAGGTTTTGTTATTTCTTAATGATAAAGCTGACTTACGTGACAAATAAGTAAGTATAGTCTATATTTTGCTGGGCATATAATAATTTTGGTAACCCATATGATATTTATTCGATACTCAATATAATGTGTTCTATAATAATAGTATAGCAAATTTATTATAATTTTTACGTATAAAATATTATAACTGCCATAGTATTTATTACAAAATAATAAATTTAAATCAATTACATATGTACAAGTATTTAAATACTTAAAGAAAATAAACTTTATATAATCCTTATTTATTTATGACTTTTAAAAATATATCATCCCTGAAACGCATAAAATACTCATTTTACAGGAAACAGTGAAATTGGGAAGTCCTAGTGACCTGAACACCAGATCTATTAGGGTTCCCACCATGGCAAAGAAGTAAGGTTTACTATTTGATTTTTATAAAATTGCAACCATACTTAAAAAGGTACGAATTTTAATTTAAAATTGGTTTCAGTTATGTTTTTAACGCAATATTTTTTTTATTTAATCTAATCAATTAGTAATCTACAAGATGACACATACATAATTTTACGTTGACAGCTGTACTAGTTAAAACTGTGTCACAGCTGTCAGCACCCGCCTTCCTCAGTCTCTTATCAAGTTAATATAAAATTTAAAATTAAGCTAAATTGTGTCTTAAACAGAGTTAAGGAATAGGAGTATAAAATTTAAAAACAAACAAAGAAAACAGATTTTACCACTAGAGTGTGTTTGTTTTTGTGTTTACGTTTGCGAGTGTGTAAGTGCGTGCGTGAGAGAAAGTGTGTGAAGACACTCACTTAATGTATAAAATATTTTAGTTAATTACTTATTGTGTAATATATGAATATGCAGCTTTTTTATTTTTAATGGGTCCGCTCTTGATCCCAATCAAGCCCGGGGGCCGAGACAGAATCCACGTTGGAACGAGCTAACCCAGAAGGTGCCTATTAACACCCTATTAACCTATTAACACTTGCCCTTAATTTTATCTGACTTTCAAATAGCTTTTTCTATTAAATATATTTTTTAATATCTATTATTTTTTTCTTTTCTCTCTATAGTTAAAATAATGTATATTGTTTAAAATTTATAAATATCATAATTTACTTCATCTAAAAGTTTTTAAAACATACAGCGACAACCCTAGTCGCACAAGGTTGCCAGCGCATCGTCCTTCATACGAAAATCTTATTTTCGCTAGCTTCCGTAAGTTTGAAATTAGATAACAAAAGTGAGGCGATTGTATCGTGACGAGTCTCTGCTTTGAGAGAGTCCTCACACTTATAGATGGAGAATCGCATTGAGTCGGCTGATAAAAGATATCTATAACATAAGAGAGTTAACAAAGAGCACAACGGACACGACTTAAAATTATGTCATTTAAGAAAATTTGATTGGTTACTAAACAATTGAAGAATTTAACAAAAGTAAGAAAACTCAACATTTTATCCTCAATACTCAGAAGCCACAGACAGACACAAAAAGATGTCGTTATGTAAACAACGTCTCTATGAATTACTTTGAAAAATAAATTGGTATTCTGTAGAGTCAGTTTATGGACGATAATTTTGCCTGATAGCGTCATAAGACACCATTGATGAAAAATTGCATACTTTTATAAATTTAATTGAATTATCATCACTGTATTATCATTAGTTTGTATAATACAACTAGGCGATGCAGTCGCTAAGCATAAAGCTACGCTGGCACCATATATTGGAGCGGAACGTCAGACCAAAAAAATATTTTCTTTTGTTTTGATAGATTTTTTGCGAATTTCAAAATTCGGGCATCACTATCTGGTCCTAAACCTATTGATTCGATTCCGCACAAAAAATATTAAAATCGGTTAAGAACTCGGGAAGTTATAGCGTAACAGACATTTCGCCATTGAAGCTGATCCATGGTCCAATAACTTTTCACTTCATGAAGTGGAAAAGAGATAGATGCGCCACAGGTGATGAATGGTCACAACAAGATATATAGAAAAAAAATTGACAGCCCTGGCACAAGAACTGGTGGCATTCTTTTGAGAATACATACAGTTTAATCTATAGATAGGTGGTACATTGTTTTATATCTAAGAGATAACGTAATATTATCTATGAACGTAATATTTATCACAGAGGCTAAGATTTAAATGCATTGCATCGTTGCTAACTGTGTTAAAGTGGGTCATCCAATACATATTCGCGTCCCACTGTCTTATCATTATGTATCAGCATTTTGAGTGCACTTGATATAGTCGGAGAGGTCAAGTTATTTAACCTTATTGTGTTACATTCAAAACTCTTTTTCGGGCAAAACTAGACTGAGAGAAAAAACGTTATAATTCTACCATTTTGTATTTAACTTTATCTTATAGATTTTAAGCTCAAAATTTGTCAATGATAATTAGTTAGAAAGATTATTTAATAATAATAATATAATAATAATCTTTATTTATAAAATAAATATTACAAGCAAAATGAAGTCGCTGACTCCGAACTAGGTTTAAAACCTGTATTTCGGAAATCAGTTCCCTTCGTCCTTAACCTATGTACAAAATAAACATACTTAACGAAAAGAAAACGTATTTTGTTTTAAAATTTAGACTAAAATGTATGCGTTGTGTGTATGTGTGTGTGGGTGTGTCGTGAGTATATGGGTGTGTCTTGTGAAAGATTAGATGGATGTTAATTGTAATATCGATACCATTTCCAAATATTATAAAAAGGGTTTATTGACAAAAAATTACAATAAACTTAAGACACATAGGTACAATAATAACTTATTCTTTTTACAACAGTCTACTAATATCGATCTCCAAAACACATTCTTATGATTATGTCACTATGAATTCTTTTAATCTGTTCTTATGATAGGCGCTATCTGAGTGAAAAACCGAAATTGCCGGCCAAATTTAAGATTTTATATTCATTCTTTTAAAAAAAAACGGAATCGTGTACATTTGCTTTCTATAATGTTTTAAGGAAGGATATTTTTATTAATAACTACGAAATACGTAGTATTTGTTTTTAATTTAATTTTTTGACATTGTGATATGACATTGCGAATGACAATGTCATATTTCTATAAGATATAAAAGACGTATGTAAAATCGATCACGCTTCCGATCATTATTATAGCTGGTTCCATCTTAATCGATTCTTTAATATTTGTCAAAATATTACTTTCGATGTTAAAGGCAGTTAGCGTTCAACATTGGTGGAACGATACTAGCTCATAGTAGAAGTTTAAATACGTTTGTAAATTTCGATGCTTCTGCCAAGGTCTCGGTAGCTCAGCGGTCAGAGCACTCGCCCGGTTTGCGAAAGGTCGTGGATTCTTCTTCAGGGCTCGGAGGCGTGGTCGTTTTTTACATACGTATTTTATATCTTATGTTATTACTACGAAATATTGTAAAATTAAGGATAACCTGAAACTAATTCTTGCTATTATTGACGCATAACCCAAAATTTGGATGCGACAAAACTTTTTAAACATTTTTAATAATACTACCCTCATAATTATTGTCAACCCATATCCAGCTTTTTGTCTACTTCCATACTTTCAAAATAATCAATTCTGAATATTGTAAAAATTTAAATATGTCAGGAAATCCAGTCTTAATTATTTTTGACCAGAAATAATGTTTGATTGTAACATGTTAATAATATGTAGATGTCATATCAAGTAAGTATTCATCGTCCAGTTTATCTGGTTACCTTCAGTGACTATGCGAGTAATAATATTAATATATATAATCCTACTTGAAAGATATAGTATGTAATGAATAATTTCCACCAATTTTTAACTATACTTACTTTGACTTCAGTTAGTTCAGAAGTGTTAAAAATTTATACATTTTATTAAACTGATCTAAAAATACATTATTTCTTTAAACTATGTTGCATGTACAAATTTCGGACTTAATGCCAATAGGAATCTACCAGTTAACCGGAGAGTTAGAAACTCATGAACAACGCATATATAACTACTTATGATGCTGCCTTGAGAGGGAAAATAGAAAATGAGAATTATATACTACATAAACATACATTTTTTTATTATTTTTAGTAGAAGTTACGGTTTATTAGAAAATAAATCAAGTTTAAGACCATTCATTCATTAAAATAATATTTTTAAGTAAACCAAATTCAACTATTTGTACAGACAAATGTTACTTTACTACATAGTACATCTATATATATATATATATATATATATATATATAAAATCCCAATCACATTATTTGACCGCGATGAACTTCGAAACTACTCAACCGAATTTGATATTTTTTTTCATTTTGCTAGATTTGTTCCAACTTAGGTTTAAGGTTTAAGGATAAGTTGCATTATATTTTACTAGCGACCCGCCCCGGCTTCGCACGGATGCAATGCTCTACTATATTATGCATGTATTATACATATAAACCTTCCTCTTGAATTACTCTATCTACTTAAAAAAATCGCATCAAAATCCGTTGCGTAGTTTTAAAGTTTTAAGCATACATAGGGATATAGGGACAGAGAAAGCGGCTTTGTTTTATACTATGTAGTGATAATAGAAAAAATACTGCAAATTATAATAACTGAGCCACAGCGAAGCGTGGCCGGGTCAGTAAGTGTAAATATAAAGTTTCGTGTGCTCAAACATACAGAAGGTGAGTCGCGTATAACTTTTCTCCTGTTCAAACAATATGTGCAATTTAAATAAAAAACTGTAAAACAACAAAGCCATCTACCGGGTCCAATTGTAAATATATCCTTGATTATAAATTTTACAAATAAAAGATCTTGCTTTTACTCGTATTTTGCAAAAGGATGACCATAGATGTACGTAACTCACGTTAAAGCAATCAACAAATTGGTTTTATCGGAAACGGATGAATGGTACCTACGGCAGCATATACAATACGAACAAACATTCATATTTAAATATCACTTTATATATATATACTAGCGGCCCGTTCCGGCTTCGCAAGTGTGGACAAAATTCTTTAAATTTTTCTACATTAAATATAGCTTATGTTACTCAGCGTGAAAGTAGCTTTCCAATGGTGAAAGAATTTTTGAAATCGGTTTAGTAGCTTTTGAGTTTATTCATTGCAAACATACAAACATACAAATTTTTCCTCTTTATAATATTAGTGTAGATATATTTGACCGCGATGAACTTTAAAATTACTCGACCGATTTTGATATATTTTTTTTATTTTGCTGGATTTGTTCCGATACATGGGATATGTTTCATTTATAACACAGCACCGCGTGACCGGGTCAGTTATTCTAGCCAGCCTCAGAATGAGTCAAAGTGAAGGGTAGGCAGGTTTCACTAGCATATAATCCCAAGAAAAGCATAATAAAACAAAGGGGGCAAGTTTGGTAGTAAAGTCTTTGTGTTGGAATCTTTAATTTTATTCAATAAGTATTTTATTGAAAGTACCATAATAATAATAATATTCTTTATTGTCTTAAATGTGGTTTTAAATTGATGTTAACAAATTAAATAGGTTCCTCACAAATAACCTATTGTTAGGTATACAATATCATTAAACAGTGCACTATTGATTTTATTTAAATTTTAAATCTAACAATTCCTTTAGGTCATAAAAAATATTTTCATTTAGCCAAATATATAATTTAGTTTTAAATGCTGTATCTGAAGGAAGCTCTCTAATGTGGTTAGGTAAATTATTATAATTTTTTATAGACATCATCAAGCAGCTCTTCCCATATTTGGCTGATGTAGGAATATCCGCGCATACAAGTCTGTTTGGATTTCTTTTCAGCCTTGAATTTACATCGGACGCTTTTTTAAAATATGCTTGATTCTGCCTTACAAAATTTGACACTTCTAAGATATAAAGTGAGGGTAATGGCAGCAAACCAAGACTTTTAAAATAAGGCTTACATGAAACGTCAGGTACAATACCGCAAATTGCTCTAATGCCCTTTTTTGTGCTACAAATATTCTATTTTTATCGGTACTATTACCCCATAATACTAATCCATAGCGAATAATAGATTCAACGTAGGCCCGATAAGTCATGATAGCAGTGTCAATGTTTGTAACTTTCCTTAGTTCCCTTAAAGCGTAGACAAATCTATTAATTCTACTACATAATTCATCTACCTACATGCATTTTCCAATTTAATTCTTGGTCAATATTTACACCTAGAAACTTAATATGTGATACTAAGGCATATAATAAAGAAATACATACAAGAAATCATTTAATTTTAATTTAAAACAAAAAAATATTGCAAACTATAATAACATAGCCACAGCAACGTGTGTCCGGATCGTCTAGTACTTATGTATGTATGAAGAACCTATTAATTCGCAATTTACAAACGCATATACGTAAATGCCGTAATTTGGTATGTTGTTATTAATTGTTCTCAAACAATTGTAAAGGTGAATAACAATTGCTTATTGTGTTTTCACCATCTATCTTATATAAACAAGCCTTATGTTTACAAAAAAATATTTTTTTAGTTTAAAACTTATTGATGAAATTAATTATTTAAACGGTTGTTTACATTACAATAATAATAACAAATAAATCAATATAAGACAATATAGAAAAGTTCGTTTTATACATCGACCTTGCCGGGGATCGAACCTTGGACCTCAGTGTGACAGTACAATGAAAACCAATATGCGAGTTTAACCACTTAGGTCTACATAAGATATAGAACTATGTCACATTAAATCCGCCGAAAGCAAAGTGTTAACAGTATGGAAATGAAAAATTGATGTATTATGACATGGTTCATCTTATCTCTCGCGAATGTACACGGCTATTTACGAAATAAACTACCCTCGCATAGGCGTAAGTTTTTATTGCACCCCACTCTCACCCCTCCCCTCTTGAACGACCTATCGTGGCCGTTCTAACACCCCTACTGCGCAGTTAATATGTACTTATGGTGGGAAAGAGACGGCAAGATAAAGTAACGCAGAATAAAGGATGTACTTTTCGACCCCCATGGGCGGGACCGCGATTTTTTTTTCCAGCTCCGCTCGAAAGCTTTCTGTATGAATACAAATTAGCTTCTGCACAATCTGTTATGTTTATTTTTGAATAAATTAAGTGATGTTTTGATAGGAACTATTACGCATATATTGCGCTATTCCAGGCCATAATAGTATTAATTATATGTACTGGTTTTGTCTGAGATACAGGCTGCGGCCTAGTTTAGATAAAAGTCTCTGTATAATCTTCTATTTGTTAACTTTACTGCATGGTAGCAATTACTTTTAATCTGTAAAGAGATTGAGTGGAGAAAAAATTAAAAAAATATTCTTATTATGCACGTTGAAAGTTGTAGATTAAATATATAGATTTTTAGATGGATAGTTATAGATTAGATAGATACACACGCAAACATACGCATAAACAAATATAAATGTATCTAACTGCACGTAAATGTACCTAATTTATCATTATCTGATATTTGTTGCTTTAATTCAGTTAATAGTATCATTACATCTAAATTCAATCTTGATTTTATAATCACTACATAGTATAAAACAAAGTCGCTTTCTCTGTCCCTATATCCCTATGTATGCTTAAATCTTTAAAACTACGCAACGGATTTGATGCGTATTTTTATAATAGATAGAGTAATTCAAAAGGAAGGTTTATATGTATAATACATGCATAATATAGTAGAGCATTGCATCCGTGCGAAGCCGGGGCGGGTCGCTAGTTTCTTATACATGTTATGCATTTTTCAATGCTATCTTATTATCCTACAGAGCAAAATCAGAAAGTTACTACAAAATTTCGACGAGTGTTCACAAGGCTCAGTAGCTCAATTAGGAGAGCATTGAACCGGATTTCCAAAGGTTGCGGATTCCCGCCTGAGAATTCACTTGTGACCCGTCGATTTTTTCTAGTATTTTTCTATTATTATTACTATTATCGATCTTGATTGTCTCAGATTTCCAAGATGGTGAGAGGTTGATGACCTGCGCTAATAGGTAATTTTTTACCTATTTAGGCATCAGTCTCACACAAACTTAGCCTAAAATTAGTAATGATAAGTATTGAAGTAAGAGTTTGTGGGGAGAAAATAAAGATTTTATTTATTTATTATTTACTTCTAGATTTAACATATATTTTGTGTTTTCTTTCTTTCTTAGAGTAAAAGAAATAGCGATATATAAAACTTGCTGTCATTAATAGAATTATGTAATTATATTAAAACTGTAAAGGATCAATTGATAATTAGATAATAAAAGAGAAAGCACAAAATACACGGACAAAATAATTATAATAAACTTAAACTAGATATAACTAGAAACAACGAGTTTGTCTCTCAAATACTTTGTGTCCAAAAATATACTCAAATCTTTGTCATTACATTAACATAATTATTTTGTATTTTTGAAGTGAAAACTTCTTTAGCATTATTGTGATTTGAAAGTCGATGAAACGAAAAAGCGACAGTAAAAAGAGACAGACACATAAATTCAAAAGATTTAATGTAGGATAAAATGAGATAGCAAGCATTATACAGTGTCTGTTATGTTCGTGGTATTCACTTAGTTACTATAAGCCTCTTTATTTATCGAAAATGTAAGCTTTGAGTCTGAATAAATCTATGTAATTTCATTACTAAAACCTACAATTATCCTCTTCCCGAAATTTTACATTCGTCTCATTATCTTAATACCAAAATTTTTGAAGGTTTCACTTTTACCACGTGTGAATCACACTCATACTTTTTTATTGTTTTAAATAAGCATATAAAGTTCTTTGCGTTGTTAAAAATCCTGGTGAAATCAACTCTACGATAATATTTATCGATTATCAAATGTTTTTGTTATTTATATAATTTGTAGATATATAAAAGATCCAGCTGCTGCGTAGCTGTATAATAAATTAAAATGAAACCTATCCTATGTCTGAAGTCGGGACAAATCAAGCAAAATGAAAAAAGAATTATCAAATCGATTGAGTAGTTTCGTTTCATGAAACCCGGTGACAGGGAATGTTCATGTATACAGATAAATTGCCATTTTGGCTTATACTTTAGTTTATAATCGTCCATACTACTTTTTATATTATATTACAATAAGTTTAAAGGATGTTCATCTTTAAAAATGAATATACAGAGTATTGGCTATCAACATGTCTTTGTTTATTTGTTCCAAATAACTTTAAATGTGCTTGACGTTTAAATTTAGTCCATTAGCAAAGTATGGTCGAGCTTATAGACTAATATAATATTGTAAATAATTATATCCCCAAAAGTGTTTGTTTTAGATATCCTAGCTACACGAACATAGTACGTTGAAAAATTATTTGCAGTTTGGATAACAAACCTCATGCAAGATTCATCGGGCATGTTATATTTCCTAATAAATTGAACTTTAAAATGCAAGTTCCTTGTCATTCGTAGACTTATGTAGCCCCGGACACAGTTACATCTTGGAGGTTGCTTAAATGCATTTACTATTAAGTCCGCCTACTATACCAATGTCATATTATGGTCAATAAAGTTTTTTAAATAAATAAAATAGGTAAAAATTTTATGATTTGGAAAAGACATAAATCTGTTGGCCTTGTAAAATTAAGACATCTTTTAAACTTAAATCTACTATCAGCAGCATTGTTAATTATCTGCATAATTGCATTCAGTGTAAGATAAGTAATTAAACCCCTTATTTTTTTAAATACAGAAGATAGCAAAATTAAAACCAATACAAAAACTATAAACATAAGAATTATCACCTATTATCAACTCAATTGACTCATTTTAACAATTCTTTGAACATTGTGCTCGTGCATAAAACTTTAAAGAATACTTATTAATCTTTGACTCAAACAAATTAAAAATTCAGTCTTTACCAACTTCGTGGCTTCGAGTATTTGTATCTTCGTTTTGACACTATAATAATATGCTTTATTTCGCGTACAAGATAATTGGAGTTGTTGCATTAGTGGGTTAATTGCTAAAGTTCTTTTCTCATTTCATTTCATCTCGGCTGATGGTAAGCGACGATGGTTTCTAGGATGTGACGCGCTTGCCTAGAAGATATTCACTCGTGAATTGAAGACCCCTACATTGTATTTGTAAGGAAACACAGATTCAGGCAAAGAGTTCCACTCCTTAGCGGTACGTATCACAAAATTGGAACCAAATCGCTTAGTGCGACTCTTTGGTATACCAATCATATATTAGAGGCGCCTATTTGTTCGTCTGGTTTGTGAAATTTTGCTGCACACTCTCCGAAATGAATCCTATAAAAACGGATAAGCTATTTACCTTCCGTTTATGCACTACCCGCTTTGTAAGTAAACAGTGACTTACTGCAGGGTATAAGTGCAGTTTGGTGAATAGTCATATACTTGTACGCCTGCAGGAAGACTGTATGACAACTGCAATTTGCAGTCGAGTTGAAATGCTGATTGTGTGACTGGACTTTAAGCGGACTCTTGGTTTTTTGGCGGGAATGAAGAGTTAGATTAGTAGTATATTTAATAATACATATTTTTACATTTACACCAATTAGCTTAGCCCAAAGTAAAAACTGTAAGGTTTGTGTTATGGATCTAGGGTTACGTATAAAAATACATATATGATACATAAATAAGTAATATTAATAGAAATATATATATAAATACCCATGTACAAAAGCTTGTATTCATCACACAAACATCTGCCCCTACCGGGACTCCAACCTGTACCGGTACCGGGACAGGACCGTCGGTGCGAAAGGTAAGATCGCTACCGATGCACCAATCGGTTGTCTTTAAGTTAATAATTTAAATCAAGATTATGAAACTGGGCAAAAGCTTTAGTAGTCTTGCAATTGCAGCGTCCAGTCAATTTTACCAGACAGACGCGAGTTCCGATCCCAAGTGGGATAAACTTTTCTGTCATATATTTTTATTTTATTTTAAACCTATCAATTCAACCTTATTGGCCTTGTATTAGAGATTGAACACAAAGTGGTAATAGGTTTTTAACTGTGCTTTCACTAGAGAGCTCAATCTTTTCTATTGCCGTATAGTAGAGATGATTTGCTTAAATATTAAGCCACATCGATCGTCCTGGTTGGACGGAAGCATTCTCCTAAAATGAGGGGTTTTTCCATAATTTCCATACTTAGCAGGCTGGCTGGATATCACAGTAAAAGCGATGCTTTAAGCAACAACTACGGGTCTACTGGTCCTTTGTGGTCTTTTTGGGTATGCGAAAGGTATATGCTTCCAGTCTTCTATTACTACGCCCTTAATTGCGGAGAGTAAGAGCTATTTTTCTATGCCGGACACGCAAAGGTAGTAATAAATTCATCATCGCCATCAACGTTTCAAAGCCCCCACGAGAGGGTTTTGAAAGGATGACAGAACTTCCTTGTCAAACAAAAAATAAAGGAGCAAAAATAGGGCTTAAGTAACCTATCTCCTAGACCATTTAACATTATACATTTTTAAGTAATTTACACTTTCATGATAAAATATCATGAAAGTGTAAATTAACTTAACTTAATATTTAACTATTAACTTTTTGCTTAATAAAATAAATACTGAAGTATGTACAATTGATGTAATACGATAAATCAATTCGCCACCCCACGGTAAGTCGCGACTTGGCCACGCGCTGCCGAGTTCAATTATAATGCTCATGTCTTGTGACAGCGGTTGTTATTGGTAAGTTTTCTTACAATATAATGTAAGAAGTAAATTAACGTGTTATTTATCGTGTAAAAAACGTTTTAGCTACGAACGGCTATGGTATGTGCATTAAATGGTTCAATCTACTTCCGAACTGTATCCAATGTCTTCCTTTCACTGTTTTTAAGAAAATAATATTTAAAATTCTTATTGAAAACTGTTTTTATGATATAAAAGAATTTACAAAATTTTGCCGTCATGGACACTTAAAAAGATTTATTAATTGTTTAAATATACTATTATAGCTTGTAGTTACTCTTGATTTTGAGCTTGTGATAAATACCCGTTATGAATTTGGGCATTGTATTGTATGTGTTATGAATTGACTAGCATTGCATTATTTATTTATAGTTCTTGACAATTTATTGACATTTAATTTAAATTTTAAATGCTTGCATTCTTTATTATTATTGAATTTTTAATTGTATTTAATTTTGTAATTTTTTTGCATGACGACGATAAAAATCTACCATGTTTTATGCAAATAAAGATATATTTTTTTTAACTTTTTGACGTGACAACGTCTTATAAATTGGTTTGCCGGGTGACACTTCAAGAAACTGCGTTACGCTCCGCTCACGTTATGCGCTTACAATGAGAGCGAGTGAGAGGCACGCGTCCCTTCCACTCGGGCATGGTTAGCCCGCCTAAGAGCGAGAGAGACAGACATAAAAAGTGGAAGGGACGCGTGCCTATAAATTAATGTTTTAAATATAATTCTTTGTATAAATAAATGTTTTAAATTGTTACTATTATTTCATCCTTCTTCCTACTATACGAATGAATATTCATTCACATTAAAATTATTTTACCACTCAAAGTCGTTGTCACGTAAAACTTTCGCCCGTATACCGACTTTAGAGGCAACCAACCAGTTTTTTTTTATCTATATCAATTCCATAAAAAGCGCTAATGTTCGAGGTAATATGAATAATAAACAAAAATAAAAAAAGTTGTTATTAATAACTTCAAGCTCGGACAACAGCACAACTTTAACCACACACTGTCAAATTTAAGCAATCGACTTTGTAATCTACAAATCGGACTTAAAGTTCAAAAATCACTTTAATGGATTTTTGACATTGACAGTTTAGGGTGGATATGTGCTGTTTTATAAAAAAATAACAATAGTAGTAGTAATAATAAAATATATAATAACAGTCATCACGTAGACTATACATTAAACACTGTATAGCCATCCCACATAGACTATACATAAAAATCTTATGCTTTTTGTTTAACGCTACAGATATTTTTTCCCCGGCTAGGGTACCCTTCTCAACGCCCCAATAAGAAACTTCGTTCTAACATTTAATGATTTAGGAAATATTCTCAAAAAATATGTAGATGTATAAGTCATAAGACCTGCGGGATGAGTAATAACCAAACGCAGCCAAATGCGCAAATAAATATTTAAGAAAAAAGATTGCATTTAAAAACAATAACAAACAAACTAGACACGTACTAAACAAAATTGTAGATTTTTTATAAATCTGTTTGAAACATCTAATATCTCTTACTTTTACAATTCATAAACATATATTGTATCATTCGTAAAACTCATGCGAATTTTCCCCACGACGATAGCAAAAAAAAACTCAACAAATATTTAAAAAAAGAATAAAAAAAACCTTCTTTTGTTTATAAAGAGTTTGCAAATACTTTTAAAGCGTTATTTTAAGTTGAAGTTGTATTCTTGTTATATAATTCTGGAAATATGTCATCAGTAGAGTAACCACTCAACACTCACTTGAAGAGTGAAGTAAAATAACTATATAAATTCCGTTTAAATTCTACTTTGCGATACTAAGTAGCGGAACGCATACATTAAAAAAGTTTTATAATCATAACTGGGACACATTTGTGCACATTTCTTTGTAAATGTTTATCATATAAAAAATATGCCCCTTACCACGTTTCGAATCATAAGCGCCTTAGCATCGTAACTGTTGTACAAACCGATTAATCCAAATCATTTTTTGAAACTCATCCAATTGATCCAATAATAATAGTTGAAATACCAGTCACCTCCAACTAGTAGTGGTAAAAATGTATTAATATACACATTGGAACATTTACCTCAGGAACAAAGTTCAGATTCAGTTTATATGTTTTATTTGGAACATCATTTTGTGGAAATAAAGGAACATAAGGCCGCTTTCGCTCAAATCAAAATTGCCCAAAATTTTTATATTATTTTGCGGTTTTCTAACCTAACCTTACTTAATTTAATTTAGTAATTAAAGTAACAAACTACTATAAAAATAAATGTAATTGGTAAAGTTAGGATAAAACAGTGATCTGCGATAAATAATCAAAATATCTAATCGACTCACGCCGAGATTTATATCCCACCTTCCGCAATGACGGTCCTGGGTTCAAATCCCGGAAAGAGCAGACGTTTGTGTGATGAATACGTGCATTTGTGCCGGAGTCACGGGTATTTACATATTTTTCTCTAAATATTACTAATTTGTATGTCTATCCGTTAACCTAGTATCCATAATACAAGCCTTATAGTGCTTACTTTGGGATAGCTTAATTGGTCGAAATGTAAAAAATCTTATATTTTGTTGAAATAAAGGAACATAAGATCGCTTTCGCCCAAATCAAAATTGTTCAAAATTTTGAAAAAAAATGCAGGAATATGTTTATTTTCTATTTTATGATATAATTAATTGCGTTAAATTATTAAAAAAAAAACGTCCGTAGCGTTAAACAAAAAGCGTAAGACTTCACGTATAGTCTATGTGGGATGGCTGAACAGTGTCTAATGTAAAATCTACGTCTACGTGATGACTGTGATTATATATCATATCCCTACTAATATTATAAATGTGAATGTAAGTTTGTTTGTTATGCTTTCACGCAAAAACTACTAAACCGATCATCATAAAACTTAGTACATATATTCTTGGAAGTATTAGAAGTAACATAGGATACTTTTTATTAAAAAAATGCGGGCGAATCAGCGGGTAAAAGCTAGTATTTTTATAAACCATTGTAAATAAAATAAAATTGTTAAGATAATTTTGTAAAGAAGTTTCTTTGCTTTATATCGATAAAAAAACAGTAAAAAACGTTCACCCGAATAATTATATTCTTTATACCTCGAATAAAACTTCATTCCTATTCGGTGTCCCATGACAACATACAACTTTTTTCACTTATAATTGCACCTTCGAGGCTTTGTTTTGGTTATAATTAGTATTATCAATTAAACTTCAAGTCTGAGGTTGTGGCAACAAAGATATATAATATTGACAAACTTTAAGAGATTTCCAATGCATTTAATTTTATTTAAATTGTGATATAAAGTATTGCAATAGTATATTTGTTTATTATGTAAACGTATAAGTATGATATTACGATATGATAAACAATATGGTTGACATATAACTAACACTGAACTATTGTTTTATTTAGTATTTTAATATTATTTACGACCCGCCCCGGCTTCGCACGGATGCAATGCTCTTCTATATTATACATGTATTATACATATAAACCTTCCTCTTGAATTACTCTATCTATAAAAAAAAACCGTATCAAAATCCGTTGCTGAGTTTTAAAGATTTAAGCGTACATAGGGATATAGGGACAGAGAAAGCGACTTTGTTTTATACTATGTAGTGATAGCTTATTTTTATCAGTCATTAGTTTATTATGTCCTCACTGGTGGGATATAAACTTTAACCTAGTGCCTTTGTTGTTAACAACTACTGCTCCAAATACCAATGCTTCAGTATAATTTGAATGTTATTTCAAATTTTATTCTATCTATAGAGAAAAACCCTAATTTCAACGTTACGTTAATTATTTTTCATAATGGTAATTACAGGGCATGGGAAAACCGTTAAGCGATATATATTATGTACAGTAACTAATATTATTACTGATAATTAGGCAATAGTTGAAGTTTTTAATTGATTGGACTAAACAATATTAAAAAACATTTTTATTTTTTGCCTTACTACTTATGGGTTTTTATACAATAGGTCTATATATAGATTTAAATATATTTGGCAAGGGTTAAAAAAAAAATTCTAAAAAAAATTTGTTAATTTAACTACTTCACTTGACGCAATAGACTTCAGTCATTATTAGTACTTAGCAACAAAAAAAGTAAAAATGGCCAATAAGATTTAACGTTTTGATTTATGCACTAAAATATAAAATAATATCACTGTAATACAATTAAAACAAGTTATGCTAAAGTTTGTACACTAATGCGGCATGCGATAAAGTATTTGAATTTGAATTAGATTGACGACCATTTTAAGTTCATTATTTAATAAAAAATATTTATTCAAAGTATAATATTACAACTATACGGATTTATTTTAAAATATACTTAGCTAATCTTATTGGGCATATTATTTTCATTTATATATTTTTTGGTTAATACACCAATTAGAGTTTAAATTGAAAGATGTTGTCAAATTCGGTTTCGTTTAAATTATTTATTTTAAAATTCGTATTTTTCAGTTTGTTTTTTTTTAAGTAGAACGTGATGGTCAATGTAGGTGCATCTCCAAAGTGAAATACACCAATTGGACTTCAAAAATGTTTAAGTAAAATTGGTGACTCTTTTATTTTAAATACCAATACACTTAGATAACTCTTTTAAGTCGATTTTTTGTTGAATACCACAAATGCAATTGATACTGCAACATAAACACTATCTCCCTTCTAATCTGCTATCTTTGTGGCACAAGTAAAATAAAAAAAAAACACATTTCACTTTTTATTAAGTAAGTAGATAAATTATATGTAATTTCGGAAATAGCTTATACCCAGTTATAATTTTTGGGCATAATAACGTCCCGAGAAAAGAGTTTATATTCGATGGACTCCATATTTATTCAGAGCAACACATGTATAAAAATATATACATATGCTTTGTAGAGTTACTATAGTACCGGTCTTTCGAAATAAATTACACAGTTTTGTTTTAAGATACGCGCTCTATTTCATTAGTTTATTGCAAACATGAATTACCGGCACTGGCATATCCAGTGTTACCATGTAAAAGTCATCTTTTAGCACTAATATTTGTAAAGTGAACTTGGACATACCGGGTTGCTGAGGCGGCAGCAGCGGCGGCATGTTCGGTGGTGGCGGCGCCGAAGGGGGCGGCGGCGGAGGCGCATACGGAGACACTCTTGGGGAATCCGAGACGGAATCACAACTGGCGGACCCCAAGGACCTTGGCGCAGGCGGTGGCACTACAGGACTCCTCGGCGCTTTCACAATGGGAGGCTCGGGCCTATCTAATTCAACACCTGGTTGTTGCAGGCCAGCTTCCATAGCGCGCGCTCTTGCTTCGTCTTGCGCTTGGGCACGCCTCAGCGCTGTCTGCAGCGCCATCACGCGCTGCCTATCAGCTGTTAGCCGGCACTTCTCGCATGTGCAGTAGCGGTATTTGCAATATCGCTTGTGTCCCTTCAGCTCGACCTTGAGCCTGTGGTTGCGGCATCGGGCGCAGTTGGGCGGCGCTCGTGGTACGCCCGAGCTGGAGGCGCCTGGCTCGGAGCGTTCTTCGCAGTCATCGGGCGCGCGGCGCCTCCACGCGCTCATAGACACCATAGTCTCGTAGTCGGCGGTACTCGCGCGCGCGCGATCCGGCGCACGTCTAACGCGTCGTGCGGTCACGTTGCGACTGCCCGCCACGACGCCCCACCCCGCCGGCCTCCCCGGGGCACTACTGCATTTATTGCCGTGCATGCAAGTGTGCAATTCCTTGCACTTTAGTTTTATCTTCACTTTGTGCGTAGTATCTGTAATGAATTTGCTGGCTGTTTCGTTGCACAGTTTTCGACATAAACATTAGTTGGACGTGACCCAAGTAAAATTGATGCATATTTTCTCGGTCAAAAAAGGTATTCATAGTTAGGCTAAGCGGTAATATTTTAATTACCAAATTTTCTTTACGCACGATAATATAATAAAGACATATAAAAATAGTCTTAGGTAAATAACGTTAAAATCATGTTATCTTACCACTTTATTCAAGTAGATATTGTTGTTTATAATTTATATCATAAACGACCAACGAAGCGCAGTCAGAATCTGCAAGAAGTATCTTATTTCCTATCCCATTGCAACTTTAGCAGGACAGGTTTCTGCAACCCTCGGAGTCGGAACACTGAATCACTATAAACGGAGAACGTTCAGTGTACGAATTTTAAATTGTTGATACGCTTTTTAAGTAAACAACTGTCGAATACGAAAATACATTTTCGAACCAGTATTTTATTTAAATAAGGGTCGATTTCACTAACTCCGATTATAAGTATTCAAATTAATATATTTGACAATTAACCCTTTCCGTGCCAGCTACGAAAATACAATTAAATACTTAACATGTATTTTTATTCCTAATGCCCAACTCTAAAAAACCGATCTTACTTGTAGTGCCAAGAAATATTTTTTGTATAGGATGCCGAAAAAATCTACGAGCATACTCGTAGCCGTCACCATGTTACAGTACCGCACTACGAGTATTCTCGTAGCTGGCACGGAAAGGGTTAATTTCATATTAATTGCGGACCATTTTTAAATTAAACCAAAAGTTAATTCTCAACCATAGATTGTAAATAGGATCGTAAATAAGGTCATTTTTGTCATAACCATTAAAATAAAACGGCCATTTAAATAATTAACTGTGAGATTTTTAATTATCTGTCAATCATAATTTTAATATTACTGTTTTTTTTTAATTTTTACTCTTCAACGCATCGCTGTACACTAATAAAGGCCCGCTTGCGTGTGGCGGTTGTCAGCAAAATCGCGTGTGGACACAATTACACACACTCTTGTATAATGTAGAGACACAATTGTATTCGTTTTTACTACGGAAATGATTGTGTGTGAGTTCACGATACAACACACATAAACAATAACGCGACGCATACGCATCTCTGTCTTATTTTACTTATCTAGCGATCTTAATCGGCTTTATTTTGCCTGAAAATGTGATGTTTTTATTTACATTATATAATCTGTATATCACAGACAAACGAATAAATATTAGTGGCAAATATTGGCGCCAAATGTGACCTTTGGCCAAATCCTTGTGTCATTTTATAAAAAAAAGAAAAACAGCATGTCAAAATCTAAATAATGGTCTATTTCCTTTGGGAACTTTTGACAGGAGCGGTTAAAATTTGTGTTGTGGTGGATATGAGTGCGTAATAATGGTGGATTATTAACCACTAAGTGTTTGTGAACATGCAAGAGAGTTAGCAAGGGTAACAAAGCAGCGGAAGTTGTCTTTTTCTGCTCTCTCAAGAAGTCCATGTAGACGTTTCAGTAAAATCCCACACCTTTACTGTAACCCAGGGAAATTGAGATATCACTGTTCATCAATCATTCATTGATCATCTATCATTCAAGAATCGGCTCTCATCATCATTCATTACCATCTAATTAAGAAAAGAACTTACTCAAGAACTGGCAGTATGACTTAGGCCTTCGCCTGTCCCGAAAAGAACGAATACATACTATTTATACTACTACTGGACTTTTTGGCGGGAGCTCGAAGCGTCACTTTAATGGTATTGGTTTTCTTGTTAAATTTTGTGTTGTGGTTGATATTAGTATGTAATAATGGTGGGTTCTTAACCACCGCGTGTTTCTGAATATGCATGAGTGTTGGCAAGTGAAACAAAACAGTGGAAGATGTCTGTTCACGCTCTCTCAAGAAGGCCACGAGGAGGTTTCAGTAAAACCCCGCTTCTTTACGGAAACCTAGGATATTATTCAAGAACTGACAATTATACATACTTGACACTGGCTTAATGCACAAATCGTGCAAGCCACAAAAAAAAAAACACTACTACTATTTTCTTTGATCTGAAATTACATACCTGTCTCTATGGCTGCTTGATGCAACGGTGGCGAGCCTACCTTCTACGTCAAAGGTCCCGGGTTAGAATCCCGGTAGGGGCATATGTTTATGTGATGAACACAAGCATTTATTTTCCCAGTCATGGTAGTTTATATACTTATTTATGTAGTTTATACATCACTAGCGGCTTGTCCCGGCTTCGAACGGGTGGACAAAATTCTTTTTTTTTCTATTATTAAATATTGTTCCGTTAGCGCAATCTAGCGTCCGGTAGACAAACTACTTGCGGTTAACCCGTTACTATGGTAACGTTATTAATACAATGGAAAAAGAGCGGGGAAAAGAGCGGACAGACAAACACACAAACCACTATGCTCTTAGAATATAAATTTAGTACCTACAGAACAAGTTCAGCTTTTAAGACTAAATCATTGTTGTGTGTAACTACAATTATTGTGATAACAGAATTTTTTTTTTGTGGCTTTTGTATGGTTACGACATATAATATTGTAAATGTTGTTACTTCTATTAAAGCTGACAAGTTTCTTGCGCCCACTGTTGTAAGACATCCTGAATAGGTCTTAGGTTTAAATGTTGGACGATTTAAAACAACTTATTTTTAGTGCATTTGAATAACGTTGTTTTCATTTCATTTCATAATGTCTTATAGGTACGCGTGGTTCGTTCCTGGAGGATGACAGGTTTGTTCGCTCCATCAACTTCCACACATCCTTTGCACTGAGGGCTGTCGGTAACACCTAGATGGTGTCACCATGATAAGACCATGATCAGTGATCGCACATGTAACCAGGTGTATAGGTCAACCGCTTAAATGAGTCTTCGCCCGCGTGGTACAGAGGCGACAAAGGAGTTCAAGTGAGAAGCAGGCGGCATGCGTGCATAGTGCGTCCTCCTTTTTCCGCGCCCCTCTTTGTCGACGTAGATTCATTCTCAAGACTCAAGACTCATTTAATCGGTTGACCTATAGTTCTGATCTTCTTAGTTAAAGTACTGGATAGCATCTACCTGTGGCAGTAAATATCGCTTGCCTGCATGTATCCACATTGTATGTTTTGGTTTTTTTTTTGTTACTATGTTCTAGCAGATATAATATTATTTAACTTAATGTTATGCCAACAGAATATAACTTATAGGTTCGATCCCTGATGGGGTTAATGTAGAAAACGAACCTTTCTATGTTAGTTCGCGTCTGAGTGTTTTGGTACCGCCATTGTTTCTCAATTTCATAATACAAGTGTTTTTACGACTTAACCTGGGTCAAAACAATGTGTTTGACGTTTTCTGATATTTATTATTTATTTTTAACATCCTGTTTATAAAACTTATCCGAGCCACCTATTAATAATAATAATAAAATTGAATAATTATCTGTGTCATTTTTATTCAGCGTTATGTCTTATTGAATTCAGTCTTAAGTCGAAAACGAACAGATCGACTTATCCATAGAACAGAGTTCGATGTGATCATGTGATCATGACTAGTTTTTTAGCTAAATGAGACCTTATCTCGTTTAGCTAAAAAAACTAGTTTTTGCATCGTGATCACATCGAACTCTGTTCTATGGATAAGTCGATTTTTTTATTTAATTTAATGAGATAAGGTCTCATTTAGCTAAAAAAACTAGTCCTGATCACATGATCACATCAAACTCTGTTCTATGGATAAGTCGAGATGGTTACAAAATGTTGTAACATGTTTAAAAAGTAATGTCTCTACTACTATAGAATTTAGACATACATTCGTTTTATTCATAATTAGATTAGTTGTATTTAAAAAAAATTACTGGTTACCCTGTTTCCATAATAAAATGAGCACCCTGTATTTTCAAAATATTTTTAAACGATAGCTTGTTTACTTCTAAGAAACTTTTGTATGAAATGTTTTTTGGAAATGTTTTCGGTTCAAGAATTATTGAGGTGTTCCGGTATTTTTGGCTAACTCTGTATATAAATACCCATGACTCAAGTACAAAATTAAATGCTCTTATCTATTACACAAACATCTACCACCTCCGGGAATCAAATACAGAACCGTCGGTGCGAAAGTTAGGATCGCTACCGTTGCACCTTACGGTCGGATAGAGGTCATACAGAGAAGATTATATATAGCAAATGCGGACTTACGACTACATGCTTTACGAAACAAAAGGAAATTTTTGATCACCCATCATAAACAGACCTCTGTGAAAGTTGCTTAACATCTACAACCGTCAGTTAAATGAGCTTTACACTATGTTATCGACGTCTTCGGCAAATTTGTCTAAAACAATAAATTCTGAACTAAAAAGACCCAATTCTTATTCCACGTGCACTGGGTATGAATTTAAAATTCAAAATTGATTATAAATTTACATTTAGTATATTAAATTCTGAGTATTTGCAACGATACAAGTTCCGCTTAGTTCGGAATTGTATATTACGCTACATGAATTTATTTAAAATTATTTATTTATTTCAATAAGCATTGAAATGTTATAAATTCAATAACAATCATAAAAAACTGTCCTCGTATGTCACCTTTTTATCATACAGCTTAGATTTTGCATATTTCACAGATATAAAACTATTTCTGCTACTTTACTTTTGATCGTAATTATTTATTCTAGTCTCATCGTGATCTAATAAACCTAATACAAAATTAAAGATATTATATAGGTACATAAGTTTAGAAAACAAAGTAAAAACAATAATTTATTTATTACAATAGAAAAATACTAGAAAAAATCGACTTAGGTCACAAGTGAATTCTCTGGCGGGACCCTAGTACCTTTCTGATTTAAAAATAAAATCAGAAAGATACTAAAAAATTTCGACGAGTGTTCACAAGGCACGGTAGCTGAATTGGGAGAGCATTGGACCGGATTTCCAAAAGTTGCGGGTTTGATTCCCGCCTGAGAATTCACTTGTCACCCGAGTCGATTTTTTCTAGTATTATTCTGTTATAATAAATATCTTATAAGATCGCATTAAAAATGCATAAAAAATATAAGAATAATTTATTTACAATATTGATTTTTTATTTCTTAATATTAAAAAAGAACAATTACAGACAATAAGAAAAAATAAGAAATAAACTAAAAACTGTATAAGGTTGCATATCTACGCCCAATTACAATTGCGCACTTCATTTTCATAAAATAAAAATATTACAGTATCATCGAACAAGTAATTGTCTAGAATGATTTAGAATGCCTACGAGTATATCATTTCTACTGACTCTAAGTGTAGAAAATGAGTTAAAAAGTTAAATACAAATATTTGAATAAAACGTTATTTACGGATTTTGCGCATACTTTATTTTATATTTAACTAGATGACTCGGCCACGCGTTTCTGGTTCATTATAAATTAAAATAAAACCTATCTTGTTCTAATTCGGGGCAAATCCAGCGAAATAAAAAAAATCGGTTGAGCAGTTTTTGATGGCGGTCAAACACAGTGACAGAGAATTCATATATATACAGATATATAGTTTAATAGTTTCTTATTTATATAAACGTATCTGTTTTTTGTATTTGCATTTGGTCACTCAACATGCTTTAAATTAAAATTAGTGCATATTTGTTTAAATAATCTATCACACTATTAACATTGAACAGTAAGTATAATAAATTTAAAGGGTATGTTTTAGTCTAACATGCATTGGTTTAAATTCTTAAGTGACGCCTGATTCTATCAAATACTTATCATATTAGAGATGTATTTAAGGCAGTTATGTAGGAGAAGAAATACACTTCTCAGTATATTTAGATACAAACAAATGGTAATAGCTACTGTGACATACTATAGATTTAAATTAATTACATGTAGATTATTTGATGATTAAAATATACGTTACTTCACATTGATACCTGTAAGTTAGAACATATATAAAAAAATCTTCAAAACTACACTGAGAAGTATCATTATTAATAAATTACTGACCCGGCCACGCTTTGCTGGTATGGTAACAAACCTACAAAGTTCTTCTTTTATATAGTAGAGATGCTGACGTTTCGACTTCTTTACAGGAGTAGTAGAAAATACATGACAACCGTTATCTTAGTCATCCTGTGATCACGACTCCTAAAAGGAGTCGAAACGTCAGGATTAAATATAAAATAAAATATGCGCAAAATCCGTAAAAAAGTGTTTTATTCAAATGTGTAACGTGCGCGGAAGTGTAAGAACTAAATACAAATATGTTTATTTTTATATATTTTTTGCATTTTTTGCCACCAAATGCCATCTTATAAGATAAAATATTTTAATAGAAAAATTCTACAAAAATTCGATTCGGCTTACAAATGAATGCTCAGGCGGGAGTCGAACTCGCAACCTTAGGAAGTCCTGTTCTTGCGGGTTCGATTTCCGCTTGAGCATTCATTTTCTAGTAAAAAAGTCTTAAGTAAAAAAAGTAAAAAATCTTCTGTCTGACCCGGCTACGCGTTACTGTGACTCAGTTATTATAATTTGCAATATAAAATATATAATAAATTAAAATTAAACCCTTACCCTTGTCCTAAGTCGCAACAAATCCAGGAAAATGACAAAAGAATCATCAAAATCATCATCTGATCAAAATGGGTTTCAGAGTTCATGGCGGTCAAACATTGTGACAGCGATTTTTTATATACTCGTATATAGAAGATAATTGGTTCAACAAAATCATTTGTTTACAAACATGATAAATGTTGCCAACAATTAACACGTATTATATATACTAATTTATAATTAGATACGGGCAAAGTATCAACGTTGGTCGTATACGGGTTATCGGTGGTGTTAGTTCAGCAAATTGCGCTCATGCAGGGAATTATGGCAGTTATCTGTGATTGAGTATTCGGAAAAGGATCTTCTTTTTCTTTTCTTGGTGTAAAAAGAAGAAAATCGTTGTCAAAGTACAGTAGCATTGTAATTAAGATCTATGTATTGAATGTTTTATCGGTATTGATAATATCGGTGATCAATATTGTCTGAGAAAATCTTGTAGTAATATACCGTAAGCTAAAGATTTGTCTCAATTGATATGTGCTGAATTTAAAGCGGAAAATCTAACAGAAATATTTCACAGATTTGTAAAAATAATCAAAAATAATTTATTCATATTTATTTTATTTTAATTTTGACAGTGCAACACAGATACGCCATGTAGTACAATGGGCGATCTTATCGCTTAAAACGATTTCTATCACATAATCTTTAGATAGTGTTAGAAATTGTAAAACCGTTACTTAGAAAAATAAAATTTAAGATATAAGCATCAAACAAAACTAAAAATGTGACATGTATATTTTACATGTAAGTAAAATGTGTTGTTTAAGCTTAAAAAGTTGTCTTTGGATAATGTCGACATCTCGTTTTAAAATATATTCATAGAACTCAAAACTCCATCCTGTGGCACAATCAGTAAAAACTACTTCTTTTACCACTTAGAAATATAAGTAAACATCAATAAAGAAAATACCTTCCCACAATCTCCAGTCACGTTTTCCCGCACTCATTCCATAATGAAGTTATAATAAACTCGGTCGGTATGGCTAACAATATAAGTTTCCTACTAAATGCATGCATTACTTAAAGTTCCATCCTTCGTAGCCAATCTGGCATAGTAAAAGGCATTATAAACATTTTAATAGTTTTAAAAAGTTTCACGTAGATGCATTCAGTTGGAGGTTTTATTTAAATTTTATGATCTCTTCGGTACGGTGGTAATACTGGCAGTGTATGCGCATCTGACGCCTTTTAATGGACGCCGCACACCGAACGTTCGATATTCAAATCTGGCGATATAATGCTATCATATTTTGCATTATAAACGATTCAACAAGTGCCTGCCATCGTGAGTGCGAAAGATTGAACCAAATTAATACTATTGTATTACATTTTTTTATATTCATCGATAATTAATTCGTAGTAGTTTGGAATATGCTAGTGTCGCTTGGAATCCTGTATACATTCTGCATTATACAGTCTTTACAAGACATTTAGCTTTTTACCTCCTGGCATATCACATCGTTATCCGTATGATGAACGACAAATTTTATTTAACTCAAAAAGCTACATGATGGGCGCTCTATTTCGGATCTACTCTTTCTTTACAAATTGGTTATAAGTAAAATGTCACCATTTGCAAGACAAAATCTCTTCAAATATTCCTTATAGATATCCATATCATTGATGTTCTAACTTGTTTCATATACGGCGTTGCAGAACTAATCTTGGCTTCCACCAACCACTCTCTAGAATATGCACCAGGTACAATAATATAAAACATAATCTGATGTCGACATATTTAATGACGACAACAAAACATTTCAAAGGAAATTGCTGAAACACATTAGACTTGTAGGGTAAATACGTTTTAATTGCAGGTTCAAATATTTTCCTGTTTAGCTTTCTATCTAGTTTATATATAAAATTTTTAATAAAAATTGCTTTCATAAATGTTGTGGGTACCTATTAAAGCCACTTATGTAGGAGTCGTAAATTTAGTCAGTATTTTAATGTTAGAATCTGTATATGTCGCAGTCATCTGGTTGAATCTACTATTTGATTGAATGACTAGCGCGTTCATTGAATAACGACATTTAATTTAATGACTAAAGTACAACTCGTCAGGTTGTTTAATGTAACGTTCAACGTCTTGACTGAACGTCATTTAGCATAGTCTTTGAATAGGATGTAACCGACTTGGAAATTTTTGGTTAGGTTAGGTTGGGTTAGGTTGACGCCATATTTGTTTTGGTGACCACTAGTGCTGCAGTGGGAAAAAAATGGGAAATAAATTTCAATCACCTGATTGATTTTACGTCCGCTCTATTCAAAGGGCTTGTTTGGACTATCAACAGTGTTAACATGTTCTTATGATTAACATGAAAATACAGTTATAGGTCCATACAACTTTAGTTATAGATAGCCACAGCATCAATATTTGGGTAACAGTCAGTGTTTCTAAGTTAAATATTTTGTTATTTTCAAATTAAAAACAACGATACCAAGAAAGATGTGAAGAAGAAAAGAAAACACACTATTAGTACTAAAATTATCGTAAAACTTATTGACAAATTCCCCGTATAATCTACATAGCATAGCCAATAGGGAATGGTATCAGAAGTTAGTCCTAAAAGTGTTGTTTTACTATGCTATAACGGTTATTGTTTTAGCATTTTTTTCTAGAATATTGTTAGGCATAATTTGATATAACATGCTGGTTGGCAATGAATAAAAAGTATCATATCTCTTATTAAACTTGTAACATATTTCAATTTATGCCTTTTGATTTGTGTGAATTTTTCACTTGTCATAATTTGATACACTCTGCAGGTTAGGTTAGGTTAGACTAACTTTTAATTTGTGTAAATTTTTCACTTGTAATAATTTGATATACTTTGAAGGTTAGGCTAAGTTAGATATTCATTTATCCATTACCAGTCATCAAGCTATATCAATTATGTCACAATTTTTTGTGTCAAGTGACAAATAAGGCGGTCAGCGATCAAATGTATCACTTAAGTTATAAATATGCTGTAAGACCAAGACAGTTGCAGTGGTGAGTTTAGCTCGATACCAAGATGACTGCATCAGTTCAAGTGACTTTGTTACAATGTTTTCGATTTGTAAATCACTACTTTTATAATCTCTTTTTTGAATTGTTTGCTAAACATTTTTGTGCATGTCGAGGCAACCTTTAATAGTGGAAAATACTGCAATGTTCTGGCGCCTGAGTGCAGCACTAGCGTAGTAAACAATTTTTTTGCCAAGTGAGTTTGAGTTTTGTGAAGAAAATTGTGAAATTAGCACAACTAAAAAAATTATTGCTTTTATCGTACCTTTGCACCAAATCCTTCTTTTTTCCCTTCAAACTCACACCACGTTCTCGAAGCAGTTTCTTTAGATCATCCACTTTCAAATGGCCGTAGGATGCCATAATATAGTTAAAATACAGTTAGATAAGTAAGATTAATTTAAACTTTGATAAATTTTCACATAATACCCAGTTATTACAATTAACTATTATAATTTGTCAAGAACACCATGGCGGTTTGTTTACTCTATGTGCTACTAGCGCCATCTGCGCCGAGTTTCGCGTAATGTCTATTAAGGCGTCACTTGGAAATGTGTCTCATAAAACTGTAATAACTGTAATAAGTAATGATCTTGTTGGTTGTCCACCCACCCACCGAAACTCAATTAGGTGAAAAGGTGTTTCGATAAAAAGACTTAAACCTCCTTTCTGGATAAAACGCAAAATGTTACTCCTTACGTATTAAATTCGAAAGCTCCAGAAACTATTTCTGTGTAGTACCAACTCTAAACTGGAACAGAATAGAAGTTTCTACATGAAAACTTTTACGACAGCTTTCCGTTGAACCGAAAAGTTATACAACTTTTGTTTATATAAAACCTTGACTTTGAACTGTATTCCTTAATACATTGGAATTATTTTTCTTTAAAGATTAATTAGCTTTTTCATTATATCAACACAAGTTACGAATGTCATTTAAGAATTCATTTATCTTAACGTAAACAAAGTATTTTGTTAGTTCATTTTACAGTCGACATCATATTCGGAGCGTCATAATTGGATATGATCATTGGTTGAGACTTGTACCACAGAAAATATATAGCTACGGAAATTACGCATTATGTAGTTAGATTTAACAATAATTGGTACTTTTTACACGACAGCCCAAAAAAAGAGTGTATTCTTTTCAGTGTTGATGTCTGTGTTAGGCATTTTATACACATTTGGATGTACCTTACAGAATCCCTATTTACACTGACTATAAATGAAAATATCAATATGGCAACTGTATGGCGCCATTTTGAAAACGGAAAAAAATGTATATATTTATGTATTGTATTGTAACAATTGAGGAAAAAATCAGTAGTAGTGTATGATTGATGCACATAAGTTTCTATCCATTCTATATACGAGGGTGAGTCAAAAAGTTCGCGGAATAGAGGGTTAAAAGTAAGAAATAAAACACAAAATTATTCCCTCTTAAGTCTAATACATTTATTAGACCTATCAATTAATTAATAATACCTTCGAAAAAAAATGATTTTTCCTTGTCGTCAAAATAGGCCGAAATTGCGCTCTTCAATTCTTCGTAGCTGGAAAATTTCTTCCCTTGAAGCTCTTTTTTCATTTTTGAGACTATTTTGAGTTCAGGCTATTTTGGAAGACATCTCTTCCAAAATAGTCTGGGGAGGTTTTCCTTGTTTGGTAAGGAACTTGACGACTGCGCGAAACTCAATTTTCTCCATGTTGCAAATCTTCTTCCGGATTGACTTGTTGATTGATGTGTAGCTCAGGTAATTATGACCTAATATTTTGAAACATAGTATTTAAACTCTAAATGAGTGTCACAACTAGAGCAGGTAGTAAAAAAGTCGCCTTTCCCCACTCCATGCCCCTCATTCCGCGAAATTTTTGACCCGCCTCGTATGAACAGTGGGGAATTTTACAGGTTTTACGATCTAATGTCTCAAATTGTTCCTTATACCATAATACATTTGCTATTTCATTAATTCTTTGTTAATCTCTATACTCTATAAAAATCACCACCATAGTTTAAATAAATAAAAAAACCCGCGAATACGCTAAAGACATCTTTATGCAGGTTAATTGGTGTCATGATGTCACTTGCTTGTATATAAATAAACTTTTAGCTAAATTATTATAATAGAAAATACTAGAAAAAATAGACTCGGGTCACAAGTGAATTCTCAGGCTGAAAACGAACCCGTAACCTTTGGAAATCCGGTCCAATACTCTCCCAATTGAGCTACCGAGCCTTGTGAACACTCGTCGAAATTTTCTAGTACCTTTCTGATTTTACGCTGTAGGCCAACGTTGTTTTCATCAATGAGAGGAACATCGTATTTGAAAGAAACATTTTTACAAGTGTTTGGGCAATTGATTAAGATCAACATCTATTATAATAATTTATCTTATAAGATCGCATTGAAAAATGCATAAAATTTATAAAAAAATATAAAACTTTTAGCTGTCAAATCGTAGTACGAAACACCGTACAAAAGCTTAGACTGACATCCTTACTAATATTATAAATCGGAAAGTGAGTTGGTTTGTTTGTTTGTTCCGCTTTCACGCCGTAACTACTGAACCGATTGCTTTGAAATTTTGCAGACGTAAAGATAAAAGTCCGGATTAAATAATAGAGTACTTTTTATCCTGGAAACAAATTGATATTCCCGAGGAAAAACAAAAATATTGTTTGCTCGATGGATGGATTGTAGATGGCGCTGTGTGTCGTTTAAAACAAGGGAAAATATTGCAAACGAATATGAACATGTAAATTTTGAAGCTAAATGATACGAAAATGAATCCTCGAAAATGAGGAATTCTCGAGGGATGACGTACAATTTGTTTTATCGTCTAAATTGCTTTTTTTACATCTACTTATCCTGAAATCACTAAAGTCAACGAATTACTAATTGGTATAAGTATTAATTACGTTATTTAGTTCTTGAGGTATGCGATAGATGGCGATGGGTGTTTTTTAAAACATGGTAACGATGTGTTTTTTAAAATACATAAGAAGTGGAATGATAGCTTGGAAAAACATTGTTTTTCGCATGGTCAGCTCTATGTACCGTGTTCCCGGGTTTCCAGTGCCCAAAATCTGCATGTTTTTGCTCCACAAGGGAAAACATATAATATAGTGTACCATTCAGTTTTGGTTTAACAACTAATTGTTTCCAGCGTTACATCGCGCTTCTTAGATTTTTCCGTTGGAATGAGAAGTTTTCTTATAGTTGTGCTTTATACCGCAATATAACCGAATTCCACGCGGGCGAAGCCGCGGGCGGAAAGCTAGTTTACTATAAACAAAGGTCACTCCAGACTCAGCTACCCCGTGCGTTTTTAATCACGTGGTTGAACATGAATTTTTAATTATTTTAAATCTATTCAACCAAAAATTCTTAAGTTGACCACAATTTTATCTATATTTTGACTGAAGTCAAATTCCCTGTTGATAGGCTATGCATAATGCTGACGAGTTTCTTGATCGTTTTTCTTGTCGGTTAAAGACGTCCTGAATAGGTAGTAGGTTAAAATGTTGGAAGATTCAAAACAACTTATTTTAAGTGCATTTCAATAAAGTTATATTTATTTTATTATAACTTTTTTGTTATCATTTTAAATTAAAATAATTAACATAGTAAAGCTAAAGCTTCAAACATGTCACAGCTGCACGTCCAGTCCAGTATGTGTGAGACTGATGCTTTAACTAGATATAAAATACCTGTGTTACAGGTGATCAGGCTCCTACGGATCAATTACAATAATAATGTGTTGAGGAGTGACAATTGACTAAGACAAATTACCAAATTATGATAGCAAAACTTTCTTTAGGAGTGTGTGTGTGAGTGAGTGTGTGTGTGTGTGTGTATGTGCGTGAGTGTATGCGTGTCTGTATATATGTACATGTTTTCGAGTCACGAAAAAAGGGGGCAAATGTTTGTGCGAGGAATAAAGAGCATTTGTATCTAAGTCATGGGTATTTCTATAAATATTATGTATCATATACAGTCGAACCTCTATAAGTCGAACCTCGATAAGTCAAAAACCTCCAAATCTCGAAAAAATGTTTTGTTCCCTTCCCTTCAAACACCAAAACCTCCATTACTTGAAATCTTGACCCTTTGTTAGTCGAAATAATCACCGAGTCCCTCCAAGCCATTTTGGTACATATTTTCACTCTATAACTCGAAAAATTAAATTTGACCTCTGTATCTCGAACATAGCAACGTTTTATTTTACAACCTTTACAACTTGATCATTTGGAATTTATTACCTCTATTGTTCGAACAAAAATAAGTTACCGACTTTAAGAACTTGCCGTCAATGTGAGTGTACACTATTGTGTACACTTGAAAACATTTTAGGAGTATACGATAATAAATTTATGACTCACGCACACGTGTTTGCTTGCTTGGTGTCAGGTGTTCAATTTTGATTATCTCAATAAACTATTCTTAAAACAAAACAAAATCAAAACGCTCAGCAAACAAATATTACAATTTTGTCGCGAACCGTTTGTTTACATTATTCATTTAGTAGGTATGTACTTTTGCCAATGAAAGAAAGCAGTGTCAAAATGGCGTTAACAAATATGTATACCAAAATGTCTATTAATGCCTTGTCTTAAAGCTCAATTCCTTAATGCTTTCAATCTAAGTACGAGAAAGTCCGAGTAAAATAATAAATAAAAATACGTATGTTTGTCACCTCTGCAAGTTGAATTTTTATTTATTTTACCTCTCTAACTCAAAATTTATAAGAATAAACCTCAAACTCTTTATGTCGTATCAAAATCCGCTTAAGTCGAAATCCTCCATAAGTTGAAAACTCTATAACTCGAAATTTTTGGCGTCTCCCTTGATGTTCGACTTATAGAGGTTCGACTGTATGTATTTATCCGTAATCCTAGTATACATAACGAAAGTTTTACAGTGCCAACTTTGGGCTACGTGAATTGGTGTGAATGTACGAATGTAGCAGCTATGCTGTGACTGTCCGACTGTGTGTCTGTCTTTCTCCGGCTTAGCTGAAACGTTAACTGCACTAGGATGGCCAGTTTTCTAGAAAGTTGTTCCTTGGCATGGAGCTACATTTAGATCAAGCTGCCTATACGGTTAAGTAAAACCTTAAAACAAATTTTGTAGGGTACCTCATCCTCACATTATCACGTAGAAGTTGGATAGGTCGTTCAAAAATATTGTGTTTGTGAAGACCATATTTTAATTCAGGAATCCGTTTCCTACATATCAAACTTGAAAGTATTCATTTTGACGTGACAACGTCTTATAAATTGGTTGCGGCTGGGAGTCACTTATGAAAAAGTGTAACGCTCGGTAACGTTACGATGAGTCACCGAACGAGAGAGAGGCCCGCCGAATGTTTTCTCAATATTTAAAAGTTTATTGATTTTTAATATTATAAGTATATATATGAAATTGTAAACTCTTTATGATATATATAATACAAAAAAATTGTTTATATCGATAAATTTTGATAACCATCCAAGATTGTTCCATTTAAATCATTAATGTATAAATCACTTATAATATAAATATTTAATAGTAGTAGATATATTTCCTATATAACCCAAATTATTCATTTATTAATTTTCGAAATATATTACAGGCATTTATATTTAAACATCCTGTTACATAATGATTTATAGTTTTTTTTATCCTCAACAAAATCACTCAAATAGGAATTAGTTAAGTTTAAGTTTACATGTACAATGTTTTAGTAAACAAAATATATTTCTATAGTTAAAATTTGTGCAATTCTTATTTTCATTCAATTCCTTGTTCCTATTGTGCAATTTAATTATATTCATATCAATAAATATTCTACCGAGAAAAAGACGTTGTCACGTAAAATCTTCGCCCGTAAAACCGACTTTACAGGCAACCATTTTTTTGTGAAAGTCAAGTGTCTCCCCTCTATCAGCTAAAAGGTTCGTTCTGAAATCGCAAAAAAATCGCAGAAGCAGTATGTAGTATAACGAATTTAAAAGAAAAAAATCGCAGCTTGGTAGACTTACAGGTTAACAAGTAGGTAATTTCTTCGACCAACGTCGAAGAGTAATTTGTAAGTGACAACTACAGAAATGTTAACTATCTACAGATAGTAATAAAACAACAAGTACAAATAGTAATAATAGCATTAAAACGGTGTAAAATCTTTAATCTAAGATCACAATTGTTGTTTGTCTGTCCGCTCTTTTTCCCGCTCTTTTTCCATTGTATCAATAACGTTATGTTAATTAGTTCATCTGCCGGACGCTAGATGGCGCTAACGGAAAATATTTAATAATATAAAAAAATTAAAGAATTTTGTCCACCCGTGCGAAGCCGGAACGGGCCGCTAGTTATCTTCTAAGTACGCATATTGAGCTACTACGGAACCATGGACTGCGCTTGGCCCGACACGCACTTGGCCGGTTTTCTAGATCACGTATAGTTTTATTTTATTATCCCATTATAATCAAATCAATGTCTATTGCAAGACAAGTCAATAACTGAAACTAAACAGGACATATTAAATGCAAAAGAACTGTAGAAGTGATATAAACTGTTATATTCTCTTATTGGAATTTCATGAGGGTATTTCTCGTCGGTTTCCTGTGTTAAAGCTTGCTTTTACAATTCACTTTATTAACATACGAAACAACGATTTTTGACAAAAAACGATCCGGAGCTACGCACGAGGGAGCGGCGTCAAAGGGCCGATACTTCTTGCGTAGTGTCAGCAAAACAAGATGGTTATAAAACAATTTTAGTAAATATGAGAGGTGGCAGCCGCAAGCCAGGCTGCGATACAATCGAATGAAATGCGTATTGAAAAAGTTGACACATCGGTGCGACGAGTGTATTCCGCGGTGTAGGGTGACAACCATTGCTACCAAACATGAAACTTATCCCAGTTTATTGATTTAGTTTTAGTAAATGAGTTAAATTTTGTAGCACACATTAAATATTTTTGTGTGAATAATTTAATTATACTGTGATATCTATAAAGCAAATGTCATCACAGTAATTTTACCTATTGGATCACTAGGAGGAACGACTATCCTTTGAAAAAGATATTATTACTCTAAAAATTAGTTATTTAAATAAGTGTTTCCAAAACTAAAATAATTTTTATTATTTATTAATATTCAAAATGCGGAATAACAAATTATAAAAATTATTTAGGTATTGATAGCGACGGGTGAGCTAGTAGACTACAATTAAATGATTATTAAGGTAAAATAATTATAATTTGGTAGAATTACAGGAATTATGAAAAGCAGACAGAAACCCAATTTTGCAATGACTATAAAAACTAGATTGACACATAACGTAAACTTGATAGATACATTCAAAATTCAAAACTTTATATAATTTACAAAAAAGGTCGGCTTGACAGCCAGTCCCTACAGGTATGTTCATACTACCAATAGTAAAAACTGCAATATTTGATAGTATTAATGGTGTACCTGCTTAGTATTACACCTGAATGGGATCCATAATTTCATCAATAATTTTCCTTTTAATATTATCAACAATCAAACATATAAGACTTAGTATTTAAGGTTCAATGTATATATACCTATATTCAAATTTAGTAAATAGTGGAATTGTCCAATTGAGAGTTCAATTCGCAGATCAACGTTCTTAATTAGCTTTATATATCTATTCTATATATACGTGTCATGGTATTATTATTTTATGTCTGTGTGTTAAATATCATGATTTTTTACTTTTTGGCATAATTAAAATAAATAGTAGTTCAGCCACAAACAAGCAGAACGATTTTTTTTTAAAAAAACAAGCTTTTACCATAACTTGCACATAAATCAAAAATCTTACCGTGGCATTGGGCCATCCATTTTATCAGATAGAATCCACATTCATAATAAATGAAAAGATATTACTTTCCCAAATTTGATGGGGTTGCATATGAATATTATCTAGGATCAAGGAACTCATCAAGACTAATCAAACGAGCCCAAACTCGATGGGGTTGTGTCTTCTTATTGAGGAGTTCCTATGACAGCTCCAGCATCAGATCAGCTGCGTGTCATCATAATATTGCATTATCACGCAATATACATATGCATTTCAAATTTCAGCTCAATCGGAAACAGGGAAGTGCATTAATTATAACTTGCAAGATTGCATTACATAGGACAGGTGAACGTTGTAAGAACGTTGAAAATTCTACCTACATGTAACCAAATCATGTATCGCTTGCTTCCGACTATATTTTAGTAAATAAATGAATACGATAAGGAGCATCGAATGGTCTTGCAGACTTAAGAACGCCAAAAGAACTGGTCACCCTAGTTTTCCTATTATTTTATTCAGTACAGACAAAAGCCATGGTGCATAAAAACCATAATCTCGGCGATGACAAATTAACTGTTGACAGACTCACGCGCAAGCGAATCTCGTGTCCCTGTTTTTTGTGTTTTTTAAATAAAATTGGTTTAAGTTAAAATATTGTATTTTTTTATTTCAATACCAATAGTATGTGTGTGCGGTTTTGTAACTGCTTTTTGTTTTCTAATTTTGTTTTTCGAATCGGTTAACAAATTTGTTACTAACCGGAATTTTCCTCATGACAAAATACCCTCTGTATTTTGGTAAGCCTTTTGACGGGAGGAATATTTCACAACTTTGCTTTGTTAACCAGTATATGGTTGATATACCAAAGAGTCGTATTAAGCGTTTTGGTCTCTTCTCTCTTCACTCCTTGCCCAAGTCTGTGTTTCCTGATACATACAATTTAGGGGTCTTCAAGTCACGAGTGAATAGGTGTCTTCTAGGCAAGCGTGTCACATCCTAGATCGCATCACCGCTTACCATCAGGCGAGATATCGGTCAAACGCTTACCTAATTACAATTAACAGATTCGTTGCTACATACAATTACCAGAAACGAAGGTTACAAGCTTGATTTACGTGAAAAATGAAGATAGTTCTATTCTGGGTAGTTTTCCCTAAAATTTATTTGAAGGATTTATCATCGATTTAAAAATGACACGGCTCCAGTGGCTAGCGCCACATGCAAAAGAAAGTGATGGCACGTCAGACGTGCCATCCGCAACTCATCGGTTAAAAAGAGGTCGCTAAACCTCAGGAAGTCGATTTTGAGTATTAAATACTAGAATAGTAAAACAAAAAATCTCTTTCTACTCGTATCTTTCTAAGACTCATATTTCTTTTTCTACAAGTTTCGAAATAGTTTTAGCAAAAACATAAATCTTCCACGTTTTACAGCTATATATCAAATAACCGTTTAAGCTAACAGACTGCAGTAAACAAATGCAAAATTAAAGAATAAAAAACCACTTTTTAATACGAAACAACCAGATTCTTTTCAACCGTTGTATTCGAATTGTGCTCTCAATTATGCTCATTGTAAAATTACAATATCCGCCATATGGACGGCGGATAATATAATTTCTTATTCAGAACTCATAACAGCATTTGACTTTGTTGTTGAATTTCACAAGTTCACCGCTCAATAATTTAGAATTTGTCCAATAACATTTATTAAGCTGATTCAATTCAAACCATTCAATGAAATTAATGTGAATTTTGCGAGCATAATTTCCTGTAGCAGCACTTTTAACGTGGAGTCGCGGTTAATATTTGTTAACTCTTTTGTAGAGAATTTTATAACAGACATACTGACATAATTATTCAAACAATGGCAGTCAGTGTGTGTAGATTAAACATCCCCCTATAACAGGACCGCCCTGTATATAATGCATTAATAACTAGGCGATGCAGTCACTAAGCATAAAGCTTCGCTAGCACCATGTATTGTAGCGGAGCGTTATATTAAAAAAAAAAACAATAATGTTTAGCAAATTTTAAAATTCCATAAGAATGAAAACTTTTTAGAAGCTCGCGCTTTTGTTTCAATGGGAATTTTTGCGAATTTCAAAATTTGGGTCACAATCTGGTCCTAAACCTGTTGATACGATTCCACATAAAAAATATTAAAATTGATTAAGAATTCGGGAAGTTACAGACATTGCGCCAATGAACCTGATCCATGGGAGCTTTGCGCGATCGAATCGAAAAATAATGCCTTAAACTGTAAGCAGTATGTTCACAATACGGTTCACAATCTTTCGATAGTTTACAATCTCGCGAGATAGATTATAATCTAACGGTATTTACAAACTTACGGTAACATATACAACCTAACAACACTATATTTAAACCTAACTTAAACTTAAAAACTGTACACATGAATTATAAAAGTTTACTTAAGAACTAAATTAGTGCGTCCGCCGCCATGTTGTTAGTGGATGAACTCCAGATTCAATTGTTGTTCAAATGCATCGTGGATGCAAAAATGTCTAATGTTGATGACAGCATAGAATATTTCAAGTGAGCTTCAATGCACTTGTGATGAAGATGAATAGTGAAAAATTTAAAATAAAACTCCAATGGTAAAACAAAAAATCAATTATTATATTGTCTTTATTAATTTTTTTACATAACAATCACACATAGTTTGTAGCAGTGATGAGAAAGATCAGTTTTATATATCTACCTATTATGCGTCTAAGATCCCTACTGCAGCTAACGAAAAAGCTGATAACCTTGACAAAGCTGAATCGATTTTGATGAAAAAGAACTAAGAACCACCGCTAGAAAACCTTTTTTTAAATAAAAAATACCGCATCCAAATCGATGAACCCGTTTAAGAGCTACGGTGCCACAGACATATCACGGGAGAGATCTTGTAACAAGAAAATGCTTCAAAAAACCTAACAAGGCTGTTTTTTTTCACCCTTTAATGTGTCACAGATTTTTTAAATTATTAAACCTTACGGTTATCCATTGCTTTGAATTGCATGTAATTTTGTGGTTTAAAATTAATACAAATTATTATTACGAATATTTTTACGTTTATTAACTCTATGCCATATCTTTGCTAACACATAACCTACTAGTCTGGTCAAATAAGATATTTTAGGTTACAATAATTTCCATAAAGCTAAAATTGATTTGATATAAACGTTGATAATCCATTGATAATCCACATTGCACATGCAAAAAACAATATTTATGGTAAAAGTTTGCAAAAATGGGTTTTTGCATTATTCAGTCTAAGGTGAATAGTTTTGTTGTTAAAAAATAATTCGAATAAATTCAGATAAAAATTTAATATAATATATCATGCTATCAATCCTCAACAAATTATATCACCAATTTTTTTGTAAGAATCGCCATTTGCGTTCGATATCGAATCGAAAACATCATTTTTTAAAATTATATCGTTAAAATATTCGTTTTACTTTAATGTAAGTATGAAATATCTTTTTTTCTATCTTTTGGTACACATATAAATCTATTTTTATTTTTTCAAAAAATAGTTATCAGTCATTTAATCTTTGGTAAATAACATGACATCTCCTTAATACTCAATTAAAATTTAATTAAAATTTGCACACTTAAAGCTTGTGTCCAAATGGTAATAATATTAAAAAGTTGTTTATTTGTACAAAATCACTTTAAAACTATATTTAGTCATATAGCGCCCTCTACAGTCATAATCTTTCCGCATTCAGAATGCTTTACTGTTGTGCTAAAGCACTACGTTCATCAGCAGCGTATAAAATAAAAGTGGTGAAATTAAAAGTAGAGCACGTACCTAGCTCAAGTTGATCAGCTAAAGTTATAAAATAATCATAGATGGCGCTATCTAAAATACGTCATCATAAAAAAGTATAATTTCAAATTTAAGTTTAATTAGAATATTTAGGTAAATGTCTTATTTATATTTATAAGACTCGTTTAGATACATCAAGAAAAAACAAATCCAAAGTAGAAATTCGCATATAAAACTGTTTTATCTGTGATCAAAACATATGTCAGTTCAGTATGTCACTCAGATTGTCAATTATGTCGCGTGTCAGACAACAGAACCGATCAGTTATTATACCTATTTCTTTTTTATAATAAGAGGTTAGTAACTTTAATATTTGGATACTAATACTTTGTGTTTTGTTTGTTCTTATTTCTCGCAATTTATTTCTTTTAACGATATCAATCAACACGCAAAAAACTTTGCACAAAAGCTTCATGTAAAGTTTTTATTTATTAATCTTATTATCGAAGAGATTATTACAAAACCGAGGTTTTATAGAAATGTTTGATGTTGGTAGATATTTGCGTTAATGCAAGTTTAAAATAAGTTTACTCTTTTTTCAGAAGTATAAATGAATAATGGCTAAATCTGAAGTTGATAACGCCATACTGAAATACGAAACTTTTATAAACGACGTTTTAAAAGAGGACTTAAAGAAATTGGAATTGAGATTGCAACAAATCAATGGAGAAATCACGGACTTGATCCAACAGAAACATTTACTGAAAGTCATAACAGATAAAGAAATACATCCTTCAGGATGCAAAACTCAAGTTAACTTAGGCTGTAATTTCTTCATGGAAGCATCTGTCACCGACACATCCACGCTGCTGATGAACGTAGGTCTGAATCATTACATCGAATTCAGTATAGCAGAAGCCGACAAATATCTGCATGTAAGGATAAAGGCGTTTGAAGAAAAAGCTGAGGAGTTGCAACAAAAAGCTGCTGAGACAAAAGCACATATTAAATTAATGCTATTCCATATAGACGAATTGCAAATTGAGAAGATTCCAAAAAGAGTTGAAGGCAATCCTAGAATGAGGTGAAGTTATTGTTCTAAGTATGCATCGAATTCTTAGTGATAACTTAGGTTATGTAATTAAAGCAAGTAAAAACTATGAACTTTTTGTTAAGTTCACAAATAATTAAAAGTGTTGTCATTAGGATGATTAAAAAGTTGTTTTGTATTAAGCTTGAAAATTAAATTATTAAGTTGGACATAATGTTTGTGAGATCAAAGGAATGTCAGAATAAGGTTAAGTAAAATAAGTAGGTGTATCTTTATTCAAGTGTTCTCTTATTTCATAGCTGTCAAATCATTGTGATGCATTTAATGTGATTGAATATATTGTAACCCAATTTATTTAAATTTGACCATGTGTCAACCACAGCTACCACCACTTTGTACTTTATAATCAAATTCCGTGTGTCCTGTGAAAACTGACTTTACAGTAGAGTAGCTTTTGTGTTTAAAAAATCATAAAATTTGTTAGCATAATCATTATACAAAAATAGTAACACAGTTTGTATTACTTTTGTATTGTTTATAAACTAGTAAGTTCCTACTTAAAATCGTTCTATAGAACAAAAGATATTTTTAAAAAACTATTTATTGTATCAAAACACACCAAATGAGTTATCCTCTATAATGATTCTTAATTAGTTGTATCATATTACACTTTATGAGAAGCAGTGGTGAAAGGTGATATTCTTTTGTTGTCAAATAACTTAACATTTATCTGATGACACTTTATTAGAAGGTTATAAATATATGTGCATAATGAAATTACTTGAGATACATCTTTATACACAAGTTTTTAACATATGACTTGTTTATTGTAGACGATACATGTCAACATCTATTTATTTACACAAAACTATTTTTCAAAACCAGTTAATCTGCCTTAGAATGACCATACGATCTCGGCAGGTAAGAGATGCATCAAAATGTTAATAAGACAGAAAAATAGCGGATATTTTTGTGATGAAAGTGCATGAATAATATCAAATTCTATATAAGTCGACTTGTATCACTTTTCACAGAACACACAGAATTAATACAATTATTTCAAAATTGTCATGAATTAGAAAACTACCTGTTTGGCTAACTTCCTTATTTAATAATTTTGACCTTGTTTGAGTATTTGACAGTGTTCGGGATAGAACTATAAAATGATAACTATAATTGAAACTGATAAGTTTATATATTTGATTAATAAACTAAAATTAGCTTATAATTGATTAATGATATGAGTACGCGTGACTTGATGAGTTGATGGTTGCGAACTGATTTTTGTATAATAAATTGCTAATAAATATGAATTGAGGTCAACTAAAAAGTGCTGATGGGACAATGTACGCGCTTGCTCGTACATATTCCCGGGCGGGAAAATGAGGAGTGGTTGTTAAATGTAAGCGAAATGATAATCATGATAACAAGGTGATATAATTTTTACTACGGCTAAGATGATAATTGTTAATCTCCCCGATGAATTAACAAGGTGATGGGCATAAATCATTACAAAACTAAGATATCAGTTTATCGTCCGCAGTTGAACACTGGTCGATGCACAATAGGGGGCGACCCTACATCTTTCACTAACACTTGTTTAAATGCACTCGGTACGGTAGACGGCGTACCTTTATATTTCAGACACTCGCGCACGATTTTGATTATATTCACTTATCTCACTGTATCTCACTCTCACTACACTGTTCTCCGGTGAAGCCGGCCATGCCAGCGCAGGCGGTGCGGGCCGCGCGGGCTGCGGGGGACTCCGCCTGCCCACCAACTCCCTGCAGCTTCTCCACACCAGCGTTGCCGTGATATCGCCTACTATGGCGAACTGTACCTTTGTCGCCGTGTAATGGTGGACGTCACGATATGAAATTCGCTCTACTAAGGGTTGTTCTTCCTTTGAATCTTATCTTGATATATGATACGTCGTCGATTTCTGCTAAGTTTTTTTTTTTTGTAGAGGTATTGGTAACGAAACGTTGAATATGTAAGTTAACTCAGAAAACTCTAATAATGATACATCTGACTTCATAACGAAGCTTGAATAACAAAAAAAATCTAGCGTGACTCAATTGTAGCGATGTAACTTGATCGTCGCATATCTGTTTTAGTTGGCATTGTTGGCAACAAAGTAAAACTAATTATTTGGCTTATTTAATTCAATCCATCTGTTGGTACAAGGCTTTGTTATTATTATTTTTTTTTACATATATTTGTGTATGGCAGTACTTCACGAATATTATGATAATTATTGAGTATGTAAATGGGCCTCTTGAAATGGCTTTAGGTGGTAATTGTGTTTTTTAGGATACACAACTTTAAGTCCTCTCCGTTTAGTTTTATATATGAATCTTGTTTGAGGTTGACGGCGACGTAACTTGATACTGTCACAATGGGATTGCTGCTTGCCGTCTTGATAAGGCTGCGTGTCGTAATAGACAATTAGGCGCCACTCGTCGCGTGTCAGGTTCATATTTGTAATGTGATCGAAATATATGCGGTTATTGTTAGGTAGAATTGTAGTTTGATAAGAACATTGTATTAACGAAATCGTAAATAAAAATATAATATACTAAGGTTGGTAAGTTACATTTTTCCTTTGTAAATATTTTGGTAGTTGACTATTGTTGCGATTTTATGGGTTATTTATCGTTTTCTTTTTCAGGGACCTCCTTGTTTTCGTAAACAGGTAGGATAGATAATTTTATTACAGGTCGTTTCATTAACCCGTTTTTCGTTTTTAGAGTTACGACTCTAACGTAACCGTCGCTCCCGGGGTGCAGTTCTACCACACGGCCCAGACTCCATTTACCCGGTGGCAGGTTGTCGTCCTTGATGACTACAACATCGTCCAACTTGATATTTTCCCGGCGCTGTCTCCATTTACTTCTTGATGAAAGCTGGGTCAAATATTCGTCACGCCAACGCCTCCATACGTCGCTAAAGATTTTTTGTGTAAGGTACCATCTTGTTCGTAGGTCCATTTCGGTATCATAAAGCGTTAGTACGGGACCGCTGGCAAGAAAGTGAGCGGGAGTCAAGAAGTTAAGATCGTCGGGATCTTCTGTTAGTGGGCAGAGGGGGCGAGAGTTCAGACATCCTTCGAGTTGACTGAGTATGGTTGTAAACTCTTCAAATGTAAGATGCTGCTCACCAATAACTCTCTTTAAGTGGTATTTTAGGCTTTTAACTGCGGCCTCCCATAAGCCACCTGCTGACGGCCAAGAGGGCGCATTGAAGTGCCATTCTAATCCCATGCTTGTTATCTCTGTCAAAAACGCTTGATCGTTCATATGTTTGAGCTGCTCTAGTTCTTGTTGTAATAGATTGCGGGCTCCTATAAAATTTGTGCCTTGGTCGCTATACATGTGCCCCGGAACTCCTCTCCGGGCCGACATCCGACGCAACGCTGCAAGAAAAGCAGATGTGCTAAGGTCTGAAACTAGCTCTAGGTGTACAGCTTTTGTAGCCATACACACAAATACAGCCACGTAGCCTTTCGTGGTCTTGATACCACGGCCCTTGTTGGCTTTAATGTTCACATGACCCGTATAATCCACACCACAGTGATAAAATGGGCGTGATGGGTTCGTTCTGGCGGCAGGTAAGTCACCCATGATTTGTTGTTGTTTACCTGGATTATTTTTCTTGCATATGACGCATAACCGAAGTCGTTGTTTTGTAGCGTTGATACCTCTCAAAATCCAATACTTTTTTCTGATAAAAGCAGTAGTCAAGCGTGCACCGCCGTGACATGTAACTTTATGTGCTTGATCAATGATGAGTTCGGCCAACCTAGACTTAGGAACGATGACTGGGTGTTTCATTTCCGCATCGAGGTTTGCGTGCCGGAGTCTGCCACCGACGCGTAGTAAACCATTTTCATCTAATATTGGATTTAAATTACATAATTTACTGGTGGTACTAACACAGCTTCCGTTACGTAATCTATTTATTTCGTCAGAAAAGTGTTGCTCTTGTATGTTTTTAATAATTTTAATTTGAGCGTACTTTAGTTCCTGTAGCGTAAGGTAAGTTGATTGAGGTTTCTTATTACACAGCCTTATTATTTTTGCTAGAATTCTAATTGCTGTAGTTAAAGAACTTGTAATAGTTAAAATTCGCTCAATAATTTCGTAACTACTTGATAGTTGAATAATATTAACTTGCTTTATTATTTTTATTTCTTCATTAGTTGTATAAGATGTATCCATTTCTTTTTCAGGTTTGTGATCCAGAAGCCACGGAGGACCCTGCCACCACAACGTGTGATCTCTGAGTTGCGGGGCCGTGAGGCCTCTGCTAGAGCAATCTGCCGGGTTTTCTTTAGATTTAACGTATCTCCAGCATTCTGATGGCATCGAATCTGTGACTTGTTTCACTCGATTTGCTACGAAGGCCTTCCATCGACTTGAATCACCGTTGAGCCAGCCTAATACGGCCATAGAGTCGACCCAGCCGTATACTGTGACGTCATGATTTTCGAGGCACGTTTTTATTTTTGTTATTAATTTTGCTAGTAGTACTGCACCACATAATTCGAGCCGAGGTAAGGATGTGTTTTTATTAAGAGGAACCACCTTTGTTTTTGCAGCTACTAATGTAATTTTTGTATTATTTTCTCTTCGAATTCTTATATAAACTACGGCGGCGTAGGCCTTTGTGCTTGCATCACAAAACCCATGTAGCTCAATTAAATCATTTTCTTGGTATTGTAGCCATCGTGGTATCTTGATTTCACCAATGACTTGAATATGGCTTTTTAAACTCTGCCACTCGTCAAAAATGTGTTTTGGTACGGTTTCATCCCATGAAATATTTGCTTTCCATACGTCTTGAAAAAGCAATTTCAGCTTGATTGTAAATGGGGCGAGCCATCCCAATGGATCAAACAATTTAGATAATTCGGATAAAAGAGTACGCTTGGTAAGCTTTTTATTTAAGTTACTTGTTGTATTTGGTTGGAAGGTGAAATAGTCGTCTTGCGGACACCAACTTAATCCCAACGCTTTAGTGGTTTCAGCTTGTTTGAACTGAAAACTTTCTTGATGTTTTTGCTCTATATCAACGCCTTTTAATAATTCTGGCGAATTTGACTTCCACTTTCGCAAGTTGAATCCTCCTGATTTTAAGAGTTGTATCAGATCTTGTTGTAGTTTTGTTGCTGATTCTAACGAAGAGCAGCCGTGAATTAGGTCATCCATGTAAAAGGAATTCTCAAGGACAAAGGGTGCGGAACTATTTTGATAATTTCCCTTCTCGTCATTGGCTAATTGTTTAAGCGTCATCATGGCGAGAAATGGCGCCGCTTTCGTACCATATGTCACCGTGGCAAGATTGTATTCCTTTAGTTGTGACCTCGGATCATCTCTCCATACTATAACCTGTAAATTTTGATCATGTTGATTAAGCTTAATATATCGAAACATCTTTTCCAAATCCGCCGTAAATGCATAACGATATTGTCTCCACTTGATAAGGAGACTTTGTAAATCTTGTTGCAAATTCGGGCCCCGATACATGATATCATTTAAGCTGAACCCTGTCGAAGTTTTTTCGGAAGCATTAAAAACAACGCGAAGTTTCGTAGTACTGGACTCTGCCCGCGTAACGCCATGGTGAGGTAAATAACACTTTAACTCGCAACGAGAGTCGGCCGGTGTCATGTGACCGAGCGATAGGTACTCATTAATGAATAACTTATAATCATTTGCGAAATCAGCTTTTCGTGTAAATTTCTGTTCTAATTTATTAAATTGTGCTATGGCCTTTGACTTCGAGTGACCTAATTTTTCTTGATAGTCGGGTTTTAGTGGAAGTCTAACCTCATAGCGACCATCTTCTCTCCTTATTGTGGTAGATTTGTAGAACTTTATACAATGTTGGTCTTCAATTGATAAATCGGATTCCTCGAAAATATCTTCTATTTGCCAAAATTTCTGTATCTCCTCCATGTCTTGATTATGAAGGACTACATTACATTGAAAAGTTCTAGCGTTCCCACTTAAAATCCACCCTAGTTGAGTTTGCTGGGCAATAGGTAAACTTGAGTTTGATCTACAGATACCATCCATTAAAATCGTAGAAAATACGTCGGCTCCTAATAATAGATCTACGGGGCGGCTAGTATAGAATTTAGGATCAGCTAACTTGATTTGATCGAGGTATGACCAATCAGGACAGTTAAATGATTGACTTGGCAAATTCTTGATAAGTTGCCTCATGATTAAAGCGTCGGTCTCAAAAGAAAAATCGTTAATCATTGACCTACATTTAACATTAATCATTCCTCTTCCGTTACTTTCTTTATCGCCGATCCCGGAAATAATTCCAATACATTTTTTCCGAGGTAATCTTAAAAGCTGCGCTGCGCTCTCGGTTATTAGAGATGTTTGGGAACCTTGATCTAAGAGGGCGCGCATATCATAATAAGAACCATCCGCTGCTTGGACCTGTATCATAGCGGTAGGCAAAAGAACTTCAACTGTGTCACTCTGAAGGGACACGTGTGTGCTACTTTGCACTTGTTTTGTGTCGTTTGCGCTTGTGCAATCACTCGCCCCGCGCGCTGACGATACGCTGCTTGTTGTTGGGCGGGCAGATGACGTCAACGCCTCATGCAACAGACTATTGTGATCTTGCTGGCATTCACGACAGTACCTTTCAGATTTGCATTCTTGACCATGGTGATTGTAAAGACAATTAGGACACAAACTCAACCTGGTAACTGTCTTAAGTCGGTTGTAAGGCGACATGTCTAAAAAGTTCTTACAAAAATAAATTCCATGTTCATTATTATTGCACAACGAACATTTCGCTGAAACGACTTTCTTGCTGCTAGTCGACGGCGACGATTTCGTAATTATTTTGCTACTTGATGAAAATGCATTTTTGTAGTAATTAGGTTTCTGATTATTGTTACTTTTCGCTGCTATTTGATTTTTTTGTATAGAATGATCTTGTTTTCTTCGAGATGCTTCTAGAGTTGTAAATTTTAATTCTAAAAATTGTAACAGCTCATTCAACACGGGCAATTCCCTCGGATTTTTCACAGACTCCATATAATCCGTATAAGATTCTGTATCTAATTTTTGTGTTAAAAGATATACTAAGATAGGGTCCCATGTAAGGACGTCAACCCCTAAATTTTTTATCGCATTAATACATTCCTTTGTCGTGTCATGCATTCGCTTTAAGGCAGGGAGTGATTGCTGTTGCAATGAAGGAAGGTTCATTAAAGTATGCATTTGCGACGTAAAAATCAATCTTATGTTGTTATAGCGTTGGTTCAATATATCCCAACAAACATTATAATTATCGGAGCTCACGTGTAGATGCTGTATTAATTTTTCTGCTTCTCCTCTAACTTTTGATCTCAAATATTGCATCTTTTGAGCATTCGACATCGACGGGTTACGGTGTATTGTTTCCGTAAAAAGATCTTTAAATGACACCCAGTAATTATAGTTACCGGTGAAAGTCGGAATTTCCATTTTAGGAGTAGAGTTTTCCATGTGCGCCACTGACCACATCTTCTTGTTTATGGCCTTTTTTATTGCAGCATACTTTTCCTCATACGCCGAAAATGTTTGCTCATATTCTTGATTAGAGCCATCCAACTCGCTGTCCAGATCCCAGTGTAAGGAGTCGATTGCACTCCACCGCGATTGAATTGTACGAAGCAGATCTTCAAACTCCCATTTTTCAGAGATTGATTCTAAATCAATGCCTTGAACCGTTCTATGAAAAGCCCTTAAATTACTTTGTTGCTTTCTTAACATTTCTTCAGTCTTACTTACGCACATTCTTGATGACCGCTGTGTTGGTGTTGAACTGTCACCATCCACCTTCATTGCCTCGCTTGATTGCGGCAAAAGAGTAGGCGGTTTTAAGATAGGCGTCCTTGACCTCTCCTCTGCAAACGGCTGATAATTTTGGATATGGGCCCTAATGTTACCATACCTCTCTTTCACCTTCTCCAACTCCTGATCGATGAAATCTCTTGTTGACGCATCCGCTTCACTAATTATAAGTTTTTTATAATTTTTATCGAATTCAGACCAATAGCTATCGAGAATATCTAGCTTACGCTTTATGTAATCTGGAGTTTTCCTGCTGGAACTATCCTTTTTAAAATTTGTGTATAAATTCTCGATCGCTCCTGCTATTTGGTTTTGATTAGCAATAATGTCACTTACAGACGTCATAGTTAACTTGATATAAAAGGACTGATCTTACTTGATATGCTGCCCCCACCAGTTGAAGATTGGTCTCAACAAAGACTAGGGCTGCGTTGTTGTATCCTTGCTGCACAACCGCTGTACGTCTTGATAGCACAGCGATAAATTCACTGTGTAACTTGATTAAACGGAGCGATTTTCGGTACTTAGTGAATACACTAAGTTATTGTGATATATTAAAGTTTAAAAGTCTCGGTAAGCGGAAACACGGACACGTTTACACTAAAAGTACACACGCGTATCCTGATCCCGCCTTCCCGGTAGGCTCGAAGGACCAATGTTCGGGATAGAACTATAAAATGATAACTATAATTGAAACTGATAAGTTTATATATTTGATTAATAAACTAAAATTAGCTTATAATTGATTAATGATATGAGTACGCGTGACTTGATGAGTTGATGGTTGCGAACTGATTTTTGTATAATAAATTGCTAATAAATATGAATTGAGGTCAACTAAAAAGTGCTGATGGGACAATGTACGCGCTTGCTCGTACAGACAGTGACCTTGATTTCTTCATGATTGTATTACTGCATTTGTAATCATGAATAGAAGTAAGTATGTGCTTAATTTAAAAAAAGCTGATGGTTGACGTTGGAATATGAAGTTTTAAGTTCACTTTGTATTTTTCTTTAATTAAGATGCACTGAAAATCAGGTGGTGAAAAATAAAATAATAACATTTTACATTTACTGCGTTTATCTTCATTACATTAAAATCATAAAATGTTTTTTAGTTTTGCCCAGTTTTACATGTCTGATTGAATTTTGTGCTCATTGAGATGATGTTGGGGCAAAATACCATTACTGAAAGTTTGACTCTATAATTCGATATAAAAACAAAGTAATAAACTTTACTCTTGCTTTGAAAAGAAACTGCCAGCAATATTAAATCAACTACATTTATCTAGCCGACTAAGTATTGATTGTCACAAAAAGAATCCTATCGCATTTTATATACCTATGAAGTGTTTTATTACACATATGACATTAAATTGTTCTATGATTGTAAAGAAATACTATCTTGGGAATTCGGTAGTTATTTATTTGCATTTCTTATTGAGAAACTTAAGATTTAAATGTAATGTTGTCTCCAATCACATGCTTCTTTGAAGTTAAACAGACATTGTGAAACAATGTCTTCACTAATTCTAGTTATCGTTTATCATAGGTAACTAAATCATGAAAATATTTTCAACATTTTTGTTTTAGCATTAGAAGGAATAGTCACCGAGTATCTCTTTAATTTAATCTGAGAACCGTTGGACTGATGACTTAAGGAAAACTATTGGCAGCAGCTGGATAAACCCTCAATATTCAATGAACAGATAAATAATACTACTAAAACTTTATTTATCAAAATTGATGACCTACCTGGTTGAGTGGCTTGCATACCAGTTTTAAAGTCCTAGGTTCAATACTCAGCCGTGTCAATTTAGAAAACAATCTTTTCTTTATTGTCTCGAGTCTGGGTGTTGTGGTGGCTTCGTTCTGAATTCCATAACAAAAATGCTTTAATTAATCTAATATTTATTTATTTAATTCATTCGACTAAAGCAATACAAGAGACGGCCATACGTGGTCCTGTCGCGTTGTCATGTATATTTTTGGAAGGAAAATGTTATATAGAAAAATTCGTCATTTGTATAAAATATTTTACATGTAATCCACGTTTCTACTCCTTTACAGGAGCCGTGATCACAGGATGACTAAAATAATGGTTGTCATATATTTTCCACTACCTTTACGATATTTTAATCGGGCACGTTTAGTTATTTAATTCTCACTACGATTATATTGTACACTACTGAGTCTACTACCAGTTGAGAAATTGGGAGGCCCTTCTGAGAAGAACTGGCGAAAACAACTCGGGCAGGGGGACCGACCTCCATCTTACTGTTATTATTCAAAAGAGCTTACTACATCACCAGGTAGTATTCTAATCTCCTACGTGTACAATAATTATGCAACCGGCCGGCGACTTCCTGGTGATTTTCCTCTCCACCAGTGAAAATGCGTATTTTGTAATTTATATCTGTTTAATGTCGTGTATTTCATTTATTCTTTACTAGCTTTTACCCGCGGCTTCGCCCGCAATTTTTTTTTTCAATAAGAAGTATCCTATACCTATTACTTCTAATACCTACAAGAATATATGTACGAAGTTTCATGATGATCGGTTCAGTAGTTTCTGCGTGAAAGCATAACAAACAAACTTACATTCACATTTATAATACTAGTAGGATTACATCTGTCCAAACACCTGTTTGAAATAACTATTTATCACATCTTCAGCTGTTAAGTAAACATATTGATAAAAGGAAGTAGGACTATGAATAATAACAATTTTCAATGGATAGGTATACTACCTACTGGAAAAAATTAAGGGATCAAAAAAATTTCCAAATTTTGCCGTAACTTTGAGAGAAATGGTCGTATTGTCCCCGCCAAATAAGTTGAACATGATTTTGTAATCACGTGACATGCGCAGTAGTGAATAATGTACCTAAACTTGCATGTCACGTGATTTCAAAATCATGTTCAACTTATTTGCCGGAGACTATACAGGAAATCAAAAAATAAGGAAATTGTAGCTCCAAGTGTCTAGTTTTTGGATTAGAACTAAAATTTTGTAGCCTCCGCGGGTTTTAAGTAATCTTAGAAAAGATATTACCTTATAGGCGTAAAACATTGCGGTGTAAGTGTAGGTACTTACTATTGTGATTTAGACAGTTTCAGAATATTTGTAATGAATGGAAATGGGAATTTCTGTTATATTTCGTTTTTTGTACGTGCAATAGTATTCTTATGGATACTGTAATTGTTTGTGCGAGGTTGCAGAAAAAAAAAAACTTGGTTTTTGGCGCTAATATTTAGTACGTTACCTCCAGATAGTCCGTTACTGAATTTTGTAAGTAAGAGACATGCCTAACTTTCTTACTATTATTGACTTTTAGGGTTTAAGTGGGCCGATCCCGGCGGCACTGCAATGCCGGGCCGACCCGTGACGGGAGTGGAGCGAGCCCCGAACATCCCGTCGATTTACAAAAAACAAGTTTAATATACTGGTCCCTCAGTGAGGGAACTTTCAGATATTAAGCTGAAAAGAACAGATACTACACTTTGATCTTAGCCAAAAGGCCGAGAAGCGATGTCGAAACTGGGTTAACTGAACGTACTCATGATAGCAGAACGACTTTTGACACCGCCGGTCAGGAAATGCCATAAACAGTACAGCGACATCTAACAGAATAAGCATATAACTCACAAAAAACATGAAAAAGCACAAGTTCGTTAGTAACATGAAAAGCATGCGAGTCCTTGCAGTTGTGTCTACAGAAATCCATTGTTATATTTATTATTCAATTATCAATAAATCAATACCTGCACAGATTGGTGATGCAATGTCCAAGTATAATAATTCACTATGATCATTTTACAGTGCCATCTGTTATTTACACAACTCATACAACTTGCTAGTATACTGCTATTTTCATAGAGGGCGTTACTGAGGTAGCCTATTAATTTACGAAAAAATGTTTTATTTGTCTTAAAAATATTGTTATTATTATTTCTTTTCATTTCATGTTCATTATTAATTCCGGTAGCATTCATTTTAATAATGGCTATACACCTTAATACGAAATACCTTAGTGCGAAATATTAGCATATCAAGTCGAATACAAATTAGAAAATATTTCCAGTTACTTATTCTAGTAATTTTATCCGAGACAAACTCAGAACTACAGCTCATGATCAATGATTTACAAAACAACTAGCGCTGATGCTGGACTTGAAATCAATCTCACTAAGACCATGATAAGTCGCCATTCATTTATTACGTAAGAATATTTTCGCTAGTTTTCGCACTAAATAAAATGTAAAAATATAATTAGGAACGTGCCCGATTAAAATATTGTGAAGGTAGTAGAAAATACATGACAACCATCATCTTAGTCATCCTGTGATCACGGCTCCTGTAAAAGAGTCGAAACATCAGGATTAAATATAAAATAAAACACGCGCAAAAATCCGTAAAAAAGTGTTTTATTATAATAATGTATTTATTCCTATAATAGTTTGGCATATTTTTTGCATAATATTACTTTGTCATACTCATAATTGATTTTAAGCAGCATGTGTACTGTGGCATGATTATAATTAGGTCTAATATAGGGATTTTGCGAATATTCGCATCCGCATTCGCATATGCGGTAGATCCGCATCTATTTAGACATCCGCATTCGTATAAATTGATGTGGAGCTGATGCGGATGTGGATGCGGATGTGGATGCGGATGCGGATGTGCAGCATCGCCATGATGATCGATTCATAAAGTGACGATGCGATGAGGAGAGTCAGGAAACACCAGAAATAGTCAGCCTTGACGCATTTCTAAAGAAGGAGCTATTTACTTTTATTAATTTAAATGAGAGTCCTCTTAAATGGTGGTGTGTTAATCAAAGCGAGTTCAAACTGTTATCTAAAATAGCACGCAAATTCTTATCAGCGCCACCAGCCAGTGTTCCAAGTGAATAGTTATTTAGTTATGCCGGATTAATATACGAACCCTTGCGAAACAGACTGGAGTCCGAAAAGGCGGCCATTCTACTTTTCATTAAATATAATGGTCCAATATTTAAATTTAATTACTCAAATAATTAATCAGTAATAGTAATTCACTAACTATTTTATTATGAAATAAAGAAAGGATAAATATTACTGTTTTTTACCCTACCAAACTAACGCTTAAGTTTTTTGTACAGATCTCTTAAAATCCGTTTCCGCAGATGTGAAAAAAAATGCATCCGCAACATCCCTAGTCTAATATACATATCTATGCATAATTATAATTTGCGCAATGTTTATAGGCATAGGGTATAGTCGCGTAATAGTATTTTATAATAAACTTTTATTTTATTAATGGTCTGAAATATGAAAAATAAAAACGGTACTTTAACCAGCGTTTCCTATATTATACAGTGTCAAAGTAGGTTTAGGTAAGGTTAGGTTAGAGCAATGTTTATGTAAAAAGTTATTAATGTGTGTCTGTAATCTTAGGAGTGGAAGGGGCCGGCGGCGGACCGCGGTAGTATCATAGTTTCCCGTGGCCCGTCGCATAGCGGCAGACGGAACACCGGGGGGTTTTAGTGGGTATGCCCGTCAGCCTTTTCCTGGCGGGTGAGTCCCACATAACCCCACCGTCTCCCCATCGGTGGGGTATGCGTAACGCATTTCCCCCCGTAAAAAAAAAAAAAAAAAAAAGGAGTGGAAGGGGGGGCAAGACGGGGAACTTAACGTTTGAAGACATCCAACACCCGATGTTGACATAAAGTAGGGTAAGACGGGGTACCCTATGGGGCCAGCTGGCGTATGGTGAGAAATATATTGATTTTAAGAGAAGAAGAGATTATGATAGCTGTTTTCCCTCGTTTCCTTGTCACGTGTGAAATTTTCCGGGTTTCAGGATAAGGCTTCACGAGTTGCTTATTGCTGTCTTCCAACAATCTCTTTTTTGAAATTGATTCTTCCAATTCATTTTTGTACGGAAAAGAAATTATGATAGCTGTTTTTCCTCGTTTCCTTGTCACGCGTGAAATTTTCCGGGTTGCAGGATAAGGCTTCACGAGTTGCTTTTACTTTCCTTTCCAGGGTAGGTTGTGGCACAGAAAATGTTTTTGATGCTACTTTATACCCCATTTTCCCTTCGATTACCATATTTACCGCATTTCTCACACTTTTTCATTCCAACTCCCTCTGTTCGTCTTTCTTTTATAATTCTTCACCATCCTAAAAAAGATAAAAATCAATCTAGTTATTAAAAGTTAATCAAAAACATACCCATGCCATTATAAAGTCATATCTTATTTTCGAAGGGCAAGATGTAAGGTAATGTATCCCATCTTGCCCTTTCATGCTTTTTGAATAAAAAAACGTACCATAAAAAAACAAATCAAAATATTGCAACAAACATTCTGACCTGCTAGTATAATTGTTGAAAAGTAAAAAAAACTTTCAGTGAGTTCTTGATATATTCAGGTGAAAAACACATGCCATGCACAACGCGTAAATAACAAGCAAATTGACAAAAACAGTGTTTTTGACGCTAGGTCACAAAGGCGTAAACTCACAAACCGGTGACAATGCTGACTGAGAAACAATACAACTTTTGGCCATAACGAGCCAGAGCGGCTTTGATTGGACGTTCGTACGACACGTAAGACCCTCTGCCCCGTCTTGCCCGCTACCCCGTCTTAACCCCTTTCCCCTACTTATTCTGCGTAAGATGATTATGATTATATTCAGTATGGTTTCATACCATTATGCCTTTATAAAGTAATGCTTGTGAATTGTATGCTAATTGTATTTATGATTAAAACAATTGGGCTAAATTTGTTATGAATGATAATATTATGCGTAAATATCATTAGTATGAATTACCATATGCCAACATATTTTATGGTTGAAATTTTTAGGCAAATGGATAGTGAACCCAAAAACTTCATGGCCGTATTTTAAATATTGAAAAAGAAAAAGCTTTAGCCATATATTCAAGGTGAGGCAAAGAAGTATTGTGCTGCATCTGAGCTGATGTGGAATGGGTGTACATTGACGACGTCATAATCTTGAAAACCAACTAGAAGCTACACCTATTATTAGAGATGTTCCAGTGTCAGACCCACTTTCCGAGTGGGTTTTGAGCCCCTGGACTGCAAATCTTATGTAGGTAAAGATGCATGATTGAAATCAAAGTTTATTTTATCAACAAAATAAAAATTACCTTTGTTAGTACAAAAAAAAAATCTAAAAATTGTTACTTTGCAAAATAAACCAAACGTGTATTTATTTTTGCCTTTAGATTCTTACGTAATAAATATTAAACAGGGGGGAGGGAGTCGGCCTATTCTTATTTTTTCTTATAATAGGGGGGAGGGGGTCAAAAACTAGCGAAAATATTCTTACGTAATAAATGAATGGCGACTTATCATGGTCTTAGTGAGATTGATTTCAAGTCCAGCATCAGCGCTAGTTGTTTTGTAAATCATTGATCATGAGCTGTAGTTCTGAGTTTGTCTCGGATAAAATTACTAGAATAAGTAACTGGAAATATTTTCTAATTTGTATTCGACTTGATATGCTAATATTTCGCACTAAGGTATTTCGTATTAAGGTGTATAGCCATTATTAAAATGAATGCTACCGGAATTAATAATGAACATGAAATGAAAAGAAATAATAATAACAATATTTTTAAGACAAATAAAACATTTTTTCGTAAATTAATAGGCTACCTCAGTAACGCCCTCTATGAAAATAGCAGTATACTAGCAAGTTGTATGAGTTGTGTAAATAACAGATGGCACTGTAAAATGATCATAGTGAATTATTATACTTGGACATTGCATCACCAATCTGTGCAGGTATTGATTTATTGATAATTGAATAATAAATATAACAATGGATTTCTGTAGACACAACTGCAAGGACTCGCATGTGTGAGATTATGTTAAAAAAAATAAAAAAAAAAAGAGAAAAAGAAGAATAGGCCGAATACTAAAAAGTGTTTTTAATCTCTTTTAAACAAATAATCATAGAATGATTATTAGCATATAAGAAGAATGTCATGGAATAACATTTATTATAACATTTATCAACATAATTTAGTTGAACATAAAACTACCCACAATAACTTCATTTACTTAAACATTTAGTAAAATAGTGTGGAGCTATCCAAAATAACCTTATTAAAACATTTTTAAATATCAAGTAACAAAGCAAGGTATATAATTTATTAATTTCATTCTGGGTTCGATAATAAGAACATATTGTACCTATATACCACACAACACACAAGCGGTACATACATGTACCAAATAATTGTATACTTAGCTTAGGTCCGTGCGGTGCGGCTGCTGCGAAGCAAGTGGGCGAGTACGATTTTTTTTTTTTTTTTTTTTTTTTTTTTCCCCTCCGGACGCGGGGGAGGGAGGTGGTGAATCCTACATGGATACATCGGCCGGCCGAGAGGTTATGTCAGACTCGTACTGACTAAACACCACCTGAGGTGCCTTAGCCTGGGAAGGCTATACAGGCTTTATATGAGCGATCGCACCCGGGAATGAAGGGCGACGCAACAATGGCGAGTACGACCGGAGCACAGTCTTTTATAGGCGGTGACAAACAAGTGAGTCACATCGGACGATATTCTCTGACGTCATTCATTTGTCTCTATTTAACAATATCTTTGGTAAATTATATGATTCCTATTGAAAACAATTTGTAATTTACATACAAGAAAATCACTCAAACTATCAAGCAAAAGATGCTTTTCTTTAAGGTAAACAAGAAAACATGTGTAAAATACTTAATTATCATACTTTATAGTTAATAAATCTAACACGGCCATACTGACTAGTACTTCGCTCTCGAAGTACCTACGTTTGTTTAATTGTAATTGCTGTAACTATCTGAACCACAGTCATATCACATAATGAGAACTAATCGTCTTTTCACTTGTATCAAACTCATCTAATCCATAATAATTTCCCCTCTCTATTGCCTAGCCATGTAAACCCCACATCCGCTGCTTATGAGTTAGGTTTACATCAAGCAATAGAGCGCCCAGCGGAAGGGATCCCGTTTACCTAGACATACTAATCCCGTCCACCCGCTGCCGGTGGGATAGATCAGTACCAAGCAAACGGTCGTCCAGCGGCTTTATTTGTCATCCCGTTTACCTAGACATACTAATCCCGTCCACCCGCTGCCGGTGGGATAGATTAGTACCAAGCAAACGGTCGTCCAGCGGCTTTATTTGTTATCCCGTTTACCTAGACATACTAATCCCGGCCACCCGCTGCCGGTGGGATAGATCAGTACCAAGCAAACGGTCGTCCAGCGGCTTTATTCTATAAACCTCTATGCCTAGACATGTACAGTTCCATCATTTTATGATACGACTCTGTTTCACCAATTACTCAACTAATCATTTTCATTATCACCAATTACAAGTTCATTTTCATTATCATTATTTATAAGTTCATTTCACTATCACTATTTACAAGTTTATTTTCTATAGAAGCATTTCATCTATGAAGTTATGTTCATTTCTAACACGGCCAGACTGACCAGTACTTCGCTCTCGAAGTACCCAATTTACTATATACTTTACTGGTTAGGAACACGATTATTTTTTTATATAATTTAGTCTCTTCATTTCATTTGTTCATAATAGGCATTTGTTTGACTGCCATTGGTCTCTGGCCTTGTCATACCAGTCCTATCACCTGCTGCGAGTAAATTTCAGAAAGGTATCAGGGCAGTGACCGACCAGCAGTTTTTTTTTCATAATAGCAAACCAAACAAATGACCATAAGAATCATTTCTTTCAAACAATGTCTATTCTTCATATTGAATTAGCATATATTCAGAGGTATACGTAAATTAGGTCTTCTTCTACATTAAATTTATATATATATATATATCCAAATTTTTCAATTTTTTATTATCCTTTTACAGTGATAATTTTTATTATGAATAAGCATTGAGAACAGTTTCAATAAAATTAATAATCAACTGAAATCCCCTTAAAAGTATCAAATGAATTATATTATACTGTAGTTAGTGTATTATGTTTTTTATTTAAATAATCTAACACGGCTAATGATGCTGAACAGAATCATTATCCTGTATTTTAACACGCCGAACCTGTACTTGAGTTATATTTCCATTACAACCAATAATAACCTAGTTAGTGAAAACCCTGTTGACTTTTGCACAATAGTGTGTATTGATTGTTGCACTTTCCACAAACCGTTCGGCCAACCTGCTTTACCAACGGTTGTGATGCTGCTCCAACCACGATCCTTGGCTACGGAGTCGATGTGCTTGCACCAACTTTCTGCGCCGTTGTCATTATTTTCTGGATCAAACGGTGACAATCCAACGTCATCTTCATGGTGATTACCAGCCACTGCATCACGAATAGCTTTTAACAAAGCCTCATACACAGCGGCATCCATCTGTAAAGATAATCAAGTTAGTGTTGCTTAAAACGGGTTCGAATCCCACTTCTGATGTGAGATTATGTTAAAAAAAATAAAAAATAAAAAATTGGTTGCCTGTAAAGTCGGTTTTACGGGCGAAGATTTTACGTGACAACGTCTTTTTCTCGGTAGAATATTTATTGATATGAATATAATTAAATTGCACAATAGGAACAAGGAATTGAATGAAAATAAGAATTGCACAAATTTTAACTATAGAAATATATTTTGTTTACTAAAACATTGTACATGTAAACTTAAACTTAACTAATTCCTATTTGAGTAATTTTGTTGAGGATAAAAAAAACTATAAATCATTATGTAACAGGATGTTTAAATATAAATGCCTGTAATATATTTCGAAAATTAATAAATGAATAATTTGGGTTATATAGGAAATATATCTACTACTATTAAATATTTATATTATAAGTGATTTATACATTAATGATTTAAATGGAACAATCTTGGATGGTTATCAAAATTTATCGATATAAACAATTTTTTTGTATTATATATATCATAAAGAGTTTACAATTTCATATATATACTTATAATATTAAAAATCAATAAACTTTTAAATATTGAGAAAACATTCGGCGGGCCTCTCTCTCGTTCGGTGACTCATCGTAACGTTACCGAGCGTTACACTTTTTCATAAGTGACTCCCAGCCGCAACCAATTTATAAGACGTTGTCACGTCAAAAAAAGAGAAAAAGAAGAATAGGCCGAATACTAAAAAGTGTTTTTAATCTCTTTTAAACAAATAATCATAGAATGATTATTAGCATATAAGAAGAATGTCATGGAATAACATTTATTATAACATTTATCAACATAATTTAGTTGAACATAAAACTACCCACAATAACTTCATTTACTTAAACATTTAGTAAAATAGTGTGGAGCTATCCAAAATAACCTTATTAAAACATTTTTAAATATCAAGTAACAAAGCAAGGTATATAATTTATTAATTTCATTCTGGGTTCGATAATAAGAACATATTGTACCTATATACCACACAACACACAAGCGGTACATACATGTACCAAATAATTGTATACTTAGCTTAGGTCCGTGCGGTGCGGCTGCTGCGAAGCAAGTGGGCGAGTACGATTTTTTTTTTTTTTTTTTTTTTTTTTTTTCCCCTCCGGACGCGGGGGAGGGAGGTGGTGAATCCTACATGGATACATCGGCCGGCCGAGAGGTTATGTCAGACTCGTACTGACTAAACACCACCTGAGGTGCCTTAGCCTGGGAAGGCTATACAGGCTTTATATGAGCGATCGCACCCGGGAATGAAGGGCGACGCAACAATGGCGAGTACGACCGGAGCACAGTCTTTTATAGGCGGTGACAAACAAGTGAGTCACATCGGACGATATTCTCTGACGTCATTCATTTGTCTCTATTTAACAATATCTTTGGTAAATTATATGATTCCTATTGAAAACAATTTGTAATTTACATACAAGAAAATCACTCAAACTATCAAGCAAAAGATGCTTTTCTTTAAGGTAAACAAGAAAACATGTGTAAAATACTTAATTATCATACCGCACCTTCGGTGCAACAAAGCCTCAACTCGGCAAAATTACAAAAATTAAATAAGTATGCAGAATTATCTACAAGTCATATCTACGTTTGGGGAAACAAAGACAGCCGAGAAGGTATTTGAATATTCTACTAGATGTCGCTAGTGCCTTTGTGGTTCTTACCACTTTTTCAATGACTTTTGGGACGACGAAGTCCGATTGGTCAGTAGTGCCCCGCGCCCCTTGTGAGTTGGTTGCGTCCTGGAGCAACAACTACTTTAAGGTATTTATGGCCATTTTTATTGTTACCTGATGAATCAACAAAGGCGCATATGTTTTAAAGACTTCAATATTTTTTTGTTATTAGTGAGAAATTTGGAACAACAAAGTCATTCGTTGTAAAAGGTTTTTGTTGGTCCAATATTATGATTTTTTAATAATGTAATTGGAACTACAAAGTTCAAAACAAAATAAATATTTTGTAGGTCCAACGACTTAAATTTGTAAATCCGATTGATGGAATTACAAAGCCTTAAATAATAAAAAGACTTTTTTGATCCAGCATTACTATTAATGGTAGGGTAATGAAAACACTTGTTACCTTGTTGTTCCGAATTTCAATATCAAATTAAATTTCCTGCTTGGTTAAAAATAAAATTGCATCTTTGTTTCTCCATCATTTTAATATGTTTTATCGTATAATTTGATACTGCTGGGATGTCCAAATTACTTTACTTCATTTCTAACTACTACTACTACCTACTTTTGTTTTTGTAAAGCTAAAAAATAATATATATATTTTTTTATTAGGTAGTTGTAGTAGTTAGAAATAAAGTATATTCTTACTATTTTACAATCTTTCATTATGTAGTAGATGAGAAAGATTCAAGTAATATCGCGTTTTATACATATTTAGAAGTTTTCTCAAACTCTGTAAAACGATGGCATGTCTTGACCGTTTATTCTGTAGGTACTCTGCTCCCAAATATTATTTAACTAGTAAATTTATTGCAGAGAACGATGAGTTCCCGTAGCAGAAAAATTATTTCTATGGTACAAACTCAACGAGATGTTTCATCAAAGAACAGAACATTAGTTAAAACATGGTTAGACAAATTAGATCCTGAAAAACAAGACAATGATTTTGACTGCAATCTAAAAACTTCCAGTATCCCACCAAACGATAATATCCCTAAAGTATCATCATATGCTAAAACTGATAACCTAATTATCGAAAGTAACACAAATAATGTACAAGAAGCTCTCACCGACACAGTGCATGTTGATTCATTGTTGAAAAATTCCATTATAGAAGAGAATGTGTTGTTAACGAGTGACATTACTGCCGAAGACAACACATGTAAAGTTTCGAATGACAGAGATTTAGCTTCGTCCGTTGCAATCGATATTAATTTACCATCAGAAGATATCGTGGAAAAAAATGTGGATCGGGACTCTGATATAAATGACTTTACAGGGAGTGATGGATCGCAATATTTACCACCACGAAAAAAACGACCGAAAATAAAAGTTTTCGAACCAATTCATCGAAAGTCTAGCTCTAGCAATAGTTGTTCTAGCTCTAGCAGTAGTTCGTCTAGCTCTAGCAGCAGCAGCTCGTCCACCTCAAGTACTAATTCAAGTGAATCCAATAGTGTATCTAATGTTTTAAATATAGAAAATAATGCAGCTCAAAATAATGATCTCCCAAGTCAGGTACCTAAATCTAAAAAACGGACCAAAAATCCAAACCAATGGAAAAAATATGTAAGACAGAATTTAAAGAACACCGGAGAAGCTTACATATCAAGTAGAGGAAAAGCCATACTGAAAAAAAGTATTCGTCCACCATGTAAGAATACCTGCAGCCTGTCGTGTTCCAACAAATTTTCTAATGATGATAGGAATACAATATTTAACACGTACTGGGGACTTGGCTCTTTTCAAAGACAGCGTGATTTCCTCGCTTCTTGTGTAAAACAAATTGAGCCTGCATTCCGTACTATTAGGATCCCAAATGGTGGAGATTTGAATAGAAGATTTAGAAAACCCAACACTAGTTATTATTTTATAAATCAAGGTCAAGAGATAAGGGTTTGCAAAACATTCTTGTTGAATACACTGGCTATAAGTGATAAGCCATTACGGACCGTAATTGCTGGTAGGTTTGGTAGTGTAAGCGCGATCCCAATCGATAAACGTGGTAAGCACGGAAAACAAGCAATGCTGAAATAATACAATCCGTTCGTGACCACATAAATTCAATCCCAAGAATTGAAAGCCATTACATTAGAGCCAATTCGACCAGAGAGTATATAGACGGAGGCTTGACTGTAGCCGAGCTTCACCGTAATTATCATCAAATTCGCTTATCACATAACAAGGAAGCAGCAAATTACGACGCTTACTATCGGATTTTTAATACACAATTCAATATAAGCTTTTTCATTCCTCGTAAAGACCAGTGCGATGTATGCGAAGCATATAAGAATGCAATAAATAAAGATCAGTTAAAGGCTAACTACCAAATTCATTTAGAAGAAAAGAGTTTTAGCAGAATAGAAAAGCAGCAAGATTTAGAAAAGTGCAAAATATCTAATAATAACATAACTGTGGCTATTTATGACCTTCAGGCCGTATTACCTTGTCCAATAGGTCAATCATTAGCATTTTTTTATAAAAGCAAACTGAACTGCTACAACTTTACAATCTCCGATATGAAAGATGAGAAAACGTTTTGTTTCTTTTGGCACGAGGGCCTGGGCAAGAGAGGTGCCAACGAAATAGGATCTTGTGTGTACAATTTTTTGAAGGAATGCTCATCAAGTAAACCAAATTCAGATATAATATTTTTCTCGGATAACTGCTGCGGTCAGCAAAAAAATAAATTTATACTAAGCTTATACTTTTATGCCGTTTCAACCTTGCCAATTAAGTCCATAACCCACAAGTTCCTTATTCGTGGGCACACTCAAAATGAAGCAGACGCTGTCCACTCAGTAATAGAAAAAAACATTCGTCGAGCGAAAAAATCTGGACCAATTTACACGCCAGACCAGTACGTGACACTAATCAGAAATGCGAAAAAGACTGGTAATAGTTTTATTGTTAATGAAATGAACTTTAGTGACTTCTTTGATTTAAAAGCACTATCTAATGATATCAATTTAAACACTATTAAAAACATTCATGGACAAACAATCAAACTTTCTGAAATGAAAATCGTACAATTTGTTAAGGATTCTGACTCCTATAAGTACAAAAATACTTATAAAACTGATGAGTGGAATGAAGCTAAAATTAAAGTAACTCGTACGGGTAAGAGAAATGTCCAAGATATTAACTTGACTGCGGCTTATGACTCTAAGTTACCAATTTCGACCAATAAGCGACAAGATATTAGTCAATTAATAAAAGACAACATTGTTCCTAAATACTACGAAAATGTATACAACAGTTTATTCCAATAATTAATTACAGAAACTGATAGGTATTAAAAGTATGTGAATGTGATTATCTTAGAATTCAAATTTAAAATATCTGTACTCCTTTTTTACCCTGTACTTTTTATTTTTATTTTTGAAGACACTTTTTTATAAAGGTCAATTTTATTATAAGTTGGGAAAAATTAAAAAAAAAACAAGAATGTGATTTAAGTTTTAGTTAATTGCTTGCTATTATTACCAATTGCTATAATTACCAGGTTAATACTTCGTTGTTTTTTTATTATTACTTAAAGACTGTTAGAAGTTTAAAACTTTATAAGACTGAGTGTGAAGTCTGCATTACTTATAATATAATTTAAACTAAGATTTATTTCAAATGATGATAATATTTTGAAAGTTGTTAACTAGATTTTATTTTTTTGAGATACTTTTTTGTTATTTAGTAATTGAATTTATTACTTAAAATAAGCGAAAGAAATAATTATAAATAAAAAATATGCGACATGAAAACTGTTAGAAGTTGATTTTACAAGGACGAGTGATGTTTGCATTACCAAGAAAATGTTTAAAACTAGGTATAAAAAATTGATGGATGAGACATTTTTAATAAGGCCATTGTTTTGTTTTTATTTTGTTTTGAGATACTTTGTTTTTGATTACTTTTTGGTTTGCAGTTAATTTTTTTAGAAAAAAATAAACAAAATAAATACGAAATACTATTTGTTTTATTTATAACTTTATCATAAGTCTCTATTGTAGGTAGGCACAAATAATTAAATTATATCTTTTCCTGGTACAACAAAGTCACATGTTGGTATCTTTTTTGTTTTACCGATTATTTTACTTTTGGTTTATTATTTAGTTTTATTAGAACAAGATTAATAAAATAAATACAAAATACTATTTGTTTTATTTATAACTTCAGCATAAATCTTAAATGTAGATAAGGCACAAATAATTAAATTATATTTTTGCCTGGTACAACAAAGTCACAAGTGGGGACCTTTTTTTGTTATTACCGATTATTAACATTTCTTTTGAGTAAATAAAATTAAGTTTTGACCTGTAACTGTAGCTAAACGAATGAACAATATGATTTCATAAGGATTTTTAGGATATGACAGATAGTGATCTAGTAAGAAGAAAAACAGTAAGAAAAAAAACTTAAAAGTCTTCTCCTGTAAAATTGCAATTTGACTAGTTGCGGCTTTGTTGCACCGAAGGTGCGATACTTTATAGTTAATAAATCTAACACATGCTTTTCATGTTACTAACGAACTTGTGCTTTTTCATGTTTTTTGTGAGTTATATGCTTATTCTGTTAGATGTCGCTGTACTGTTTATGGCATTTCCTGACCGGCGGTGTCAAAAGTCGTTCTGCTATCATGAGTACGTTCAGTTAACCCAGTTTCGACATCGCTTCTCGGCCTTTTGGCTAAGATCAAAGTGTAGTATCTGTTCTTTTCAGCTTAATATCTGAAAGTTCCCTCACTGAGGGACCAGTATATTAAACTTGTTTTTTGTAAATCGACGGGATGTTCGGGGCTCGCTCCACTCCCGTCACGGGTCGGCCCGGCATTGCAGTGCCGCCGGGATCGGCCCACTTAAACCCTAAAAGTCAATAATAGTAAGAAAGTTAGGCATGTCTCTTACTTACAAAATTCAGTAACGGACTATCTGGAGGTAACGTACTAAATATTAGCGCCAAAAACCAAGTTTTTTTTTTTCTGCAACCTCGCACAAACAATTACAGTATCCATAAGAATACTATTGCACGTACAAAAAACGAAATATAACAGAAATTCCCATTTCCATTCATTACAAATATTCTGAAACTGTCTAAATCACAATAGTAAGTACCTACACTTACACCGCAATGTTTTACGCCTATAAGGTAATATCTTTTCTAAGATTACTTAAAACCCGCGGAGGCTACAAAATTTTAAAGTTCTAATCCAAAAACTAGACACTTGGAGCTACAATTTCCTTATTTTTTGATTTCCTGTATAGTCTCCGGCAAATAAGTTGAACATGATTTTGAAATCACGTGACATGCAAGTTTAGGTACATTATTCACTACTGCGCATGTCACGTGATTACAAAATCATGTTCAACTTATTTGGCGGGGACAATACGACCATTTCTCTCAAAGTTACGGCAAAATTTGGAAATTTTTTTGATCCCTTAATTTTTTCCAGTAGGTAGTATACCTATCCATTGAAAATTGTTATTATTCATAGTCCTACTTCCTTTTATCAATATGTTTACTTAACAGCTGAAGATGTGATAAATAGTTATTTCAAACAGGTGTTTGGACAGATGTAATAAAGAATAAATGAAATACACGACATTTTACAGATACCCATAAATTACAAAATGCTCATTTTCACTATTGGAGAGGAAAATCATAAGGAAGTCGCCAGTCTCATGATTACCGTACTCTTAGAAGAATATACTAGTATTATTTTGTTTTCTATTTTCCTCGTGGCGTTCTTATTTGTGCATAAATTTCATTGTTATTTTATTAATTTACGACAAGATGATGATGCATATAAATGAGCTAATTTTTTTTTCTTAATATACGATTTTTATATTTGTTCTTGCAGTGAAACGTGGTCGTTCACAATGGGTCTTGTAAGAAGGCTCAAGGTCGCTCAGCGGGCAATGGTGAGAGCTATGCTTGGTGTTTCCCTACGCGATCGAATCAAAAATGAGGAGATTCGTAGGAGAACAAAAACCGCCGACATAGCTCAAAGAATTGCGAAGCTGAAATGGCAATGGGCAGGACACATAGCAAGGAGAACTGATGGCCGTTGGGGCGGAAAGGTTCTCGAATGGCGACCGCGTGCCGGACAACACTCAGTGGGTAGGCCCGCTACGAGGTGGACCGACGATCTGGTTAAGGTCGCGGGAAAACACTGGATGCGGGCAGCACAGGACCGATCGTTGTGGAGATCCTTGGGGGAGGCCTATGTCCAGCAGTGGGCGTCGTACGGCTGATATGATGATGATGATGATATTTGTTCTTTGAATGCTAACTTGCATGATAAATAACAATAGATAAATACTAGAAATAATCGATTCGACAAGGCATGGTAACTCAATTGGAAGAACAGTGCACCGGACATCCAAAGATTACCTACGGGTTCAAGTCCCGCCAGAGATTAATTTTTCGCGGAGTCATTTATTTATAGTCTTCTTCCATTAAAATTCATCATACTGAATTTGTTAAAAATCCATAATACTGAATTTGTTAAAAATTCATAATACTGAATTTGTTAAAAATTAAATTAGGTAACTAGTAAATTACCCTTAAACACTTTATTTTAAATTACCCTTAACTTTAAACTGTTTTGCAATACTAAGCTTAAAGGTGTTGAGTGTGTACTTGAATAAAATCAATAGACCCTTGCAGCGAGACTGCATCAAACCTGGCAAACAGCCCTGAGATGGCAAAACACCTCAACCCCTAAATGCTAATTTTAAGCAGTTTTCTTCCACCCGAATGACTGATCAGCATCTTGAGCGGTAAATATTCAAATTAACTGCGACTCCTGAGCAAGGGCAACGGATTTGAGCTGATTACTGTATTAAGTAATTGAATTAGTATGGACACTTGATTCTTTATTAGTTACTTATAGAGGGAGGTTTTACGACGCATGCTTTTGAATACTATTAAAGGATTTTCGCTTTATTTAGCATTAGAAAGAACAAAATTTGGGTATTTTATTGTACACATATAATGTAACAAACAAAACGTAACATCGTGAAAAGTTTGCACTAAAATTACCTTAAGAAGCAGAAGTTGCAAACTTGTGGAACGAAACGTTGGTCAGTTTGACACGACAAAATTAAAAAGTACATGCCGATGTTGTAATACGTACCATATTAGGTGATTTTTAAAATGGTCGCTTAACATGGCCGCTATTTGCAACAATAGCGGCAAATGTCAAAGTCACAGGCATCACGAAAGCGATTGCGAGTACCTGTGCATTTATCTGTTTTGACTATTTTCTTTGGTTTATTGTTAAGTTTCTATTGTTTTTGTTGATGTTTTTTGTTGCAAGGTTTTGTTGTTATTTGTTATTTAATCTGTTCAACAATGGACGAGCCTGAAGCCGGTCCAAGTAAACTCCAGCACAAGGTTGGCCATCACTGCTTCTTTACATAATTTCTAATGCTAAAAAAACGGACTATAATGAAAGCATTTAAGTCATGATTAAATTAAATGAATTAAGCCTTCCATTTAAATGATATTTTTCTGAGAACAATAGATCGGACTTCAGATAGAGAGCAAAGATCAGAACAATAACAAAAAAATGGTGGAAATTAAATTGCATTTTGAAATATTTTGTCAATATGTGCTTGGGATGATTCTCTCCTATGGGTAGGTTTTTTTCTCTCTCAAGCCTAACCTTTTCCTGATTTCAATCTATGCAAAAATGCACATAGTATATTAACAAAATAAATAGTTATTATGTTTTACAAGTGATGAATTTTTCTATATAACATTTTCCTTCCGAAGATATACATGGCAACGCGACACGTCTTAACTAATGGCCATCTCACTAGTATTGCTATTTACGTTTTAACTTGTTCCGTCGAAAGTTAAATGTTATATTGTTCTAATAACTTCACTTTAATTCAATAGTATCTGCATTCACATCTGCAAATGTGAATTAACCTGTTAATTAAAATAGCAACTAACGTTACAACGTATTCTACTTGTTATCAGCTGGAGTAGTTTGTCAGTAATCATTAGATATGGGCGTTAAATAACGTTATAGGTTTTGAATAAATAACAAGTAACACTAGATACGACTCATTTTAATGCGGAATTTTTCTTAAGAAGTTATAAATAGTCACAGAACTGAAGTAATAGCCAAACCACGAGCAGCGCCGAAAGACGATCATTTTAAAATACTGTAAATATTTCAAATCGGAAATATAGTGTAAAGGACAAAAGGGAATTGAGTGTTTGTAATTGTAATCAAAAATTCGGAATGTAAAAAAATTAAATAAATGTAAATATCACAAACCATTGTATATATTTTTTAAATACACCTGCATTAAATATTATATTATTCTCTACCGACATATTAAAATGTATTTAGTCTGAGTCTGAGAACAAGTATAAAGGGAAGTTCATTTGGTAAATGGAAATAGTTACAGGCTGTAGCTATTGTATAGTCTCCGGCAAATAAGTTGAACATGATTTTGAAATCACGTGACATGCGTAGTAGCAAGTTTAGGTACATTATTCACAACTGCGCATGTCACGTGATTTCAAAATCATGTTCAACTTATTTGCCGGGGACAATACGTATGATGTATACGTACTAAGTAGACTGAGGTGTCAGTCACTCAGTCTGTCGGTAAATAATAAGTAGGTAACTATTTACGTAAAATCACCCGTTTCAAAATAGACGACTGTCGATTCGATATAGCTGGTTACGTCAAATTTATTGAAAATTACGTAATGATTTTATGTTAGTTTCATATTCAATCTTAATTCCTAGCAATTCAATGTCTGTCGCCGTAAAACAGATATTTATGACTTATAATCTTAGGGTAATATGAGGGCTGTTCCCGGCGGGGTCGACCCGTGACGAGAATGGAGCGAGCTCCGAACATCCCGTCGATTTGAAAAAACAGTTACGTGTTACATATATCAGTGGGGGAACTTTCAGATAGTACGCTGAAAAGGACCGACCAAAACTGAACTAACCCAATGTAGTCATGATAGCGGAACAACTTTCGACACCGCCGGCGCCGGTCAGGAAATGCCATAAATAGTACAGTGACATCTACCACAATAAACATATTACTCACACAAAACATGAAAAAGCACAAGTAAAAGCACGCGAGTCCTTGCAGTTATGTGTCTACAGATCCATCGTTTTATTTATTATTAAATTACCAATAAATGAGTTCCCATTTTTTGGTAATTACAGTAAGTATTCGCGTACATTTTTAAGATATTATAACAGTTTGTATTGAATAAAACATGATTGTTTTACAGCGCCATCTGGTGAGATATTATAACATTCATAGCGCTATATAGTTTACTGCTTTTTTCATAGAGGGCGCTATTGTTTTAATTTACAATTATGCAAGGCCTTATTTCTAAACGTAGGGAAAATATACTATGTAAAAAAAACGTTAAATAAGCTTTTTATGATATTTTTTTTCCCGTTGAAAGAGCTTTATGGATTCATTGCTAACTGAGCTTAGTCAGAGGTAAATCCTGGGTTTGAATCCTGGTAGGGGCATATGGTTGTGTACTGACCTTTCATACTTTAAGTATTTATATTATATCCGTTTTTTAATCACGTGCTGTCAGATGTAGGTCAACTATTGTATCTAATACAGGTGTGATTTTTGCAATCTGAAGCTAAACAACAAGTTTATGTGTGTTTTTAGTATTTAACGAATGGTGATCATTATTTTTAGATTTTCTTATAGACAAGTTAGTTTTGTAATTAGGGCAAACGTTATGCGCTTTAGGTCAATTAAATAAAACAAAAAAGTATGTGTGCAATTCACACGTGGTAGAAGTGAAACCTTCAAAAATAATACGTACACGTATACAAAATACCACGGTTGTTGTGATGCCTTCTCTCAAGCTTTACTATGCGTGCACACACAAACACGTATTAACACACGTACATAATGCTTCCTATCGCAGTTTCTCCTACGTTAAATCTTATGAATTAATGTGTGTTTCTTTAAACTTTCGCTTTTTCGTTTCACCGACTTTCAAATCGCAACGATGTTAAAGAAGTTTTGACTTCAAAAATTTTATTACTACTGAATTTAAATTTACAATAATTAGTCAGATTGATCTATTTATATGAATATTATAAATACGAAGTTTGTTTGTTTGTCACACTTTCACGCCTCAACTACTTAACTGAGCATCACGAAATTTTACAAAAACTTAGTCAGGGGAACAGAAAAGTACATAGGGTACCCTTCATCCAAAAAAAGCATTCCCGAGGGATAGAAATATAACTTTAAATCGGTAGCGTAAAATATCGGTATCAGTTATTTTCCAACTCTGATGGGATTCTAATATTATTGGGGAAGGCATAAATAAAAGACACATATCAAATAAAAGCTTAGCTTTATTACTTGTTATATTCACGAAGAAACATCCCTCATTGGTATCAACAAGTGTCCATGCAGACATTGCTAAGGAGATACATTTTTTTTTCAACTTTCACCGTAATTCGAAATCGAATTAAAATTTTGATAATTTTGAACAACAAATTGTTTTGAATCGCCAATATTGTACCAATGTACGAATGCAATATCGCAAACCACTGGTCAACATGGCCGGGAATTTTATATTTTTTTAATTATTGACATGTTTTTTCCACAAGTACTCCATTATGCCTACTACACTGAACAGTGGTTAGATTCTAATACATTCACGGACAAAGACACACGCTCGTAAATTATAAGCATTATGACAATGTGATATTATATAAATGTATAATTATTGTTTTAGTATTAAGAACCGTTATAATTAATGCGTAGTAAGGTTAGGTTAGTTTCGTGACATCATGACTTGACTAAGGCCCACAGATTACAATAGTGACCCGCAAGTAGCCATCCTAAGACAAATACCGAGGATTCGTTTACAATTATTATTATTTTACTTTTATTTTCCACCTTAAACTTGATTTAAATTTATCTTTTTTACATCCAGAACCATATAAACATCTTTGAGTTACTTATATATTTTTTTTATCTATATAAACGTCGTCCGCCCCGCTTCCCCCTACCCCTAAACTTTTTATTTACAAATGGGTTATGCTCCTAAACGTTTACATCCGACAACTATTCTTAAAATTAAATACAAAAAACGCATGACATTCTAATTTTTTTTTATATTCACCTAATGTCCCCTTTTTTTGTCATTGCTATAAATTACGAAATTTTGATCTTTACACCAACTTTTAGAAATATTCAATACAAAAATACTCTTTTTTTTTTGAATAAAAATTTATACACGACTCATTATATCGTGGGCGGGGTGTGGGAAGGCGGCGCGGGCGCCTCGAAAGAAAAGCTTTGAGCCTCGTAAACCTTAACATCATGAAATTTGTACTAAATATATCGAGATTAACGGATGCGGGCTCCTATCACTTAGCCGAAATGCGAGGATACCGAAACGACACCTAAATACTAGTCAAAGTTTTGGCAACGCGATGCACTCGCCTGCACAGTGGGACAGATCCCGCTTGAGCCGAATCAAGTGCGTCACATCGCACACCTAAAATAATTTCGTTTTTATTTTCAAATTTTGTCACTAATTTTATCACCGGTGTCCGCATCCGCTAATCCTAGTTTACAAATATATCAAACGAGCCGCTAATGAACGTAGCTCGCCGAACCAATTCAACTAAATCAAATTCACATCAATTCAATGAGAAAAGAACGTGTATCGCTGTTACGAATGAAGACCACAAGGATGTAAACAATTATAATTACATTCGAATATAAAATTATGAACGCTTTGCTTCCGATCGCTTGGGACTATTGATTGAGGGTGATCTCAGCCTAGTTGTGGGCGTCCAGTTATCTTACTTAGATTATAAGCGTCGGTAGTTTTTTTTTATTTTATTATAACACTTCCTAATAGTATATCCGTGCTCAGTTTTTGTCAGTTTACATAATCAGATATTATAAACGAATGTCACTTATTTATAACTACCTAATTTTCAGCACTTCCCTTATTTGATTTTTTTATTCTCACGTATAGAAAAGTTGATACAGCTATTTGGTACATCTAAATGTTTTCTAATTTCCAAAAATGAAATGCTACGTACAATAGAGTCTATTACAATTTCGAAAATTTAGGAACCATAATACCCAAACGTGAAACCAAATACATTCTACATATATTGTTTTTTTTATAATTTATAATTAATTTTGAAAATAATTACATATTTATTTCATTTCACATTGATAATCCAAACATTTCGTAGACGGATTCGAAAATACTAAAAGATGTAAAGCAAAAACTTTAGATACAATATGTGAACGAAATAAACTATCCATCTAAATACAAAAATTTCCAAACAATAAGGAAAAGATTCCGCCGAAAAGGGGCAATTTCAATAACTCTACATACATATTAAATAGATACAAACATGAGCTTTAAAGTCAACACCGAATTTTGTACTTTATCTGTGGGATAGCCCCCATGATCACTGTGGACTAAATACTTCGATGTGTCAAACTCGAGTCTATACATTAAATTTATAAAAATTGTCAACCCATAACTTAAAGAGTAATCGGCTTGATAGCGTTGTTATCCATTGTGGTCTTGTAGCTGCACAGTGAGTCACACAAGTATAAAATCCGGACTAAATATCACTTACACAAATAATGTTTACAAAATATCATTAAATTTGTTTTCGCCTGAAAATATATTCAAAACATTTAACGGCTCCAAGTATCTGCAAATTACGGCATGTCGGTTGAATACTGTTGATGGGAAATCAATACATTTCTATTGTAATATGTGTTGTGTAGCCTGCGTTAACACTTCTAGTATTATGAAGAAATCTATGGAGAGATCGGAATAACGGATACATTACTTACTATACAAGGAATCAATACATGTTCGATCACTGACAGCTTAGAGCTGAAACGTTCAGCAACGCTCACGAGCTCTTCGCGTCACCTAGTTCCCTAACGAATTATCCTGCGCCACTATATATCGCTTCCATCAAATAACTGTAGTCAATTCCAGTTCTCAATTCGAACCTGATGTAACATACACCAGGTTTTATTAGACACAACACTATTTGTACTCGTATTTACAATTTTCAGCTCTAATCTGGCATTTTTCTCTGAAACAAACAACTTGTAACATAACACAAATGGTAACGTAACACGGAACTATGATTGTTCTCGAACAAGCCCTGCGGCGACTGAGTACTGGGTTACTGACGGACTGGGAACCGAACCTGGGCTATTGCGGAGTGTGTGGCTGGCTGGGTGAGGCCATTGGGAGGCCGGGACGATTTGGAACAAAAAACCGGAGGCCGGAAGAGGGGAGGCTGCGTGTATTCTATGTGTCGATGTCTCTGAGAGTTCCGTATCTCTCGCACCTAACCTGAACTATTCTAAGCACACCAGTCGACGCCTGGTCCATCCTAAACTGAGGTACCCTTACATTATCATAATAGATCAAATGGTTACAAATGAAACGATATAACAAACGTGTAATATGAAATAAAAAATGCTTACACTTGCTTAGCTAGGGCCGGCCGCCCGCCCTGCGCGGCTCCGACGAGGAACTCAGGATGGCATAACTGTTTGTACAATTCCGCAAATCAATTCGCAATATTCCATGTTTCTATTGTGCCTTACAAAATATCTTTAGCGCTAAGATAGTTTATCATCTCTTCTGTATTAAAACTATCGTATTTATGTACACATCGCTATACATCTCTGTACAATCTATCTTATCGGTTTATGTCTATTTGAGAAGCGAAATAAAATGTGTCATATTTGTTTGTCCTGTTAAACTGAGGATGTGAAATCAAAGTGCTTCCGCGTTGCGGGGGTGGCGGCCGGCGACTATGGTATAATAACAAATACATCGAGATAAGCGTACCCGCGCGATCTTGCCCGATGACGCGTCCGTCCTCGTTCAATTCCGATAGCCGACTGATCAAGGAGCAAGCTGAGAGCGGGTCGCGCTACATAATATATCTACGAATCAAACTAATTATTCTTCTATAGTATAATAGTAAGTGTGTGTTTATGTATACTGATCGTTCGTTCGAACTGTTGCGTGCGCGAGGCGGGGCACGCACGGGCGCTTCGCGGCGGCCTCAGCTTAGCGGTGGATACTATTGAGGGCCTTATATGTATTAATTTCTTTTTCTCGTAAAAAATCAACATTTTTGAAGGCACTTCTGATCGGACGAGGTGGCCCAGTGCGATTTATATGTACTGTAGGAATTGCCAAATATATTTGTTTGATATAAAAATTTTGATGATTGTTCTCGGGTGATTTTTTCAGTCTATTGTTTGTGTTTGCCTTCAACTATTGCGTCTGTTTGGGTAGTGGGTTCCATGTCTATTGTGTGGATGGCAGCCGCGTAGCGCCCGCCTGCGGAGCGCGCGCGTCACCATGTTCTACTCGAAAAATATAAATTTCGACCTAATCCGAATAACTGTATAAAATAAACTAATCCCATTTCAAACAAAAAAAAAGTTCTCTTGATTCGTTAAAATTTTTAAATCAACCTGGTTTCAAAAAGTCCTTCTGTGTGCCAAAATATTTTCTGTGTTACAGAAACGGAACAAAAAATTGGTGTGACGCTCCGCACTCGCTTGTGGCCCGCGCATATTTTTGGAAAATAGTATTTTATCTAACAAATAAACTTAACCCTATGTCCGAAGGCTGCCCTCGCAGCTCCGCGGACCGAACTGAATGATGTGACCCGGACGTTTTCGAAATATTCATAAATAAACCGAGGATGTTTACAATAATTATCAACTCAAGATGCTTAACATTTTCGAATTTTGTGGCTGCATTATCATTTCTATTGAAAAATTCTCTGTACGAACCTAAAACTGGCTATCTGTATAAAAATAATCTTTAGAATATCTTGTTTGTGGATCGAAAAATAACCCTGCTCTATTGTACTAATATCTATGGTTAACTTTAATTATTCCTAAAATAATTAAGACGAGGTAAAGGTTGACAATTTCCGGCTACACAGGGTGTGCCATAAACGCAACACAACGAGGATAAGGGGGGGTATAACTTCTCCAAAGGGCGAGGAACAAAGGTATAAACAAAAATGAAAACAACAAAAAAGTTCAAAACTTAAGCAGTTAATATATTAATCGTTTTTTTCTTCTTAAATAATAAATCAATAAATGATTTTAAGATATACACAACTATAAAAACCATTTAAGATAATACTTAATAATAATATAATAATAATTATATATAGTGAAATATATTATGTGCAGAAATAAAATTCTAGGTGACTTAAATTTTCTCTTACTCGTAACCTAACGAATTTCCTAGTAGAGCGCTAGTGGCATAATGCCACCCGACTTCCAACGTACAAATTCAATAATTTAAATTTTAACTCTTTTTTTAATCATAAATTTTGAATCTGAAGGCCTAAATGCGAGTGTCGTAAAAATTTGGTGTGCGAAACGATCATTAACGTCCAAATGTTATGTCCAAAAGTAGGTGTTTCCGAACGTTGTGCGTCAAGCGTGAGCGCTCATTCCAGTTGTTCGAGGAAATTGGGCGACTTGAAGTATTCCGGCACAGGGTCGTCGAGCCGCGAGATCACTTTGTAGATGGACTTCTTCCAGCTCTGTTCAGCGTCCTTACCGCCCTGGATGGCGCGGAAGAACTCCCTCAGGGTCTGTTCCACTACGTATCTGAAGTTTGGCGGCACCTGGAAAGGTCAGACGAAAATTATTTACTTAAAATATAAATATTTACTTCGATTTACCATTAACCATATTTTTTTACAAATGATAAATTGTAAAAAAATATGGTTAATTTTAACTTTAAGTTGCAAATCGAAAGGAGGAGCACTTCTCAAGAATGAGGGGATTGTATCCATTTCTCGCATTTTTTATTTTAAATATCAAATAATATCAAACTAAAAATAGATATATTATGTAATTTAATAATAATTTTTAATTTTATTTTTAATGCAATTTTAAAGAAATACGATTCGTATTAATTTTTGATCTAACTAGACAATCTGGTTGGTGTAATTCTATTCTACTAGACATTATTTACAAGAAAAAAAGTTTGCCATTTTTAAAAAATCTCAAAAAATACAGGATGTGTATTTACCTCGATGTGATTATTTCTGTTGTAGTGCAAATTGAGCACCCTGTACAACTCAGAGTCTCCAGCTACATGAAGGTCTTCCGCCGTCTTCAGGCCTTCGCTGATGGCCTGCCGGGCGTACTTCTCCATTTGTATGTAGTAGAACTCTCTGTAAAGATGGAAAATATACACTATTAGGATGAAAGTTTTTCTTATCACGTTTACTATATCATTAAAATTCCCAATTTTGGAGTACAAGGCACATGCCTTAACTAAGGATGATAAGGGCCATAGTTCACTACAACGGTTGCGATGATTCATGGCTATCAAACAGCTGAAAAACAAAGGCACAGAGTGTTGATGGAATCACGACTGAGCTTCTAAAAGCAGGCAGAACGCCGGTACTGAAGGCTATTTAAAAGCTATTCGATTCCGTCATAATCGAAGGACAAACGCCTACGGCATGGCACAGAAGTGGTGGGAATCTTCTTCAAAAAAGGCGATGAAACCTGTTTGAAAAATTAACCCATTTCACTTCTCAGCCATGTCTACAAGCTGTTTTCAAGCGGATGCAGCAAGGACCAACGAGTTTCCATCCCTTAAGCAGCACGTGTATCTTGTTTTCAATACTGACAGTTTTACTAGTCTGAAGTGAGTCATGGTTGTAAGCGATTCCTAACCATCATGAACTTAGGCATCATTTACACATCCACTTCATAAAAAATAAGAATTAAGCTTATAAGATAGCATTGAAAAAATCAAAGTTAAAAGATGTGTTAAAAAAGTTAAGTTTTATAAAGTTACAAGGAGATTGATAAAAACAGTTATTTCTTTGTTTTTAAAATGAGAAAGATACGGGAAGCATTTGGATGTAAAGTAATTATCAATAGGTACTTATTTATATATTAATTTGCGTTGTATATGACAATTTATTTTATGAGTTTTTGTAACCATTGAAGTTATACTTCTTTAGGCACGTTATGAAAATACGATAAAAATGAAATTTTAAGATGTGTCACTAAATTATCATGTTGAAGTTGGCCGCAAAAGCGACATGGAATAAACCAGCAGGATAAAATGGGCCGCTAATTATGAATGTGTGTGTTATTGTATGATTTTAAATTATATATTATATAATAACAATATAACAATTTTATTTACAAGTCGCTTTTATTTTATAAACTTTTTTAAGTGCGTTTATTGATTTCAGGTTAACTGTCGGTATATATTTTTTTTACATTACTATTGGTTAAACAGTTAATTTTAATGGTTTTTGATATATTACTTGATTCTGTATACAGATATATAGAAAATCTGTTAATCTTTTGACGCTTCTTACTGATCACTATATAATTTGTAAATGTATCTTTCTTTTCACATACAAAGAAACGAGCACACGGGGGGAAATTTTTAGTTATCTTTGTTTAGTAACGATAAAGAAGTATAACTTCTTACGTGCGTACATAAGTACACACAACGGTTTTTACCTAATTAAATATGAAGACAATAACTTTTGTTAGAAAGTTAAAAATATTTTGCATACTAGAATTTCTTTGTTTAACTTCATATTTGTGAAAAGGATGGCTAACGAAGAATGCTAGACTGTCAGTGCACCGACACTTCAATCACAATGAAATTAAAAAAAAAAGTACACTCGAATCCTGTCGAGGGCGGGAAAGGATTTGATTAGCCATTTTCGCTCATGGCGTCGCATCGCTATCTTCGCTTCGGTTCAGTTGTGAGAGCGAGCGAAGCGATTCGAGAGTCTCAGGGGGCTAATTACTTCGCATTGAAACTGGCTAATTTGGTTTTTTACGTAGTTATTCTGTAGATGCATTAATGTCTACAGAGTTCGGCGACAAGATTAATCGCTACGATTTCTGTTTTAATAAATAATTGTGCTTTTATTGATGAATTTAGTTGCTCAAGTCACCTGTCGTTTTTTAATTACTAAGTTTTATGTAAACTAGCTAACCCGGCCACGCGTTGCTGGTATTACCCGGCCACGCGTTGCTATGGTAACGTTAATTGATTATAAAAACTGTTATTCTTAGGCTTATGGTAAATATATATGGTAGGGTTTGTTACCTAGGGTCCTTTTTTATACAGTAGAAATAAACCTACTTTGTCACGGTTATTTTTGCGCATAATTTAAATGTAATCCTGACATTTCGACTTCTTTACAGGATCCGTGATTACAGGAGGCAATAGTCGTCATATAATTATGTTCTACATATGAAGAAGTTGTTTTTATTTAAATGTGTAATGTGTACTAAGTGTCAGAACTGAACTTTATTTTATTTTTATAATTTTGCATTTTCTATGCTATCTTTGTATGATAAATTATAATAGAAAAAGACTAGAAAATATCGACTCAGCTTACAAGTTATTCACAGGCGGGACTCGAACCTTTGGATATACCACTGCAGTCTCAATTCAGCTTTTAAGCTTTGCGAACGCCCGCCGAAATAAACCTTAGTTTTATTTATAGATAGATATTTGTTTTTCGATTTTTGTAAATATGTTTTTAGATTTTGTTTTTAATATTAGAATTTTATATGTTTATTACGCATTAGTTATGAATTTTATTATTATAACTGTCACTATATATTTAAGCGGTGTTTTTTTGACGTTTCGTTTTTACTTATTCAATGGATATGCATATTTATATACCTAACGTATTTAGAATTAAATGTTTTATGAAATTTTAAATAGATTTCTAAACATCATATGTATATTAATTATTTTAAATAAGTAGATTTCATTAAAATCTATGTTGGTTTCAATCCAAACTTTTTGATCAAAAAACCTTTTTTACTCTGTAATTTTGGCGCCTTTTTTATATATAATCTATGGTAGGCAGTGATTCGTCAATCGAGAAATAAGTCTCATCTCTAAGCCACTTGCGAGAAAAAGAGGCACTCGAACATCTCGCTCGCACACTAAGGGCCTCCATTATTTTTTAATTGGCACTCTGTAGAGATCGCAGCCTTACTAATTGAGATGTTAACTAAATGAAGTGTCTAAATAATCATGTGGTTGTCTTTTCGGTGCGAATGGTGCGCTCTTAACGGATCATGCGACACTTTTGTCACTAATTAGTGCTGTAGGCGTAACGAGATTAGTCGTTCGGTAATTAAATTCGATAATGGAATATTTTCTAAGTGGTTAATAATGTTTTAATTTATTTCAACATGTGGTTTTACATATAATTTTATTGATTTTCATCTATACTAATATTATAAAGAAGTAAAGTTTGTGTGTTTGTATATTTGTTAAATTGTAAGGGGTAATCTCGGGATCTACTGAACCGATTTTAAAAATTCTTTCACCAATAGAAAGGCACATTATTGCTGAGTGTCATAGGCTATATTGAATGCTAGAAAAAATTTAAAGAATTTTGTCCACCCGTGCGAAGCCGGGACGGGCTGCTAATATTTATATATAGACGTAATTTCTTGGGTCATTTTAACATATAATTACATTATATTATATTCAATTATGTCAAAGTGAAGAGTTAGTTTGTTTGAACTAAAAGTTATATTAAAAAAAAATGCTCAACTCTTGAACTACAGACTATTTTTACAATACTATACAATCTAAAGACTATTTTTACAATACTATACAATCTTTTTAATCGTTAAAAGCCGTAAAACATGACAAAAAAAACCGGTATTAAACATAAATATTTCACACCATTAAAGGCTCCGACACCGGTGACGGGACACATTGTAAGTATATAAATTATGTAAATAGGTAAAAACATATGTGTTTTGAAGTTATATAAGTACCTATAGTATGAAAGTGGCAAATAATACTTTTTTTAGTAATTTATTGGTAAAGTAATTAGAAATAGTGACTCGATAAGAATCGAGTCGAAACTGTGTCTCGATTTGTAAGCAGTTAGTCGAGTCGACCCAAATACTGCGCATGCGGGCTACTGCATCAGCTATCATACAAAAAAAATTGTATTTAGGTTTCGAAGTTAACGGTTTTTAATGTACAGACGACAACACATTATGATTTACTTTGTCATGTTTTAACCTACCTTGTGCTATTGAAATAGAGCTCAATTTGTCTGTAAACTATATAGTTTGAAGTGCTGACCGTACACTGAATAACATACCGACCTACACAAAATTAAAAACCCTAATTATTTTTTTATCCAAGTGAAAATATAATTTATTCAAATGAATTTAAGTTCTTTTGAATATTCAAACATTTTAAATATTGAATACAGATCAAAATATCTCAGTTTTGAATTTCGAAATATGAAAATTTGACTAACTTTGAAATATGGAAGAAGAATTGGCGCTATTTATTTATTATTATTATGTTAAGTGTAGGTGGAGTTCTAAATTTAAAAAAAATCTAGAACGTATCATAGATTTCTTAAGAAGTTTAAATAACTGAAAACCGTTACTGTGGGAATCAGCTGTTGCTTAAATACTTTTTTATAAACGTTCAACACTAACCCTTAGCGAGTTTCGTAAGAAATTGCATAGTTAAACGAAACGTAACTTTATCTTTAAAATGGCACGGTTTAAAATGCAATAAGTCGTGCGATTTTTACATTCAGCGAGCGAAAATCACAATAGGTTCGCTTCTAACAGGTGATAGTTGACGTTAAACGATTTTAAACCTTAACCCAATGGGTTAATTCTTAAAGTGACTTTTAAAAAGGTATCTTTGTTGGATTTTCTTAAGGAATCGCATCTTGCGTTTACCTGGGGTGCAACTTCTTAGATTCCATTGTTGCAGACGCAGTTGCTCGTTTTTGCAAGTTTTTTTTTTTAAATAAAACTTTTAAATTACATTGATGCAGTTTCTAAAGCAGACTCCTTTCAAAGCTAAGTTAGTCCGAAGAAAGTTTCTTTGAGTTCTCAAACTCAGACTGTTATAATTGGTTGTTTTGCCGATTTCAACGAATTGTAAAAAAAACAATGTTTTGTTTACAGCCTTCTTAGCTTTTTTTATATTCTTTGTCGTTCTATAATCAATAATTTTTGTCTCATTCTTTCATGTCAATCATTAGTAACTATAACAGTAGGGTAACCATTTTAGTTTTAAAACCAGTATTAGAAGTTGAAGGTGCCAGGACATTTCAAATTTAAAAACAAATAGACAAAAGGAAAACACGTAATGAAATCGGAGTCAATCATTCTCATTTATTTAATGACTATATTTATAAATTATTGATCGAAAGTACATATTTTCATTTGAAATTATGTATTACCTATGGTTAAAAACTAGGACACTGTTAAATACCATTTAGGAGAGCCCAAGACATCCCAAAAACAGGACAAGTTCTGTTAAAACAGGTGGGTTGGAAACCCTCTCATAATAAAGTCTTATTTAAAACGCTTTTGTGGTTTTTATTACGTAAAATTCATTAATTAAATTGTCCTTCCCACATATCTTTCATTAATAAAGATCTATATTTTTTTATTAATAAAGAAAAAAACATATATAAAAAAAGAGAAATCCATATAATTTATTTGTAAGTATAGTTTTTAGATCACCAACTGTTAATTAAAACAATATATAATTATGTTAACTCCTCAGGAAAGTTAGCTAAGTTTTACCGCGTGTGGTTGGCTCCCCTCAAGATCACATTCGATTCCCGTGTGAAACCAGCATAAACGATTGAACCATAGACTTATATAGAAACAGACTCACTAAAAAATTAAACACGGCCGTTCGCGACGGCGGCCGCACGACGGTGGCGACGCGTCACCGTTCGCATACGCATAATATGATGTAAAAATATAATTTGCAATATAAAGTAGAACTTATTAAATATATTTGTTTCTTTAACGTTGCAATTTCTATTTTATTGTTTAAGGGAAACTTACAATATTATCCAGAATTCAAGCAATAAATTAACACTTTTAGTTTTAGTTATGTAGGATTAAAAAATCATTATAATCTTACATGACTAAAAGCTAAGTAAAAAAATAATTAAAAAGAATTGTGGTAAAAAAGGTATGTTATTTGGCGAGTAAATTAAAATCTAAGTCTCAAATAATTGAGAAAGAATGTGAATTATGATATTATGAAATTCATTTTATCTATGTAAATAATGTGATACAATAATAATTTTAATTTATTTTTTAATGAAATATAAAGTGTTACAAGTTTAATCTTAACACATAAGTAACATGTGAAAAACATTTAGATTTTTTTAATGACGTCGTCTCTACATCTTAACCATTCTTAGGTCTATCATAAGTCAAATCCAAGACGTTTCTTAGAGGGGAAGCATATTGTTTACTTTCATTCTTTACTTTATTATTGTCCCTATCCGTGCGAATGTGCGATCTTTGTTAGAAACAAGATTTGCTTTAACCGTTAAATTAAAAAAAGTCGTGTATCGACCTTATGGCACTGAATATTGAAACTGAGAAAATTTTGGACTATTTACTTATATTATTATTATGAATTTCACTAGCCAAAGTTATAATTCCATCGAAGGAATAATTAAAGAATCATTAGACGACCTCAACGCGAGTTTAATCCCCGAGTGAGTCAATGTTTCCGTATTGACTCGGGGATGGCGTTTATAGTACCGTATTTTTTTCTAAATTCCATAATTCAAGTACCTTAGCTATTTAACTTGGGTTTAGAATAATTTAAATGATGTTGTCTATTATTATTATTATTAAAGAAACCATAGATAATAAAAAGCTCTATAACCTTTTATTAATAATATTACATCCTACCGTGCCATAATACCTCATGGTGCCTTTGCATTATATTTAAACTTTGGCTGAGTAGAATTTTTACGTTGAAGAAAAAATGTGTTACATTCACACCAATTAGTCTAGTCCAAAATAAAGCTTGTGTTAAAGAACAGAAGGGTAACAGATGGGCATACATATATGATACATAAATATGTAATAATTATAAAAATATATATAAATACCCATGACTCAGGTACAAATGGTCGTATTAATCACACAAACATCTGCTCTAGATAAAGGCTTTAGATAAAGTTCAGATACAAAATTTTTATTTAAGTAAATATATATAAAAAATGTTTAAAAAAAGTTTTAAGAAATTTCCTTCAGCTTATTTCTTTTCTATTTATATTGTGACGAAAATATATTATTTCATTTGTTTATTGTAAAATAACAATATTAAAACAAACCTTATAATAAAAGTAATTTAAAATTAAGATTACAAATATTGAATAAGTTTGCGTTATATTTAAATAAGTTTGCGTTTAAATATAAGGCAAAGTTATTAATAAAATACTTCAATATTAGAAACCACAATAGATAGAGGTTTTCCGTTTCCTGACTTGTATCATACTTTTCGCGATAGCTTCAGAAACCGAAAAGTTCCACTCCCATACTGAATAATAAACTTATAAAAGTGCGTCGGTTATGACATTAGTAAAAAAGATTTTTGATATGTCGTTGTTCTACCATTTTCCATAGTGCGTTGTACCAAGCGGTCGTCAAATAGTTGCCTCAATCGCGAATCGAATCGAAAATATCAGTGTTGTTTTTACTATTTACAAAAATTAGGTATATGTTATCAAATCGTTTCGGTGTTGTTTACCTACTTATCAAATGATTTTTTATTCTCATTAAAAAAGCCTTCTAATTTTTTTTTCTCTTAATTTATTTTTGGCATATCCATATTAATATGATAGTCCCATTATATCTTCTTACAATACGATATCAAGTTATTACTTAGTATGACAGGTATAACTTTATTGGGTGTAAGTATTTAAAACAATTTATGTTCCGGAAAAAGAATCACTTTACCTTTTTAATTAAGCTTCTCATTTCCTATTCCGCATCTCATTAAAAAAAACTGTTAAAAAAGTTTAAACTGTCGGAAATTTTCAACAAGTAATGTTTCTAAAATTTTATAATAAAAATGTGTTATTTGCGTTAAAAGAACTTGCTTGTAAAAGAACCATTAGCTTATCCTTGAGGTATTAAAAATTACAATAAAATTATAATTAAAGATTTATTTAGATATTAATGTAGCAACAATAAATGAGAAAGCTGGCAGTTTATTATGATTTCCTTTGCTTGTTTTTTGTTGTATAGGTGTTGGCGAAGGGTTGGTGCTATTTTAACCTGCCGGACCCCATTCGGTTATAAAAAGATAGGTTTTAGTAAAAAAATAAGGCGTTATATTAGAGAAAAGATTTTTTCTACGCAATATTTTTTTAAATAATAATAAGATTGACTTGAAATACAATTAAATGTTAAAGCAATAAGTTACTATGCACCATTTTATATTTAGCCATAGTTATCCTTTAATTTTATCATAATGCGGTTTTGGTCAGGAATTTCCATTGTGTGCACCAAATGTAAAGAGTCCTATTTAAAATAACTTAAAAGGAAAAGACCACTTTGGAAGTGACGAACAAATTATTATGTAAAACGCCTTCGTGTTTCTGAAGATATATAAAACGTGGTTGCATCTGCTGTCATAATCTAACTTCTTTTTCCACATAACCTTTCATTCAAACCTTTTTGGTTTATTTTTAATTTTTGGGGTAAGTGGGACGTAGGACAAGGCAAAGGATACAAATCCCATACATTCTGCTTTGCAGTTACTTCTTATCCTAATTTGACAATGTTGAGAGTAGAATTATGAATTGATTATGAGTGAACAATTATTAACAACACTCTCAAAGCTTTATGTAGTAAGGACATTAATAGGTCATGTAAAATAATTTGTAAACTTTTACATTACAATGATAAATATGAGAATGTTATAATGAAAGACATGCCGAATATAAAAAAAACATCATATTTTACAGGTTTTAAAATAATTATGTGTAAGTATATTTTTTATAATAAGACAATTTAACATTGCGTGACATAGTGATAATGCGATTAATATTTCAGTGAATTCCTCATAGTACCATGATGCTTCAAGTAAGAGGGTTCATATCCGTTAGAACATCGGAGTGAACGGTTTACACCGCACAAAGTATGACACCGCGTCAGCATTTAAATATTAATGTATTTTAATATAATTTAGTCACGTCATGTCAATACAATTGTGAACTCGTACCTATATCAAGTAAAATATTTTATTATCGAAAAGAATTTAATCCAGCAAGTTAGGTAAGTGGCAGCATCAAAGCATAAAGAGATACAAATTTAGTCGACATCTTATAGGTAATGGGTTACATCCACTTATAATTATATTCTAACCAATAATAAAAGTTATTATCTTAATATCACTACATAGTATAAAACAAAGTCGCTTTCTCTGTCCCTTATCCCTATGTAGGTATGCTTAAATTTTTAAAACCACGCAACGGATTTTGATGCGGTTTTTTTAAACAGATAGAGTAATTCAAGAGGAAGGTTTATATGTATAATACATGCATAATATAGTAGAGCATTGCATCCGTGCGAAGCCGGGGCGGGTCGCTAGTTAACTATAATTACGGGACATAAAATATACTTGCACCTTCAAATATCTATTTGTGATTTAATATAAAATTTATCTTATTTCGCAACAATGATGAGGAAAAATTTATTACAAATATAATAATTTTGTGAGGAGTCATAGCTTAATTGGATATCATAGCTTAAATAATATGGATTGAAATTGTATTAATAACCTGAGTATATTTAAATTTAATGTTGGTCAACTTAATCTTCTTTCGGGGAAAAAATATATTATACAAATTTTGTTGCGAATTAAATCACATTTTCTGTGTAGATAATAATATCGCTATTTCATAATAATTATTGGAGAAATATTTTCCTTTGATTTTATTAAGAACAAAGCTAGTCTTTAATATAATAATATAGTAAAACCTAATACAATTGTATTCGTATTTCTATTTTATTATTTACCTTAAAAGTCCGAATGTAAAGTACAGCTGAATATGGCTGTACAGAAACAACACCGTTGCCATTAAAAAAAAAACTCATAAACGCAAAGTTGCCGTAGTTAAAAATAGTTTCCAGACATTGCCCGCCTTCGCCAAACACTCATTTCGATCGTTGCCAAATACAATGGTTATTAAAACGTGATGCAGCTCGAATGATACCTACGGGGTGGTATTATGCATAACATGTGGGGATGTATGTGTGTGTGAGTATTTGTGTGAGAGAGTGGACGCCGGCCAGCTGAAGTACGGGAGAGTAAGCTTTACGTAGAGATAACAACGAGTAGACAGGATATGAATAAATTTTCAGTTGATTTACTTTTGTTTATATTGACTTGGAAACTGTACAATTGTTACTGCAACTTTAAACGTTACTAAAGGTTTTTAATAGTTTCTATGTTTCTCATTAGCTATTCATCTAGACCAAAATTGATATAACTCGGATTTATTTTTTTTATATTTTTAATTTCGGTTGATTACTGAAAGGAGCAAAATATTACTAATATTATTTTTAAAAATATAAATAATAATTTAGTACCATAGAAAAATATGTTATAACTGTTGTTGATAGCAACCTTTTTAGAATGATTTGTATTTTTTAATATTTTTATTGTTTTATAATTTTTGACTTTGAAGTTTGTTGTCAGTCGCGTTTAAGATAGTTTGTACGAATATTTGGTTTTGTTTTAATTTAATATTATATTAATCTTATACCCTAAACAGAACGTGTTTTCCTCATAAACCAGCTCCCATTTGCTCTCACTTCCCTACAATATCGATCCACCTTAGGTGGGATTCAAACCCAGCGAAACGGCGACTGAAGCTCATACCAACATAGGCTAATTTTTATTTAAATTTTCTTTGTTTTGTCCAAGTGACTTATGCACTTCTTATGAACTACGTCATAGTGACCAATTTGAACATCTGAACGGGTATTTCGAATTAATTTTCAAGAAACATTCCATTAATTCGTAAAATATATTGTATTATTATTCGGATACATCAATAGCCAAAGCGTAACAACATTTTAATTACCACATATTTTTTTAATTAATGTATTAATTTTATACAAGTAGGTAAACTTCCCTAATTTATTACGTACAAACAATCGATGGATTGAATGCAGTGCCTCCTACAAGTTAAAGCCGAAAACTGGCAACTTCGTAGCTATGAGTTATTACGTGGTCTATGCGAAAAGTTGCACGGAGTGGCGCACACACGCGAGCCTCGCACACAGACGAGAGAGGAGCGAGTAAACTAATACCAGCCCAGATTAATGCTTCAGTTAGTGAAAAAAACTTTTTTTCAGACCGCGCCGTCCGGCCAGGGCCGTGTTTGGGAACGATTGCATTATACTGCAAATCACTTTGATTGGCAAACAGACTTTTTGTAATGACACCTCTATTAGTTTTTAGGCTTGAAGGTTTTTCGTTTTGCACTCGAATATTGTTTAATTAACACATTTTTTTAATTTGTTTTTATCTTTATATAAGATTTAACGCTTCTACATGTAATTAGGGAAGTCCTGAAGATTAAATGAAAATAAGGAAATCTTTGTGCATTCGACAGACGCTTCAATAATAATGTATGTATTTATTGTGAAGGAAACAAAGATGTTGTTTCTTCATTGACACGATTGTAACGTTTATATACCTACGATGTTTTCCTTTTTTGTGTCAATATTATTAGACTCTGACACGGTTCTGTCGTAAGCTAAATACCGCCTCGAATGCGGGTTGTAGACGACAACCTAAGTATATGTAATTATTACGGTTAACACTTTCTCGCGAATATTTTCCTTTATCTAATCATTGAAACGTACAATGTAGGTTCTCTTTAGAAATATACGTACAGCATAGTAACGGATGTTTCTTTACGTAAATTAGATTTAAACAGCATGTAATAAAGACCTTTTTTATTTGCTATTTACAATATAATAACCATTAAGGACAGTGCATTAAAAATTCGAAAGAAGTTTGATTTTAAAAAGGAGTTCTTATTTCAAATTGTTTGAAACAAATAACCAAAGACAATCGTGAAAAAGGAATAAGAAATTCGAATGAGGTTTTAATTAACCTGTATTATAAACATAGACACGATAGATACTCAATGCGAGCCTGGCTGGCAGCTCCCTCGCTGACCTGCCTCTGTCTTGCACTGCCGCTTCAAAAGTTCAGCTCATTTGAGTACTCGCCGAGATTTTATTAACCCCCCAACTACTCGTTACGGTATTAAAAATTCGAAAAAAGGGTTAAGCAGACGCGTAGCCGTTTAAGGGCGGGTAAAGCTGACCATTTACGGTTACTTGATTACAGAATTAGTTCACTAATTACTAGGAGACAGTTGCTGACTGTTCACGAGTTGCGTCGTGTTTTTTTTTTTAAGTAGCTTTCCGTTTGGCAAAGGCTTTGGAGTTTGTTGAGGCTAAAGTAGGCTTGTGTTTGTACAGTTTTTTAATAAAGTGATAAATTGTGTTTGAGTTAAATCTAACAATATTTGTCGTCACTATGTGGGGTTACATGGGTCGAGTCGTCTACTCTCATGTTATTTCCCTTGAGCATTACTGTTTTTTTATAAGATATAGATTTTTGTAAGTAATTACTTATATTAATTATGGTAATATGTTCCTTGAAATTTTGTGTAAGTTTCCGCCGCTTTTAGAAGTAGTTTTAATTAATTGTTTATCATTTAAGCGAGTTAGTCTGTGAAATTCATTCAGTCATTCGTCATTTTTTTTTCAATATAACTTATATTATATAAATCGTGTATTTGAGGTTTGTAAATGCGTTATGGTTATAATTTGATTTTGTAGAGTAGTACTTTATAGGTAAAATCATTGTGCATTTTTAAATACTAAAATCCTTTTGGCAGGAAGTATTGTATTAACTTAAAATACCTTGTAAAGTATGAAGTCTGATTATAAATTACTCATATAAGTATGGCCACAGATAAAAAACATTGAATAGTGTACACATACTATTTTACAGAAATGATATGTATGACATACATAATAAGACTCAAAGTTGCAATAACACAGTAAATACTCTTTTTTGGAGCTCCCATGGATCAGCTTCAATGACGCAATGTCTGTTACGCCATAACTTCCCGAGTTCTTAACCGATTTTAATAATTTTTGTGTGGAATCGAATCAACACATTTGGGACCAGATTGTGACGGAGCCCGAATTTTGAAATTCACAGAAATAAAAAGTTATGAACAAAAAACATTGGCTCTATGGGATTTTCCATCGACAAAAGCGCGCGCTTTTTTAGAAGTTTTCTTTTGATGGAATTTTAAAATTTACTTAATATTATTGTTTTTTTTTTTAGTTTTACGCTCCACTCCAAAATATGTTGCTGGCGAAGCTTTATGCTTAGCGACTGCATCGACCTAGTAACTAGTTATATAAAACTAAAAACTTATTAACGGGAAGTCGCGGTAGGTATTGTTATTATCTTTAGGTTTTCCCTCGAATATTGTTTATAAATGACTTTAATTTAAATATTTTTGAAATTATTCATAGCTTAATTATTACCAAAATAAACTAGGTCTGCAATACATGCTGCTGTTTGCAAATACTGAGCGAAGCAATTAGATTTTTGAAGGGTGATTATTCCTCCATGGTATGTCCGATTTCAAAACTTTTTTGGATATTAGTCACGACCACGATGTGAGTTTTGGCGCCAAATTTCATCAATGTAGTATCAGCGGTTTGGCTGTGATCAGCTTTTGAATTTTTCTTCCGGTGATTATTCCTCCATGGTACAGTCTATATTTTATTTATAGCCTATGTCCGTCAGGTTATAATCATGTATGTTCATGCCAAAATTCATTCGAATCGGTTGAACCGTTAAGTAGCAGGAGGGAGACAAGCGAATCTTGTGAGTTGTCTAAAAGAGAGCTTCGCTCAATTAACATTTCTTTTGGAATGTGATTTTGATTATCCTCAAGGTTTTTCCTTTTTTTTTATATGAATATACCTTTATTGTTGTTTGCATCTGATTAAAAAGAAATCAATAAACCATTAAAAATCGAAATTAAAAAAAAACTATTAAGTTAATGAAACTTTTATGTTTTCGCGTTTTATATAATTTGCATGTTTTGTCAAACCTTTTGTTTTTTCTTAAATGAATATAGCAATAAATCTATAATCTGAGATCACAGTGGTTTGTGTGTTTGTCTGTCCGCTCTTTTTCCCTCTTTTTTCCACTGTATCAATAACGTTACCATAGAAAATAGAATTAATTTATCTTTTAAATCTTAAAAAAAGGTTTTTAATAATTCTGAACGCGCGGGAATAATTTAAAATTGGAATGGGGTGGCGTTGCAAGAAATTAAAATTGGCGATGACAAGGAAGTCACGAGTCGTGCGAGTTGAACTAAAGGTGAACTGATGTGCCCACCAGGGAAATTACCCAAGTGCCACCAAGTAAGACCCGCCCTAAGACGTAATTAATTAAACCGCGACAACTACCGCAGCGCGCATTTTATTTGTAGCTGTGGCGCGTTTTCTGTTGTCTGTCACAGATTAGATAGTGGTAACTTTAACCTATATAATAGTACAAAGATTGCCATTCCAAAAAAATAAGGCAACAAAAAGTTAATAACAAATAAAATCGCATGTTATTTATATAAAGGATTAGCTATGGCAATATTAAAGATAAATTTGAATATATCTCGAAGATTTTTAAAATCACACATGATTTGCAACTTGCGGTACACTGCTGTTCTTTTAAATAATTTTAATAAATATTTCCTTTAATTGGTTGTGTAGTCTTATTTAATTTAAGATTTTGTAACGGTCTATTTACATCCAGTTTAAATCATTTAATTAACTATTTGATGTTTTCGTATTTAACAAAAGAAAAACCGCCATCGTCTCAGAAGTGGGACAATTAGTTATAAAACTATAAACACAATATTAATTAGTCGTCTTCAAAGCCCAATGGCTGGTCTTACTAGAACTATTGATAGGCAACAAACAATAGATGTTTGTGTGGGTATAATAAACTTGTGCAAGGTCTTCGATGATTGGTCGCCGGACTTCAGCGGGAGATAAGGCTGCGCAAGCGCATGGCTTCCGTCCGAGCTGATAATGGCAGTAGAAGGATAAAACAAGGACAAAATGTATGAACGATATAATACTTTTAAGAATTACAACGCACTGATGAATTAGAATAAAAATATTGCATTGCCACTTTTATTAGTAGCAAATTACTAAAGTGACGTATTTAATTATAGAACTTCACAAAATCCTTAACATTATTCTAAAATTGCCAAAAAGTTGTGTAATCTCTTATTAAAAACAATGCTTAAAAAAGTTATCTGATGGGATTCGAATTTCCCACTCGGTACGGTGGCAATCATCTAGCTCAGTTTTCCGAAAGAAAGTCAGCTTATGTTTGCTCTAATAAAAAAAAAGTATGAAACGTTTGACGTAAGTTAAGTTTGTTAATCTGCCTTAATGATATATTATCTACGTAAAAAAAAAAATGTTGCGTGACTTTCGCGCCCAAAATTCGTGTGTCACTAAGTTTTTTAAGGTGTACACTAATGAAAGAACGACGCGCCCGCTCCTTCGAGACTAGAGCAAGGCGTGCCTGGCATGTTACATGACAAACAACTCAAGGGTACTTTATACATTGTCATGTCATATGAAAAAAAACTTTATTACTACACAGGTACGCCCGTATATTACGCTCTGAGAACGAAAATAGGCAATTATAATTTCATTAGTCTCGAAGAATGCCTACTCACTATTAAAAAAGCCGTATTCCATTTGGAAGTTACTTTTGCTATTAAAACTGGCGCACATTCACGTGTGTAAAACAAAAGATTTCAAAAATAGCTCGTAATAATTATTGTGAAGAACACACGAGCACCGGGTGGAGTAATTAAAAAAGTTTATGCCCCATCGAAGACAAGATAAGGCCGGCGGTCGGAAGAAACCATCCACTCTTCTAATTACACTTTCATTAGCTGATGGGTGGTTGCCTATGTGCGGAGCTGGATGGGCGAATCACCAGTTAAGTGTTGTTTACGTAAAAAATACGCATGTAATTGTTGATCAGAGTTGATCCAAATCACCCTTAATTTTTTTTTCTTGTATTGCAGTTTATATTCTGTGTTTTCGGGACAGGCGAAGGTCCAAGCCATACTGCCAAAGCTTGAGTAATTTCTTTTCTTAATTAGATGATAATGAATAATTATGAGAGCCGATCCTTGAATGATAGATGATTAATGAATGATGAAAGGACAGGGGGATAACCCTTTTCCTGTGTTACAGTAAAAGTGTTGGATTTTACCGAAACCTTCTCGTAGACTTCTTGCGAAAGCAGGAAAAGACAACTTCATCTGTTTTGTTTCGCTTGCCAATACTCTGGCATGTTTACAAATACTTAGTTGTTAAAAATCCACTATTCAAATGCACTTATATCCACTAGAAATCTTAACAAAAAAAAATAAAACAGCCAAGGCGACGCGTCCCGCTCCCGCAAAATGTCTTATTTTTACTCTTTTCTTTTTTTTATTTTAATAAGATTACATTCCAAATTCAATTTTGTTAATAAATAGGCCAACGCAGTCCGAAACTCTGTAAAGCCCCCTACACATGGCACACTTCTTGATTACAGCGATAAGTAAGACCGCGCCTTCGCGTGTTTTAATTATATTATTAACGACGACGGCCGGCGAAAGGCTAATATTTTATAATGGCTTGCGTATCGCAATGATATGTAAATATTCAGCCGCGCCCTTACACCTATTACTCGCTTCGTTTGCGTGCGTGTGAACGCTAATTCGGAAGTAAAGACACGTTAGTCGGAATTTACTGCTAAGGTGTGACATTATCTTTCACTCATTGACGAAATTCCTCCAAAGTATACTTACACTAATAGGATTGGATGACTACTTCAGTTCTATACAGTGTTAACAACATGCGTAGAGCCACATTGAAACTGGCGAAGCATAGACAATTTTGTAAGACCTCTTCGTTATATTATCCGTGTATTAATAAACTTTTTTTTTCTTAAGCTCTCAGGCAAAGGTAACATAAACATCCTCACCGTATTAGCGATATGTGTTGCCACTTACAGACGTGGCGACTTGCTAACTTGTAATTAGCAGCTTTTTGAAGGAAAACTACTCATAAGCTTTCTCGAAAGGGTCGTATTAATTACTAGAGGTGTTTACGGGAGCGCTAAATGCCGGCCACTTGCCGCCCTAGGCTGCCTTATTAAAAATGTTAACACGTAAATTAGACTGCATCCACTAGTATATTAGCCAACCAATTAAATCGCGCGCCCACAATAGTGTTGCAAGGTGCCCCTCACACGTCAGGATCTATAGAAACCGTCAGCTTTAGCTACCCTTGTTAGACCCGTCTACGTATTAAACTTGTATTTCCCTACGTCCTTCGAGTATTCCACATCGGAATTAGTCTTTTTATTCATTAAAATTTTTCGAACTTAATGTTAAACTTCAACCGGTTAGCGCAAGTTCAAAAGGCATGTGGAAATTGCGACGTAAGGTTGACAACATTTCCGGTTCCAACTGTAAGTGTGCTTATAGGCAAATTATTTTTTTCTCGGCGTATTTTATCAAGCGACCAATTTTTTTTCTTCCATTTTAAGGTCTACTAGAAATTGGTTACAGTTATTAAGAGATATTCGTTGTTCCAAATTTAAATTATGTCCATGTTTATGTCAAAAACAAAAGACTATCGTTGGTACTTTTCGGAGTAGACTATTAAATTTTTTTGAATATCGAAATGTCTGGGTTAATTAATAATGCTTTCGTATACTTTTTGAATCTTAATAATACTTTTTAGTAATAATTTTTTATGTTAACTTTAGAGTCGCTGGGAGCTTATGGCTGAATCGTGTCGTGTGGGGTCTTTCACACTGGCAGCAGTCCGTGTGCGAATTAAAAAGGTGAGCATAGCCTCCAAGTGCCCTAGCACTAGTTGGATGTGTAAAAAGATTAATTGGAGTGTTGCCGTGTTCTAACAATTTACGACGCCTTCTCGCGGTCCGACCGCAGACCACTTGCGCGACTTAATTAAGCGAAATAACTTAAATGAGTCACCGTTGCTAATTAGTGCTATCGTTGCTGTGGCTAATTCTACGAGAGACTCTTTGTTTGCTAACGCTCGTTTCTTTGAGTTCGCGCGCAAAGAATTTGTCTTTGCGTCGACTTTTGCCAAAGGATGTTTGTTCTGTGAGCCTTTATGAAGACTACCGCGCGCCGCGACTTTGCAGTTGTAATTTTTTAAGTCGCAAAAGTGGCTTTCAGGGACATTTTTTACTTTTTGTTAGATACTTTTTTCTGATTTTGTACATTCTTGGTTATAAGTCTTTGTAATCTGAATGACTTGAATCACGAGTTGAGGATAAAAACTCTTTGGTTTTAAGACATACGTTAAAATAATCCTTTTTTAGTAAAAGGATTATTTTGGTTATGATTCGGTGTTCCTTTTTTGACTTAAGAATTTTTAAAAGTAAGTTTGAATAATTTAAAATTTGGAATACGTTTGAAAATGGAATTTCTGTAAAACTAATAACTATGATCGCGACTAGAGACGTACCGGCGGTGGCTAAAAGACGCAAAGAGCTCTCTTCGCTAGTGCCCTCATATGTGCTTGTCAACAAGTGGTCGGTCGTATATGGAGAGTTTTACGTCTTCTTATGTTGACGCGTTTTAGTGTAGCTTTAACAACACTACAGCCATTATAGGATGACTAATAACTAATTGGATAAAGATTTTTTTTCAGTTTATTAATAACCTCTAACGAAAATAGTGATGGGAAATTATATACTTTTTAATAGATACTGTTTGTTCTTATTTAAGATAATATTCAGAACCACTAAATATATTTAAAAAGTGCTACCATCATTTGAAGAGATGGATATACTTTATTATATAATATACTAGCTGAACCGGCACGCGTTGCTGTGTCTCAGTTATTTTTTTTTAATTAACTAAAATGAAACCTATCCCGTGTCCAAAGTTAAAGAAAACCAGCCAATTAAAAAAAAAAACATCCAAATCGTTTGATTAGTTTCGGAGTTCATTACGGTCAAACACTTTGACAGGGTATTTTTGTATCTATATTTTTATATACACAACAATTATTACTAGAGAAAAATCAATTTGTCTCAGGTGTCAGCAAAAATTATAAAGTTCAAAGAATCGATTCTATGATATGAATCAATTTTTAAGCATCTAAGTAAAATAATACAAAATATTATTTGATAAAAGTTGGTAATCAGAAAAGCGATTATTTATATCATGTTCGTTAACGTAGTACGGCGTAATTAGGTTTTTTTCATTTAATGTCAGCAAAATTATCCCGTATCGATATTGAAAGGCTATCGTTCAGTTTGACTTGTATAATCGATACCTATTTGAATTATCGATAGGAATAATTAACAAACGTTACTCTTATTAAACTAATTATGATATTTTGTATATATGTGATAAATGATAGTAACGTTATTACATTTAAATTAGAAAGTCTATTTTGTAGTTTTCTTTTATTAAACGATATTAGTTTTTGAAAAATAATATAGATAAGAAATAAATCTATGTAGTAATTAATCCTTAAACAGTATTGTTAATTTAAATACTGTTGTTTCGATAATACCCCAGATTGGCAATCAGACTTACGAATATCTTTTGATTTGCTTCTAAATTTGAAATATTTAAAAATCGAATGACTTGTTAACTTTTGTGAAGCAAAGGACACATGTTTATTCATCTTAGCGAGTGGGCCGCGGAGTATTTAAACTGAGAACCACAGAAAAAAGGTTTTACGACAATCGAAGTAGTAATCAAATATGCATATTGTTAAGCACGCAAAGGATTGAAAATCGGTGAAGGATCGTAAAGTTTACGCGTGTAATCGCTACTTCCACATGACCACAGCCTAATTAGGGGGAGAGGGTTAATCGATGTTTCCGTAAATTTAAAATGCAATACACTATTTTGCCGCGAAGGTGTTTGATTAGGGTGTCCAAAAATTTCCAATTTTCGAAGAATTTTCTGAAATTATATTTTTGTATTAAAGATTACGATTCGTACAATTTTTGATATTAATATATATGTATATATCCAGTTTAAAGATTTTCAAATTAAAATAAGTCATCAATCACAACAAAAGTGCAAGATTTTAGGAAAGAGAATAATAACGTAGTCACTTTTGTTTTCTATTCGTCAAAATAAAATAACACTGACATGAACCAAGCATTCCTATTCCAAGCTTAAGTTCAAGACAGATACAGATAACAATACGGATTTATATTTTTATTACGTAATTTCAAATGAGACGGAATCAAAAGGCTATAACATGGTTACTGTAGCCCACTGCTAGTAATTGCCTTCGTGCGATTGTAGAATGACCCCCTCACCCTTTCAGCTTTCAGAGATGTTTATCGCAAGGAAATGGCCGTTTTCCGTTGTCCACAATGGGGACATTAAGGGACAATACTAATGGACTAAGTTATCCAAAGCTGCGTTTCAAAGAAACGCTGAAAACCATCGTTTTATATTCATAACTTGAGTACGACGTAGACTCAAAAAGTGCTTAGAATGATATGACAGTTTCTTTTTTTTTAACGCGAATGGCAAAGCATGCCAGTGTCCTACATGATGAGTGGTCAACATATTTTATGTGACATTTTTATTCTTTATATGCTCTGTTTATATTCAAGTGTATGTTATATATTTAAATTGGCAAGAGATTCTTAATATCTTTTTTTTTATGTTTGTAATAATTCGTATTAGCTTGAGGAGTGATATATTGTTATTTTTATCAAGACCTGTTCTTGTAATTTTGCTTGTACATGGGCGGTAAGTATTTGAAAATACCTGAAGCAAAGCTCATTAAACTAGATGAAAAAAGTCTATATGTCATGCTTATAAGCAGATTATATCACCATAGTCTGCCGTCAAGGACTTAAAATAGTCGCGAGGCATAACCGAAATGGTCTGTGGCAGTACATTTTTTTTATTCAAAACAAAACAGACAAAGGAAATCGAACTGTATACATACCTACGCGTATATGTTTCAAGTACTTATTTATCGCATTTGTTTTAATAAGTTTATGGAAAAATGTTATCTGTGCTTTTACGGAGGGCTTATCTAAGTCCAGATTACAAGCTTGAGATATCGAAAAGGTTTAATATCGAAGGTGATATGTCGCTGGAGTGGTGCGCTAATAGTCACGTGTGCGACCACAACGTTGCTTTAGCTTTAATGTACGTCAACACTGAAAGCTATGCGGAAGCTATTGCAATTTTTTTTACGGTAAATAGGCAAGCGTTTAACCCTTATCTTGCCTGATGGTGGGTGATGATGTGATCTAGAATGTCACGCGCTTGCCTAAAAGATACCTATTCACTCGTAACGTGAAGATCACCAATTAACGAAGAGAATATGTTATTTATATAAGAGATTTGTTTTAATGTAGATTTTTTTATGTGTAGGTACTATATATAAGCTTCAAATAGCATAGCTCCTAGTGTGATGTTATCTTTATGTATTTGTCTTTCGCTCACTCGACACATTAGAAAGAGAGGGCGATAGAGTAACTATAGATAGTAAATGCAAAGAAGGGTTATATTTATCTTATAGCAGGTGGCTTTATCAAGCCTTAGATAACAGGAAATTAGTTGAGTAGAAATCAATACGAACGAAACTTTAGGATAAATAGTTGAATACTTTTTTCTTTAGTCCCGGGTTCGAATCCCATATGTTTGTGTGATGAACATAAGCAATTGTTCTTGAGTCATGGTTGTTTAGATACTTATGTTATTACTTAGTTACGTACTAAGTGATTGTTATGGGTAGTCTGGAATTTATTTATTTATTTTTATGTAATATGATGATTAACTTGTGACCCGAATCGAATTTATCATATGAGATAGCATTGAAAATCATAAAATATATGTTCTCCGAGTGAATTTATAAAAATATTCGCTGGAACAATTTCAAAGGGTAATTTAATAATAATATTATAAGTAAATCAATTAATAAAATGATTAAAAATAATATACTGGAAAGATTTTTTATGTAGATCGTTTGAAATCCGATAGTTTACTGTTTTTTGTCTCATAAATTATTTGAAATATATTTCAATAAAGTTATTTAGTTAGTGTATGTATTAAAGTCGAAATAAGAGCTTAAACAATATTGAAATATATGGTAAAAATCTAATATTGAAGACTGTGTTAATTAGTAAGACAAGAATTTTTATATTTGTCTTAGTCAAAGGTAAATTTTTTATTTGTTTGTTTAACTAATTAAATGGATTAATGTTTTTTTCCCATATTATTATGACGGTATTCATATCTTTACTTTTACACGGTTAAGTGTTTTATTTTTTTAATTTCTCTATTTTAGTTGACTAAACGAATGTTTAAGTAGCTTTAATCTCGGGAACGCTGTTCGATATTATGTGTATATTTATATTTTTTCAATAACAATTCTTTCCATTTAAATATATTTATATAAACATATTTATAAACTTATAATTAGTATTTTTAGTAACGAGAAAAAAGTCTTTATATCATAGAGTTTTCTAATTATTTGAAATAAAAATTTGAACTCTACAAATCTTATATTGCTTTAGTTTTAAATTTTATATCTATATTTTTATTTACTAGAAATGTATGTCGAGATTTGAACCTGGTTCCCTATCCGGACGAGTATTACTCCAATTACGATAGCCAGACCTTGGTAAAATTGAATTTTCCCGAGTATTTATTAAACTGAATATCATACGAAATTAATAAGTAATTTCTTATTTATTTATTGTTTGATACTTGTAAAAATATTACATTTGATGTGTTTGTTACTGTTATTTATTCACCTCGCTTTGATAGCGAGAGGGTATGAGTTTGAATCATGTCTGTACCAAAAAACAAATAATTTTTTTCTAATAATAATTTTTTTTTTACTAAATTTATAATTGACTTTGTACTCTATTTACGTTTAAATTAAACTCAAATTAGGATATTTGACAACTATGATTATATTTATTTACCGTGAACTGTACTTAAGTGTTTGTTTATTTAAACGATTCGTTTTGTTAATAATCAATAGTTAGAGGGTGTTACCCAAGTTTTGATACGGAAATAGTGAATTTAACCCCTTTGCCGTTTTATAATTAGATCATAGATCGTAAGGGATGTCAATTAACAAATGGTTTAATCAAGTTTGTGAGGAAATTTCTATGTCTAGAATTTTACACTTAATTATTTACTATAATTAAACTAAAATAGTAGAAATTGATTTGTGTATTGTTTTTATTCTTCAATTTGAAATATAAATTAAATCAATGGGTTTAAAGAAGTAAAATTAATATTTCGTTTTACCGGTTGACATCAAATTTTGAGTGGTCTTCAGTTAATAGAATTATTTTTTCAATCATCTTATAATCAATTTTGCAATATAAATATCGTCATTATTAACTGCATATAAGGTACATTATTCTACAAATACTGAACACAATGACACAAAGAATTTTAGTATCAAAAAGTTCGAAATTTAAATTCTAATTTCTTATTATGGTTCTTTATCTTTTGTGTGTTTATCATTACAAACTCATTTGTTACAATAGAATGTCCATAGACAAAATAATTCCCACCTATAGGAAACCAAAAAAAAATCAAATTGAAACAGCCATAAATAATATAGACTTTGTAAAAGAAAACTCACCTGAAGTTCGAAAACCATTTGACGAGCTGCGCAGTGTTGTTCTTATTGAATTTGATGTCAGGGAAGTACATCTTCAGCACCGCAGAGCTGGGGTACCGCACCCAGAAGAACATCAGCTTCGCCTTCCGGAGGTGCATCGGCGTCAGCGTTGAAGAGTGCACGGGAGTTAAAGGTACTATTGGAATGTATGACTTAATGCTAACACAATAAGCTTCAAAATACTAAAGTCACAAATAGAACTATTCAAAAAGTTATTTACGTTTAAAAAAAATAAAATTAGTCAATATAAGCAATGGTATAAGTTGAAACTCTTTGTAAAACTCAACTTAAGTGTTATTGTAATAATAACATAGTAAATTTATAGATGGTCGTTATCGAGTTTTAATTTACGATAAAATAAAAAAAAATACTGCATATTAAATCTGTACACTTAACGGGAACAAATCGAGATAATCAAGATATGTATTAGCCTTTTTCAACGCGATAATTTTAATGAACTATAAAAATTTCTGAATAAATTGCTTTCATACCATTAGTTAAGTTCAAACAAAGATAACCTTCATTGATCTCATTAAGTATTTACGATTCGAATTATCGTGTAGTTTTTATTAAAAAGTTTTTATAGTAAAGAGTAGAAATAACCTATGGTTTTCTAAGTCGCTGCTAAGAGACAATCTGATTACTATTCTATTCCAGTCTTAGTTCATAGGCTCATTGATGAAGCACCACAAAGTTTTAATCCATTTGCATTTTCTAATCTTATAATGTATCTTATCATATGTCTGCGTATCATTGTATTTGTATACCAGACCAGTTTTTTTTTAATCTAACACATACGGACTATTTAAAAGTGGACAGCGTTTTCACATTTGCAAGGTTAAATCCAAAAAGTTTTTTATCAAAAGTTGAGTTGTCGATTAATTAAGTTTTTTTTTTAAATTAAGAATGAGTTTCGCGGTTTAAGGTTTTGTCCAATCTTAGCTGGGACACAACAGATACGCATCGGGGTGGAAAACGTAGAAACCGCAGCACTTGCGAGGTTTCTAGAGTCGTAACAGCTAAGTGCTAAGTAGGAAATAGGCGGTAGCAGTCGTAAGGTTAAATAGTACAGAAATAAGATATCTGTGGTCATTTGTGGCGAAGGATTTGTGCCGTATTCTATTAGCTCGGATTTCGTTTAACGCCGAGTTGACCTGACTTAGAGGGGTGTAATAAGAAGATTAGTATATCTTTGAAACTGTTTCAGTTTTTTAGCGTGTGAAGCTCTAAGAAGTTAAAAAGTGAATTAGTTTTTCGTTTCATTAGAACACATACTTTATCCAAAAGATTTAAAACTTAGAATAGTTTGCACATTAAAATTTATATTGAAAAGGATATAGTAGGCTGAACTCCATCGTAAGGCAGGTCTGTGGAGTTGCAATCGGAGTGCGGGTCTTGTGCGTCCATGTGCTGGGGGTGGTGCTGCGCTGCGTGCAACGGCGCATGCGCGTGATGATGCCGCAAGTAGTCAGGGGATGCATGGTGAGCTGCCGCCATCAAGGCCGGGTGCAGCAGAACGGGCGCGTGAGGCAATGGCGGCGAATCCCGCTCGGGCGCAGGCGGTGACCGTGCCAACCCGCCACCAGCACCGAAGAACGGAGAATACGGCGAAAACACTTGACTCTCGTGCAGCGAAGGGTTAGGAATCGCCACAGACGTCGGCAACGCCATCCCACCCGGGTACGGGCGAGGCGATGGCGACTCCGGGAACTTCGCCTCCGGCGTCCCCACACCCTCTCCCAATATCCGGCTGACGGTCCGCGGCGTTATCCGCGTGTCCGTCACCTTATGTCGCTTCTTCTTCGGCGTAACCACCAGACTGAGGGCTTCGTTCTGTTCGGGGTTCCCCTGCTCAAAGTGTCCGTTCATCGGGCCGTAGAGTGAGCCCATGGGCTTCGGCGGTGTCTGGAACAAGCCTGTGGGAGGCCGCACTTGAGCTCCGTGGCCGGGCCCGCCCGCCTCGGCGTGCAGCGGAAACGCCGCGCCGCCTGGCGCACGGGGCCCATTCATTTGACTCATCAGTATTGGGTTATGTGTAATAAACGGAACGCCGTTAGGTGCGCCCGGGTGATGGACGGGAGTGTTACCTGACATCTGCCCGGATGGCCTCTCCGGCGCCTTCGGTGGAGGTGACTTTCTTTCCAGCATCCGCGTCGCTCGCAACAGGTCTTTGTTTAACTGCTCGGCCGCAGCTGCCGCCGCTTCTGATTGCTTCCCAATAATGCGGCGTTGGTGCACGAACCGCGTCACTATAGAATCGATGAGGCTGGCTAACGATGCGGTAATCTCGTTTTTCAATACTTCAGCTAATCCTTCTAGATCTGCACCCGTGACAGGACCCACTGACCCAGCGTTACTTCTTAATGCATCTAAACGTTCCGCTAATTCTGAAGTCATTGGGGGTTTCGGCGTATGACCCATTTGTCTTTGTTGGGGCGAGTGTTGGTTGGACTGTGGCCTTTGCTGTTGATTATTTTGATGTTGCTGCTGTTGTTCGGCCGCTTCTTTCATACGGGCTTCTTGTTCTAGGAATAGTTTCTGACTGACGTTGAGGTACATAGCGGCGGCGTTATTGAGGTGCTGATGAGGGTGCGGCGGATGAATATGATCGGTGGGAGGCAGATGCGGTATCATGGGCAAAGTGCCGTTGAAACCGGGTGGTAGGTGTGGGTGCGCCGCTGCGTGCGCGTGCATCTTGGCCGACATCATCTTACTCATCACTTGCGAGAGCATGTTCGGCGCAGCACTGCTCGGTATAGGCGGGGGCACTTCCTTCACTGGCGACGCCGGCTCCGATTTAGGCACCGTCTCCTCATGTTGTTCTACATCACTAGAAGCACCGTCGTTTTCGATCGTCTCCGATTCCTGTCCCATTCTATTACACAATTGCATATATTTTTCTTGCATTTCAGCAAGTTGTTCTTGCATTGTCCTAAGTTGTGATTTAAGAGCGTTCTTTTCTACTAACTTTTGTTGTATAGGCGGGTGTCGATCGTTGTCGTCCTCGGAGTCTTCCGAAACGGTTTGTGCACTGCTACCGTGGCTGGTTCCGTACCGTTCCGCGGCACCGTCGTGTTGTTGGGGGTGGTAAAGTTTCCGTTTCTTACAACCGTTCACTTGGGGCTGTTGAGGCGCGGGACTAGCACGCATAGTCGACACAATGTTCTCAACACGGGCACGTTTTACATCGAGAGGTCGCGGCGAAGAGCGCTGAGCGTCACTATCACGGTCCTCCGGTTCGGACTTAGGAGCGAGCAATGGCTCTGACGGTGGTGGTGCGGGGGGCGGCGAAGTTCTGGAGTCACCGGCGCTGTCCAAGCCGAGCAAGGCGTCGTCGAGGTCAGGTCGCGAGTCCCGCGAAACGGGCCGTTCCGGGGACCGCTTCTCCTTAGGCTCGTCGTTGTTATTGTTGGCGAGCACATTGTTGTTGTCCGGCGAGAGGCGCAAGAGTTCCTTCTTGCGGCTCTGGAGGATGTCTCGCAGCACGCGGTGGGCGATGTCACCACCGGACGCCTCGTCGCCGGCCTCCGTGGGTGCTCGGCCCAAAAGTTCATTCAGCATTTCGGCCGGTGCGTAACCCGGTCCGAAGAGGCCGAAGTGTTGACGGCCCTCGAAGATGGCGCCGTACAGTCCTCCGCTCATGTGTGCGGCGCGCGCGGGCGCGAGTCCGTTCGTCGCGAGAGTCGAATAAGAATTGCGCGGCTCACCGGCGTCCACGCGCTGTCTCGCGCGCTTGTGTTTCTTTAGGAGCTTATCCGAGTAGGGCGCTGAGTCGGCCTCCTCCTCCGATGACATCATAGGCGGGACGCGCCGCTATTGGCCAGGCGGGCGGCGGGCAGGGCCCCGCGCTACGAGCGCCGCATCGCCCGCTCTGCAACAAGGAGGGGAGAATCACACACCTGCCGGCGCCGCGTGCGCACGTCCACACATGACACTTACAAAGTCTTGCCATGCCGCGCTAGCAACTTCCCAACTCACGATAAAAATTAAAACAAACATAAAACTAATCTTATTCCCGTAGGTATCTAAAATTCTAATAATTTTAAAATAATTAATTATACCTTCTTGGGAGTTTAGTTAATGCATTCTTAATTTTACATTCTTATAAGGATTTTTGGGTCTGTTTGTAGATATTTTTCATTTAACTCATAATATGTTTTGCTTTGAATAAATAAATAGATAAAATAATATATTATTTTAATTAAACAAGCTTTCTTCTTACTACCTATCTTTAAGATCCGTCTGATAATGAACTTAGCTCAATTATAAAAAGAAAATTGTGGCTAAAGTTTTGTAGAGTCGAAGCTTAGGGATGATATGAAACCGAATATGTATAATTCAACTCCCAGACCCTTTGTTATGTGTAAGATCGATGGGCTATCTTTACCACGTATCAACATCAAATTTACGGGCGTAATTTAATAATTTCACGTAATGACCGACACTGAAACAAAAATTAGATGGAGTATTCAAATTGCCTTAGGACAAGGAAAGTGAGATCGGAGCTCTAGATAATACATTTTCTATGTTTCGTAATAACACAATGCTTGCTGTGGGCAATTTTGTTGTATTTTCGTAAATGAGCCTTTTTAAATCGATCCAACGGAATCTAATCGATATCTCACTGATTGGAAAACTTGATAAAATATATAATAAAAAATTAAGGGTACCTATCTAATCTATCTGTATGTAAAAAATAAAAATTATGGCATTTTTTTTCTATACATCTTGAAGTACTTTACACCAAGACTGTTAAGAATATTTTAATAAGTGATATTATTTATAAAATTAAATCTTTTATTTGCTCCAAATACTGTATTATAAGCTAATAAAAGAATTGTAAAGTTTAAATCTTTAAATATAAATGAAAAATGTATGCAAATATTGACAGAAAAATTGAACTGAATGATTTATTTCTATTTCTACATCTTTACATTGTTATTACAATTTTTATTTTATTAAATTTCGTTTTCTCTAATAGCAATGCATTGTATGATATATCTTTTGTGAGTGTCTTTTGGAAGCCAAAGTGCCTAGTTCGAGTCTTGGTTGAGGCATATGTTTGTGTGATGAAAACGAGGATCTGTATTGTGTGTCTATAATATATATATTAGTGGTTGCCTTGTAATTAAAAATCGACTATAATTTAATTCATTTTTGAGATCAAACATTCTTTTCGTGATTGCCTCTATAATCAAGGGTACATAGCAATTTTTTTTTGTTTTTAAAAGAATTATATAAAATTTACTTTAAAATAAATGTGTGGGTTTTTTTTTGTTATTATTAATACATTAAATATTTCTAATTAATTCTGCACTTCTTCTCTATGTAAACTTTAACTGTATCAGATTTTCTCAAATCGAGTACAAAGTTTTTGCATCACGTATAAATAAATACATTTTTATAATTATAAGTCATGACCATTTGGTGCAACAGTGACTTTCGCAACGAAGGTCCTGGGTTCGAGTTCCGGAAGAGGCAGATGATTGTGTGAAGAATACGAACATTTGTACCTGAGTCATTGGTATTAATATACATTACTATAAATATTTTATATCATATACGTATGTTTATCCGTTATCCTAGTATTCATAAAACAAGCCTTACAGTGCTTATTTATGGCTAGGCTAATGGGGGTGAATGTAAGAAATATTATTATCATTGTGTTTTAAATATGACGATTTACCATCATCCGCTTACTAACAAAAGCTGGGGACCAGCCCTTTCTTTTAAATGTAAAACCAAATTGGCCATTATGTCACCCACTACACGGGCCCAATGAGGACGCGGCCCCAGTGCGGATACCGGTGAAACAAAATTGGCCATTATGTCACCTACTACACGGGCCCAATGAGGACGCGGGACCAGTGAGGAATAGTGGGCGCTAATGACTGCAATTGTAGCCAGGGATAACAGTTTAAAGTGACTTCCAAAACGTAGGTATAATTTTTTGTTATTCGCGAATGTTGAAGATCGTTTGCTGCAACTGTAGCGATCCTGCCTTTCGCACCAACGGTCCTGGGTTCGAGTCCCGGTAGGTACAGATGTTTGAGTGATGAATACGAGTATTTATACCTGAGTCATAGGTATTTATCTTATCTTTGTATCATATATGTATGGTTATCCGTTACCCTAGTATCCATAACACAAACCTTTAAGTGCTAGTGGTTAGGTTAATTGATGTGATGTAAGAAATATCATTCTGTACCCGTTCTATATCGAAAAGTATTAACAATGTACTAAACAGAACGCCCACAGATGTTTATCTTGACCAATGCTGACCGTATCCGTACATAACAATAGCTATGTGTGTACATACAGACATTAATTCCTTTTGGAGCGTGACTTTGCATTCAGGCGGACAATGAAGCTAAAAATGACAGAAATAATTCTGTGAGACACGCTGAAGGGTTCGTTTCCATTTTACGTACGATACGATAAAAAAATTAGACAAAAAAATTGTATACATTGTTCTGAACTCAAGTAGATAAACCTAATAACAAACCAAGTAGAGCTTCTACTATGTTTATTTATTTATTTGAGGCTTGCACGATTTGTGTATTTAGCCAGTGTCAAGTAATAATTGCCGGTTCTTGAGTAATTTCCTAGGTTTCAGTAAAGAAGTGGGGTTTTACTGAAACCTCCTCGTGGCCTTCTTGAGAGAGCGCGAAAAGACAACTTCCACTGTTTTGTTTCACTTGCCAACACTCATGCATGTTTAGAAACACTCAGTGGTTAATAACCCACCATTATTACACACTAATATCAAGCACAACAAAATTTAACAAGGAAACCAAAACCAATAAAGTGACGCTTCGCGCTCCCGCCAAAAAGTCGCTTGTACTATGGGTATTAAATTAAGTTTAGTCAACATAATTAGTCAGTTACTATTTATGTTGTTATGTAGTATATTGTCTATTATTGGTCGTCTTATTTGGAGCGGAGCGAGTGAAGCTCCCATGGATTATCTTCAATGACGCAATGTCTCTTACGCCATAACTTCCCCAGTTCTTAACCGATTTTAATAATTTTTGTGTGAAATCGAATCAACATTTTTAGGACCAGATTGTGACAGGGAATTTTGAAATTCGCAAAATTGGCTCTATGGGATTTCGCATTGAAACAAAAAGCGCGCGCTCTTTGAAAGTTTTCATTCTTACGGAATTTTAGAATTTACTAAACATTATTGTTTTTTTTTTCAGTATTCTTCTCCGCTCCTATGATTAGCGAAGCTATATGCTTAGCGACTGTATGCAGACCTAGTATAGCATAAGAGTTTTGCACAACTAGTATAGAAATTGTGTTTTTAATTATGCATTTTTTTCTGGCTTTGGTTGATTACAAGAGATTTTTAAGAAATAATCCCAGTTTTGCCTTTCCAATACTTTGTAGTGTATATATATATATATATATATATATATATATATATATATATATATATATATATATATAATATATTATATTCCCAGTCACAGTGTTTGACCGTGATGAACTCAGTAACTATCCTTCGCTTTATATGTTTTTATTTTCATTTTGCTGTATTTGTTCCGACTTAGAACATAGAATAGGTTTCATTTAATTTATAACACAGTAACGCGTGGCCGAGTCTCGAGTATTATAAATACAAGCTTTTGGGAATTTCTATGATTACTGAGAAAAAATGAATTATGAAATTCTATATAGATCTTTTTTTCTACTTCGTTATTTTGATTTTTTTTTCACGTATCGCGGCCACGTTTTCCATATTCCACTGTTAAGTGGTCGTACCCCGTACCGTGGAGTCGCATCACTCTCTCGTCTCTGGCAACATCCGGCGTCATTTGCGGCACAATGAGATGGTATCAATGGCGGCCGGCTTCCGATGCTGCGTGACCACTTGCGAACGCGTCACGCCTCGTCTGACGCGCGACATCACTAGCATTTAGCAAAATTTCACAAGCCAACAACCTTCTTTTTTTACAGTTCGGATTCTCTCAATTATAGGTACCATAAAGGTTATATTACCTTCGGCAGTTCGGATTAAAAAAAAGGATTTCGAAATTCGAATTCAGAAGTTTAAAAGAAACGAATGTCAATGACAATTATTTATTGCACCTACAAGTTTTAATTTGTTTCGATTATTGTTTCGAAAATTGGTTTGAAAACTAGGAAACATTTTGATTTTTAAATTAAACCACTTTTAACTGGAATGACGACCGGTATTTTCTTGTTTTTTTTTATTTAATCCTGACGCACGTAAGTGAAGTGCCCGAACAAAATATTGGAAGTTGGGCATATGTTTTACGACCATTATCTTGTAATGCTGTGAGCACGGCTCCTGTAAAGGAGATGAAACGTCAGGATTAAGCATTAAAAAACAATAAACGCGTTATTAATGTCGTAATAGTGGGTTTATTAATATGTTTGATAGGAGTGTAAAGAAAGGAATTTTATATTCAAAGTAGGTAATTTGTTTAATTCCCCTGAAAGAGCAACGTTTTTTTCATGTTATACTTTTCTAGGTGGTGCAGTCGCTAAGCATAAAGCTTCGCTAGCACCATATATTGGAGCGGAGCGCTTTTTGTTTCAAAGGGAAACCTCATAGAGCCAATGTTTTTTGGACATAACTTTTTTATTTTGCGAATTTCTATAACGATTTAGTTCTAAGCCAGTTGGATCGATTCATTACTAAAAATACGAAAATCGGCTAAAAACTCATAGAGTTATGGCGTCACATATGTTTCGTCATTGAAGCTGATCCATTGGAGTTTCGCTCGCTCCGCTCCAAATAAGATGAGGTTATTTATTTCTGATTAGAGGTCCAGTTAAATATCAGATAAAAATTATAGTTTTTAAATGATGATAATATTTTCAAACTGATAAAACCTGCTTTTTCTATATAATTGGTAAAGATTTGCATAAGAAAAGTAGCAAAAAAGGGGTAAGTATTATATTTATATAGTACTAGCGGCCCGTCCCGGCTTCGCACGGGTGGACAAAATTCTTTAATTTTTTTCTAGCATTCAATATAGCCTATGACACTCAGCAATAATGTGCCTTTCTATTGGTGAAAGAATTTTTAAAATCGGTTCAGTAGATCCCGAGATTACCCCTTACAATTTAACAAATATACAAATACACAAACTTTACTTCTTTATAATATTAGTACAGATAATTATTTAAGTAAGAATTTCCTTTTTATAACCATGGGATAACGTTTTTGTAATGCTAAATCATGGTGTACAATTTTCCTTTTGCGATAATAAACTTCCACGCTGTTGAACAGAATGGTCACTTTGTCATTATATTCACGGCAATTTGCGGTCATTTCGGAGGATTGCGATAGACACGGTGACAGCCTCACAGCATCTCCACACACAAAAAACGGCTTTAAATACACCTGAATACATGCCAACTCCGTGCAGTTTCCGTTGTCTATGGCCACAGACCATGTGAGTCGCTGAACCGTCTCGAAATTGTTCCGGTGTTTCCGGTTCTTTATAATTCGTATTTGGAATACGTCAGGTCGATACACTTATGTATAATATGCTTTCGACATAGTTCGTAGCGGTGAAAACTGGCTTTATGGAAACTCATTGTGGGACTTATTATTTAATTACTTGAGTTGAATATGCATTACGTTGGTTGAAATATTTTAGCTTTTTTTTTTCTTTATGACCTCTGCAGTCGAATCTCTTGAATACCGACGGAAGTGACGTCACTTTGAATTTAGAAAACAAACTTTATAGACTGGATACTTTATGTCTAAGGTACAAACAAACAATGTATCTGATATTGCTTAATATATATTTATTTAATAAAATTATAGCGAGATTTTTCTGTTTTCTGTAAGCGTAACACTTAATAATATAATTTTTATTTAAAAATATTTGTTCCACATTAATATTGTCTCGCGTTAAGCTTGCATAATTCGTTTAAAGTACTTTATTTTTATAGATAATTTTAATAAAAACTGTTTTTCTAAATGTTATTTTATTTTATACTAATCTTTGTGTATATTAATGAACTCTTAAACGGCTGGACAGCTTTTAATGTGTTTTTTACAACCTCAGCGGTCGAGTGGCTCGTATAGCGCTTTTAATGATGACGCCACTCCGTGGTTCCCGAGTTCGAATGTAGAAAGCGAACTTTGCTCTATAACTCAGGTCTGAGTAATACAATCTTTGCTACTGAATTCCATAACAGAAGTACCTAAGCTTTTTAACTTGGGTTAGAAACAATATTTGCGATATTGTCTATTATTGTGATAACAGATAAATATTGGAGGATTATGTTTTGTGACGTCATATAATATTGTAAATGTCGTAAATTCTGTTAATGCTGACGAGTTTCTTGCGCCCGTTCTTTTCAGTTCAACTGAACGTCCCGAATGGGTTGTTAATAAAATTGTTTGATTTAAAACAACTTATTTTAACTTAGACAGTAATCAAATTATATTCATAAAGTTATATTTTCCAACTAGGAAACCCAATAAGACCGTCGACATTCCATACGCACCCCATCGGTACCGTTCATGTATCGTAATTCTATGTAACCGGAAATAATTTCGGTAATTACAGGTTCATGAATAAATAACGCCACGTCAAATATGCGCCGGCGCACCCTACGAAGTTTGCATTAAAAATTCCTATAATGCTTTTTTTAAAATAAAAAGCTTTTTCATTTTATTGAATTTGAGTATTTTTTTATACTTTCTTCGCAAAAATCTTCTGACGTATTCGCTGTAAGTGGTTGTCATATTAGAATAATAATAAAAATTTTACTTATATTTACACCAATTAGCCTAGCTCAAAGTGATCATTGTGAGGCTTGTGATAAGTGAAAGATATACATAAATTATAAATTATATATATATATATATATCCATACACATGCGATTCGAATCCGAGACCGTTTGACCTCGTTAATAGCCTTATATTTTTCATAAAATATTTATTACGCCAATACTAAGAACTCAAACATAATTCAAAAGCTTTGATCGAAAAATGTGAAAAATCGTTGATGCATCTAACTAATCAGTAAAATAACATAGTTATTTAGTTTTGCCTTCTGTATTCATAATTAACTTTTGACGATCATTTGGTGCAATGGTAGCAACCTGCTTTTTATACCAACGGTTCTGGCTTCGACTCCTGGAAGGGGCAGATATTTGTATGCTGAATACTTGCATTTGGACTTGATTCATAGGTATTTATATGAATATTACTTTGTTGTAAGTATGTATGTCTATCCGTTATCCTAGTATCCATAACACAAGCCTTACAGTGCTTTACTTTGAGCTAGGCTAATTGGTGTGTATGTAAGAAATATTATTATTGCTTCCCTCTCTTTCCCGAACATAAACTGGTACAAATGACTTGTAAGACTAAAGTTAGTATATAAATAAAAAATACACCAAAATATTTTCTTAATTTTCTTAAATTTCGAACTCGTTGATTTTCAATTGTTTCTAATGGATACGCCCAGTAAGTTCTTTTTATAATACCATAGAGCTCTACATTATTTTTTAAAGTTAAGCAAAATTGACAAGATATGTTTATGAGGCAAATATACAGGGGCAAGTCAGTAAAAGCAGACCAAAGCGAACTTTCAGGGACCAAATAAGAGATGACCTGAAATAGGTCAGGTCATTAACACCTTTAACCAAGGGTTTTTTTTTTTAAATTTGATAAGAGCTGAAGAAGCGAGAGATTTATTTCACGATCGTTGAAAGTCGAAATCTGTTATCTCTGCCCTTACGGGAAAAAGTATTAAACTGTGTGCCAATTTTTAACTAACGTTTTTGAGTTATTAAATTCGCAAGTCACTAAGTTTGAGTTTTGACTATAGAATATGTAATGCAAATATGCGATCGATGTTGATTGGCCAATGCATGTTAAGGCCCCGTTACACAGTCGTAAGATGTAAATCGCCATACCACTGTGCCGGCTGTCGACACAACCTGTTGAATTTCACCCATAGACCACCGGTAGGGGTGCACTTATATCAATGTCGATACAAGAAATATACAATAATTTATTTATTATCTACTACGCTATGCAGACCCTTAGCAAAAATCTTCGCTAGCACCATATATTGCAGCGGAGCGTAATATTAGAAAAAATAATAATAATGTTTAATAAATTTTGAAAATTCCATATAATAAAAATTTTAAAAGCGCGCGCTTTCCGTTTCTGTGGAAAATCCCATCGAGCCAATGCTTTTCGGTCATATTTTTTTTATTTCTGTGAATTTCAAGATTCGGGCTCCGTCACAATCTGTTCCTAAATGTGTTGATTCGATTCCACACAAAAATTATTAAAATCATTTAAGAACTCGGGAAGTTATGGCGTAACAGACATTGCGTCATTGAAGCTGATCCATGGAAGCTCCGCTCGCTTCGCTCGCTCCACTCCAATTAAAAAGGTAACCGGCTTAATACCGGCAGATAAAGAAAGAAGAAGACACGACAAGTTTATTAGGCATACAATAATTTATTTATTATCTACTACGCTATGCAGACCCTTAGCAAAAATCTTCGCTAGCACCATATATTGCAGCGGAGCGTAATATTAGAAAAAATAATAATAATGTTTAATAAATTTTGAAAATTACACATAATAAAAATTTTAAAAGCGCGCGCTTTCCGTTTCTGTGGAAAATCCCATCGAGCCAATGCTTTTCGGTCATAATTTTTTTATTTCTGTGAATTTCGAAATTCGGGCTTCGTCCCAATCTGTTCCTAAATGTGTTGATTCAATTCCACGCAAAAAATATTAAAATCAGTTAAGAACTCGAGAAGTTATGGCGTAACAGACATTGCGTCATTGAAGCTGATCTATGGAAGCTCTGATCGCTTCGCTCGCTCCACTCCAATTAAAAAGGTAACCGGCTTGATACCGGCAGATAAAGAAAGAAGATTGACAAAACAAGTTTATTAGGCAAATGTGCACGGGAAAGTCGGTAAAGGCAGACCAAGGCGATCTTTCAGGGACCAAATATAAAGACTTGGAAATTGGCCAGGCCAAAATTATTCTTGACTGACAAGCTTGAATTATCTTTAGAGTTGAAAAAGTGAGAGATGAAAGTCAGAACCGTGGATAGTTGAAATCTGTGAACGCTGCCTATACCTGTGGGAAAAGGTGTGATTATAGTTTATCGTTCCAATTTATCTCTAAAGTTATATTTATCGATAGTGTGAATGGAAAATCCTTCCGGATTTTATATTTGTCTTTAGTATAACATATAGTTTTACACAATTTTATGGAACTTAGCTGGAAACAGATAAGAGGTTTCCTTAAATTATTTATAAAACAAACGTGGATTTAACTTTTTTTAGCATTAACAAAGCTATATTTCTATAAGATATACACCCATGAAAAAAAAAACTTAAAAAGTTTAATAATATCTCCAGTGTAGCGTTACACCTTTTAGATAAGAAGGTTATTTTGATGTCATTTTTATCGATCTTGGTGATGTTATTACTATCGAACTTAGTGGTTTCTTGAAACTTTTCATCGACTTTTCCCCCCACTAAAAGTGAGAGCGTTGTCTTAATATAGCGTGATCCTATTATGACTAGTTTTTACTGTACATTTCCAATTTTGGGTCCTAAAAATGTATTGATATAGGAAATGGATCCTCTGTTCTTTGAAAAGCTTGCAATTATTATCTTTCTTATATTTCTGGCATATATTTAAAGGATTTTCTGAACTAAAAATGAAGTAAATAAATTAAATAACCCATTGTTTTGTAGTAAAATGAATATAAATTCAAAATATGTTATATATAACTTGTTCCTGGTTTCGAATCGCCGATTGGGCAGAGATTTGTGTGTGTTTGGGAAAACATTTGTCCCTGAGTCATATTTATATTTCTGTAAAACTTCTTGAAAAAGCTACGATCACAAGATAAAGATTAATACCGAAAAGGGAATCTTCAAGTCAGGTACATTCTCAAAACTGCCTTTTTTAAAATAACTAATTAACTTATTTGAAATAAATTGGCAAACTTTTTATTAAAAAAATGTGAATGTTTCAGATATTTCAATACAAAGCGAAAAGACTTAAAAAAGTTAATCATTAGATACCACCGTTTAATAATCACAGAAAAATCTTTTTTGTTTGATTAATATGGATAAACATATTTAAACGTACTTTAGTGGATTCCATGCTAAAACAGTAACTCTTAGATGAAGATGAGGCTAATTATTCCATTGAAAGTACATAGCTGCAAAATCATAGACAATGGAGCGGAGCGAGCTCCCATGGATCAGCTTCAATGGCGCAATGTCTGTTACGCCATAACTTCCCGAGTTCTTAAGCGATTTAATTTTTTTTTCGTGTGGAATCGAATCAACAGGTTTCGGACCAGATTGTGGCGGAGTCCAAATTTTGAAATTTGCAAAAATTCCCATCAAAACAAAAATTTTTTATTCCTTTTTTTAGGTATTACGCTCCGCTCCAATATATGGTGCTAGCGTAGCTTTATGCTTAGCGACTGCATCGCATAGTATTTTTTTTTCTTTATTTCATTTAAGGATTTTTATCTTAAGAAGACATGTCAGTCCCATCATAAACCTTATTCTATATATATAATAATAATTTTAGTATTTTCCGCGTGCAGATTAAACCTAGATAATAAAAGACAGACTGTCCACCTCCAATTAATCAGCAAATTCACAAAATCCGTTCAAACTCAAACTTAGTAAACAGTCTTCAAAAGTCGACGCCATTAAATTTAAAGCGATTAATGAGTTATAAAGAGTGATAGTGCACCATATGCCACAAAGGGCTGCATGGGAATGCGTGGGAAACCACCACCCTTGCAATTACATCCTGAATTTATTTGTCTATTCTTCGTGGAACTAAATTGACCGGTGACTTATGGTCAGGCGCATATGGCACCGTCACGCTATGTGAATACAAAGACTTTGGACGTAAATACGTTTTAATTATTTTCTCCTTTAATATTTTTGCCTTTCGTACCGACGGTTATGTGTTCGATTCCCAGAAGCGGCAGATGTTTGTGTGATAAATTTATATTAAAATCATGAGTATTTACATATCTATACATATAAAAGTTCTCTATCAGTGTTTGACCACGATGAACTCTGAAACTACTCAACCGATTTTATATTACTTTTTTTTCATTTTGCTGGATTTGTTCCGACTTAGGACCTATAGGTTTCATAATCTATAATCTAAGAACACAAATTTGTTGTTTGTGTGTATGTCTGTCCGCTCTTTTTCCCGCTCTTTTTCCATTGTATACGCGTTACCATAGCAACGCGTTACCGGGTCAGCTAGTAGTTTATATAAAAAAATGCAAATTATAATAACTATGCTACAGCAACGTGCGGTCGGGTCAGCAAGTATTTCTATACATATTGCTTATTTATGTAGAAATATGTATGTCTATCCGTAACCCTAGTATTCATAACACAAGCCTTACAGTACTTACTTTGGGCTAGGCTAATTGGTGTGATTGTTAGAAGTATTACATTTTTTATTTCTTCATTCAGTTATATCACATTTTGTAAGCAACAAGCAAATTCGTCTAAAATTTTATCGAACAAAAACAGGTGTCACGCCGTCTACGGTACCGACATTAAAAAGAAAGAGGAAAAGCAAAATAGTAAGTAATGTTACTTGTAGAGACTCTCTTGCTCGACGCTGAGCGAGTGAACACACACAGCGTCGAGCGTTTGTAGAAACTTAACGTTACACGTGAATGTTTGAGGTTTTCATATTTGGAATGGGTTTGCTCTTGATCCCAATCAAGCCCTCGCCAAGACAGAATTCATGATAGAATGAGCTAACCCAGAAGGTGCCTTTTCACCCTGGCCTTGAAAACGGATGGGTTATAAGTACTCAGAAATACAGATGAAGGTAGGGAGTTCCACTCCTTTGCTGCTTTGCTTCGCATTATAAAAGATGTTAAGAAGCACTTGGTGCGATAGGTGATGCTGTAGTTCCTTTCTTTTCGAGGGGAAATGCATTAAGCATACCCGTCACTAAGGCTGACGGGCATACCCTCTAAAACCCCCGTTGTACTTCATTTCAACGTGCGGCCTTGTGGATCCCTTTTTGGGAATCACCACTAAGTGATGCTTTAGTCCTGGGTTTCCCTAAGGGTCAACGACAATCTGAAGGAAAAGTTGACGGTTGAGTGAAGAGATTATTATTTCATTCTCTCTCTCGCATAAGTTTACGAAGTTCTATCCTAATTCTTTTAATCAGTAACTAATTGTTAATTACCTAGCTATCTTTTTAACCCTTAATTCGACGGATTTTTTTTTTAATTTGTAAAATTGTTACTAATTTTGGTTCTTAGCTTGTAGGGGACCCCAGAAAAAATATATTATAAAATCTACCTATTTCAATTTCCTGTTACAATTACAGCACCCAGAACTCTAGATATTGACTAGTTTTCGACGGAGATGTTTTTTTATTCAACGGGAAGTATACTGCACGACGTCGAATTAAGGGTTGAAGTCTGATATTTAAATATTTTAGGTCAATTACATTACATTAATTTCAATTTATGTTTCACATGTTTTCAATTACGATAACAGTGCGATAAAGATTCTGTTGAACCTAATATTTGAACCGAACTGGTTATGCGTTTTGTTTCCTTAATTACTGAAATAATGTTGTGTGATTATTTTTAATTGCTTAAAGTTTAAATTTTTTATTGTTTTCTTTATCAAATGCTGTGGAAATATAGTAGACAGGAATTATATATTTTTTTATTTAATTTGTAATGTTTTCGCCAAGTCTTGCAAGCTGAATATATATTCATATAATCTAAGAATACAAATTTGTTGATGTGTGTTTGTCTGTCCTCTATTTTCCATTGTATCAATTAACGTTACCATAGCAACGCGTTACCGGGTTAGCTAGTAAGAACTACATACTCTTAATATTGGTTGATTCAGTTATGATGGTAAATGCATATTCATGGTAAACATAAGCTGATTCTACACCCAGGATAAGCTCACGGTGAGAAAACTCTTTAATGGTTAACAGCATTGATATAAAACCTTGTTTTTTTAATTATTCATATTATTTTTTGATTGAGTTTTCATTAAGTTACTTTAAAAAATTTGTAACTCTTGCCGAGTTTCTAGCGGGTTTTTCTCGGTACCTTCAAGGTCTCCGGTCGTGGCATGGCATAGTTGACTTTCTATAAATGCATTGTAATTGCTCATATGAAATGGAAAGCATTTTAAATTTTATCTCTATCTTATCAAGGCTGCCAAAAATACTACGGTCCAGTACTTTAACTAGGATTTCTGTAAGCATTTTTTTATTTCACGCATTAGATTTTAATTTTGAAACAAGAAAGAAGACCAGTAAAAACAAAAGTTAAAAAAATTACTGAAAAATTTTGAATTTCCCGCCAAAATATGATTTGGAAACCAAAATGGCGCACAAAAAATGGCGTCAAAGGTTGAAGATAAACAGATATGCACGTAATGGCGCCTTGGTCGCGTGTCATCGCCCATTTTCATGCTCCACATATACTCAGATATTATCGTTTGTCTGTCGTGTTGGTCTCCGGCTATTAGATGCATGCATGATTTTGTGGTTATTAAAAGGAAGGACATTGAAGATTGATAAATCAGATTTAGATAATTGTTCGTTTAAATAATTGCTTGCTAATCAGTTTGTCGTATATTTAAATTTTGAAATACACGAGATTAGAAATGGTTTGTATATTAGCTGATACAAAACTTTAAGATTATTTAAAAATAAGTTTTCTAGGGTAATACCAATTAAAAGTCGTACCGCTGCAACGTACGTCCCTATCCCATATATATATATATATATAAATATGGGATAGGTACGTATAGTCATAGGTTTCGTTGCTCAAATATTTAAAAAAATGGCGGGAAGTAAAAAATTGCTAAAACAACTAAGCTGGAGTAAGTATAGACTTTCTTTGTGATTAATTAATTAACATTCAGAGAGAGAGCATTTCTGACTATACTCTATTGTAAATTGACTGGTTAGAAACTAAAAAAATACTACTGATTTTTTGATGTTGTATTTTCAATAACGTGATAACAAAATTTTAAATATTTATGTAAAATTATATCAATAGCATAGTTAAAAAGATAATCGTGATAGAAATTATGTGGATAATTTTATAACCGATGAAATGAATCAAAATTATAGTCGTCTTAAATGTATCGTGGATATTATCGTCAAATCGATTACTGAAGATTTGTGTAACCATTCTCATGGGTTAAACCTTGATAATAGTTTTAGTTTTCGTTTAGTATCTCATTTTGCGTGTTATTTATTATCAATATTAAGAAATTTGTTACATTATTTCACTAGCCGTCACTTGCCCGCTTCGCTGGACTAATAATTATTTTTTTTCATAGGTATATGTTTTGATGAACCCAATTTTTTTCCAGAAATTTTTGCAAAAGTTTATGCCCCAACATATTAAATTTAACACTTAACTGTTGGACTGACATCTTCAGTTTTCTTATTTAACTATTCACATTCTTATTTTGACGTCAAAGAATTAATTATTAACGTTAAATACAGAAAAATAATGTCTGAAACCGTCACCATAGCAAGCAATCCCAAATGGAATTGTAGTGTATGAATCAAAAAACAATTGCCTTTATATTTCCGACTATCTATCGGGTATGACATCGCGCAAATCACGCTAACAAGATTTGTTTGTAATTTTCACAGTTTGATAAATTCGAGTGCAAATTAAATCTAAACTAGTATGCGTACGAATGAACCAGCTTTATATTTGACAGACACATATATTCCGTAACAATATTATTTATCTTCACTTTAATTAATTTTCTCAATAATATAGTTTAATATATTTTTTATCAGATTTTATTTTTTAATAACAATAATATTTCTTATATTCACACCAATTAGCCTAGCCCAAAGTAAGCACTGTAAGGCTTGTGTTATGGATACTAGGGAAACGGATAGACATACATATATGATACATAAATAAGTAATATTCATAGAAATATATATAAATTACTCATGAATCAGGTACAAATGCTCGTATTCATCGCAGAAACATCTGCCCCTTCCGGGATTCGGACCCAGGACCGTTGATGCTAAAAGTAACGTTGCTATCGATGCCCCAAACAGCTGTTACTTGTTGCGTATGCCAATAAAGTAAAAAATATGATGGGATTAAATTGTTTTTATTGCTTTTTTAAGGATAACCCTTCGTCTGACTAGACATGGTGGATGCCTTATATGGCATGTCCAGCAAAGGGTGAAGCAGGCAATCAGCATGCATATATTATGAGGGCTGGCGTGCTTCGTCCACCATTAATGCTTCTATGAAAAAGGACATTCAGTCTTATCGCCGGATATCACGAGAATAAAAACAACAGATAAGATCGCACCCTGTATAGTTGGGAACGATGACTTGATATCGATAAAATTAAATAAAATTTTCGATAAAATTATCAAGAATTTTTCTTTTGTTTTATGATTATTTTAATTGGATAAATCGGTCGTTATCTATTGATTTGTGATGTCAGCTTTGAATGGTGTTTATTTTTCTCTAATATATTATGTCTATGCCGTACGTACAGTCTTATTATTGAAGAACTGGTCTTCTATATGGATAAAAGCTATTTATTCGTTTTATTTTATTAAGGAATCATTTCATAAAATGTATTATATAAATACATTATAACACGATCAAAAAAATAGAATTAATGATTTTTTTTATATATTTATTGCATGTTCAATGCTGTCTTATGTGCTCAATTATTTTAATAGAAAAATAACAAAAACAATCGAATTTGCTTATAAGTTATTCTCAAGCGGGATGGGCGGGACAACTACTAAAATGTTTGGACGGGTGCTCAAAAGGCTCGGTAGCTAAATTCAAAGAGCAATGGACCGGAAATCCAAAAGGTTTTCTAGTGTTTTTTTAATAAAATAATTTAGAAATATAGTTTTAACCGAAAACCTTTTTTTGCATGTGGCGTTAGCCACTGAAACCGTGTCAATTTTAAATCGATGATAACTCCTTCAAATCAACTTTTAGGGAAATTAACCCAGAATAAAAACTATCTTTATTTTTCACGTAAATCAAGCTCGTAGCCTTCGTTTCTGTAATTGTATGTAGCAACGAATCGGTTGCTACATACAATTACTTAATATAATTAATTAATATAATCTAATATATAGAGTCATTTAATTTATATCATCGATGTCGATATATAATGTATGTTTATAAAGCACATCCCTATGGCGTCGCGTTGGAAGACAGGCACTTATTAGTAGTCATTATCTAGTGCGGTATCGCGGTGACATATGGCCAATATCGACGTGGCGTATCTGGGCCGAGACTACAAGGCATTTTGAAATACTTTAATTACTCTTTGCACGTTACACATGCAGGGTTTTATATCTACAAACTACGTTCATAGACTAGGTCGATGCATTCGCTAAGCATGAAGCTTCGCTAGCACCATATATTGGGGCGGAGCGTAATACTAAAAAAAAAATCAATAATGTTGAATGAATGTTGAATCACAATTTGCCAAATACAAAAAAAAAACCCTTTCTCGTTACTAATTTCATCTCCTTTCTTAATGAAAACACGTTTTTTTCTTATTTTTTATATTCCTGACCCCTGTTCAGTAGCTATGTCCAGGGGATAAGTGTGGTGATGTATTTATGTATAGTGATATTAATATATTTAATCATCAACATCACCATTATCAACCTATTGATGTCCTTATAGCTATGGCACGGAGCCTTTTCATAGAAGCTCGTCGGTTATAACCTGGCCTTTTTTCATGACCACCTTAACAAAATACATGGTGCCAAGACCCCCTTTAGTTTAAAAAATAAACAAACAGTCTGACAGACAGATATGTCAACATCATTAGTAGAATCCACGTCACCCCATCTAAGTTGGGTGTCGAACAATTGATAAATACCGCCCATACTCAGATGACAGTCAGTCATTGCGAAACGTCATATTGCTGTCTTATCATCCTGTCCGCTTGTCCTGAACAGAAAACCGATAAAATGTATCTGGTTACAATTTAATTTTAACGCCCAAATCATAAGCGAGAGCGATTTTAGAGACAAACTTTAGGATTTGTTGTTTATTCAGACACAATCTTGCAAGGCATTTTCTGTCAATAAACTTTGAAATAACGCAGAGATTAAACATGGCAGGGTATCTTTTATGCGTATTTATTTATATGTAATCTTTATACAAAGAAATAAAACATCTAAAGAGCGCAAATCCGTCTGTCTCGCTACTGAATACCATTTCCAATTTTATTACACTAGAGTATTAAATAAAAATTGAATGGAATATTTTTTATGATATCAAGAGTTATGAAAACATTCCGAATCGTAGAAGGAAGGGCAATAACAATGTTATGGAAAAAAATAATAATTCCTAATAATATAGCTATTAGTTCGATACAAAAACCGTTTCCTAACACGTAACTTCTAATATTTTGTATTATATAAAAGACAAGGGTGGTGGTAATGTCTATCTGTCGTACTTATACAATAATAATTGGTCCCTATTATATTTTCCCGCTATGCATTATTAAGTGTAAAATGACACCGTTAGATCTCCTGTCCCTTGTACCAACCCCTAACCATAACTCAGTTCCACATCTGGCCGGTTTCTTATCAACAACAGAAACACCAGTTATTGTAATTGAAGGAAAAAACATTGGCATTATCGCAACACTATGCATACTTCCGTCCGATCCTCGCTAGGGAATTAAAATGGGTATATGGAGAAGAAACAATAAACTTGAATTATGGTTCGTTATAGTTGTCATAATATTTTGTTTACTCCGATAAGATATGAGGCTGTAATCACAAGGGTTCTTTGCCTTTGCATACGGAGACAAATGGATGACATTAAAAAAAAAGTTTTGTCTATTAAAAATAGGTTCTTGAAAAGAAGCTTTATGTCTTATTTAATATTTCATAGTTTTTATAGCGGATAACACCGATTATGCCCTGGTAAAACATAATGTATGTATGCATAATATACAGCTTATGTTTATCAGGAAAAAGTGTACTTTTTTAAATGGTAAAAGATTTTTTAAATGGATTTAGTTGTTTTTAATTATTTTTTTTATTTAGGATGGGTTTGCTCTTGATCCTAATCAAGTCCGGGGGCCAAGACAGAACCCACGATGGAACGAGCTAACCCAGAAGGTGCCTTTTCACCCTGGCTTTGAAAATGGATGGGTTACAAGTACTCGGAAATACAGATGAAGGTAGGGAGTTCCACTCCTTTGCTATGCGCATTATGAAGGATGTTGAAAAGCGCTTGGTGCGACAGATAGGAATAGCAACCAAAAAAGTGTGGTAGCCTGCAGTGCGTCTGGATGTCCGATGGAAAAAAGGAGATGGCAGTATGAGCAAATGCAGCTCCTGAGTACACTTTCTAAAGTACAGTCTGTAGAAGACCGACAGACAGACAACTTACTAACCATAATTTACCATTCAATCACTTACCACTGACACCAAAAATATAAATGGAATACAAACGTTATTACATAATTTATTATAAGTAACTTGCATTTGCTAAAGTTGATGCACTACAATTCCTCAACTGATCATTGATGATTTAAGAATGCATAAAGCCAAAACTGAGTCAAATATATCCAGACACATTTTTATTACAACATAAAAAAAATCCCAGCAAGAAATCTTTAAAACGCACTTCTACAACTATTTCTATTGATGCAACAGCATCTTGATATCGAGTGCAGCTTCTATGCAGCTTTATCAAACCAATTGGTTGACTAGCCACATCCTAGCCGGAGCGCGCAGTCAAAACATCCCCAACCCATTACTTGCCACTTGCTCTTGTCTCTACTTCCACATCTAAAATGTGATCAAATTGTCCCTTCCTCTCAAACAGTGGCATTAGGTTTGGAACACACTAATACATTGACAATTACAGTTTTTTCATACTGCAATATCGCAAAACTAACAGTGGTTAATACCGCGTAACATGGTAATGACCAATTTTACAGGAGAGCGAAAAAACCTTTATATTCTTTATAACTATGTCTTTGTCTGATTAAATTATAAATATATTTAAAGATTTAGGTACTTTAGTACGACACGGGACGCCGCCAATGGCTATTTAGAACCTGTACGCGTGAAATGTCAAATTTGCTCTTTTGTAGTTACGCGTTATTAGAAACTGTTGGTTACGCGTTATTGCAGTTTCAACGACGATTTGTCACTTGTGAAAAAGAATATTAAAAGAATTATTGCTGTTAATTCCGGCAGTTAGCTAAAAGGTGGTGGAGGTGTCTAGATATCGTATCATAAACACCCATAACTCACGTGTGAATACTCGTAATTATCTCATCTCAATCTCATCATAAAAACATCTGCTCATTCCGGGACTCGAAGCCAAGACCGTTGCGAAAAGCAGGATCGCTACCGTTGCACCAAACGTTCGTCATTAATATATGTATGTATAAAAACTCAAAATGGACCCCCTGAGGTATAGCTACCTTTTAGTTCATTGGTAGTATTGTGTCCCCAACTTAACTTCGGCCGAGATTGACTAGAGTTCCGCGCAAGCGGTGCGCGTACAAGATTGTTTCCTCGTTAGCCAGCCAATTGTCGGTTCCGTTCCTTGCCTCCCCCCTCCCGCTAATAGGACGATCCCCCCATTTAGTACATTAGACTTTTATGCCCTTCAGTTGAGTCGGCTAATCCGACGTGACGACCACAAGATTATCCAATTTGTTGCTTTGATAGTTTGGAGTCTTACATGTTTGAAACAATCGTGTATCGATGTTATTAAATTAATGATTAGTTTGATTGATCTTTTAAGGGTTTCTTTTCTAATTTGTATTTACGCGAAATATTAAATTCGGGTTTCGTTACTACCTAAATAATTTTTGTTTTTTTAAACATTAAATAAATTAAAATAATGGTAAGGAACTCGAAAACATATGCTTATTGTTACAATCATATTTTTACTAATAATTGTTATAAAACAGCTCATTCTTTTATTTCTCATGTATTCACTCATAGACAACTATTTTTCTGGTCATAACTTTTTATTTCGACGAAGTTTTAGATTCGTCACGACCTAGGTAATTAAAATAGTTAATTATTAAAATAGAGACGAATGTTGGACCGTTCCACCTGCTTGGGATCCAATAATTAAGAAATTAATACCTCCAAAGACACACAATGCAAGGCCTGTAAGATGGAGGTCGGTCCCCCTGCCCGAGATTCTTTCGCCAGTTCTACTCGAAAGGGCCTCCCAATTTCCGAGCTGATAGTAGACTCAGTAGTATACAATGTAATCGTAGTGAGAATTTAATAACTAAATGAAATGTAAAAATAAAACAATTTGATTTATATAAAAAAAACAACAATTAGGAACGCGAATTAAATATAAAATAAATTATGCGCAAAATCCGTAAAAAAGTGTTTTATTTAGTTTTTTCTAAATTCAGAATTCAATAATTGCTAAAGAACTCGAAAACATAATAAGATGCTTATTATTTTAAAAAGCTATAATCGTTTTTTTACAGATTTCTTCTCTATGAGACAAAATAGAGTGATAAATTATTATAATAGAAAAATACTAGAAAAAATCGACTCGGGTCACAAGTGAATCTCAGGCGGGAATCGAACCCGCAACCTTTGGAAATCCGGTCCAATGCTCTCCCAATTGAGCTACCGAGCCTTGCGAACACTCGTCGAAATTTTCTAGTACCTTCCTGATTTTACGCTTATTATTCCTTATTTTTATTTGGGAGAGCATTGGACCGGATTTCCAAAGGTTGCGGGTTCGATTTCCGCCTGAGATTCACTTGTGACCCGAGTCGATTATTTCTAGTATTTTTCTATTATAATTATTTATCTTATAAGATCGCATTGAAAATGCATAAAATATATAAAAAATTATAAAAAATAGAGTGATGTTATGAGATTAATGATTAGTTCGATTGGGGGTCTTTTGACGTTTTTTTTCTTATTTTAAGAATGTTGAATGAAGATTTGTTTCTATATTAAGCAATAATTTATCCTACAGAATGATACAGGCAAAAGTGAAACGCTGTTTATTCGTTTGAGTTACTATTGATGAATAGGGTTGTCAAAGATCTAAAGGGTAGAAATATAGAGTCAGGGTTGGTATGATGCCAGTAATTTGTTTAATATCGTAAGCATTCTTATGAATACCTACTGACTATATACTGGTACATTAATAACTATATAAAAAATTAGGACATGGAAAGTTGGATGTAGGTAATGAAAATAACACAAGCACGATAAATTTTCTTACACCAAAAAAAATACTAGAAAATATCGATTCGGGGCCCAAGTTAATCTCAGACGGGATATAGCCTTGTGAGCTAAGTCAATTTTGAATTTGAAGATGAAAATTATAAAATAAAATAAAAACTTAAATAATACAAGTACCATTAACTAACTAATTAATAATTCAGGCCAACGATTTCGAGTGCTAAGCACTTTTCATAAAGGCCGGTAAAAGGATGGGTGACCAAACACATATTATCACTTACTTCTTCATAAGACACGTAAAGACGTAAGTCTTATCTGTATCTGCAGTTGTTAGCACAAGGTTAGGTGGATGAATGATTACCTATCCTTCTTATGATGTTTTCAATAGGTTAGTGAATATGATAGAACATAATATACTGTTTGAAACTATAATGTTCACTTTTACCATGTCTTTAGTTAAAAATTATTAGGTGGCGCGTATTATTATTTTTAGCGCGTATTATAATTTATTATATCTATTATCAAATGACGAAATGATGACGACCGTTTGGTGCAACGGTAGCGATCCTGCCTTTCGCACCGACGGTCCTGGGTTCAAATCCCGGAAGGGGCAGATGTTTGTATGATGAATACGAGCATTTGTACCTGAGTCATGGGTGTTTATATATTTCTATGAATATTACATATTTATGTATCATATATGTATGTCTATCCGTTACCCTGGTATCCATAACACAAGCCTTACAGTGCTTACTTTGGGCAAGGCTAATTGGTGTGAATGTAAGAAATATTTATTTATTTATTATCAAAATTTTTAACACTTAATTTTTATTTAAGACCCAAAGAAATATCAGATAATTTTTATCAAATGCGTTTCTATAAATCTTATACGTTACTAATTATAATTATTATTTAAAATACCAAATAAACTTGCCCAAAGTAAGCACTGTAAGGCTTGTAATATGGACACTAGGGTAACGGATAGACATACATATATGATACAAGAATACTTAATAATTATCGGTCCTTTCCGGAACTCGAATACACGACCATCGAAAGGCAGCACCAAACTATCATCAGAATAAACAATGACTCATACACCGTTTTAATGGAAACCAACTCTTTCAAAAATACACTTACAAAATATCATATCATCCCCTATATAATCATTGCGCAACAAAACTCGCCAGAAACAGCATTCCTTGCAAGGGGTATAACTGTCCGGGTAATAAAGAGACGGCTCACTGAACAGATATGTGCCGGGTATAGCGAACTTCCAATGACATCTTGAGGCCAAAAGACCTTGGCTGGCTGCCAAAATACACAAAAGTCTTAATGTGATCGTCGAGACACACTGCAGTTAAGTTTGTTGAATACAACAATAGAATAATATTTCCTTAATTTTTTGTAATTTATAATGGGAATTTTAATCCTTATTAAGCCCGGGCCAAGATGGAACGAGCTGATCAAGAAGGTGCCTATTCCCACTGGCTTTAAAAATGGACGGGTTATAAGTTATTATAGGTACTGGCACGCAATCGTTACAGTGTAAGAAGAATGTCATAAAATTCAGTAATATAATAATGAATAACCAATGTCGCAAAATAATCACTACAATGTCAACATTTTCACAATACTTTTTTTTTCTTTATTTGTGGCTTGCACGATTTGTGCATTTAGTCAGTGTCAAGTCAGTATAAATGCCAGTTTTTAAGTAATTTCCTAGGTTTCAGTAAAGAAGTGGAGTTTTACTGAAACCTCCTCGTGGCCTTCTTGAGAGAGCATGAAAAGACACCTTCCACTGTTTTGTTTCACTTGCCAACACTCATGCATATTCAGAAACACTCAGTGGTTAATAACCCACCATTATTACACACTAATATCAACCACAACACAAAATTTAACAAAAACCCTTAAAGTGAAACTTCGCGCTCCCGCCAAAAAAAATAATTAAATACTTATAAATATTATAAGCAATGTCATAATTAAATTCATAATTAAAGTATCGGAATACGACATAATTATTGCAAGGTTTTGGAATGGCTTATGTACATTCAAACGCTTGAGTTTCTCAACTGCGGTGCTCAAAAAAGATCCAATATCAAAAGTGCAAACTTTACATACAGAAAAAAGTTTGTGTTAAAAAACTCTTCACAGATGGGATTCTTTAAACTCCCCGAGTATTCTGGGAAAACAGACCAGATTACATTACTAAGCCTACTAAAACTGTCCACCTTGCCAAGGTCACTTACGAAATAATATTACCTTCGTTTAGAAAAGTTAGCGACCGAAAAGTTAGATGTTGGAATCTATTATATTTTATACTAATCATGAGTTATATTTTACACTAAGACATTATCTATGGTCGCTTGCAAAGTTAAGATAATACTCTTTGTAGTGGCGAAGTAGATTTAAGAATTTATTTTTGAAACAAGCTTTTTCTTGATAATAATTCAAATTAGATTTTCATCAAATACGTCGTTTTGTTCGTTAATGTCCTTAATCTTTGAAATGACTGCATCCTTTTAGTGAGCTAAGCGTGTTAAGATAAGACTGTTTAAACACATTATCCTATTATTATCCTATACGATGCAATATATATCAAAACATTTTTTTTTATTGACTCAGCCGGGAATCTTTAGGATCTAGGATTACTGTTATTATTATATTGTACGCTGGCCACTCGACCTCGGAGTTCGTCAATAATTCATGTGCTTCCATATAAAATCAGCAAAGTTAGTCAGTCTTCTGAACTTATTTCGAACGTAAGAGATGACCCACATGCATATGGAACAAGTTTTCAGTTTTAACTGCACTTGTTTCTAAGTGTAATATCTGGTAATAACCACGCCGCAGGCTTTACGGGATACTACAGCCTTTGGCTGCTTAAGGCTTGCAGGTGGGAGGTATTAAAGCTCTTTTATACAGCTGTTTGTGACGTTATGGCCTGTAGCAAATTATAATAATAACAACAATATTTCTTACACTCACGCCAATTAGCCTAGCTCGGAGTAAGCACTGTAAGGCTAAGTTATGGATACTAGGGTTACCGATACATATACATTTATGATATATGTGTATTATTAGGTACAAATGCTCTTATTCGTCACAAAAACATTTTTCCTTTCTGGGACTCGAACCCAGGACTATCGGTGCCAAAGGCAGGATCGCTACCGTTGCACCAAATTATAATGTAAGTATATTTTTTGCCTTACCAATTTTAGCAATCTTATTTGTATAAATATCGATATAAATAAAATCTTTTTCAACTCTATACATTTACAAATTAATGACTTGATGTTAGGATTAAATATGAAAAATATATAAAAAAACGAGTTGTTTATCTCGGTAAAAGGGATTTTATTTATATTTCATTTAAATGTGCAATAGGCGAAGAAAGTGTAAGAAGAAAAATATGGCAGTTTAAAGGCATTTAATTTTTTTTAATTTAATTTAAATTAAATTTAAATCTTATAGATTAATCTTGTCTTCAAAAAGAAGCTGCAGCATATTTTCGATTCCTTTACTAATTATAGTGTGCTAGCGGTACAATGAAGCAAACTAGTTGTTTAAATCGTATTATAGGTAGTTTAAATCGTACCAGTAATAAAAATAATATTTATTTAAATGAAAATATTTATTTTTGGTGTCATTTATCATAAATTCTTAAATTAACAGACATGTCATTTATGTCTTAAACAAACAGGGATTAAGAAAAACAATAACAAGTTAACTTTCCTTCTATTAAATGAGGCTTTTTCAAAATATTTTTTTAACAACAAATTGTCAAACTTCACAAAACTTTAGCGATTATGACATGTGTAAACTCCTAATTAGCTCTTCCGTGCAAATAATATCTCTTATTACACTAATTTGCCGTCTCATATATGTTTCATTTTTAGAACTAGCTAAATTGTCCGTTAGAACGACTTTAATGGCGTCGTCCTGCCATAGGTGCGCTTGCGCAGACTCTACTGTTTTTTTTATGAAAAAAGTCGGTTTTTTTTTTTTTTTTTTTTTTTTTTTTTTTTTTTTTTTTTTTTTTTTTGCCTGTAAAGTCGGTTTTACGGGCGAAGATTTTACGTGACAACGTCTTTTTCTCGGTAGAATATTTATTGATATGAATATAATTAAATTGCACAATGCGCGCGGCAGACCGATCATAGTTGAGTGGGAGAGAGACGCAAGGCATTCGGCGGGCCTCTCTCTCGTTCGGTGACTCATCGTAACGTTACCGAGCGTTACACTTTTTCATAAGTGACTCCCAGCCGCAACCAATTTATAAGACGTTATCACGTCAAAACAACCTTGAACGCTTGCATCTCACTGACATTATGTTTAATTATACTTTAATTTAATTGGATAAATAATTTTATTTTAATTTAATTGTTTTGTTGTTGTGTATGTTATAGTTAAAAGTGCAATATTTTTATTGCTTTTATTATAGATATATTAAACTTTATTGAGATTTTTCTTTATATGAACTTCCCCAGGAAACCTTCAGCAAGGCATAATTTCAAATATTAGAAACTGAGCATACTTATCAAAGGGTATAAATTTATATACTTGCAAATATTTTTTATTTATTACCATAATAATAATAATAAGCAAAATATTCAATAATGAACTTTATGCTTACAATTAGAGAGCTACATTCTTATCATCAATTTATTATTAATCCTACTGTTGTGACTCTGGGTTTTCATATATAGAACCAGCAGGGATCGGTACGTGCCTATTATAATATTTAATTATGTAATTCTCATAATTATTTATTTACAAATGTCATTTTTAATGTGACATTTAATCCGATATTTAATACTACGCTAAAAAATATATTAAATTTAAAGAGTAGGAACTTAATACAATAAATTTTCTATGACTCTATGTAAACAGGTGTAAATGAAATCCTATATTATTCTATTCTGAAGACTGTATATCTGCCGGGTTCAACGGCTCCCGAATCACAAAGGAACTCAAATTATTTTTTCGATCAATTGGTATGTAAGAGATAGATATACATGGATATATTTTATTATCATTCGTAAACGCTTCAAAACCATCAAAAGAAGGTTCTATTTTTTTTAATTTTTTTATTTAACTTTTTTTGGAAAAACCAACAGCGTAACAATTTCATTTAACCTAATTAGTAATGAATCTATGGTAAAGCTAATTATAGGTTTCCCCCGAAATCATCCATAATATTTTTGGACGTGTCACAAGTAATTTAAAAAAAAAACAAATAAAGACAGTCAGAGTGACAGACTAAACTTCGATTTAGTTACATATGTAGATAATCCCAAAAATGTGCATTAAAAAAATGTGACTTATTTAAAATAAACTAATAATTTGAAATTAGAGCTTATTTTTAAGCTCAAAAAAAAAACCAAACCACAAAAAAAGAAGGAATTATATAATAATATTTAATAATTTTATAAGAAATCTTATAAGCGGTTATACGGTTCTTATAAGCACTTGTAAAAACAATTTAATAAGACACTCATATGGCTAACCTTGACATTTGATTCTTTCAGCCTAACAGTGGATCAAAACAAATGAATCACCCGATAATCTGTAAAGTCGGATTAATAATCTGAATGACACCAAAATGTCGCCAGTATTGAGTTGCAACGTCTACAATCTGAATGTGTCACGAAACGAGTCTTCGTTTCATCACTCATAAAGGATATATCCTTTTTACTAATTAATACGCGCGCTCAATTCACGCTGAACTGTTTAGCAGTGGATGTACATATTTGGAGTATTTGAAATGTGCTTAGATTATAATACATATGTGTTTCTATTCAACAGCATTTTTTATAAGACTGTATAGATTTATTCATTTGCCTGACAAAAGTATGTAAACTATTATGCTTCCTACACGGTACAACAATAGAACTTTCTCGATTAACAATACAAAATTACAAAAACTATCGAGCAAGTAAAAATCATTCTAAATTCAAAATGAGTAAGTTTCAAATAGGTAACAAAATAAAGAGTCTTTGATTTACTTTATATATATTTTTAATGTTCGTTCCATATTCAAAAAGTTTCCTTTATCAAATATGGAAATAAAAAGTTTAATTTTTTATTCAAACATGGAACAGAATTAAAAAACAAAAGAATAACGTATGATAAGACACCCATGCACGTACATACATTAACAATTAGCGCGCGCTTTAAACAGGAAGCGTGCGAGGATGTGACGATATGGATTTAACCTTTGCCACATCCTATATCGTCTTGGTGCCGCAATTGGGACAAGGATTAGGTGACTCATTATTTGTTGTGGCGTCTGTGGTGTCTTTAGATCGTTTATGAGCGATGTTTGTTGATAAGATTAGTGTCGTGGGAGCATTATGTAATAGAAAGTTTCAAGATACTTTAAAAATTGGTGGTGAGATTTTTTTTTAAATTAAGTTAACTGCTACATTTTTATATCTTAAGAAATTTTTGGTAGACAAATTCTTAATTTTGTTATAGTATTTTGCTAAGTTTTTTTACGTTTTTTTCGTCATAAGGTTTAAAAATAGTTCTGATTCTGATACAAATATTTATTTAATAACCTTTTCTGTAACATTTTTTGAAGAGACTTCTTTTTCACTTAAAATTACAATTAATTATTTTATTGTCAAAATTAATTCTACAACTAAACAATACGAACGCAGTTTGATTTTCGACACACTTACTTGCTGTTTTACTTAAATATGGCGGTAAACCGCTCTTGCTCCGTAAACAGGTAAACTTAAAGTGAGTTCAAGACTATCGCCGTCTTAATAGCCAAATGTGACTTAACCTTTACTTGCACCTTGCAGATAAAGTTAGAGAACTTAGTTAAATGTCAAGAATTATTTTAATCTTATAAAATGTAAATAAACTTTTACCTGTTTCTAGATCATCGATCAATCTAAAGATATCTCTGTTAAAAATGTGTCTCAATTAAACTATGTAAAGATTTTGTTTTATAAAATAATTTAATTGGTTCCAAAGAGTCCGAATAATATTTACGTAAAACTATTTTTCATTAAACAGTTTTAAGAAAAAAAAAAACTTTTAAGAGGGAAAATTTCGAAGGAGTTTTCATTGGAATGGGTAGTAAGAAAATAAGATTAACTAAAATATTTATTAGAATATATAGGTATTCAGTTCGCTCATAATCTGCCTGCTAAATACTAAACAGTCTAAAGCGAGGCCTAAGTTTCCTACTTAAACATACGAAGCATATACTTTGGAACACACCACGTTTGCAAAGTTACAGCAATAGACGCTATCAACGATCAAATTGCACTTGTACTGTTTAAGTACGATCTAAGATAACCCTTGGTTATTCAGACTAAGTCGTATCGTCTAATGACTTGCTTAGAATAAATAGTTTGAGTCTTCATAAACAAACTTATAAATGAATCGAAAGAGGATCTTTGCTTTGTTTGTGATGTATAGGTATTTCTTTTTTTTTATGGTACAAGAAGATTGGGAAATTTTATGAAGTTTAAAAAGGATGGATGTTTGTAGGTACGATCGAAGCAAAAATTTAAATTTAGAACCATTTCCTGAAAAAAATAAACACGAATTTCTTAATAATGTTTAATTGTTAGTTTGGATTCGATATTCGAATTCGTCAGATTTGTACTTACGATTACAAATTGGCCATAGACTAAATAATGCACAAAATATTTGCCTGCCCGTTTAGAAACTTATGTTCCTTAAATAAAGGTTATAATTGCATGTTTCAATTTAGTTTACTGATAAAAAATACAATCGCGCAAATCCGGAATAAAACCGGTAATATGATGAAACTCTTTTCGCCCAATGACAGATGGATAGGCTTTTGTTTTGTTCTAAGCTGTTTTAACAAGACACTTTCAGATAGGCTAATGGCGTGTCGTTCAAAGCTAATAGAAGTTTCACTAATTTCGTCACAAGTACTTTGCGGTGACGTTCCTAATTTGAATGACGTTTCGATTGAATGGCAACTGAAACGGCTGGTTATTTCGATTTGAGTTATTAGCAAGTTCACTTCTGAATTTGGTAAAGCTGTGTAAATACTTTGCAGACCATATCACTAATTTTTGTTAGGAGTAATCAATTCAAAACTGTATCACTTGCCTGTATCAATTCATTTGTTTTATTTGTAAAGGAATCTGTATAATGGTGAATATTTGGTGAAGATAGTGATCCAGCCTTTCGCAACGACGGTCCTGGGTTCGAGTCCTTGAAGGGGCAGATGTTTGTGTGATGAGTACGATCATTTGTACGTGAGTCATGGGTATTTTTATATATATTTCTATGAAAATTTAATATATATGTATAATATATGTTTGTAACGAATATAGTGTCTATCCGCTACCCTAGTTCCTAAAATACAAGTTTTTTAGTCCTTAACCAATTGGTTTGCGGAAGTAAAATTAATGTATTTTTTCTCCCATTTACATCATTCTTAGTGGCATTGTTTTAATTTTAAGATGATAACAGTTTTATTTAGCAACACTGAGTGTTATATAATATTAATATTAATAGCGCATGCTGTGGATATCTATAAGTAGAGTTGGATGCTCCTAAGAAAAATATATTTATTTGTTTAAATAGACAAAAATGGAAAGAGAATACAGACGAAATGCAGAAGTGCATCTCAAGAAAGTGTTGGTTTCAAGCGAGTGTTGGTCTGAAGTAGGAGAGTCATTAGCGTCTTGTCACTTCCTGCTCTCAGAAATTGGGATGAGATTATTTGTCGATATAGTCGCCTACGTCCCGATACAAAGGAACTTTAGTATCGGAACGTCATAAATAAAAATAAAAAACATGGTAATAATCCCGTATTATTATTAATTATTACTGATGTAAGTGACTATAGAAGATTAAAGGGCAATTATTTATACTTTATCGCACAAAACAGAACAAATGGCGGACTTAATGCCTTTATGCATTCTCTACCAGTCAACCGCAGAGCTGAGTACAGAAACAGTAAATGACGGTGCATACTTAAATAAATATTAGAAAACATCACATACATTATTATGAATCTAAGAAACGAATCCAGACAGACCCAAGCCAATAAAGAAAACTTTGATTTCTATATTGATTCGGTCGAGCATCGAACCCGGGACGTCGGATTAACGTCACCATAAAAGCCGTTAATCCACTCAACCACAGAGGTCGTCTGCAATCATACAATCAATATTGTAACGACAACGTATTCTACAACGAAAACCTCGGATTAAAAAACGCACGCCGAGTACTGGAAAGAAGCATATTAAAAAAAAAATAACGAAGTAAAAAATTTATACTTTCCGACGTTTCAAAAGCCCAAAGTCACTCGAACTATCATTGCCGTAGCGAGCGGAACAAACTACCGCTAAGTGTGTCGATTTCCAGCGTCCTCGAGTAGTCTAGAAAAAAATATTCTCCAGTCGCAAGTTAAGGGGTGGGGTACCCCCCTACGGACCTCCTTAACTGTTGGCTGCGGACAAAAAGAATGAATAGATCCGCCCCTTAACGAATACACCGACCGGCATAATTCATACTTAGAAAACTGTAAGGAGTTGACATGGAGCTTTTGTTTTGAATGTTTTTTTTTAATTACGTCTGTGATGGCAATGAAGTTAAGGTTTCATTCTCGATTCGGCCAGCCGATTTCATGGAATGGTGGTATATTATTTAATGTCATTTCTAAATGAGACACAGAATAAGATTTTTTTTATTTTATTAGAATGGGTTCGTTCTTGATCCCAATCAAGCCCGGGGGATAAGAAAGAATCCACGATAAAATGAGCTAACCCAGAAGGTGCCTATTGTCTAGTCTTGCCATTAGAGCTATTTAATAGTGATTATTTTTCTTTTATTATATTTAGTGTTTGATGGTTCGCTCTATCAAATAATTTTCTTATGAAAAGTTATTAAAATTATAAGTTTTATATTTAAGTAAGAAAAAAAAAAATAACATTGAAATCATAAATTGAAGTCAATTTTTTTATCAATAGCTTATTTACTATGTTTTATTTTATAGCTTTAAATATCTTTATGAAGTATATTAGTAAAGTGTAATTAATTACATTAAATTGTAAATGTCTTTGAACTACATACTTTGAAAGCTATAAATATCTAACTGAACTATATTTTTTAAACAATTTAAAACATTCTTCATATTCATTCTCGTTAACCCCTCGTGGTTAACTAAATGTTCTACGAGTAGATCCACGTCCAAACTGATATCTTAACCGATGGGCAACAGATAGAAAACTGTTCTAAAATATTTTTTCAAATAAATTATGTTCAAATAGGCTACTCAATGCACGCAATGCGTATTTCGTGGCCCAGTATGATCGCACCCGAATACCGCCGCCTCGGAAGTTAAGATGCGTCGGTTGCCACGTATAATTTTTTCCACTCTCTTTCAATTCACCCCCCTCGTCGCCGCCCAACCCGTCCGTCGTCTGTCAATCTTAACTACGGGCCGGGAAGGCCTCGGGTATTACAGGGTTCAGAACGGGACGGCTTTTCTTTTTTTTTAAATAGTGACTTCGCGATCGATGATTTTTAAGTTCGATATTTAAAATGATGTTCGATTGGAAACCGGGGAGGTTGTATGCAGTATTTAAGCTGTTTATTTAAAAGCAAAGAGTATTGATAGATAGTAACAAACAAAGAGTACCTAATTGAGTTAACTGCAACCTTTTTTGTTTAATATGTATACGAGCTGTTTTTTTGCATCCATATATAAATCTCTACATTTTTTTTAAGTTATTCAATCTCGTGTTCGTTTTTCAAATAATTTTATAATAATTGCACTATTTTTTGGAGTTGAAATGAAAAAGTTTACGTTTCTTTTTATAAGACTGGCTACTCCATCTTGTTGAATACTAGTCAGTATTGTGGTCGTTTGAAGTCGCATAGTGAGAAGTAGGCTGGCCAGGGGGATGTAAGAAATAAAAAAAAGGTAAGTGTACTCCCGTATGTGAAAGGATTTCGCAGTTATTGCAAAAAAAAATGGCCAGTAAGGTTTAATTAAAATAAATATTAATATTATAAGTAAAAAAAGTTTATAGTCAAAAGATATTATTAGGTGTCTATTTACAAATATAAGTAGATTTATATAAAAACAAAAAAAAACTGGTTGGTTGCCTGTAAAGTCGGTATACGGGCGAAAGTTTTACGTGACAACGACTTTGAGTGGTAAAATAATTTTAATGTGAATATTCATTCGTATAGTAGGAAGAAGGATGAAATAATAGTAACAATTTAAAACATTTATTTATACAAAGAATTATATTTAAAACATTAATTTATAGGCACGCGTCCCTTCCACTTTTTATGTCTGTCTCTCTCGCTCTTAGGCGGGCTAACCATGCCCGAGTGGAAGGGACGCGTGCCTCTCACTCGCTCTCATTGTAAGCGCATAACGTGAGCGGAGCGTAACGCAGTTTCTTGAAGTGTCACCCGGCAAACCAATTTATAAGACGTTGTCACGTCAAAATTTAGTGCTTTATCTTATACTCGAAAATGAATTTGGATTTGGTGAAAGAATATTCTATAAGAATGGCTTACACTTAAGTTTGAAGAATTTAATAAAGAAAATTAAGATTTCGTTATATAGTCATGCAACTAACATACAACAAGTGACCAAAAAAAACTACATAAAATAAATAGGCTCAATGTAATTTCATCAAAATTATACAAAGTATTCAATAATTTTATTGAGATTATGTTGTATTTTTAATGATTCCAAATTGAGATTTGAACTGCGACATGGTTACCAGATACGTCACCGTAGGGGGCTGCGATCCACTACGTTGTACAAACTTACAACAGATAAGGGCCTAAAGTACCCCCCAAAAGGGGTAAGACAGACACCCTAAGTTTGCCGCCTAGACTTTAGTGGAAGAAAAAATAAGGGAGGGTTGACTATAGGTTATATTGAAGCATCTACCCTCACAGATGAGTAGATGCTTAAGTATGAATGCTAAGGTACATTTTTAAATTGCGAACGGCGGAACACGGATCTCTTGTTTTTTTTCGGTAGGCTTTTTGATTCACAGTCTTAAAATTTGCGTTTAAATTTGGAATGCATATTTTTCGTATCAAACTTTTTTTAATTGATTCGAAAACTTCATGCTGCTTTCTTTCTATTTCTCTTTGTTATTAACTGGAGTCTCGGCGTAGTAGCGTATTTATTTAATAAAAAATAGAAAAAGAAAATAAAATTGAAGTAATTTAACGTTTATTTATCTTTAAGCTGATACAAAACCTGTTCAATTTGTTAAAACATTATTTAGAATATAATGTAACATGATTAAAATAATTGTTTCAAATAAAATCAAATTATCGTTTCAAATCAGTGTAAAGGGATTCTAAACTTGTTTTATAATTGTTTTACATCGCTTACATCGCTTCAGTTCGTCAGCTTACAGTGTTTGGAAACTCTTAACATGATATACCCTGAAATAAATCAGTTTATAATGATTGTATAGAGTTTATAGTATTCAGTTGACGCCTTTAGAGACTCTTTAGAAAGAATCTCTTTTTAGAGACACTTTACAAAAAAAAAAATAACAATGCTAAAAACTTATCATTAATATTCCCGTTAAATCCTGAAGGTTAGCTTAATGGTTAAGGTTAGCTAAATGGTTGTGTTAAAAGGTTCATGTCTGTAGTTTATTAGCGAGAAACGAAGGAAATAATTATACTGCATTTTTGTAACGCTTCTTATTTTGTGTACAAAAATACCAACTAAAGTACATTCCCAAAATTAACCTTAACGGTGCCCGAGAAAGTAGCGATGCTCTGATAATTCCCTATAGTAGTTCCGTATCTGGTTACCATTGTGGGTTATACATTGTGACCGTTTCTGGATCTTACCCAGAAGGAGTAGATTCCAAGTACAGACATCGACGAAACTGAGGAAAAAAAATGTGATTTATTTTATCATTTTTGGTAAAAAACCCAATTTGGTTTTATGATCTTTTAATCAAGAAAGTTACTTTTCATTCTGAAGTTTTGTTAGATAATACTGTAGTATAACGGCATTATTCTCATTATTCAATTGACTGAATAAATACTGGCTTAGTCACTTAAAAAAAAATATTTATCAAGTAACTAAGTGTTCTTATACGACATAAATTGTCAAGACTTCGATTCTTAAACAATTCATCTAACAAGTTTGTCGTTCATAAATTAGATTTGATAAAAATTTCTTATAAACATTTTTCTAAAAATAGTTTTATTAAGTAAATATCGTTTATACGAAACGACATTTTGTGAAACGAATCATGAAAAGGAGTCCAAAAGTCACTATTATTAAATTAATTGCGTTTAAACATAAGTTTTTTATTAAAACATCTGTCATACTGTTCTGAAAAGAAAGGAGTTTCCTAATCCGACTGTACCAAACGGTTGGCTAACCTCCGCGCCGAGTGAACTTGATACATGACATTGTGTGCCCTTTTCACGCACCTCGCCGGCACTCCTTTTGTGCCTCCGTCTGTACACTTTCTTACTGGCCCTTTTGCTACCTGTTTTATAAGAGAAACAAAATTTCAAGTTCCTTTTTTAAATTTAGAATTGTTAGTTAATGCGGCGACAATGTATGTATATATTAGAAATTCTAAATTTAAATAAACAAAAATTCGAGTTCATTTTTTAAATTTAGATCGTTAGATTAATTCAGTGACTACGTTTATATTTGGAGTTCCAAATTCCAATGAGCAAATAATATTTGGAACATAATTTTAATACGCTTTTATGATTTGGATACATGTTCTTTAAGCCATGTCTTAATATTTAATTTTTTAGTTAGATGATGACGAAAGATAAATAATCATTGGATGAATAATGAAATATTCCGTTTCCCTAGGTTTCGGTGAAGGTGCGGGGTTTTACTAAAACCTTCCCGAGAGAGCGTGAAAAATAACAACTTTCACTGTTTTATTTCACTTGTTAACACTAATGCATGGTTACAAACACTTATTGGTTAATAGTCCACCAATATTACACACTAATACCCACCACAACACAATTTTTTTCAAGAAAACCACAAAGTCAGGCTTTCCGTTTCCACCAAAAAAACCTGTTTGTTTCATAAAAAAACGTGTCAAATTACGTAAGCATGATTAGTTCTTCTAATTAGTATGTATTATGTAACGGCAATGTTAGGTAACGGTTGCACCCAGCAATCCGCATTGGGCCCGCGTAAAATATGTAATGGTCATAACGGTTTTTATGAATAGGGAATGTCTCTGTTCCAATAGTGGGGACATTAATATGCTACCAATGATGCTGACGAACATTAAATATTAGACAGATACAAATAATAGTAGTTTATGATACTGTTGCATAATAAGGGTTCTTATAACATGAGTGTGTTTTAAAAAAACGAGCCGTAGGCGAGTTTTTTTATAGCATCACACGAGTGTTATAAGACCAAGTTATGTACAGTGTCATACACTACTTTATCAACTCTCATACTATAATATGTAAAACAATATTGCAAATAAAACGCTGAATATAACAACAAATTTATTTAAATGTCAAATGTTGGCGCCAAGGTGCAAACATCAATTGCGCATGCGTGTTGCGTCGGTCGTCGAGGACTCGTTCATTGAAACCTTTTTAAAGTAGAGGTTCAACCTCCTTGGTCCAGCTGGAGGTTGTATAGGTGTATCGTTATGATAAAAAAGTTATATTATGTTACAGGTGTCCATACAAGACCTGTATCGTAATGAAACTTTTTTTTTATTATTTTTGGCCTGTACGTAATGTTTGTCATAAGCATTTTGTTTTCAGTTTTAGAATCTTTGTATTATAGTATTAGAGTAGATAAACGATTTTAGGTAGGTATTTGTTGTACATTATATTAAATATAATTCCAAACATCTTTTTTAAAGCTGACCCTTAACCAACTTCGTATTTCTTAACATCATTAAGACACCGTAAACAACGAAACGACCGAGAAATGTAGAAAACCACATCATTAGACGTCTTTAGCGTTTTCCAACAGTATGAAAACATCGACACAGTGCCGCGAATTTCATTCGAATCATCAAACGCGGAGTGACACTGAGTCTCGCAGCGTTGAAGGCGACGGTGTCTTCATTTATTTTCTCCGTAATTTAACGTTTCCACGGCATCTGCCACGCACAGGAGGAGGGAGGGGGAGGGGGTACTTGACCACCCCGAGCAGCCCTTCATCGCCTCAAGAACAACATCGGGGTTTTAATGCGGCTCCGTGTAAACAGCGAACGGGTTGAGTTTTTAAATATGGAACGAATTTTGAATTTTAAAATTATGAAGATATTGGAGTTCTAAATTTAGATTTTTACTTTGTTCTTAGGTATTATTGTTTATGAATGGTGGACTTCTAATGGCGAAGCGTTTGTAGTGAAATGTTTCTGTCGGTGAACAACTCCTAGACGAAACATTCTGTCGACGGTTCATAATGCAGAGAACCGATTGTCAGTGGTATGTTATATAAATCTGGCAATGGAAATTAAGTAGCAAGCTAAACCACTGAAGCACTTATTCCTTTTTCAATAGATACTGCAATAGAATATTTTAAATTAAATTTTTACTACAAACATTTCATTAAAACCCACAACCTCCCGCCTACCTATATTTATAGATAAAAATCTAGCAGTTTTAATAACAAAAAGCACAATTATTTTTTTTATTTTTTTATGAGTATGACATTATTGACCTTGAAATTATAACAAACTATGCTACTACTATTACTACTACTATTTATATGACTTCATGAATCGAACTCTCGAGAACTACAGGACTACCCTCACCAATCAGCTACACCACAGAAAATAAAAGATTGAAATGAATTTTCAATCTGTGTACGATACGCGTGTAATCTTTTTGTTCTTTGTAAAAAAGGTTATTGAAGTTTGTCGAGTTTTGGATAAGTTAGCTTTTGTTATGTGTTACAAAATCATCTTTATATTGTATGAGGGAAGGTAATAACTTCCTTAATCTATTCTTCGGGTTCTCATCAGTCTCAACTAAGTAAACATACACATTTAGCAATTAAAAATGAGCACCTAATACAAAATAGTGGCGTACTCGTCGGCCTAACTGGCGTACCTCGAGCGCAAATGAGGGGTGAACAGTAATGAATAATTAATGCACACACTGCTTCGCCAATTATAATTTTACGTAAGACGCGGCTTGTGACGTCCCGCGTCATAAACCAGTGTTTTGATTCTTATTTCAAATGTTAGTTCGAAATTTATTGTAGACCTATTTAAACTGCCTTCTTATAAGTTTCTTTTTTTGAAATAAGAAACATTTTTTTAACATTCTAAGGAGGTAATGTTTTTAAGTTTGTATGTTTTAATTTTGGAATAAGAAGATAATCTCCGAAACTAAAAATTCTAAATTCAAAACTTCTTTCATCAATATTTACTATAGACTTTCAGGGTTGGACTCAGGCTGTATTTTGTTTTAAATGAAATTAGGGATCCTTAAAAATATATATAAATAAAAAAAAATACATATGAAATTCTTGACATTGTTTGCCTTGCTTAAGCTGTTTATAATGGAACAAAATAATGTTTTAAAGAACACATCAAAATCAACAAAAAGTTTCACGATACCATACGTCCAATTATTATAATGATGCCGCTATAAATACATTTATGTTTTAAAAGTGAATAGAGTCTAGACAACGTTATTCGTAGCTTTGTACTAATTCTTATACCAATAAATCACTTCGTATTCAAGGTAAAACTTCGTATATTGGATTCTTTATTTATGTATATATATATATATATATGTATAACAATTGTTCATAACTTACTTATTACCGGATTTATAATTTTTTATATATTTTATGCATTTTCAATGCGATCTTATAAGATAAATTATTATAATAGAAAAATACTAGAAAAAATCGACTCGGGTCACAAGTGAATCTCAGGCGGGATTCGAACCCGCAACCTTTGGAAATCCGGTCCAATGCTCTCCCAATTGAGCTACCGAGCCTTGCGAACACTCATCGAAATTTTCTAGTACCTTCCTGATTTTACGCTGTAGGCCAGCGTTGTTTCATCAATGAGAGGAACATCCTCTCGTATTCGAAAGAAACATTTTTACAAATGTTTGGTCAATCGATTAAGATGAAACAGCCATGTTAGATTTATAATTTTTTATATATTTTATGCATTTTGCCTGAGATTCACTTGTGACCCGAGTCGATTTTTTCTAGTATTTTTCTATTATAATAATTTTACTTATTACCGCCGAATTCAAACCCTTAGATCTAGAGGGCTGAAATTTAAAACCAGAAAGGATTTCAAGAACCTAGAGCTCTGGAAAGGATGAACAGATCAAAAACTTTTGTATGCAAGTACTGTATTTTACGAGCTACATACTTGAAGACTTGGATTTTGAGTTTTGTCTTAGTGTTTTTTTATAAGTGGGGAGAGTCTTTCATAAAGTTATCATAAAAGACGAGTGATGATGTTTAAAGGTCAAAAATCTCTTGAACTACAAAATGGGGCAGCTTTTTTGAATTATGATCCTTTAGTTCGATCTTCCATTTTGGGGAAGCCCCCCTTTTTGGGGTAGGTTTCCGCCTAACAGTGGGCGTCTTTCAGCTGAGACGATGACTATATAAGTATTGTCAAACTCACCTATAACTCTTTTACTACAAGAGCTAAGCGACAAAAGTTAATTTTATTTTTAAGACACCAGCAAAATGAGCAAGGTGTCAAAATAAAAAAATCTACGCATGCAAAGCCGCACCGTTAAGCTAGTATAATAGTGTTTTTATTATTTGCTACACTACACTTACAATATTAAATTAATATATATTATTGTAATTATTGCTGTTCTCGTTGAGATACTTGTATAAAAATTATCTTTATTCTATATATATTTAAGTATTGGTTGAATTATATTTTAATTCGAGTAGTTATTTCGAATATTTAAGACCTTCGAAATCCTAAGTTACACTTTATACTAACATTATTGGAGCAGCTTCAATGACGCAATGTCTGGCACGCTATAACTTCCCGAATTCTTAACCGATTTTGATATTTTTTGTGTGGAATCGAATTAACACATTTAGGATCAGATTGTGACCGAATTTTGAAATTCACAAAAATAAAAAAGTTATAACCAAGAAAAATTCGCTCTATGGGATTTCCCACTAAAACATAAAAGCGCACGCTGTTTGAAATTTTCTTTATTATGGAATTTTAAAATTTACTGAGTATTATTGATTTTTTTCTTAAATTTTTACGATCCGCTCAAATGTATAGTGCTAGCGAAGCTTTATGCTTAGCGACTTCATCGCCTAGTATATAAAGGAATAAATCCATAATGAAAGGAAAGCGACAAATTTCAGAAAGTCAATCCTACAACAACCTTGTTTATTGAATGGTTACACTAAAAAAAAACAACAAAAGTTAGAATATGTGGAACCCTTCTGTGTACATATAGATTAAATCCCAAACAATGAGAACCACCGAACGAAAGTTTCAACGAGAGCTGTCCATTGAACAGCCAGGGTTGTATGTAAACTTTTTGCACTAGTCGCAAATTAAAAGAAAAAAAAAATGTTCTAAAATTTGAATTCAGAATGTCAAGGGTATAGGTAGGTTATTTTCTGCGTTTTCTTAATTTGAGGTGTAACACTCCCGCGGCTTTATGGAAATGGAACTTAGCGGGAGATCTTAGTCAGGATGCTTTAAAAGGAAGACGCTAAGAATATCCGCTTCATTTGTTTTCTAAACGTCAAAGTGATTGTTTGTAAACACGACCGGAGAAGAAGGTGAGTAAATATTGAATTTATATGATACTTCTGCCAGTTGCAATTGTGAAGGCTAACGCATCATAAGCTGCGTGATCGGACTATTAATATTACGTGATCTTTCATGCTTCGAGAAGAATCGATTGGTACTTATCTAAACTAGGAGGGAGTGGGTTTTAAGAAAAATTCTTAAAGGTTTTTTTGTATCAAGAATATTCGGTCTACCGACAGTATGGTCTTTTATTAATAGAATGGAGTACAGTAAAAATTTTAATAGTAGGTGTTATATTTTTTATCAGGGGTGTTGTAAAAGCATTTTGAAGTAGTTTTTTTTAAATAAAAATTCTATAACTTTTGAGTTATAGGAAAAAGTAGGAAATTAATTAATGAGCTTCTCATATCCTCTGTAGTTAAAGTGATTTCTGGCGTGACGTTAGTTTTGACAATAAGCGCATTAGGGCGTCGCGTGCGCAAGTCACGCTACCCGGCGCCGGAAGCTGCCGGATCCGGCTCGGATCTCCGACCAGGGACCGTATATGCCTTTATAATATTTATATCATTTATTATATTTACGGGATACATATAATTAATGATGTAAGTAATGTAAAATAAATTAAATTGTTTTTTTATAAAAAAAACGAGTCTTAAAACCGATAATCTGTTAAATCGTGATTTTGAAGATATGTAAGATATATCTCCAAAACAACAAAATCTATAAAACACTTTTAATTTTATGACGAACTACAATATTCCAGATGGATAATGGGATAAAATTGTTATGCTCAAGTATAGACTACCGTTTGGTGCAAAGGTAGCCTTACTCCCCGATGGTCTTGGGTTCGACTCCCGGAAGGGGCAAATGTTTGTGTGATGAACACAAGCATTTATACCTGAGTCATAGGTAAATACCATATATTTTCCTATAAATATTACATATCTATGAATCATAAATGTATGTCTATCTATACCCTAGTATCCATAACACAAGCTTTACAATGCTTACTTTGGGCTAGGTTAATTGGTGTGAATGTAAGAAATATTATATTATACTGGTACCCACACCTTATGTACCACTAGCTGGTTGCATATAATCTTTACTAATTAACGGTGCGTGCGCGCAGGTCACGGTTTGTACCACCGGAAGCCGCGCCGGACGCCGGGATTGCCCGAGCCCTGATTCCTTCCGCCCAGGCCGCTTCTGACGCAAGCATGGGAGCCAGCGTACAGGTCATGTGAACGTTGTCTTACCTTATTTGTTACAATTCTATGTATAAAGAAGTTTATATTTCATTATTCGAATTTAAAAACCTTTCTTGTTTCCTGTTCTATTTTTGAAAAAGGAGAAACAAATCTTCGGTAATGTCTCTTATTTGTTACCATCCTATGTATAAAGTTTATATTTCACTATTCGAAATTTAAAACCCTTTTTGTTTCCTATTCTAATTTTGAAAAAGATAAAACAAATCTTATCAAACTTGACCGCAAACAACGGCTGTTTATAGTGTGTAGCTTATACTCTATACCTAGACAAAAAACGTCAAATTCGGTAATTAAAAAAAAATCTTTAAGGCTTTTATGATAATTATTAATGATAATGGCTGTTTATAGTGAATAAGTTATATTCTTGATTTAAAGTTTTTTATTTAATTTTAGACAGTAAAACGTCCAATTTGGCAATTAAAAATCCTTTAAGGCTTTTATGAAAAGGGGCAACTGTTTTAAACGTAAGAATTATGAATGTCTATATTTCTTGTTACTCCTTTTGACTCACACCGCTTACTCTTATACCTTGATTTACGCCTAGCGGTCGTCGCACCCTGATCTTTAGCACGGAACGATTGGTGATCTTTTTTATTGAGCTTGTCATATTGTCGCACTGACTCATGTGCGTTATTGTTAGTAAAACAAGTGCAGACGACCTCTTTGGGAGACCGCTTATGATATTCACTAACTACATCCGCAAACTTTGAAATTTCGAACGTCGATCCGATATGCATACTCTTTTTGTGTCACCCTTTCCTCATTTGAATATTTTCCTTGTTATTTAAATTATATCGAAAATAGAATGCTTACTACATATTAGAACTATGTTTATTTTTTTTTAAACAGTTTTAATTCAGATACTCTTATATTTTTTGTCTGTGCTCACTTTGTATTCTTAATAAAACCTAATCAGCCAGTTATAAGATCTCTTCACTACAACTACTCTAAAGAGGTTATTATAAGCATGAGAACTTCGGAAGTGCGTAATATCCAGCACTCAACGGAGGAACATCCTCCAGCGATATCCTTCTCGAGGCGAGGGCCCATTACCGATAGCTCTCACAATCAAAAAAAGATTTGTCACACGCCTCCGGAAGGAGTCCCCCGTTCGGTCGGCCGGCAAACGATTATGACCCTTCTCGGTTGCACCCGCAAGATGACCCTATGGAGTGTCACGTTCGGATACACCGTGCGAAAGAAATTATTGACCAGTTCTTTACGAAATGTAACTAAATTGTAAGTTTACTTTTAAAACTGTCTACCTGAACGATTGTTATGATCAAACTTAAGAATTTTGTATAATACATTAAAGTATTATTTTTTTGAAATGTACATTAATCCGTACCTACTATCAAGAAAATGTGAATTTATTTATTTTGATATAATTTCTTTAAAATATTAGATAAATCTTCACTAATTCTTCTTATGTTGATAACAACGCTTGAGAATAATTTTCATACTCTGCACGTCTGGAACTGATAATAACTTTTAGATCATCATTATTTGAAAATATTATCTTGATTTAGTTTTTACTTGCCCTGTTTTATGTATTAGTACAAAAATATAACGGGTTTTTCAATAGTTTTATGATTTGAGCACTCTTCATATTAGTTTCCTTCCAACTTAATCACTATAAGCAAATAAGTGATAGTGTATCCGAACACATCGGACAGGAAGGAAGCGTAAGGCGAGCGCGTGAGAAGCGATCGCGCGTCGTGGGAGCGCCCGGCGACGGCGCAGGTGGTAGCCCTTCCCACGGACGCACAGATTTGTGAAGAAAATAATAATTTATCACAACACCGTCACAATAATGCTTAGTTTCGCAAAATAAGCGCTTAAAACCCACCTGTTCCGCGGTTTTACAAGAAACTAAATAGTTATAAATAATAAAAAAATTGAACACAGAAAGAATATGACCTGACCTTATAATCCTATACTCAAACTACATGCTACTTTCTTATCGAAGAATCAGTATTTATAATAATAATAATAATTTTCTTACATTCACATTAATCAGTCTGGCCCAAAGTAAGTAGTGTAAGTCTTGTGTTATGGATACTAAGGCAATGGATATATATGATACATAGATACTTAACATTTATAGAAATATATAAAAATACTTATAACTCAGGTGCAAATGCACCGTATTCATCAACATATGCCCCGGGACCGTTGATGCGAAAGGCAGAATCTTCTCCGTTACATCAAACGGTCGTCCTATTACCTTATTTTAATTAAAAGTAATCGTTTTCTTAATTTCATTCGAATTATGATTTCAGTTTGAAAGAAATGTACAAAACATTTCTATAACTAAAATAGGTTTAGTAATAGTTTGACGTTTTTTATGAAAAACTTGATAAAACAAAAAAAAGCATGTGTGCAATTCACACGTGGTAGTAGTGAAACCTTCAAAAGTCATATATAGTAATAGTATACACGTATACAAAATACCACGGTTGTTGTACTATGTAATGTATGTGTCTTTTTACTGTCGCTTTTTCGTTTTATCGACTTTCGAATCACGACGATGCTAAAGAAGATTTCACTTCAAAATGCATGAGAAATGTTAGAAGAATTGGGCTAACAAGATACTATTGTATTTAGTTCTACATCTGCGCAAATTACCCATTCAAACAAGACAACTGTTTTAGGGTTTTTGCGCATAATTTATATTTAACCCTAAACTGAATCCTCTGTCTTAGTTATCTTGTGATCACGGTTCCTGTAAACGAGTCGAAACGTCAGGATTAAATATAAATTATGCGCAGAAAACCCTAAATGAGTTGTTTCATTTAAAATATACTACCGTCTCGCTTTAGTGTGCGGCATGTTTTCGTTTCACTAATATTGTATGAGAGAGCACCTAAGTTTGTATTAATTTATACTCTAAGAACACAAATTTGTTGTTTGTGTGTTTGTCTGTCCGCTCTTTTTCCATTGTATACGCGTTACCATAGCAACGCGTTACCGGGTCAGCTAGTCTATAATCTAAGAACACAAATTTGTTGTTTGTGTGTTTGTCTGTCTGCTGACTGCTCTTTTCCCCTTGTATACGTGTTACCATAGCAACGCGTTACCGGGTCAGCTAGTTACATAATAAGTGTATAACTGTTTTAAATCCATCACTTTTTTTTCTTTATTTTAACTTGCACGATTTGTCCATTTAGCCAGTATCAAGTAAGTATAATTACAAGTTCTTGAGTCATTTCTTTACTTAATTGAAAATAAGTTCTTCCCTAGGTTTCAGTAAATGTGTGGGGTTTTACTAAAACCTCCCGTGGACTTCTTGAGAGAGCAGGAAAATACAACTTCCGCTGCTTTGTTACACTTGCCAACACTCTTGTATGTTCACAAACACTTAGTAGTTTATCATCTACCATTATAACGCACTAATGTCCACAACAACTGAAAATTTAACAAGAGAACCAAAATCAACAACGTGACGCTTCCCGCTCCCGCCAAAAAATCGAATTCATCAATTCATAGTAATCAAACACTCAAGCATACCGGAAACGTGTTAATTTTTTTTCTTACTACTGACATTTGGACTCCTTTTCAGGCATTAGTATACACAATCATACAGCCTGGTAAAAGGTTATAAAAAACTTTTGTTATGCCATAAAATGTCATATTTTATAATAATTATTGACAAAAACAGTCGTGATTAGTTACATATTTATGGGGAATCACAAAAAATTCAGTAAGTTCAAACACTGACAAAATTTAGTAATATTCGAGTACTTATTTTTAATGATTGGATAATTCGATTTTTTTTTGGATTTATTAATTAAATAATTTAAAGTAAAATACCATATAAATAACATAGCGTTTAAGTTTCTTTGTTACTAACAGATTATGAGATTTTGCTTCTCGAATGAATAAATTGATTGATAACTAATTTTCATATTGTCAATTCGTGGTAAGCTTCAGTGGTCCGAATTCTTAGTACATCGAAGAGGATGGAACTTGGAACGTAAAGTGGACGAGAGACATTCTACCCATTGGTGTATTGAGAGATATCTGATTACTTGGTTTCCTTTGGTACTGTAGTTTCTTCCCACGGTGTCTTAGGTCGCAACATTGTTTGTACGGGACGGTTGACAAGGCTATTGTTACTAATAAAGAATGGGGTAGGAGAGTTTAATACTCCCTTTTTGTTTCATTAAAACTTTACATTACAAATGTTAAGCAACGTTAGAAAAGGATCGGTTTAGGGATGGGTGACCGAAAAAATATATCTGGAGTTTCTTTGTATTTTCAAGACGCGTTGGTTACGGTTGCACTTTAAAAGTCATTCGTGCCAAAATAAGTCAAAGAATGAATTCTACAAACCATAAATAAAATTATTGCGCACAAAAACTAACAATTGTCTATGGACTGGTGGAAAGCTTTAATAATAGTAATTGAGTAGCTATTTATGGTACTCAAAATATTGAAAGATTATTAAAGTCGCGTGTAAGGGCGAGGCCAGAAAGGCGACACACCGCGCGGGGCGTTATAATCGCTGTTCGTAATAAGAGCTATTATTTTTTTCATTGTCATTTTTGCTATGGGTGTGAGTTGAATATGTGATTTATATTTTGCATATTTTATTTTCAAGATTAAAAGAAAAGTAATTAAACCAAAAGGCGGTAATAAGAATAAAGAAGTTATCAATGGAAACAGTTTTATTTCTAAATAGATATAATTCTTTCCGGAGAAATCATGCCAATAATTCTTTTATTTATTAGAAAATATAGAAGCCTATTCCGCTACACTCAGAAGTAAAAACAAAATAAAAACATACTAATCCAATACAGAGTTCCACGACATGTTTTCTTAGGATATTATCTATAAAGTAATCGTTCCCAACTAAGCATAGCCTATAACTTGGTCTCATATAATAAATTAACAAGCAAAAAACTCCGACTTGAGTAGGATTCTGTTTATTACAAAATCAGCTATATTATAAATATAACAGTTGACCCGGCCACGCGTTGCTGTGCCGACTGCAGCGTCATCTGCCGGACTGATTTGTGAATCTAAACCATTCTCAGATCCCCTTGAACACACACAAAAAAATTCATTCAAATCGGTCCAGCCGTTTAGGAGGAGTTCAGTGACATACACACTCACAGAAGAATTATATATATAAAGATGACATATTCGTATTAATTATGAATTCCCTGTCACAGTGTTTGACCGCGATGAATCCCGAAACTACACAACCAATATTTTTTTTTATTTTGTTGGTTTTGTTTCGACATAGGACATACCATAGGTTTTATTTTAATTTATAACACAGCAACGCGTGGCCGTGTCAGCTAGTTACACATAAAAAAAGATGGACACCCCCTTTTTATGTCCTTGAACTTTTGCTGTCCTTAAAACAGTAATATTTTCTTTGCATAAGTCCATTATGTGTACCTACTCCTTTGTAACATAGATTAAATAAGCAAATAGTTCGCATTACTATTTCTGCGTCTCTGATATTATCTCAAAGGACAGGTGGTTTAATTTCTTCACATGCGAACGATTTAGTAATGAGCGGGCAACGGTCTACCAAGCTGTCGCGTGGCGTACCGGTCGCGTCGCATCTGGCGTGTGTTCCCGCCTTTACTGTCGTAGGTCAATAAACTGCTCTAGTTTTTTGTTTCGATATTTTAAATTAAGAACGTTGTTGACTAATGAGTACGATTCGACGTAGTTGTTGTTATTTTTATAATAAAACCTTTGTACAGTATTGTGAACAAAAAAACTTGTTTGTGAAAAAATTTAAGAGAAGAAATTTTATTTTTATGGTAAAACTGAATTACCCATAAAAATACGAGTTCATTTGATTTATCTTTGTCTTATGACATTGAGCAAATGGAACATTTTATATGTAATGTTTCTTTGTAATGAAAATTTGTTTTCTAATCAAAATTAGCATTATCACTTTTAGAACCATATGTTAGATACGTTGCCATGTGTGAAATGACTTAGCAATTTTCACTTCAGTCTTGCACTTAAACCACAATTCGCTTGTAAACCAATTAACAACTTTATTGAGAGTGAATAAAACATAAAGCTCTTTGTTACAAAATTTAGGGTTACCGCTATCAGTTTCCACTCTACGCCCTTTCTAATTAAGCAATGGCGTCTTGAAGGAAGCCATGCATTGTTCTATTTCCAAAGTTTCAAATTATCGCGTCATGCTGGCCAAAAAGAGCGTGAACAAACAAGTTTGAATTTCGAATTCTCGGGTTGATTAGTTCGGTTTTTGTGGCGGACTTCCTGGTTCCGAATTCAAATTGAGTCGATGCGCTCGAGCGGCCCACCAGAAATTGATATTTGGAATCTTAGACGATTATTAGACGCATGTCATCCGGTATTCTTTGGGTAGTGGCGCGTGCACACTTTAATTGCTTCATTTGTATCGATAATGCGTCATTTGACTGACACATTTTTTGCTGCTACTCTGACCTATCTATATTTCACCCTGACATGTCACGGACCAATGACTGAAATATTAGTCGGTAGTAACCAAATTCTAATGATGAATACTGCTCGATGGGACAAACAAAAACTTAATTTTATGAAATGCTATACATCACAATAGCTTCTCACGTAAACAAGCTAGATAAAAGTCGTTATTTTACTCCTAAACGAATTAATAGCAAATTTTAAACCAGCCCGGTAGTGCGTTCCTATTCAAACAAAATGCCGACCAATCACGATTTTGTGAATTTGAAATTTGTTAAAGCCCAGCGGTACTACAGAAAACCAATACCGTATATACATGTAGGTACATGGTAAAACGCACGGGCTAAGCAAACTTGCGTTTGTGTGAAATAGCACCCACACAGCGCCGTCGATGTATGTATGAGTACTCACACAATGGTGTTTTGCAAATGGGCTAGTCGAATGTATTCGTTCGCCCGCCGGCAGTGGTGGGGGTGGGGGGAAGATGCGTTTTTGTGCAATACTCTCCACTTTAGCTACGTTTATGAGTAAGTAAACATGTATAAGTGCGTGGCCGATAACGTTCTGAGTACACATAGTTACGTGTTTCCCACTTTTTAGATTGTCGATTATGGTTGTCTGGTGCGAAAATTTTCAAATGTGAGCGACTTTCGTTTCTCGTTCGAATAAACGTTAAACGAGCGTTAATTGAAAATAAACAATCCTTCCAATATTACAAATCGGTGAAACCACTTCAAATTTGGAATTACTTGATTAAAATTGCTATTTTTACCGAACTTATTGGTCAAAGAATTCGAAATTCAAATATTTTACTTTTTGCTCAACTATCTGCCGACGAAGGCTCATGGTACACTTGTCCAAAAAGGTAGGCTTCATAATAATAAAAAAGACTAGTATTTTTAGCGAGAACAGCAGACTAAGTGCCTAGGGAACGTCCGGCAGTTAACACCTGACTGACGACGCTCACGGGCCGGTTCACACTTCTTTCACTAGACCCGAACCGGCCGAACGGAAAGCCACATGAAAGGCCTCAAAGACAAGAAAAAAATGGGTGCGCGAAAAATGTGCACCGATTCGGGCTTCAGCGTCTATCAGATAACTGTAACATATTCCATATTGGAATCCAAATACAAGTAAAAATATTAGCTACAACAATTAAAAAAAACGATTTTAAAATCACTACAGTTTATTTTGCGAACTTTTTTATTCTAATTCTACACGTCGAAGCAATTGAACAGTAAACAAACGGCAGATAATTAACATCACGCCCAAATACGTTTCTGTTATCAATTTATTTAGATTAATCCGCTACAGTTATCTCGTAGACACGACGTTTACGTAGATCTAGATACATATATGGTAAATACAAAGCAAAACTGGCAATGTCCACTCCTCTACGCGACACGAATTTTCACACACACAAGCCTCAGTCTAGTTTTACCGCACACTGCTGCTTGTATAAAATTTATAGCGCACACTTTTGCAGCAGCTCAGCTATTGCAACATAGATCTGTGAAAGGGGGATGGAGTTGGTCAGCCATTTCGTGTCGACTCGATTTATAACCTCTCTGTGCGTCCGCGCTAACTTTAGTAAGATACGTTTGCATCTGACAGTGCGTTGTTATGGAGAAGGCTTAATTCAAAGTAGTTCATACTTCTTCGTAAACAACGAGCCGCGTTTCAAGTTTAGAAAAAAAGAGTTCGGTTCACGTATTCCAAATTCAAAAACGTAATTCTAATTTCGACACAACAAAATTCGAAAATGGAAGTCTGCTCTCACGGTTAACGCAACCATTGGGGGCATTATTTCAAAATGTACGTTAGGGGGTTTGGTGGGGTAGCGCGGGGTCAGCCTGGCTGTTTGTCTATCGACGCGTTTTCCCATTCACCGGGTGAATTTTCCGAAGCCCATAGCGCTTCCGACCCCACCGTGCCCCCTTTGAGCCGTCCTCACTGTATTTTTATTAACGGAATTATAGCGTCTGAATGAGCTGCGCCTACTTATATTGATTAGTCTTATAGTTTCCTATGCAGGTATAGCATATGGCTCGGAGATATTTGCTCTACGATTTCCGCAGTTTGTTTTGAGTGCATGATATTGCATATTTTAAAATAACATTATTTTATTAACCGGTTTGTATTCAAAAGAACATAGATGAATATTCATTTTGTAGTTATCAATATTGTTTTAAAATGGATATGCAGATACATATAAAACAAAATACATTTAGATTTTTGTTATGGATTTGTTTGAAATACGAACATTTCAAACAAATCCTTATATGAGCGTGGTTTTAGTGACAAAAATGTTAAAATAAGAATTAAGGTTTAACTTAGTTTTTACAAGATTAATGTTATTATAAATAAAAGCAATAAATATAATTTAAATAAAGTATTTTTATAAATTGGCTTATTAAAACAAAGCCGTTTTTACCGCAATTTGTTTCTCTACAAAGCTGTTTTTTATTTCAATTTATTTACTAACATTAATTATGAATGTTTTAGCGACTTTATTAACTAAAATTTTACAATAGTTTATCCTAATATTCTCCTGTTTGTAATTTTTTTTAGCTAATTATAGACACATTCAAAGAAATCTAAGTCAATTAAACAAAAGAGTTATGTTACCAGTCAGAACAAACCAAAAAGTTTTGAATTTAGAACAATCGAAAAAAAAACGTTTCGGACAGTATTTGTGTGGAACAATAGACGAACGGGGGCGTCGCCCAACAGAAGGCGATCGGGAACTCATAACCACGTCAAGTCTTATCGGAGCTTGGAAGTTGGGCCATAACACGTGCCAATAATTTCCCGCTTTTTGCATTAACATTTTTTTTTATAAACGTCGTGTATCTGTGTTTTGAAGTGACGATAAATTGAAGGCAGGATAAAACAAAAGCGCTAATTTTTGAGTAGTAGTAGTAGTAGATGAAAGAAGTGAACTGAAAGTGACATGAACTGCTTTGGAACGGTTTCCCTATTACTATAATCACCGGAAAGCAACAATGTTACCATTGATGATTTGGCGTCATACTTAGGCAAGGTGGATTGAATTCAATCTGGACAGTCTAAAGAAGTTTCCCAGAGGCGGTTAATCATATTATAAAACTTCATTATCTAAAAGCTAGTAGTTTAATAGTAGGTATATAAAAGTAAATACACCAATACACTCATTATATCTTTATCAACCAGAAATTTAGAAACCTACCGAAATTAACTGTTTACATCATAGACTAAAGCCCTTTATTATTGAATCTTATAATTTTAAAGAATTTATGATTATTATCGTTCCCATATTCGTTTTTTTTTTTGATTTGGTATTTTAACAATAATAATATGTTTTGTGGCCCTACACATAACCTCGAATTTGCGTTACAACTTGTGCATTGATACACGATAGCTCCGCTTTTGGCGTTCGATATTCAAAACGTTCTTGATTAATGTTTCGTTTATCGTTTCGTGTTCCAATCGAGAAATCTAATCAGCAAGCTTTTAAATTTTTAAAAATGGAATGTCGTATTTATCATGTACAAATATAAAACCTTTTTTTAAAGTAAATCCGTTTATTTAAAAAGTTTCTCTTGAAAGTTCTTAATTCGTCCTTATGAAAAAGGCAAAGGAAACCGGTGGAGCCTTGTCTGCTGCATTCCTTTGTGATTTGGGAACACTTTAGGGCATTTCGGGAGTCTTTTGTTGTAGCCATCTGTTTACGTCAGTGGAAGTAACTTTTGGATGATTTTAAAAATAAAATGAATATTTATGTAGTTTAACTACTTGAGTTCAAAACAATCACGTGATGTTGTCAAATATTTATTTTTTAACATATTTAAATAATAAGCTGCGATATGGAATTTTCGGTACTAAATTGATCTTCCAGTACCACCCTATTGGATAGACCTAACTTGCTGTGCATATTGCAAAATGCATGTGCTGTCTCCCTGTCAGTGGGCAGACAAAATACGGGCGCGCGGGACTTAATCGCTTTTATTCACGTAGACAAAGATGGTGTAATACCAATTTTACATTGCATATGAATTAAAATATTAGACAATCACGTACATCGTACTAAACTAATCACTACATCGAAAACGTTTAGGTTTTTTTCCTGGTTGCATGCACAACTTGCCACAATACAATTTTTAAAATTAGTGCAGAGCATAGCTTTCTTGTTACTTTCTTACTGACATCACCTATTACAATAAGTCTATGTGAAATAAAGTTGTTGAAGATCTAATTTTATTGATAAAATCTAATATATAAAATTCTCGTGTCACGGTGTGCGTAATTGAACTACTCAGAAACGGCTCGACCGATTTTCGTGAATCTTAGCGTGCATATCGGCTAGAGAAGAGAATCGGACAACATCTATTTTTCATCCCCCCTTAATGTTAAGGGCGATCCACCCTTAAATTTTTATTTTATTTTTTTAGACATTTTCTTTTGTTTTTTTTATGATACATCATACACAAATACTTACAACCCAAAATTTTCACCTCTCTACGATCAACCCCTATTTTTATTTATTTATTAAAAACTTTTCTTAGAAGTAATATAGGTACATCGCATAACAATGTTTGCCGGTTCAGCTAGTTTGCTATAAATTGTTATCTACAGTCATTAGTACTCTTCGATTAGGACTGACATTTTCGATAATACTAATAGTAGAAAGCAGACCCAAAATATTTTTATATTTTTTTTTCATTTCCATGCTATCTCATACGATAGCATCGACTAACATAGATAGAGTCGATTTTCTTTAGTGTTGTCTATTAAAATTTATCATATAAAAAAATAGAGACTAAATTTATAAATTTTCATATCGTTAAAATAAGATGAAGATGATGATAAGTCAAAAAAGAAAACTTTATACGTCAAATTACTATAAATAAAATAATATTTATTGATAATATCGATTCATATATACTTAGATATTTATTGAGCAAAGCTCTCAACTCACAAGTTACCATAAGCCTAAGAATAAGTAACAGTTTTTATTGAGCGAAGCTCTCCTTTAGACATCTCACAAATTTCGCTTGTCTCCCTCCTGCTACTTAACGGTTCAACCGATTCGAACGAATTTTGGCATGAACATACATGATTATAACCTGACGGACATAGGCTATGTAAAAAAAACATAGACTTTACCATGGAGGAATAATCACCGAAAGAAAAATTCAAAAGCTGATCACAGCCAAACCGCTGAGACTACATTGATGAAATTTGGCGCCAAAACTCACAAACGAAGGTAAGGTAGTGCTTCGCTCAGTATTTGCAAAAAGAAGCATGCATTGCAGACCTAGTTATGAACGCATCAAATCATAAGAAAATTTTGTTTTTTGCGTTTGTTCATTCAATTAATTAAAGGTTGATTCATATTTCGAATAAACAGTACAAAAATGGTTTCATCCGATGTATCTATATTATTTATATTTAATAAAATAAAAAAAATCTATAACCTTTTTAACTGGGAAGTTGCTAGCCAAAATTAAACTGTATCGTGAATTCTTACCATTAATATGATTTTAGACACTTATCCGGTGGAAAATACGCCCTCGGCGCCCAATGATCTGGAAACAAGGAAACAAACATTAATCACTATTATATGAATAAATATTTATTGATCTACCCTTATAAAATATATAACACAACATCACATACATGATTGATACAGATATTAGTAACAAAACAAAATCCTTTAGTAATTTTAATATTAGTTAGGATTCTTTATTTATTGAAAATAGGCTCGCCTGATGGTAATTGTCGATGCGATCTAGGATGTGACGAGCTTGCCTAAAAGATACCTATTCACTCGTGACTTGAAGACCCCTAAATTGTATTTGTCAGGAAACAAAGACTCAGGCAAAGAGTTCTATTTAACGGTACGTATCATAAAATTGGAACTAAAACGCTTAGTGAGACTCTTTGGTATATCTACCATATAATGGTGTCGCCTATTGGTGAGTCTGGCTGTTCGATGAAATAATGGGGACGGCGGGACAAGGTTGCATGCACACTCTCCGAAATCTATCCTATAAAATACGGTACGAGTACGATTAATACGATTTTAATATTAATTTCCCATCGGACATCCAGACGCATTGCAGGCTACCACCTTTTCTTGGTTGCTATTCCTACCTGTAGCTCCAATCGTTTTTCAACATCCTTCATAATGTGCACAGCAAAGGAGTGGAACTCCTTCCCTGCGTCTGTATTGAGAACTTATAACCCGTCCATTTTCAAAGCCACAGTGAATAGGCACCTTCTGGGTTAGCTCGTTTCATGGTGGATTCGATCTTGGCCCCCGGGCTTGATTGGGATAAAGAGCTAACCCATCCTAAATAAATAAAAAATTACTAGGGTAGGAATACGGTTTGGTATGTAAGCTAAAAGTCGCAAGTTGGAATCACGCCTTAGATGTTTTTTTATTAATCAATACTTTAATTGGAGTGGAGCGAGCGAAGCTCTCATGGATCAGCTTCAATGACGAAATGTATGAGACTGTGAATCGAACCAACTGGGTAGGACTAGATCGTGACGGAGCTCGAATTTCGAAATTCACAAAAATAAAAAAGTTATGACCAAAAACATTGGCTCTATGGGATTTTTTTTATTAGCTCCGCTCCAATATATGGTGCTAGCGAAGCTTTATGCTTAGCGACTGCATCGACGTAGTAAAATAATAGTATTGATTAATTGAACGCTAAACACAAAAAGTAACAAATTAAGTACTTGTCATAGAACTATCCATATGTCTTGATCGATCTAGAGATCTCGCATGCGCGTGCGCCTCACGCCCCGGGTGGCCGCACGTGGCTGCCCCCATAGATCGATACCTATCGATATCGACGCCCTTATCGACTAAGGTGCCGCTCTGAATAATGAATTTGGTTTTTTTTCTATTCATCGGTTTACAATGAAAGTTAAGTTTTACTTAAAACAAATAATAAAAAATATATCAGTACTTTTCACTTTGAAGTGAAAATTTGGAAGTACTGATATATTTTTTAATATTTGTATTATTTATCTGAAGTTTTTTCACTTGTAACAGTTTGAAGAGAGAAGGAAATAATATTGTGATTTCAGAAAACTGATTTAAGAAAGTAAAGCTAGTTTATTAGTTCATTCATAAAATAGTACGCATTATTTAAAGTTTCATTAAAAACCCAATTACGACCATAAACTACACAGACTAAGATCACGTTTGTGGGGGTATCTTCATACCTAATCTGTGTTCGTAATCATTATCTCACATCAAATCATTTGTATTTTCAGTTTGTACTAAAATTGTATGATTCAGATTGTCAAAGTGAGGTACCGCTATACGTGGTCTAGTAGTACCGCTATAGTGGCGTCTCTTCAACAGTAGAACTTAAATTGCGATTAGAGGTGATGGAAGGGTCACTGGTCATATTAATTGTTTTATTTTTTATTTACACGGGTTTTTTTGGTATAAATGCAAAAAATATCTCCTTCGGCATTTAATATTTTTTGCGTTTTCAACAAACAAAAAATTTTTAACAGTGAAAAGGAAAAGTTGAAAAAACTTTTTGTCTTATGTTGGGAACAAAATGATATTGCTGATATTTATCTCATTTAATAAATTCTAATATTGTTAGACCGGGAATAGAATCCGGGATCCCCATATAATTCGTCTATCACGCAAAATTCAGTTTCGTTTTTCTATAGCAGATAAAGAATATAAGGTATTCTTCAACTGCTATTGCTGATCGTTTAGTGCAACGGGAGCGATTCTGCCTCTCGCACCGCCGGTCTTGGGTTCGAATCCCGGAAAGGAAAGATGTTTGTGTAATTTAAACGTTTGTATCTGTAAAAATTGTATGTAATGTATCTTTCAATCATACAGCCGTTTATGCCGCAAAATTCCGCAAATCCCGTGATTTTAGAATCTTGAAATTTGGCACAAAGCAACGTCTTATAGCACAGATAAAGGAAAAATTGCGTAAAACCGTAAATTTTTAGTTACATCATATAATACAAATATTTTACGGAACGGTGCGCGAGTCCGACTTGCACATGTCCGGTTTTTTTTCTGTCGATGTTTTTCAGAAATATAATTTTGACAAAAAGTGTAATTGCGTCATTGTTACACCAAATGAGCGGTATCATATATGTTTGTCTATCTGTTACCTTAGTATCCATAACACAAGCCTTATAGTGCTTACTTTGGGCTAGGGTAATTGGTGTTAAGAAATATTATTATTAACTACGACCCTTCATATACAAACAAATTTACTTTACACTAAAACCATAGATTATTACCGAAAAACTACAAAATAGTGATCTCTGAACACCTTTAAAAAAATCTCACTATCAAAGATGTTTCCGATTGGCCAGGTGTCTTCGCCTACACACATTATTGCCACTTATGCCACCAAGAGCCTAATTGTCAGCGCAATGGCCTCACGACAGGAAGCGATTTGTAAGTGTGGTACACTACATTGATTTATTATATGGGGCTCCCGTTTTTTTTCATTCGCTAGTTAAATAGTTATGAGATAAAAAAAATACTTAATACAAACTGGTAACCCAAGTAACATAAATTTTATTTATTTGTATTTTATTTGACGAGTTGTTGGTGTTTCGGTTCCTGATTCGAATCCTGGTAGGGACAATATCTGTGTGATATGCTTGCTTATTAAGCATTTGTTCCCGAGTGATGGTTGATGCTACTTACGACGACCGTTTGGTACAACGGTAGCGATTTTGCCTTTCGCACTTGGTTTTGGATTCGAGTCCTAGAATTGACAGGTGTTAGTGTGATGATCACGAGCATTTGTATCTAAGTTCCCATGACTTGTAAATATGATTATTTAATATCCTGTCTATCATATATGTATGTCTATCTATTGCCCTAGTATGCCTAGCAAATAGCCTTACAGTGCTTACTTTGGGCAAGGCTGATTGGTGTAATGTAAGTAGTAATTATTATTATTACTTAAAGTGAATACGTATCAATTGAAAAAGGATTATTTTAAAAACGCACATATTTTCACAAGAGAACTATTCGAGAGGCATAATTCATATACATTGCAGGTTAGGTTAGGTTAGGTTAGATATTTCTTATCCTCTTTCAGCCAGCCTTAAATTATGCCTTATAGAATAGAATGCATTTCAAATTATGCCTAACAATGGGTCACCAAAACATTTTTTGAGTGTACAATTTTTATATATTGATCAAATAATCAAACATATGACTTAATGCAAAATGGCCATTCGCTACGAATTTAAAGTGTCGATAAAAAAGTTCCTTATGCAACTCAGTTAATCCGTTCTAGTATAGGTTAAACACGAACACAGTATTGTTTGAGATTTTAAGGTTATTTCGTGTGCAGATGTTAATTTTACGATACAATTCAATTCGTCAAAGAAATGAATTCTGTGATATGAATAAATTTTTTTTTTTATTATGTGACACCAGTTAGCTTAGCCTAAAGTAAGCACTGTAAGGCTCGTCTTATGGGTATATTAGGGTGACGGATAGACAGACGAATAGACATATATGATGCTAAGATAAATACATATAAAACTAGCTGTATCGGCCACGCGTTGCTGTGATACTATTATTGTAAATGGTAATCAAAAAATGTTTATTTACAAATTAAAATGAAATCAATCCTATGTCCTAAGTTATTGCATTTTTATTATTTTCAATGTTTGGTGGCAAAATAAAGAAAAATCATCAAAATCGGTTTAGTACTTTCGGACTTCATCGCGGTAAAACATTGTGACAGGTAATTTATATGTAAGTATATAGATAAAAAAAAAACTCATGACTCAGAAATAAATTTACGTATTAATCAGACAAATATTTGTCCCTCCCGTATAATTTTGTTTGCAATTAAGAAATAAAAAGGTATAATATTTAATATAAAATGTTTACTTATATATTGGTTGAATACATGAACGAAATTAATATTACAATAATAAAATACTTTACGTAACTTGTAATACTTTATTACTTAATTTTGACAAGTGATTTATTTCAAATTCCTAAGTATGATAGCATTCTTCTTTCGTTGAATTTTTTCATGATGGTCATATGACCATAATAAGTTGTTTTGAATCGTCCAACATATTTACGTACCACTATTTCAATCACCCTAACAAGTAGTTCTACGAAATCTTACGTTACAAACAAGTCCAATAGGTCTTGTCCAAAAAGATGGCGGCGAGTCGGAACACGAAAAAAGTCACAATAGCAAATTAATATTTATTTGCCACGACATGCGGGCGTTTACCGAATTGAAGGAGCGATTCTTAGAGCCCCTTTTGGACCACAATAGACGCCGGAATTGGCCTACTTGCCCCAAATTACCACTATACCGTGTCCCGCATCGCCCCCTGCGGTCTGACATTTTTCGCACAAGAAATCGGAAGTGTCAATTGTACAATAAAATTTACATTACGTTTCTTTAAGGGGAGATAAATGATTTAACCCTTCGAGGTAAGAGTTGACAGTGGTTTGTCAAAATATCGTAATGTAACATGTCATTAGAGGGTACAAACACGCCCACTTCCAAGACAAGTGACGGAACGGAAGTGACGCAAGAAGGTCGCGGGAATTGAATGGGCGCGCACACGGTCTTGCGATTTGGTTTGTCTGTAGTCTTGCGTTCATTTCACAAGTGTTGCCAGAATGTTAGTTTTTAACATTTTATGTAATATTTGTCCTTCTCATGTTACCTCCTTGTTACACGATTCTACATGTTACTTTTATATAACTATTATTAATAAGTATAATAAAATCAAGTTATACAAACTTCTTTTCAAAAATCGAATAATATAATCTTTGATCTAACTTTGTGGACTTTTTAAATATTTTAAATGTTTCGTTTATAAAAATTGGTTTGTTTGCTATCGACTTGTGAGTCCCAACAATAATTGGTATCAAATTTCATATTTTAGATAAGAATTTAGGGAATCAAGAATTTAATAAGATAGTCGAAGGTAAGTACCAGCCAGCACAGCTTTTGCTGAGTTTGGTTTTGTTTTCCAGTTTTAGAGTCTTTTTCTCTATGATATTTCTGACCTTCACACCATTTAGCCTCACCCAAAGTAAGCCTATGACTTATGTTATGGATACTAGGGTAACGGTAAGACATGCATATAATTGATACATAGATATGTAATAGTCATAGAAATATATATAAATACCCGGGTACAAATGCTCGTATTCATGAAACATTTGCCCCTTCCGGGGTCCGAACCCAGGACCGTCGGTGTGAAAGGATCGCTATCGTTGCACCAGACGCTATAAAATAAGATAAAAAATATTATGTTTTTATTCAATTCGAGCATTTACAATGCATTTATTGAACTCCTATATCGTTACTCCTATGACTGTTACTTTTCATATAATGTTACTTATCCCGTGAATATTATGAGTCGTCTCTGGTTACTTTTGACTGTCGGCTACTGGCAACACTGTCTCACGTCGTGTGAATGAACGTACATACTATTATGATTGACGGTTGGAGTGTACGAACGCTTGATAAAGCGACATGTGCCTAATTGAAAGACGTCCGCCAACCGGACGGGTGAATATTAATGGGTTTCGCCATTTAAAAAGTTTGTAATGTTGGTATCACCGCGTTTCAGTCGACCGCTCAAAACACTCGAAAAACGCGTTCGTCACTTCCGAAAAAGTGTAATGAACGTACGTGTCGGAATCGTCGGACGTTTGCGAAAACTGTTTTCGAAATTCGAAATTTGTTGTCAAACTATTTTGAGTTTTATCATTAGCGGGATTAGTTTGATTGTTGGTTATTTATATGGGGTTGTGAAGTATAGGGCGCGGGCAGGTGTGCTCTGCGGCCAGATGTCTTGAACAAATTGCCGTGCCATAAGGTACGAGCGGTGTGGACACACCCTTACCTTTGTTAGGCGCTTGGCGTGTGCCAAGTTTTAATTTTATGCTTGATTATGGGCATCGGGGACGATTAATTAATAGCTACGAGATGAATGGACTACGCCTTAGTTTTCCTTTAGTTGATTAATGACATATTTACATACATAGTTATGAACACAAGAAGTAGCTCAAGAACTTGTGTTATGGAATTCAGAAACAGTGATGTTATTGAATTGGCTGTGGTCTGTCGCGCCAATACAGAAAAGTTCGTTTTCCACATTAACCCAGCCGGGAATCGAACCCGCGAATTCGTAGAGGCTTTACCATGAAAATCGGTTTGTGACCTACGAAAGTCGTTAAATGATGATTTGAATAATAAATTCTAAAAAAATAATGTCGGTCTACCAGATTACGTGGCTGAACAAAACTTTGAAAGGACTTAGTTTTATATTAAATTAGAGGGATATTTTAATATGAGACAATTCTTTTTCTGCAATACTGTTGGTTCATTTATATCTTCGTTTAAGAATAAAAACTTCATAATGAATGTTGTTTTAGTCAACCTTAAGGTAATTTCAAATATTTAGTACATATGATTATTAAGCTGGTCTATGTGATAACATAGTGATGAAATGAAACCTCTGATGGCTATTCCCCAATCTATCTCCGTAAGAGACTGATCCATTTTAGTTCAGTTACTAGAAAACCTATGTCTATAAAAAACACGATTAAACTGACTATTCAAACAATTGAACAAACATATTTAAGAGAAATAAATTAATATATTACTTATAATTTCACTTCACTTGTTTTCAATTTATCCTTTAAGTTTATTTATGATGGTTAAATTAAAAATAGAAGTTGAAATACCCTATCTGGGTCCACAATATCTTGAAATTCAATACAAACAACATTGAAAATAATAAAACAAAGCATAAACAATAAAAGTTATATGACAATATAAAATATTTCTTTATATGCACGGAAGTCACAAATAAAAGCAACGTTGTACATTTCTTATTAAACGCAAGCGACACTACTTATCTACTACCGGTTGAAATCGACATAATTTCTACATCGCAAGCTTTATAAAAGTGATACAAGCAACTATTATAAGTATAAATGTAACAAAAAACAAAACAATGTTCGCAACAGAGCAATCCATTAACAAGAGATAGGAAGTGATAATTCCACGTTGACTCATTGTACGGAAGTCACTCTTAATAAGTCTTTACAATAAACAACATGTCTGGAATAATAGTGACCTATTTGTGACTAGAAACAACCTGAACTATTCCAGCAAAAAAGAGTTATAATACCCGTCGTTCCATTTTTAAATATTTTGAGTTTTTATTATACAAGTAACTAGTTCAAATTTCGAACATGGAATACGAAAGCAAAAAGAAGAATATTTAAAAAAGGAATTATGTATCACTTGTTTAATATCGAAACTATATGAATAAGTACTCTTTGCCTAAAGAAATTACAACAAAAAAATGTCCTAACCAACATAGGAATGGTAAAACAAAACGAAGCTGTCTCAACACGAATCGAAAGGCAATTACTGAGATATGAAACAAGAGAGAGGCAAGCAAAGGCCGTTCAAAAAGCAGAGATAGGCTTTGTCGTGCCTTTGATTACCTGCGCTGGACAGTCGCAGGACAATGCGAGGGAAAAATGGACGAAGGATTTAGTTTTTGTTGACTCCGCTATCGTCGGGTTAAAAAGCGCCTTGAGCGGTAATTAGAGTCGTGTGCTTTTTTAAAAACAGCTCATTTTTATAAAGCACATGTATACGAAGCTGTCTATTCTCTATTTACTCAAACGTTGATTCCCATATCCGAGAAGAATAACCTAACGTCAAATAAAAAATAAACTAATTCCAAATTCAAATCACTTTAACAGTTCATAAGTAAATAAGAAGACGCGTTCGAAATTTGAAATTAACCGCCGTATTCCACGCGTCACATTGTCGCCCTCGCGTGGATGCAACCCCCGCGAAAGGTGCGCGCGAAACATGGGGGTCCAGCCACCCTATTATCTTTAACATTTTGAAGTCTGTTTGCAAGATAAAGGCAAGGGGAGCCGGGGGGTGATTTTCTTTATTCTTCACCCGGATTTATTATTATTTTTTTAGATATTATTACTGCAGCGGCGCGTGCGCACATGTCCCTAAGAGTACGACCCCAAATAGAAGTGCGTAATAATGCTCTTACTCGTTTGTATTTTCTGTATTGTTCAAGGATTACCGGTGGTAACTTTAGTGATCGCTAGATTTGCTCATTATTATTACTTACATTCAAAAAATAACCTCGAAAATTAATCACAGAAGTTATACCAATTGTATTTGAATGTTGTAAAATTATTGCACCTTGCGTAGTAAAGTCACTTCATTCATACAATCTTTTCAAAGGAAACATCGGTGTCAACAAAAAACAATGTTACAATTTCTTTACAAGTTTACGTTATACGCTTATAAAATCCGTTGGATTCTAAATAACGTCTCATAAAGCTTAAATTTCTGCACGAAACCTCTTTGCAAAATATGTTTTGAAAAAGGAATACTATATTCTTATTGCATCGGTACTGATCTTTATGTTCCTAATGTTACAGTCTATTATTCCATTTCTAAGAGCTATACGAAAAAAAACATAAGACGATCTCCCAACCAGCTGATTTTACGGCAGCACCTTACGTAGTAGTAAAACGGTATTCTTTGCTTTTGGATCTTATTTGCTTCGTCCTAAGACATGAAACTCCTTGAAGACAAATTCGTAAGGCTTTCCCATTGGTATTTAAGTTAATCTGAAACTTCTCAGGATGTATTTAGAGATGAGATTTCTTTGGTTATCCAGAGGCACGTGTTTAAAAGATAACATCAATACACATGTTGTTTGATCCGGCGATTTAATGTGTTTTGGTGGGCGTATCGAATGTCTTACACTTTTTTAATTGGAGGCGCTTAAGTTGCACTTTGTCCAGGTGGTGAACTGTCACGGAGGTAAATAGCTTCCGTGACGTAGTTCTGTGTTTTCACTTTTAATATTATCTGTGGTTTTATAAAAAACTCGCCTTTCGTAATCTTTATGTGTGATTATTTCTTTTGTCTATTTTTTTTATTCACAAACAAACTTTTTTATATTTACCTACTTTATGCCTTATGATGTATTTATGAGAAATAAAAATAAATAATAAACAACGGATGGAAAATATGTACATATTAAGAAATCGTAATATACTCGTTTTTATTGATTCAATTAAAAGCTTATAAAAAAGATAAGAGTTCCAAACTTTTATTTATATAATTCGAATTGTTATTATTATATTTAAATGCTTCTGCCGCGCGTACATAAGTACACACACGCTTTATGTTAATTATAATTCAGATATTTATAAGGAGACATGAAACAATTTTCTATAAGCACTATTAAAGAATATTTTTCCGGAAACAAAATGAATAACTATAGTTTTTGTTGGCTGAATGAACACTGTAGGATACAGATGTAGGGTAGTTAACAAAGTTTACCAACTCTTGAGTTAAGTTAACAATAATAAATCGAAATCGAACTGTATCGATCGCGTGTTCGTTCGCCCCTCGGGTTCACCTTTGACCGGCGCGCGCGCAGCTGCCAAGATGGCCGCCCGTCGTTGGGGATGCGCCGATCGATAAACTTGTGAAGTGCTGTCGTCGAAGGTGCAATGAACGAGTGCGCTATGGCGTTTCATAAAAGGCTGAATCTTGAATATTTAAATAAAATATTTGTACGGTCATTTAACCGCACAACAGCATCAATTTGTCAATCAGCACTTTTGTAAATGAAATATTTAATTATAATTTAGTTTGCTTTCCGTCACCGATTCGCATTACTCATTAGCATCAGCATATTAATTGTGGAAACACGTAATAAAAACATCATAATTATCTTCGTCTCGTACTATTGAAGATAGCGGCCCGTCCCGGCTTCGCACGGGTGGACATTTCTTTAATTATTTAATTTTTTTTAGCATTAAATATAGCCTATGTTACTCATCGTGAATGTAGCTTTACAATGGTGAAAGAATTTTTGAAATCGGCTCAGTAGTTTTTGAGTTTTTTTATTACAAACATACAAAAAAACAAATTTTTCATCTTTATAATATTAGGGTAGATATAGCAACCGTTATCGTTAGGGTTACCAACTTTTATTAGAAGAAATAGAGTATATCTGATTTCAAAGGAGGTAAATAAAAAGTACGGCATTATAAAAAAAGAGTATCATTTATTTCAAATTTTTATAAAGGTATTTTTTACAGCAAATAACATTTTTTTATTTCGTTTTAAAAAAAGTTGTATGACTCCAAACATTCTAACTCTAGGTTTACATATACATAGATCAGGAGCTCATTTTTAATCAATTTCAATGAAGCCCTGTTTCTCTTCACATTCATGATCCAAAAAGACTCTCTCAGTAAACCTGAAGTGGTGGGAACAGAGAGTATACAGCTAATTTTTTTAAAAATAAAAAAATTCGTTAGGGCACTGATTGACATTAGTGGCTGCGTTCAGAAACTTCCGAGTGTGGCTTGGGTTGTAGGGATTCCTAACTTGGGAATACCAGCATATTAAAAGTAAATAGTTGACTTTTTGTTTACGATAATCATATATGCGAGACTGGCACTAGTATATTAAACGTTGTCTAAAAAAGAGTATTTTAGCGTCCTCTATTAGTATTATAGATTAAAGAGTACGTCTACACGATATAGAGTACAATACTCTATTTTAGAGTACGGTTGGCAACCCTAGTTATCGTTAACACTTAAGGTGTGTTGGTTTAGCAAAGACTCATACAATATTACAATAAATAATTTCAATCGGTGATATAATAAAAAAAACACGATAGGCACGTAATCTTTTGCAGGCATTAGGTGTAATATTTTCTGTTAAGAGATAGTGGATAGTATTAGTATAGTAGTTTATGATACTGTTGCATAATAAGGGTTCTTATAACATGAGTGTGTTTTAAAAAAACGAGCCGTAGGCGAGTTTTTTTATAGCATCACACGAGTGTTATAAGACCAAGTTATGTACAGTGTCATACACTACTTTATCTACTCTCATACTATAATATGTAAAACAATATTGCAAATAAAACGCTGAATATAACAACAAATTTATTTAAATGTCAAATGTTGGCGCCAAGGTGCAAACATCAATTGCGCATGCGTGTTGCGTCGGTCGTCGAGGACTCGTTCATTGAAACCTTTTTAAAGTAGAGGTTCAACCTCCTTGGTCCAGCTGGAGGTTGTATAGGTGTATCGTTATGATAAAAAAGTTATATTATGTTACAGGTGTCCATACAAGACCTGTATCGTAATTTTTTTTTTATTTTTTTTGGCCTGTACGTAATGTTTGTCATAAGCATTTTGTTTTCAGTTTTAGAATCTTTGTATTATAGTATTAGAGTAGATAAATTTAATTAACGTACTTTGTCAACATAACAGAACTACATGAAATTATAGCTGGTTAGAAAAACAGTACCGATGTCTGAAAGGTATCGGGCATGTACCGAATTCGTGCCCTTGTTGTGTATGAAACATATTTCTGTTCAAAAAGTTTTTTTGATAAAATTATAATAATAGAAAAATACTAGAAAAAAGTCGATTGGGTCACAAGTGAATTCTAGGGCGGGAAACTATTTTCTATTATTATAATTTTATCTTATAAGATCGCATTGAAAAATAAAAAATAAAAATTATAAAAAAAATGATTTTTGGTTAAATTTATTTTAAGTATGTAAAAAAAAAATTTCTCTTGTACAGGTCAAATAAATGCAAGCAGCAGGCAAAGTTAGTGTGAAAATAAAAAAGTTTAGTTGTCTAAGGTTAATAACAAAATACGTCTATACGTATTTTGTTATTAAAACTTAGAAATTTTTCACGCAACACGAGGAAGGTCTGTTTTAAAATTCAATGCTGGCACTAATTAAAAAAAATGTTTTAGATCATCGGTTGAAATATCCGATTTTATCTAAGCGGATCGAGTTTGGATGTTGGGTCACTCGAAACAAACATTTAGCTTACAAAAAAAAACAAATAAATGGCGAAAGAGTATACATCTATATCTTTCACAGATAACATCATTAATTTTCTTTTAATCGCCAAACAAAAGACGATCGGCAACAGGAACCCGATACGGATTGACGTCAAAACAAAATGCACGCGAAAAAAATGAACATCGTCCATCAAATGCGGAACATCTTTGGCAAAAAGTCGAATGTACACACGCCCGCGCAGATGCGATCGCGCAAATTCAAATTTAGAAGCACATCTTTAATATCCCACCCCTGTATCGCTTATAGTTCGACAAAGTGGTATCCCGACGGGCGATACTGGTACTAATGTTATCATAAAGTAGATTGTAGGTGAATTGTCTACACTAGCGCCATTGCCAAAGAGTCACAAAAGTTGGTGCACTAAACGATATATCAATGCAAATTTTAAGCGATATTGATTTCACATCTGTCATACGATCGCAACCTGTAAAGAGTACCAATTTGCATATATTTAATAACTTTTGATTGATTTTTTATTGATTTCATGTTCTTATTAAAAAGTCATTTCATCTAACATAATAACATAATCTTGTCGAACAGAAAAATCTTTATTTTTTCCATCTCGTAAACAGTTTCAGATTATAAAATAAGACAAACAATATTATAATCTTTTTTATTATATTTTAAGTAACTATTTACTTAATACTTAACAATACTAAATTTAATAATATAAAATATGTAATTTCGATAAGACATTAAAATATTTAAAAATATCTTTACACGTGGTCATGTTCGATTTCTTTAAACTTATTTTCCTATAGTAGTCCTACATTTTAATTTGTATAATACATATTTATGCATTTTTTTATACTATATTGTTTAATAATGGTAACTCTTTTGGCTTTTGTACAAAAAATCTGTTTTATTAACAACTAGCTTTTACCCGCGGCTTCGCCCACATTTTTTTTCAATAAAAAGTATCCTATGTTTCTTCTAATACCTCCAAAAATATATATACAAAGGTTCATGATGATTGGTTTAGTAGATTTTGCGTGAAAGCATAAAAAACATACTTACATTCACATTTATAATATTGGTAGGGATATCTCATTTCATGCTGTATGTTCCCTAATAAATAAATAAATAAATATTGACTCCAGTTTTTATTTCTATTCTTCTATTCGACACGATTTCAAATGACTACTAAACAGATAAAACTGTTTTTAAGTACAAACCAGTATCTGATTAAAATCATTTCCTTACGAATAAATACTTAGATCCTCATTCTATTTTTTCACTTTTGAAGTGAAAACTTCTTTAGCATCGTTGTGATTCGAAAGTAGATGTAACGAAAAAGCGACAGTTAAAATAGACAGACATAAATTCATAAGATTTCACGTAGGAGAAAATGAGATAGGAAGCATTATGTACGTGTGGTAATACGAGTTTGTGTGCGCATGCGTAGTACAAAGCTTGAGAGAAGGCATCACAACAACCGTGGTATTTTTTATACGTGTACGTATTATTTTTGAAGGTTTCACTTCCACCACGTGTGAATCGCACAAATGCTTTTTTGTCTATGTTAATTTATTCATTTAATAAGTATTTAATGAGAAACTTAAATAAGATACAATTAAAAAATAAAGAAGTATGAACCTAAACTAAAATATGCTTTTTATTTCAATGAAATAATTAACAAACTTAAAAACAATACTCTAGACACAAAAATAAACTAAATAAAAAATATCCCCTAAATCTTTACTGGTAGGTAATGTGCCCAGAAGACTGATAGAGGTACCTCTAACTTATTTACTTATCATAAGGGTAGATAATCGATATATTTTTTTAATTATTTTTATATAAATCAGTAATAACAATACCGCAAGGTGTGTCATATTTCTAAGGGCGTCGGCACGCGACTTTATGACTCGCAGCACATCTAAAGGTGCAAAAGACCCTTTCTACTTTCTATTATTATATTTCTAACCCTATTTTCGATAAGCAAACAATATGCCATGACCGTAATCTTAAACATGCACTACCAATTATAGGGTACGAACGAATTCGATTTGAAATGTAGGTTATAATTATTTGAACTGTGTAAATTACATATAAATAAAATTGGAGTGTTGAAATAACCGTTTTTTACTACATGCATATGAATATAATATACGGTAGGTACATAAACCAAAATCACATTTTTTACAATTTATGTCTGTCTGTTTGTTCCGACTAATCTCTGAAATAGCTGTATGCATTTTGACAGAACTTTTTTTTGACAGGTAGCTGATGTAATAAGGAGTAATTTAGGCTACTTTTATTTTAGAAAAAATATTTTATTTTATAAAAAATCTTCTATTTTAGAAAAATAAAGTAATGTTCCAATGTTCCACGCGGTCGCTAGTTGATCTATATAAATAAAAATATTTTTAGTGACGACGACTGTCCTAGGTTCGAGTATCAAAGGGCATATATTTATGTGATGAATACGAGCTTATAAACCTGAGTCATAGGTATTTTTAGGTATATATTTCTATTACATATATGTATTTAATGTTTGTCTATCCGTTACCCTAGTATCCATTACACAAGCCTCACAGTGCTAACTTTAAGCTCGGCTAATAGTAAGAAATATTCTTATTATTATACTAATAAGATCTCTATGGCAAAAATCTCCTTTGGGCTAAGCTTTTAGGTGTGAAATAAATAATAATAATTATCTTAATATATATAAATTACGTGTCACGTTGTTTGTCCGCGATGGACTCCTAAACTACTTAACCGATTTTAATCAAACTTCTTAACTATCTGTTATTTAATCTAACTTAAAATATAGGTTAGGTTTTATTTCAATTTATAACACTGCAACGCGTGGCTGGGTCAGCTAGTTATAAAATAAGTAAGATATCTATGGCAAAAAACTCTCATTCTACGTAGCCTCTCAATCACCATGAGATGGGGGTGTACCATATGCGCAAGGTGGCTGCACAAAGGAAGAACTCTTTCATACCAAAAAGGTGCAAATTTTGGAGTAGGTCATGTTAAAAGTAGATTTTTTTCTATCTTGTCTATGGAGTTTTGCGTACCGTGACACGTGTTTGCTGCACCTTGAGGTATGCTTTTAAAGATTAAAAGATTTGATCAATTTATTATTAAATAATTACTATTGTGTGATATTTACTTTAATAAAAAAAAATACTGAAATAAAATATAATTTATGTAGAAAAATCCAACAAAATTGTCACTTTATTGACATGGTTAGGTGTAAATATTGTTATTAAATGCAAATAAATAAAATATTACGTTTATTTAGTATATTATGTTCACAATTTGTCATCAAAACTTGCTATGATATTGGATTAGGTATGGTAAACGGAAATAAATAAAATTTGCCATTTTTTTATGTTTTATATTTATGATTATCTTTAAATTTTAATCGATATACTTTTCAAAGTTTATCAAGAAAAAAACATTCAAATTTGAACCCTAAAGCGATAGAAAGAGTAAGTTTTATTAGAGTGGTATTTGGCGTTTTATCCCACACGCCATCTGTTTGATTTCTCTTGATACGCTACGCTAAATTTTGTACAACCCTTAAATGTTTTTTTAATGTGACGATCAGGCATTTGATTAATAGTAAAATGCCAAAACAATGTTTAATTCAATTAAATGTTTTTTTTAAATATTTACTAACACAAATTTTATAAGAAAAAATCTGTTTTCAAGATCAATAATTTTAGAGTTATTATTTGCTAATTTTGTTGAAATATATTAACATTTAGAGGGTACGTGAAACTCTTTTTGATGTGAATAACACACGCAAGTTGATTTCTGTTCGTGTAATAATTACTTAAGATACTCATTTGTTTTTTTATAATCAACTGTTTTGTAACTGAAAACTAGATAAATGTATATTCTAAATAAAAACTGTAGGCTTTTACAACACCCTTAAGTGTGAATGTATGAAGTAATGATTTATACGATTGCCCTAAGCTCAACCAGACCGGTGTGTGCTATAACTAGCACTGAGTTAATCAAGACGACCAAATCTTGGAGACGAATCGACTGAATGTGTTTTTAATTTAAGGTTATATTTAATACAGTCAAACTAGTTATATAAAAAAAAAGAAACCAAAGCGTGATACAGAAAGGCACAACGCCATCTGTTGTTACATTTAAACAGTTATTGTTATTCTTCTCTGCCGGACACCGTACTGCACCCAAAGAAAGTAAATGTTGTTCATTATAAGTTCATTTCTTCAAATTATTAATAAAGAATTGATATTTCCAATTAACATATATTCAGTATTTGAATTATTTATATAATGCTTTCAATGACGCCGACATCAAACGTAGGCGCAATAATATCTATAGAGTGTGCGTATGCTATCAAAGGGCCCAACCACTATATTCGATTTGATAAGCCCCAAATTCCCACTAGAGCACAAAGATTTGTTCCTAGAATGCTACGTGAGCCTATTCAAATAAGGAAACATCCTAATTTCAATAGAGATGAAGGTTGGAGCGTTCCACCTGCTTCGGATCTCATAATAAATAAATAAATATCTCCAAAGACACACTGCAAGATCTGGTGATGTAGTTAGCTCTATTTGAAAATAATAAAAGTAAGATGGAGGTACCCCTGTCCGATTTTCTTTCGCCAGTTCTTCTAGAAGCCTCCCAATTTTGAACTGCTGGTAGACTCAGTAGTTTAAAGTAATCTTAGACACAATAAAATAGCATTATAAAATACAAAATAAAACAATTTTGATTTGTATAAATTGTTACTCATTCTGTTATCAAGGCTTAGGAGTCGATATTTCAGGTTTAAATATAAAATATGAGCTAATATCCGATAAAAAGTTGTTTTATTTAAATGTGATTTCAATTTCAAACTTAATATTATGCTATTAAAGATTAAATTTATATCTTAAAACAAATTCTACAAAATGTTTTGCACATTCTTGTATATGAAAGGTATTCTTCATAATATTTATCATATTCCCTTTATTTATAAAAGATATTAAGCTTTACTTAAGTGTAGGAAGTATCTTTATAAGTTATTGAAACAAATAATCGAAATAATAGGAAGAAAGCCCTTAACAAATGGACAATAAATGTGAAATCACAGCGCCCCTTTCAATTAAACTGCATACATTCATTATCTCATGGTGCAAGTTAAAAATGCGAGCGACTACATGTTTCTGTAATTTTAGACCAAAATATTTTTTACCGTTTTATGTTGCCTTTGCTACAACGGTATGCTCGAATCTTGCAGAGTTTTTTTTAATAGTTTTTATATCTTATCTCTATTCTTTGTAAATTTGGTACCTACTGGTAAAGGAACTGTTTAAAACTTCATTTTTCTACCTTATTTTGTTATTAATATTGACTAAATATATATTATCACTTTCAATAACAAACAATAAAATACAAACACTAAGGTTATGATGTTTGTCTACTTAAATTTAAGTGAATTCAGAAAAAAAATTAAAAGCATTTATTAATAACCGGAGTAATTTGTGTAATGATATATCAATATTTACGGACCTTTTCAGGTTACAAATAAAAAAAATATATTTGTACTATTTAATGTGTAAATTTCCAAAATAAAAAAAAAATCTTAATGACTAAACTACGTTGAATTAATGGTTGAAATTAAACTCCATAATACTACATTTATTACAATATTATAGTAAGTATTTTAACACGCTAAAACCTCTGTTTCATCTAAGATAAAAAAGTATGGACCAGATATGTAACAGTTAAAATAAAAAGTTTTTGATGAGAAAATTTAAAGTTTTTCTTTTGTAACTTTTTTTGCTAGACAGAGTGCATTTAAAACAAGCCTTCCTTATTCGATTATATATCATATCTCTATATAAAATATTCATGAATAAATAAAATTGTCCATCTCATTAAGTCCATGACTCGCACCAATCTCCCCTCGTGCAAGACAGGAAGCGGTGCAACTCGACAAAAGAGATGAGCGGGAAACATATAATTATACTATCGCATATCGGAACTGGAGCTCCGCCTCGGCACTCGTTCCACTTGTCGCTTCCTCTCCTGAATGGAGATAACAGGTGGAGTTAAAGAATATCAACCTGTATCTGACGAATCACGTTACATATGTGGGGAGATATTCATATTCAAAATATTATATTAATACGTTAGTTCACAAATTCATAAGTGTAGATTTCAAAATTGTATAGTGTTCCACACAACTCATGAAAACGATAAAGGATTTGATATATGTAAAAGGTTTATTGATAAAGGATAAATAATTTATATAATCAACTGAACTAATTTATATAACCAACTAATATTGCATACAAACGAAATTAATATAATTATAAAATAAAATACGTTTGATCGAGGAAATACTGATAGGGTGTTAAGTACGGTTATTAACCGTACAAAAATAATTAACAATAAACTTTTGCTCGAAGAAAATGGGTAACCAAAATTTATCTTGATAGCTATCTGTAATCATATTAATAATTCTAATAGTGGTCTTCTTAGCTATAAGACTTTGTCAATTGAAAAGTGTGTGAGGTATTGTCTTAATAATCTTGCTTTTTACATAATAATAAATAAACGTATATGTGTATACCGTACCGCTAAAGAGTGGGACTCTGATTCTGCGTTTCCTGATAAATACAATTAAGGGGTCTTCAAGTCACGAGTGAATAGATATCTTCTGGGCAGGTGTGTAACATCCTGAGTCGCATCGTCGCTTACCCAGGTGAGATAGCGGTCAAGCGCTTACCTATTCACGATAAAAAATAGCTTAACTTATACATTTCTTGTTAACACAATAGCATTTTTTTATAATATGTGTATTTATCTATAATAATCTCGAGATTCAAGTATTAATAACTTAATTTGTATTCATAATTGAAAACAAAAATATTTAAGATTGTTTATCTATTCATCTGAAGCTAAGACTAAGCTCATACTGTACTTACAGACATTATATAGTCTCAAAGTGTTTATTTAACTCCATGCAAACGATATATGATAACAAGCGCATTTCCCGCGTTTCCCCTGGACAATGGAGGGTCGGTCGCATTCTCATATACGTCCCCACGGTTCCAATGCTGTGTAATAAAATTATTGCACCTGATCCTTTAGACGTATAGACAGCAAAACAATGCTACAATAATGATTCTTTTCTTCATTTATTATTTATTTAGAAATTATGTAAAGTTTCCTTATATTTGTGACTAAATATTTACTTTTAAATCAAAAGTGGAGCCATTCAAAATAAAAATTAATAAATAAATACATGTACGAAATAAATTGTCACTGTCTTTCGATGTTTTTATAATTACTGACGTCACAAAAATACTGTAAATATTAATTATTACGTAAAATAAATAATAATAATCAAGAAAATATCTTACATTAAGTAATATTATGACATTTAACAAATAAAAACTAATTTAAGAGACAAAAGAATCATCTTTCCTATGATACTTTTAATATTAAAACAAGAAACGAGTAATGGACCAACAGGCAGTACCGTATTCTTCGGTGCGTGACTCGGAGGAACCGGAAGCGGCGCCATGTTATTGTTGCGCCCGCTTCCGTGCGCTATGGCCGCCCGTTTCCGCCCGCGCTTATCACTTACCCTATCGCGATCTTGTTAACACGTGCTACGTGATTTCTTGATTAATTCTTTTGTTGAATTACCTTTATTTTCACGGTTAAGGTGGTATTCAGTTAATATTGTTTTATGTTTGATTTATATGTAAATGGTTTGTTTATATTTAATTATTATGCTTTATATTATAATACTATTGTTTTAGCTTTAGTACATCGTTTTTTAAATTTTGTATAATAATAAGGTAACGGGTAGACATAAAAAAAAATAAATAAACGAGATAAAATTAATCTTCATATATGTATATCCGTAACATATACTCATATCTCAAGTATAAATGCTCGTGATCATCACATAAACGTCTATACTTATTGGAATTCGAACCCAGGACGTAACTCCCGCTAGGCCAAGTTTGTAGATAAATATAATACACAACTTTTGTTTCTTATAATATAAAATACCTTGTAATTATTTATCAAAAGAATATAGTATTAAATATTTTAGTTATATCTCTTTGACTAGTTATTTATTTCTGTATATTCCTGTTTTGATAATATGAATATAAATATTTTTTGTATATTCTATTAACACTTTAATTTTTATTGCCATAATTTCAAAGTTCTGCATAATTTTTAGCTTAATATTAAGTAGAAATTACTTGAAAATTATTTATTTTCTGGATATATCATATACGGTTAACGTCTGAAAAAACCTGAAAAATATTTAATTGCCCGATTTAGCAGTACAGAACAGTAATGAATCAGAGGAAACAAATATCTCTTACATCTCTTAATGCATGTTTTTATTTACCGAAGTATTAACAACTTACTAAACTTCGTATTAAATACGTTAATTTTTATTGCCCACACAATTTTTTTTATATATAAATTCACACAAAGATGTAAATCAATTTAATATTCTTGGAATTATTTTCATTTAATAATTGTAAAATTAGAAATCAGTCGTTAGAAACTATTCATAAAAGAATTGAAGAGCGAAGGTTTGTAATAAAATTATTGACATTGTATCATAATAACTTAAAAATATGTAAATAACTAGAAGTTAAAAAAACAAAACCTTTAAATAACTCGCATAAAAATAAACAGAAATTCGATGTCCCCTCATTAATTCAGATACCCTCAAAATAACAATACATTCCAATTCAAATCCGCTTTGAAAAGATGGAAAAATCATTCGATTACTCGGAGACAAAAAATGGAATCGCCATAGATTCCCATGTATCATGTCCTGATATAATGAACACGGGCCACTCAGACAGACAAAATAAAATACCATCGTTAGAAGTGCAAAAAGAAAGAAAAATACGTCCCTAAAAATACAACATCGGTACAAACTTGCTTACTCAATTAATCGATTCAATCCTTAATCGAATGGGCAAGTTCAATTCTTTGTTTGATTATTTTGTTTTTTTTTTTCATGCTGGCTGGTTGTTAGTTTGTTTTTCGAAGAATATATAAAGCAGTTTTGCATGTAAATCAAAAAAGGTTGTGAAAGGTTAGCTAACCTTTTTTCATTAAGTCTTTCAAGTGTCATATAAAAAAGTAAGCGCTTTTACAGCTTTAGCTTTGGTAGTTATTTTTATAGAATACTCGTATTAGTTGGATACCATATTGGGTACTTTTTTTTTTTATATTCACATCAATAAGCCTATCCCAAAGTAAGCACTATAAGGCTTGTGTTATACATACTAGGGTAATGGATAGACATACATATATTATACCTATGTAATATGTAATATTCATAGAAATTTGTAAAATATCCATAAAACTTCAGGTACAAATGCTCGTAATCTTCGCACAAACGTCTGCCTCTACCGGGATTCCAACTTAGTATTACCCTCGTAATACGAAAAGAAGATTTGATTGTATTGTTTTTTCTCGTTTTATTTGCATTCAATAATTGTAGCTTGTTATGAAATGATTAATTAATATAATATATATAACAATGTAGTAGATAAGGTGTGCAAGGATCGAAGCAAATGAAACTAAAAGAAATATATATTTTTATCTTGATTTTTTTTTTGTAAATATGACTCAATTAGTCAAACTTACCTAATAAAACTGATTAATCTTTGATTTAAAAACAGATTTTTTTTATTATTTAATGCAGTTATTACTCCATTTTAAAAACTATATATGCTAGGTACATCTACCACTATAGAATTTCCTTTTCCTCCTTTTTCTTTCCTTTCCTTTTTTTATTATTGAAATATAAGAAACTGCATTTTTTTATGACGTAAAACGTAAATCTCCAAGTGCTGAACCAACCTTAATTATTAAAACATCGAGAAAGCATCTCATAATTGTTGCTTAATTAATTACCCTTTCGTCATCATAATAAAAGTGTAATCTAAACCGAAATAGGTTACACAAAGCGTATCCGTAACTCCGAAGGCTTAAGCGCTGGCTAAGCTACGCTGGAGCATGGCGGCTCAAGCCAGCCGTGGCTCCACCGAGCCAACCGGCTAATGCTCGCATCTGCGACGTAATGAGCTACTCAAGTACCCGGTAACTTGTTTACATTGTTTCTTTATTATGTTTTTTAACCGGGCTCTCTCCTATGTAACTCAGGGATTTTTTATTCCTCTTTCCACCGCAATAAAACTGAGTCTTTGTCTTTGAGAGATTTGATTTTTAATTAGTTGTGTTCCGCTTTGAGCGATGTGTGGAAGATTCCGGCATCTTTTTACTGGCGTATTGTTTTAGTGTGATCTTTTAAAGTGATGCTGTGCGAAAGAAAAAGAAATAGGAGTGACTGTAGTCTGTTTTCGTGTTTTACGTTTTTTGGGACATAGTGAAAAGTTCTTTTTCTGGTGCGTTATTAGAGCTTTATGAGTAATATCAACCAAATATTTGTATTAGATATCAATATGTCTTTCATTTTATAGTTATGTAAATCTGTTTTTGAAGATGAACACAGTTATGAAGATATATCTTTTAGCAAGTACTTATATCTTAGATATAGAGTTCTTACACTTCCTCTCCAATATCATATTTATATAATACTAGCGGCCCGTCTCGGCTTCGCACGGGTGGACAATATTCTTTAATTTTTTTCTAGCATTAAATATAGCCTATGGTACTTAAAATGAATGTAGCTCTCCAATGGTGAAAGAATTTTTGAAATCGGCTTAGAAGTTTTTGAGTTTATTCATTTCAAACATACAAAAATACAAATCTTTCCTCTTTTTAATATGAGTGTAGATGTAGATTAATTTTCATAATATAATTCAATCTTTGTCATGTATTGAGTATATATGTCAAATAAATCAACAAAACAACGACAACATCTTTAACACCTGGTTTTCTTAGTAAATAAATAATTTTAATTACTTTTCTCATTAGAACTCTGGTGCGTTTTTCACGGTATGCAAAATCAAAATGAGAAAATTATCTTAACCTTGTAATATTATTGACTGAAATAATTTTGACCAGCGTTTGATCATCGATTGTGATGCGCTAAAAGGTCCTGGGTTTAAACCCTGTATTTGATAAGCATCCTGTAGTCTAAGTAAGGGTCCAAATCATTATGTTTTATCTGTCTAGGTAATTCAGTATACTAAGAGAGAAGATTTTTATAATTTAGAAGTAGTGTGATTTATCAAAATCTTTCTCCGCGATCGATTGACTCGTATACTTGTTCAAGGTAATGCCAGTCCGAGGTTCGATCCCGGGCCGGGTCAAGGTCGAAAACAAACTTTTCTTTATTAAAAAAAATTTATAAATCTTATAAAAATATTAATAGTAATAGTTTTGTTACAATCACACTAATTAGCCTAGCCCAAATAAAACATGGTAAGGCTTGTGTTATGGATACTAGGGTAACGGATAGACATACGTATATGATACAAGGATATCCCTACTAATATTATAAATGTGAATGTAAGTTTGTTTGTTATGCTTTCACGCAAAAACTACTAAGCCGATCATCATGAAACATCGTACATTTATTCTTGGAGGTATTAGAAGTAACATAGGATACGTTTTAATGAAAAAAAAATGCGGGCGTAGCCGCGGGTAAAAGCTAGTGTAAGATACCTATGACTCGGGTAAAAATGCTCGTATTCATCACACAAACATCTGACCTTTCCAGGACTTGAACCCAGGCCGTCGATGCGAAAAGCAGGATCGCTACCGTTGCACCGAACAGTCATTTATAATAAGCCTCGCATCGTGAGATAAAATATTTCTACATGAAACTGAGACCGGAATATAATATTATTAATGCCGGAGTTATCACAATAACAAATCGATTAGCCGTCCTCACCAATAGGAATCCGCGATGCTACAAAAGTTGCTACACAAAGCGGCTAATCTAGCCGTATGTGCGTGGCCTCATTCTGCACAATGTCTGCTGCTGATTAAGAGGATTGTCTCCATCGCTCCTCTGATATTAAAAGTCTTGCTCAGCGGCTGAGCCGCACTGCGCACAATTGCACAATTTGTGCTAGATAATGCGCGAAATGCTGCAGCGAGAAAGTTTCGAGAGCGCGTTTTGTTTTCTATTATGCCTTTTTTGTAACGGGCCTTTTATGATCTCTGGTTGTGCTGTGACGTCATTTCCGTTTTGTTTAGGACAGGCAAAGTTAGGCTGCACGGTTTTTTAATCACACCTATCGTTTGTGCGTGCTTATTAGTATTTGTGCGTATTGTTTTGTTTTCAGGGCTACCGACAGTGAAATAAACTACTACTGGATTGATGAGGCATTTAATTTTGTTTTTTTTTTTTTATTGTAAATAAGTAGGCGTTTGATGCGATCTAGGATCTACCTATTCACTCGTGACTTGATGACCCCTAAATTGTATTTATCAGGAAACAAATACAGATTCAGGCAAAGAGTTCAACTTAGCGATACATATCATAAAATTAGAACTCAGAAATTTTTTTATCTGATTGTCATACATGTGCTAATAGGGTCTACCTTTTTTCGCAGAAATTTAAAATTCATAATTTTAGAATGCATACCGATCATTTGCCATAATTTGAAATAGCTTGCTGGCTGGTAATGAATAAAAAATACTTAACCTAACCAAACCTGCAATGTATATTAATTTATGCCTTTTGATTCGTATGCCAAGTGACTTTTTGCGCAACAAGATTCTGCCAGATAAAGGGTACCCATGCTACTTTCACATATTTAATTATTTGTATAAATATATAACTATAACTACTGAGTCTATCACCAGTTCAATATAATAAAATACATTTTTTTTATTTATATAAATTTTTAACAATTAGGAAAGTGCCTGATTAATATATTGTGAAGGTATATGACGGCTATTACCTTAGTCATTCTGTTATCATTGCTCCTACGAAGTAGTCGAAACTTCAGGATCAAATATGCGTGAATATCCGATATATTTTATTTAAAAAACCTAAGGTAAGTTTAATATTTTCTTGTAATGTTTTCTTTAGTCATGAAAATCTAGCAGTTAGGTAAATGCTTAAATAAATAAAACTATAATCAATATGTTTTTTAGATCTTGTACTGAATCAGGAGAATATTTGAAGATAGATCGTGTTGTGATAAATAGAGAGTAACATTTATAGGGTGTAATCTCATTGAGGGAATTAGAAAGTAAAATGGGAGAGATTCAATTTTAGATAAAGTACATTATGGATCCAGTGAAAGCTTTTGGTCAAAAAAAATTTTTATTTGTCCAACTCATCATAGATTTTAATATAATAGTAAAGTATTATATGAAGCTCTTCATATAATATAAGGAAATTAATTTGAATTTATACGATTTAAATTCTCAAACATTCAAAAGTTATGGTTAATTTAATATATTTACTAGCGACCCGCCCCGGCTTCGCACGGATGCAATGCTCTACTATATTGTGCATGTATTATAGATATAAACCTTCCTCTTGAATTACTCTATCTATTAAAAAAAACCGCATAAAAATCCGTTGCGTAGTTTTAAAGATTTACGCATACATAGGGATATAGGGACAGAGAAAGCGACTTTGTTTTATACTATGTAGTGATTTATTATTAAGCTTTTACGATTTAGTTTCACCGTCGAGTACGGAGTTATGTCCAGAAATTTTACAATAATATTAAGAATAATTCTTACATTCATACCAATTTATCTGTAAGGCTTGTGTTATGGATACTAGGGTAACATATAGATATACATATATGATTCATAAGATATTTAATGTTTATAGAAATACATATAATACCCATGACTGAGGTACAAATGCTCGTATTCATCATACATACATCTGCCCCTTTCGGGATTCGAACCCAGAATCATCGGTGCGAAAGACAAGATCGCTACCGTTGCATTGTCGTCTTTAATCAGATAAAATAAATATATAAGCTTTTTAGCAATGAGTATGGATTGAGTTAAATATATTTTGACAATTAAAAGGCTAACTGTTATAAATAGTGAAAGTGTTGCATTTACTCTTAGTAGTAATTTTTATTTGATATCTAATATGGTAATAATTTAATAAATAGTGAATTAAAAAGCTAATGCTGAATATTTGTACGTAGATATATCAAAATTTTGGACAATTTATTCTAAAATCAAATGTAACCATTTCTTTACAAATAAACAATTTATTATTATTATTATTATGGTTTTTTACTCAGCTTTTAATGCTGGTATTTATATTCATTACTAGCGGCCCGTCCCGGCTTCGCACGGATGTATAAATTTTTTTAATTTTTTTCTAGCATTAAATATAGCCTATGTTACTCAGCGTGAACGTAACTCTCCAATGGTGAAAAAATTTTTGAAATCGGCTAAGTAGTTTTTGAGTTTATTCATTGCAAACATACAAAAATACAAACCAAGTAATGCACTATATTATTTTATAAAATCATATGTCTTTAACCAATATTACACATATTTTTTTGATGGCTAAAAAATAATGATTAACTATATAAATTCACAATATCAAGGGGTAAAGTTTATATAAAACATTGACAAAGACGTGTTTTAGACAAGATTTTTCATCAATATTTTAGATAATTCCTTAATATTTAATTTTCGTAATAGGTATTCAATAGTGCGACATTACTTACTAGAATAAATGACGTAAATGAATATTTTTAGAATTTTATCACTCATTGTTTGTATTAGTGTTATAAATAATCCTCAATTAATTTTCTAGCGTTTTGAATTTAACTGTGAGTCAGCAAGAAAATCTTTTAATAAATAAATAAATCTTGCAAAATTAAAGCCGGGAAGCTTATGAAAGCAATGATAAAACACTTGTAGAGTGCGAATAGCCTCTGTTCCCCTCCAAGGACCACCGGCCTTAAGGAGGAAATCTTCAGACACTTAAACAACCCATTTCTCAGGGTTGCCACATTGAAACTAAAAATTATCCTGTATAGATTTATTTTCGTATTTACTTTATCTCTTATCTTAATATATATAAATTACGTGTCACGTTGTTTGTCCACGATGAACTCCTAAACTACTTAACCGATTTTGATCAAACTTTGTAACTATCAGTTATTTGATCTAACTTAAAAGATAGGATAGGTTTTATTTTAATTTATAACACAGCAACGCGTGGCTAAGTCAGCTAGATATATATAAAAAGGGATGCTGAGATGGTTTGCACATGTAGAGATGGACGAAAGAAGATTATCGGGACAAATATATGAGGCAAACTTTCAGGGACCAAATAGAGGATGTCCTGAAAAAAGGTTCATGTCTAAAGTAACTTTTGCTGACGAGCCTTTTCAAGGCTGATGTATGAATAATTAAAAAAATAAGTTTTTGAATGCTCAAATAACGGAAATCCCATCTTATAAATACGGAACTGAGTTTGTTTGCCTTAACTACTCAAGCGATTATCATGAAATTTTGCATATTGTTACGGGTACTGAAAGGAACATAGAGTCCTATACATTCAGAATAAAGTACTGAAATGAAATGAAAATAACTTTATTAAAATGTACAATAAATAAGTTGTTTTGAATCGTCCAACTTTTTTACCTAACCCATTCAGGACGTCTTTCAACTGATGAGAAGAGCAAGAAACACGTCAGCTTTAACAGAAGTAACGACATTTACAATGTAATACGTTGTCACCATACATAATCTACAAAAAAAAACCAAATTATTTTGTAATTACAATATTAGTGTAATGATATAATTATTTCGTTGATTACAACAAAGTCAACAAGTATCTCTTTTAAGTAAGTATCTCTAAACATTGCAATAACATACAGGGAATAAAAGACAAATTTAAGAAAACAACAAAATGTATGTTTTTGTATAGAAAAATAAATTTTAATCGGTACTCCTCATTTACGCGGGCAAAGTTTTAAAATGTTATTATGATAAATATTGTAAAAAATACATTCGGTTTTTAACTAAAAGTCTAACCCCATTATAAAACTTAGTTTTTTTAAACTATTGCTGTCTTTGTCATATTTTTAGCAGACAAAAGATTTTAGAGAGGAAAAGGATTCAGAAAAAAAATATTAGATTGAAGTATGTTATCCACGACAGTCATCGATTAATTTAGGTAATGAAAATTTCATGTTAAAAAGAAATGTGATTTGATTAAGATATAAAATTAGTGATTGTGATGATTAGCCTCCATATATGAACACACTAACAAAAACAGCTTTATCTCTGTATTGTTTTAAAATATATATATGTGTGTGTGATAGGTTTCCATAACCAATTGTAGATATCCTTCTTTTTCAATTATCAATTTACATATTTCCATGAGTACTACAAACAGAAATGACTTTCTTATAACTTGATAATGTTATAACTTTGTCCAATTTAGGATGATACTTTTGAAAGGTGTCACTTCCTTATTGCTACGTATTGTCCCCGGCAAATAAGTTGAACATGATTTTGAAATCACGTGACATGCGCAGTAGCAAGTTTAGGTACATTATTCACTACTGACTATACTAAGGTTGCGTTTGTTTCCTTATGTTTGGCTTGACATTGCAATAGCAACTTTATATCCTCTATATAGGTGTCAACTGTCAAAAGTATCATCCTACATACATTGGACAAAGTATAGTAGTATTTTTAAATGATTTCTAAATTATATATTTCTTTATTTGCTATCCCATTCATTACCATCTTAAACTAAAAAGCAACTCAAATTTTCTATACAGAATAACATGTAATTATAAAATTGCGCATAATTAGGTGTAAGTTTGTTTTCCACCCTTTAAGATACCCCTGTTAACTTGTAATTCGCGTGTTCAAACAACCGGGATAGCGTGACATCCCTTACGCCTCAAGACAAGCTTTGCACCGCTTTGTGTACAAATAAGAACCAAGACAAGTGGCATAAGTGATAAGCGACAGCGGACTATTTTTATAACCATTCGATTCATAGCTTGTAGCTTGGAGCTGACATTTCATGTCAAAGATACAAATACGGGATTTAGTATGGAAAACTACATTGAACATCTGCAGTTTCTATGGTATGTCAAATGTATTATGCAAAAGAATTTTAACAAGAAAAAATTTAACTTTTTTGAAGTATCAGGCAGGACCCGAATCCATATCCAATTAACATACGTAGCTGTTTCTTCTTTATTGATTCGCACGGGTGGAAAAAATTCTTTAAATTTTTCAAGCAATAAATATAGCCTATGTTACTCACCGTGAATGTAGCTTTCCAATGGTAAAAGAATTTTTAAAATCAGTCTAGTAGGTTTTGAGTTTATTCATTGCAAACATACAAAAATAGAAATCTTTTCTCTTTATAATATTAGTGTAGATTCGATATTTGCAAAAATATTATACTCGATATTATACGTAATACTTAGAAAATTAAGAGTAGCGCTGGGGTCAGCTTAAGAAGTACTTAGAAAAAATCGATAAGTTTGGCAAGGTCCCGGTAGCTTAATTGGATAAGCACTCGCCCGGATAGCAAGGGATGTAGTTTCTAGTCCCACCTCACAGTTGAGACAAGTAGCTTTTTTCTTGTAACAATAACCTTAGATATATAAAAATCTAGCGCTCAAATGCATAAAGAACAAAAAATTTATTTTTTGTATATAAGTGTAAAAATACAAAGTTTAATTTGCATTGGTTGGACCGCAATCTGCATGCAAAGATCACCTAGCGCGGGGGAAGTTCTTTCCTTTGGCCGTTGTACAGAGGTCTTACTAAATTTTAAATAAAAAACTTTATGGTTTAAAACTTTTGCCTGACTGAAATCTAATTTAATGTGCCAAAGAGTGGTGCAACAACAGATTCAATTTTTTCTTCACTAAGGACATTGCGCCTGAAGTGTCGTGTATCTAAGACAACTAAAATAAATAAATTCATAGCAACGAGTGGCATAAAAAATTGTGATAAGTGTTTTTTTTAACGTCATTTGATGTGTTTTATTATTATATTAAGAAGCACAAAAGTTACAAAAGAGTTTACCTTGTTTATATGTGTGTATGTACTTTAAAATACGTGTGTGGTATACGTTAAAATATATGTCAATAAAGTGAAGTGATCCAAAGTAATGTGAAGTGATGTAAAGTGATATGAAGTGGTTTTATTCATCGCATTTTAGAATTAGGTTAACAAAAAAAGGTATTATTTAATTATCATACGATGACATGTAGATACAATATCATATATATATATTTGTATAGCATTTAGACTTAAAGTTAACCAATATGGCGAAAATACTAATTCCAGGGCAAGTAAATAATATAATGTTTTAAACGAAACGATTTTATATTTTTATCCATTTCTTTTTCACTTGGACCACACAAAACACTTAAGTGGGTATTTTTTGCTCGAGGGAGCACGACATGTGCTACTTAATCTCGATCGTCGTGGGAGGGTTAAGAATTGTTCGTCGTAACCCGCCACTTGTGGCTTTTATTGATATCTTATCTTACAAAATAAAGTGTCCTTTTTACAGTTAATCTAATTATTTTATTTTGGTAATAATCTACTTTGTTATATGTTAGTAGAATACACTCAAATTCTCAAGGAATATTAAGTCTTTTTCATACGAGTAAATAGAAAATACAAACCATTTTTAAGCAAGTAATTTTTAATGGCTAACTTTATAAATGTACGTCATAGGCATACTTATCATTATTTATTTATTATATTGTTTTGTCGTATCATGGAAAAAAAAATTTGTTAAAATCTAGATAAGAAGTCCTAATGACTAGAAAGCAACTATATAACTAATTAATTTATTATCATGTAAATACTTCAGTAATGAAATTGACGCCACGTTGAAGATTTATGGAAAGCGATCTGTCATAGACAATATGGAAAATCTATCGTTTTTCATTATGAGAAAAAACTTTTGATTAATTAACTTTAAATATCTTTTGGAGACCAGTTGAAGTTGAATAAGTGAATTGCCAAATTATCTGATTGATTTTAGTAAGATTCTTTAAGTTTTGCCTCATCTATGCCAAATCATATTATCACAAATAACATATTTTTTTTTCTAATTAACAAATTTAGCCAATTTTCAAGTTATTTCTTTTATAAAAAAGCGACCAGAAAAAAGTCCCAAAAAGGTTATTACCCGCCAAAAAACCATTCAATAGGGAACAGATTAAAAAAAAGAAAGCATCTTGATTGTGAATCTTTGTTCCGCAAATGTTTGAGCAAACATTGGCCACGGTTTTGCGGTTGGTTGGTGTTCGGAACACATGGTGGCAGGCGCGTGCGCACCGTAAAATCGAACACCTTTCCCGACATTTGCGAATGAGCATCTTTGCTATCTCCATGTATAAAAAAAAGATTTTATGCTCCGTTTGTAATAAACTACACTTCAATATTTTTCGAATTGGTTTTTTATGTACAATCTGTAATATTTTTTTTCGTGGAGTGTTACTGTAATATAAAAATGGACTGTGAAGTACTTTTACGTGTATAAACCATTGAACTAACGTACATACAGTACAGCTGTATAACGTACAGCCATAGGACTCCTCATCTACGTATAAACAAAATATAGTGCCACAAACTTATCTGGTAGAGACTAAAGTTAGAACTAAACTCGGCGTCAAAAAAATCGCACCTTATAAAAATCTTATTCAAAAATTCCTAAACCTTATATAGAGGATAGTGTTAGGTATCATTAGAAAGGTAACAAAAAGGAGCATCAAACAACAATTAAGTGCAATCTTTTTTTTAATTAAAATTATACAAAAAGCATAAAAATTTGAAAAATAATAAAAAATCTTAATTAAGTCCTAATTAATAATCGATAATTTACAAAAAAAATGTACAAAAAGTGTCTTAAAATTAACTCAAAATCTAGTGTTACCCCCCCTTGCCCTGATGACGGCTTCCATACGGTCCCTCATAGACCTCACCAACTTCAGGAGCTCTTCTTGAGGGATAAGACCCCATTCTTCAATCACCGCGGTTTGGAGTTCCTCTAGAGTCGAAGGAGCCGGATCCCGAGATCGAACCTTACGTTTAAGATGGTCCCAGAGGTGCTCTATCGGATTCAGATCAGGACTTCTCGCTGGCCACTGCATCACAGGAATTTGGGACCTCCGCAGGAAGTCGTTCACGATGGCTGCAGTGTGTGCGCGAGCGTTGTCGTGCATTAATGTGAACCCCTCGCCAAAAGATTCGGCAAAAGGGACCACATGCACATCCAGGATCTCTGTGATATAGCGGCGCGCAGTCAGCGACCCTTGTCCGCGAGCACCTCCGGTCCGGGAGACGCAGACCAGGTCGGTTTTGCCGGCAGCCGACATACCGCCCCAGAACATGCAGGATCCGCCTCCATATTCCACCGTCTCCTGGATGCAGGCTTGAGCGAAACGTTCACCCTGCCTCCGGTATACTCTTCTTCGTCGGTCGTTGCAGAAAAGACACACTCGTGTCTCGTCTGAGAAGAGAACAGCTCCCCACTGCTCAATGGTCCAATCGACGTGGTCGCGAGCAAACTGCAAGCGGGCTCGTCGGTGCGCTGCAGTCAATTTTGGACCTGTAGCAGCTCTGCGGGCTGCTATGTTCTTCTCCTTCAGTCTTCTTCTAACCGTGGATACACTCACGGTGCGTCTGCGAACTGCCTGGAGCTCCTGTTGCAGCTGAACAGCGTTTGAGAAGCGATTTCTCAAAGAGTACGACACAACGAACCGGTCGTCTCTTTCCGAAGTGCAGCGACGTCTACCGGACCCATGTCGCCGGATATAGCCACCGGTCTCTAAAAAGCGCTGGTAGACTCTACGAACCGAAAAACGGCTCAGATTCAGTTGCCGGGCGACATCACACTGCCGCACCCCTGCTTGCAGTAGTGCAACCACTTGAGCGGCCTCATCAGCTGTAGTGTCCATTTTCCAGATGTTCTTTCTTCAGTAAAATCAGTGCGTGTGTCCCCTTCAACGGTTTAATAGCGAATGACCCACATTGAACCCGTGTTGACCTCTTTATACCCACAAAGTTAGCGCAACTCGCGACTCTCCCGAGCAGCAAAATTTCCTTAGAATTTTTGTGACCCTTTATTTGTTGCTTTAGGTTTTATTTGATAATGAAAAATAATGTTTTTTTATTAAGTTAATTAAGTAACCTTTTAAATAAAATTATAATTAATACGACTGCATGTGCATATCCAGAGTTAATGCCATTTGAACGTGATTTTCTTAGAGGTGCGATTTTTTTGACGCCGAGTGTACATTTCACCCACAGATTTTGACATTTCTATGACACTCCTTGTTTACCACTAGCGACACCACCATCGGAATAATTAAGTTTGTCGCACTATAAAATGTTTTTGGATATTTTTTTATATTTATACCATAATATTAAAAAAAGATAATAATTAAATTGTGCCCTGACGTTTGACATATAAATAAATAACTAAATATAGTATTTGTTATAAAATATTATTTTAGTATAATTAATGTCTTGTCACTGGACTTGTATTTAACTAAAAAACTTAAAATTCTTTTGAAGTAGAATTTGCGAGTATTTTTAATTTTTTTATAAAGTTATATCTAAACAAAACTCTACAAAAAATATGAATCATACGTTAGCGAATTACTTTACGACTTTTTAAAGGAGAAAACCCCTTTAGTAAATAAAGATAACTCGCTGCTTACACAGAATAGAAAAAAAAAGATAACATTGACTCTATGGTCACCCGTTGGTAATGTTTATCAATGGCAAACAGCATAAACTAACAGGAGGCACTTGGGAGGACGATGACCTTACGTTTTGTTTTTACTTTTCAGGCAATGTATACGTAAATAAAAAAAAGTTAATATTGTCTATGATGAAATTGTTTGTAGCTCTATATTTATACCAGTTTTATTAAAAAGGATGTTTGACAATTTCTTTCAAATTATGATTTGAATTTGAAAAAAGAAAACAAAATCCATATCTGAAATAGGTTTAGGTGCTAAAACGATGGCATTTTTATTAATAATATGCGTCAAAATCACATCGAGATAGCGGTCAAACCTTTGAATTAGCAACAAACATACGGTCAATCTTTTAAATTAAGTGAGCAGTAAACTTATCTATTTCAAAGTATTTTCACCAAAGAGAAAATCCACTTTTACAAGAAGAAAAAAAATTTTTTTTTTGGCAATTTTTACTTCAGTTCTTATAAACCATAAACAAGATATTTTTACCAACGACTACAATTTAAAATGCAAAGGCATTTCTATAAAAGAGTTTTAAGTTATATCTGGCTTTTGGAATAACAAGTAAAGATGTATGATTCAACCCTTTCAATGTGACTCTATTAAAAAAAATGTAATTGGAGATGTTTAATGAGTAAAGGAAGATTAAACAGGGCCATCTGGTGGACATATCGTATGATTTTTATTACTCATCCAACCAACTAAGTGTAGAAAGACTGGATTTTTAATTTTAAAGTGATCTTAATAGTTCTTGTAATCATGATAACGTAATTATTGTGAGTTTTTACATCTGGCAACCCATGAACATTTGAGTACAGATAAAATAAAGTATCTTTGGTTCTAAAGAGTTTTGATTTGTTTTATAATATTTCTTACATTCACACCAATTAGCCTAGCCCAAAGTAAGCACTGTATGGTTTGTTATGGATACATGGTAACGGATAAACATACGAAAAGGATGCAATATTTAATATTTATAATGTGTATATATATAGAAATACATATAAATACCTATGACTCATTCAGACAAATGCTTATATTAATCATAGAAACATCAACCCTTTCGAGGACTAGAACTCAAGACTGTAGGTGCGAAAGGCAGGTGTTACTGGCTGCTCAAAATGGTCGTCGGTAGGTGAGATTTTAAAAATAAAACATGGTACTACCTACTATTACTTGTCTTTTTTATTAACATTTTTTTCATTATCTGGCTTTTTTCGTTTCTCACAGAAATTTCGCCAATGTCCTGTCGTGAGAGATACACGGCGTACTGTGTTAAAAATATCCAAGGGTTTGGTTAAATGATGGCTACTTTCTTTCTGGGTCCTAAAAAAACAAAAAATTATTAGTGCTGTAAAAAGATTCATTAAGATTGACAGATGAGTTTTAAACCTACGGTTCTTTATGTAATTATTGATGACTCATAGGCGTTAAGAATTATAACTACTTAATAGGGCCAGTTTCGAATCCTGTCTACGATATTATTCAAACAACACATTGCTTTCGAGGTTATCTTAAAATGTTCACTGTTCGACTTAAATTAAGCAGCGATCCACCAAACTCGTATTGGCAACACACATTCGATCAACTTAAGTTAGTTAACCAATTATAAGTTATGTAAATCGATCGCCATCTTGTCACCACGCATGCCAGAGTTGGAATGTAGTCCATTAACTAACAGTGTCTTGAGATCTGCTCATCATTACACTACACTTCAACTAATTGTGTTGGTTTAGGTACTTTAAAGATATTCTAGTGATAAATAAAATCATTTTTTTATGATTTTTATATATAAATAAATCTCCAATTTACTTTGATATATTATATAGATATTTTTTATTAGAAAAATACATTAAATAATATACTTGGCTCACCATTTATTTTATTAAAATCAAGCGGGTATTTTATTTTATTTAAAAAAATCTTTTTCACACCAATTAGCCTAGTCCAAAGTAAACAGGGTAAAGGATAGACATAAATATATGTAATATTTTAAGTAATATATATAAATACTCTTGACTCAGGTTTCAATTATCTGCCCCTTACGGGATTCAAACCCAGGACCGTCAGTACGAAAGGCAGGATCGCTACCTTTGCACCAAACCGTCATCAAATATAAGAAAAATAATTACGAGAAAAGGCATCGTTTATCAAAGTATTTATACAAAATACGTTATATAGGATACACAATACATTTTTATACATTACAATAGACTATGCAGGGATATAAGTTTGATAGTGATAGGGGCAATAATATAGGCTAAGGGAAAAAATATTAAAAGAAAAAATTTGTCTAAGGAGTTAAATAAAAAAAAACATTATAGAGAGAGAGAGAAGATATGGCATTTTTTTATGATTATTTTACACTTTTCTTTAATTAAACATAAGACTTACGTACTATTTTTATTCCTTTATCTCATATAAATATAAATATAAATTATAGGTAAAGGGATAATATATGTTTCGGGCACACTTATTTATATAGATGTCAATTTGTAATTTAGATTAATTTAATACTAGTGTAAGTTCAGTGAGCAATTATTTGGGAAGGCAATTTATAGTACAAATTCAAATGTTCAAACATAATTTCTAATAAATCCTTATGAGTAGTTATAAAAAAATATAAAAAGTTTATTAAAAAAATATCTTCTCATCAAGCATTGTCATTTTTTTTTATTAAAGTACCTTTTTTCCAATTTTGTGATCCGTACCGCTAAAGAGTGGAACTCGTTGCTAAGTCTAAGTTTCCTGACATAGAATTTAGGGGTCTTCAAGCCACGGGTAAATTGGTATTTACTAGGCAGGCGCTTCACATCCTAGATCGCATGATTGCTTATCATCAAGAGAGAGCGGTCAAACATATCTATATGTTTTGTCATATAAGTATCTGTAGGTATGTATCATTCGCTTAACGTAAATAAAAAAAATTCAATTGTATATCCTTTACCTTAAATTCTTTTTAGCAACGTCAAATGACCAACATTTTTAAAACAAAAATTGCCTGAATGATCTTGCAGACGCAGCCGGCGCGTGCACGCATTTAAAAAAGAAAAAACAATAAAACGCCATTAACCGCGAACAAAAGGAGTAAAAGGCAAGTCGGGGCACAATTAAAACAAGAAATAATAAGGAGTTGTAATAATAAGTATATTATATTGTTAGATGACAGGGGGACTGCGCGCACCTGGCGACACGCGCCGCACCCCTGCACCTCTGCCGATTATAACTTTTTTTTTATTTCCCTCCAAGATGCGTTTTGATTTTCGAACGCTTCCGATTTTGAAATCGCGTAGATTTCTTTTGTTTTAATTACTAATTTTTTGTTGCTTTTGTTTGCTAGATATTATTTATTAGCTTTTTATTTCTCTCTGAGATGTGTTTTGATTTTTAAAGCTTTCCATTTTGGAATTAAGTATATTTCTTTGGTTTAAATTTAAAATTTCGGGTTGTTATTGTTTGCTTCATATTCTTTATTAGCTTTTTATTTCTGTTTAAGATGGGTTTTGATTTTCGAACGCTTCCGATTGTGGGATCCGTCAGATTTCTTTTGTTTTAATTACTTAATTTTTTTTGTAATTACTGATTTTGGTTTGCTATTGTTTACTAAATATTATTAAGTAGTTTTTTATTTCTCTCTAAGATGCGTGTTGGTACGGTTTTTAGTTTTTTAATTACTCCAAATTTGTATAGCATTTGTATGCTGCACATTCTTTAGTAGTTTTCGTTTTAATAACCAGAACTTTTATACTATAGAATTAACACAGTAGAATTGACCTAGCTATGTTGGCTTTACATAAAAATATTGTTTTTTAAATTTTACTGCAAGCGGGATTCGTACTCACAATTTTCGTATCTGGCAAACCAGGATAGGCGTTTTTACGATGGCAATTTTACGATAGTTTGCCAAGAAAGTACTTACTATGATTTGTATCTAATATACTGCTAATGAATCATTTTGTGGCTGCCTTCCTTGATCTGTCTTTGGCCCATTTTGTCAGAAAGACATGATTTCAAGGACGTTGTTTCTTTTTTTAAATATACCACAATATTTCCAGAAATAAATAATAAAGTCTTTCAGTTTAAAGAGCCAAACGGTAGTGGGTTCGAGATCCGTAAGAAGTAAATGACAGTGTGATATATTAAATTACTAAAAATGTATGTCTATCCGTTAACCCTTATTAATAACATTAGTTTTTCAGTGTTTATTTTGGGATAGGCTAATTGGTGTGAATGTAAGAAATATTAATCAAAACAGAAAGTAAACTTGATTGCTTGCTAGCAAAATGGTGGCTTTATAATCGCCTATAACAATATATTAGTTGATAATATCTAAAAAAAATGTATTATGGTATGATAGGCTTTTTTGACCATGTAGTCAATTGATATCCTTTTTAAGAATAACAGTAAAAAAAAATTATCACCTGTTTCCAAAACTGTAACACAATTTTAATTTTGTATGGAACCGGTATCTTTAATATGTATAGTCCACAGCACATCAACCTAAACAATTCTGTCAAATATTCAAATTCGATTTTCAACTTTAAGTCTAAGACATAGGGTTTGATAGACAGTTTGAGTTTGACAGCCCGTATTAAATTGTAACATTGTGCCACGTGACCCTCGCTTGAACTACCATCTGTCTTCGCACCTGGGTGTTTAAGTACCCTCCGTGCGGTATTGCAGACAGAATACGCCACTTGATAATAATTTCTACTGAATTTTTTTTTTGTAGTGGTTAAATACTTTTTATGATTTATCAACTTTTTTATTTAAGCACCTTGGTTTTTATAAGTATTTTATTTAATACTAGCGGCCCATCCCGCCTTCGCACGGATGGACAAAATTCTTTAAATTTTTTCTAGCATTAAATATAGCCTATGTTACTCAACGTGAATGTAGCTTTCCAATGGTGAAAGAATTTTTGAAATCGGCTTAGTAGTTTTTGAGTTGATTCAATGCAAACATACAAAATTACAAATTTTTCCTCATTATAATATTAGTGAAGATGAAGTTTTATTAACGTATAAAGTTCTTGGACAGGGAAGCAACAGTAATATAATATTTAGAAAAAAACAACGGGTCAATGTCCATCTATCTATATAATTAAAAATCAATGTTTGTATGTTTATTCCCTAAAAACCAATAATCAGATTATGATGAAACTTTATTTAGTTATGGTATTGCATGCCAGGAAAGGTTTATATGTATAGCCATAAAAAAAAATTGCAAAGCATGCCGAGTGCAGCTAGTATACTTTATTATAATATTATTTGTATCAAAAAATCTCACTTTTACATTCACTTAGTATATTTTAAAAAACCCATTTGAATAAAAAACTTTATTACAGATTTTGCGCATAATTTATTTTATATTTAATCCTGACGTTACGACTCCTTTACCCGAGCCGTGATCACAGGATGACTAAGGCAATGTCTTCATATATTTTTTACTACCTTTACAATATTTTAATAAGATACGTGCACTAAATAAATAATGCGCATTATTCGTAAAAAAGTAAGAACTAAATATGAAGAAGCCCAACTAAGACACTTAAAATATTTTATTCGCATATTATAATTTTCATTGTCACAGTCACACCCAATTTTATTTCATTGCGTTTCACTATAATTAAAAAAACAACGTGGACGTAAGTACTTTGATTGTGCCACTACCAATTATCCAAACAATTGACAGTCTTCACATAAAAGTGACTTCAGGAAACGGAAGTGAGGTGGCCAATGGCGGCGCGTCACGCCCAATGATCAGGAACTCTACCTCCAGGCATTTTATTGTATGATAATTTGTTACAAGTATTTTATGTATTTCATTTTAAATTTTCCAATGTTTGGTGGAACGGTAGCGGTTCTGGTTTTCGCACCGACGGTCCTGGGTTCGAGTCCCAACAGATACTTGTGTGATGAATACGAGCATTTGTACCCGACACCCGATATACATATGTACTAGCGACACGCCCCGGCTTGGCACGGATGCAATGCTCTACTATATTATGCGTGTATAATACATATAAACCTTCCTCTTGAATTACTCTATCTATTAAAAAAACCGCATCAAAATCCGTTGCGTAGTTTTAAAGATTTAAGCATACATAGGGATATAGGGACAGAGAAAGCGACTTTGTTTTATACTATGTAGTGATTTCTATTAATATTACATATCTATATATCATATATGTATCCATACCCTAGTATCCATAACACAAGCCTTACAGTGCTTACTTTGGGCTAGGCTAATTGGTGTGATTCTAAAAAATATTATTATTGTATTAAAACTAAGGAAAGATCACGTAAGTTATAAAACTTTGACTTTGGACACTACCTTGTTTTATAAGAGAGATCATAAAGTTTTTAAAGTGTTTTCGTTAATGTGCTGTCTATTGTACATTTTAATTGGAATAATGTGCATTGTACAATATTATAATGCATTGTAAATTAGAGTAATTTATGTATTTGTACAAACCAAGATTAAAATATAGAGTGACCATATAATTTATTTTTTTCATTGATATAAGGACTTCTTATGGTGTTTAAGCTTTGACGCTGATCTAACAGAAAATATTTTAGTACTTGTTGATATTAAGTTAATTAACAAACGCTTGTTCAGATCCGTTATTTAATTCCTCTCTTTAAAGAGAGAAAAATTAAAGTAATAGGTATCCAAGATGGAAAAACATAAGTTTGTTTGAGCGATAAGCAATTTCGTATTTTTTTATCGGGTTTGAAATCTGCCGAGAGCTTTGAATTATATATCATTTTGGTATGAGAAAAATTGGCGCAACAAAAGCGCTAAAGTTCATAATTCCATTAACTAACTTTCCTGATTGTATTATATTATTAGATATTGCAAAAAAACCTCCTTAACAACATAGATGTTTGTTCTATATCATTTGTGTACAATAATGTACATTCCCCTTTTCATCCGCGCCGCGCTCCGCAAAGAATCCGCGGCGGTACAGTCGCGTACAAAATAAACTATTCAAGAAATTCTAAACAACTCGCATGACCCGACGTTTCGCACAAAAGAAGCCAACACAATGAGTTACTTGCGGCAAGTCGCGCTGCCTCGCGGAGAAAATTGAATGCTGAGGTGTGAGGTGAAAACATAGGGCATCAAAATTGGGGCGGATACATGTATAAAGAACGTATTTTATGGTATATTTACTTTTACCTTTTTCCGATAAAAAGTTGTTTATATCCTTTAGGAACATTATTTTTTCTGGCTAAAAAGTACCCTATATTCTTTTCTGTACCCCTGACAAAGTGTATACAGAATTTCATGATGATCTGTTGAGTAGTTAAGGCGTGAAAGTGTTACAAATAAACAAACTCACAGTCGTACACATAATAATTGTTAACAATCTTTAATCCAAGATCACAAAGTTGTTATTTCTCTGTCCGCTCTTTTTCCCGCTTTTTTCTACTTTGCGTTACCATAGCAACGCAAGTAGTTCGTCTACTGGACGCTAGATGGCGCTTACGGAAAAATATTTAATAATAGAAAAAATTTAAAGAATTTTGTCCACCCGTGCGAAGCCGTTCTTACGATTACATACGTTTTATATATTTTTTTTTTATTTAAGATGGATTAGCTCTTGATTTCAATCAAGCCCGGGGGCTAAGACAGTTTCCACGATGGAACGAGTTATTACGTATTCAAATAATATGTAATAACTTTCGTGTAGCGCAGTCTCCTTCTGTTTGTTACATCGTAATGCAAAAAAATATTAATATATGTACAGAATTAGAATTTTCTCATATAGGTTTTTTTACTTGAGATACCAACTTTTTGGTCATAACTAAAGATTAGAAAAAAAAAATGAAATCTTAAAATACTTATAAATATTTTTTTATCTCAATCTAGCAGACTTAGGTACGTAGTAGGCTACAAGTTTTCAGTATTTTCATATCAGTTTTCTCTACCATATCTCAGTCAGGACTGTCTCAACTTAAGTGTCGCATGTTTACTTATTATGTGTAAAGCCGCATTCACACGGCAACTTGGGCGCCAACACTTCTCGCCCTAACACCCCCGAATGGCATGCGTGTTCCTTATAAGTTTGCACATTAGCCCTACAAAAGTGACGGAAAAGTAATTAGAAGCACGTCCTCAACGACACAGTAAATTCCAAAGTTAAATAATGATAAAGTTTTAATTTCAATTAATCTAAAAAAATTACATACTTGATGCATAGAGTTTATTGGAACGTAACTATACTTTTTATAGAGTTGATTTCATTAATAAGGCACACAAAGTAGGTCGAACATGTAAAAAAGAAAAAAAGAAATAAAAAATAAAAATTTAGAAACACGAATTCTGAATATCCAACATTCCAAAACCAAAAAGGGCGGGAGAAAAGCTCTCCTCGAATAAAAAGGAATCACGCGCTCCGTTCATGTAATGATCGCTAAGATTCCCGCTTCATCGCCGTTCTTAATTCCGAACGTTCCGTTAATGAGATCCACCTTCGTGTCTGCGTACAATGGAATGCGATGCGTGAGCTTTCTTTTTTTTCTAAACCGCTTTTCTTTTTTTTTCAAGAGTCGTATGCATTCACTCCAGGGAGCATTTAAAAAGATGGAGTTTAAGTAATGATTCTACATGCACCGGCAACGAGCCTCTATGAGGGTTTTAATTTCGTTAGTGTGTTATTGTGTACATATATGTTTGCCTAGCAGAATTCAAACTATTTATGAATAAGATCTCATTTCTATATTAACGTTTATTATGAGGGAAGACCTTGGAGCGTCTTTCATATTACATAACTGATGTAGAGGGCGTTTTAAAGTGTATTTTGTTATACAATATAGATGATTCAAAAACTTTTTTTTGTAATTATTTACCACTCTAATAAAGTATTATGTTTAAATTAATAATTATTTCTGTTCATTCATGATTTATACATTGTTACTAAAACTATCCGAATATATAACATATTCTGTACTAAATACTTAAAAATATTTAATCTATGTCGACATTTTTAAAATTATACGTCGTAATTTATCGTACAAACTAGTTTTCCTTATACTTCGCTTAACGTCATTCGTTATCGCAAAATAAAACCAAGGGAAGGTAAAAAGACACTTTTAAAGGTACAAACGATGAAAGACTAGGCTGGAGAGTGCATCAGACTCTCCATTAAGCCGGGCTGAAACGGGCGGTTAAAAACTTAAGATGGCTACGCAAGTGGCGAGCCGCGCTGTTAGAAGTTCTTGCAAATTACAATCTTCAATTATCTTAACAATCTTTTAATGTTTTATCGAGATCATGTTATATTAGTTTGTTTAAATTTTTATTTAATCAAATTATAAGATATTTTCAAAAAATCTTAAGATTTTAAACAAAAACTTTAGTACAAACACATGTTCATCGTGATTATTTTTATTTCGATGGATAGGCATAAAAAACATCATGTCAACCTAAATAAAGCTTTGATTTTAGGACTTTAAGCTGAAAATCCAATGAAGTAACTTGACAGTTTTTATAGGTTGACCTAATATTATATCTACTTCTTTTGAATTGTTAACACCACCCAATAACATATTATAAAATAATTGTTTTTCTACCTATAGGAAGCTATTATTGATCATATTCCAGGGTAAAGTGTATAACAAAAATATTTGCACGTATGTATCATTGTCTTTTCCTTTGCTTAATTTATAAGATGGTAATTTTTAAGTATTTCCTCAAATTTCTGCCAGTATCAAAACTTCCAATGGAATAACTGATAATAAAAACAGGTTTGCGATGAAGTTTTTTTTAATAATTGCAGGTCGAACGCGTTGGTTGTAACCTATAGGTATGTTGTAAATACTAGAAAAATAATTTCGCAGACCTGAGAAATTAGAAAAAAAAGGTACTGGTGAGGAATAATAATGAAAGCCGGTCTTTAAAATAATATAATAAACTATATAAATATTATAGTAAATCATATACAATAAACTTTTTTATTAAAGTGTGGCATCATTTGTAACGGACACAAATGTCATACAGCCACAAAGTTGAGATAACTATTCAGACAGCCCAAATTATAAAAAAAATAATCAAAAGTTGTTTTCTTATATTAAGCTTACAAAAAAAAAAAGTTTTATTTTTAATAATTTGATTACAATTAGTGCACAAGGAACTCATTTTATCATCCCGTGAACCTCAAGTGGCGTGTAATCGCGTTGAGCAGGCGGTCGACTTCCGTGCGATAGTGCATCCGCTCTTGGGATAACCAGGGTTTTTTTTCTAAGCGACCACTACAGTAGGTATTACCTAAACTGCTTAAGTACTAAATAGGTATTAACAGAATAAACTCCCTTTAGTGTTACAAGAAATGTATCATTTGAAATCAAACTCAAGGAGCACTTTCTGAATTTAATGCTGTAATTTAAATTTTTTTTTATTATTAATTTAAATGGGTTCGATTTTGATCCCAATCCAAGCCAAGCCAGGATCCACGATGGAACGAGCTAACCCAGAAGGTGCCTTTTCACCCTGGTCTTACAAACGGACGGGTTATAAGTACTATATATTATATTATGTGTATAATTTCAGTATGACTTCCCTTATATATAGGAAGATATTTTTATTTTATATTTATCTGTTTGTTTATATACCTATGTCGTCAAATATTATTTGAACTGTGTTATGATAAATTATTTTTGTAGAAAAATACTAGAAAAGTCTACTTATAAGCCTAGTTAGGCTTATAAAATATTCTCAAGAGTGGATTTTTGTAATATATTTTTTCTAGTATTTTTCTTTTCAAATTATTTATCATACCTATAAAATTAAACAAATAAAATTCCAAATTCAACAAATATTTAAAATTCATAAAAAAAATATTTTTCTTGACTGAATTTTTCCACTTTGTAACACCTACTTATAGGTACAACCAATCATAGTTAATCTGGACATAGATTCTTTTCTTTTTCTTTATTTGTGGCTTGCACGATTTGTGCATTTAGCCAGTGTCAAGTAAGTATAAGTTCTTGAGTAATTTCTTAATTAAATGAAGAATGAATTTTTTTTTTTCTAGGTTTTAAGTAAATGTGTGCGGTTTTACCGAAACCTCCCCATGGACTTCTTGAGAGAGCCGGAAAAGACAACTTCCGCTGCTTTGTTGCACTTGCCAACACTCTTGTATGTTCACAAACACTTAGTGGTTAATAATCCACCATTAGTATGCACTAATATCCACCAAAACACAAATTTCAACAAGAGAAACAAAACACCAACGTGACGCTTCCCGCTCCCGCCAAAAAGTCTTGGGCATAGATGTGTTTTGTTCCAGTTTACATTAACGTAATTTAATAAAAAAAAAAGTTGGCTAATGTATGCATATTTAAGTATTTATATCTTTAGGTATTTTTTTCTAAAAAAAAACAAACGTTAAATTTTATTTACCTGCATTAAAAAGGAAATACTTAGTTATAAAATAATACCGGAACTTAAAAACCTTTTGTTTACAATTGATTTACGTCATGTTGACCCCATTTTTTAGTCAAAAGATCTAAGCACTGTAAGTCTTGTTTTTGGCTAGATACCAACTAGGATAAAGGATATACATGAGTACCTATATAAATATAATAGGTACATATTTGTACATAACAAATACTTGTATTGGTCACACAAAATTAGGTACTACAACTCGAACCAAGGACCTTCAGCTTCTCAGATAGGATCACGGTGGAAATTTTTCAAGTAGATTTTCTCAATGAATAAGAATTAATTTACTTACCTAAAGAAACGTAAAGGGTGTTAAAGATGTCACCAGCCGGTGATTCCTCTGATGTTGTTAAGAATAGTCTGGAAAACAAAAATGAACATTATCGAATTGATGTAAGATTGACATTTGTATGAGACAAAAATGTTTTCTTTCATCTATAGGTACATATAGGTAAATAAAATTGGTGTGTATGTTTGTAATTTTGAAATAACCGTTTTTTACTACATGCATATGAATATATATACGGTAGGTACTTACCTAAACCAAAATAACATTTTTTATAATTTGTGTCTGTCTGTCTGTTTGTTCCGGCTAATCTCTGAAATGGCTGGATGCATTTTGACGGGAATTTTTTTTGGCAGGTAACTGATGTAATAAGGAGTAACTTAGGCTACTTTTATTATAGAAAAAAATCTTTTATTTTAGAAAAATAAAGCAATGTTGCAAGGTTCCACGCGGACAAAGTCGCGGGCGGCCGCTAGTTTAACACAAATTTAGTGGGATGTAAGTAAAAAACCTTACAATACCTATAGTTAATAATAATAATAATAATTTTCTAAGAATACGGTACATGTGTAGTATTTTAACTAATTATAAGTTCAGCATATTCTGTCTTCGTCAGCGGTATGGAAATTATTGATCACAATTGAAATTACAATGCTACAATTCTTCTCAACCAAATAACATTAATTGCTAGACAAATGCCTCCCAAGGATCTCCACAACGACCGGTCCTACGCTACCCGCATCCAGCAGTGCTTTCAGCGACTATAATAAGACGGGTAGTTATTTTTTTATTATAAACTAGCAGCAGTGGACAAAATTCTCTTAATTTTTCTAGCATTAAATATTATATAGCTTATGTTACTCAGCGTGAATGTAGCTTTCCAATGGTGAAAGAATTTTTGAAATCGGCTTAGTAGTTTTTGAGTTTATTCATTACAAACATACAAAAATACAAATCTTTCCTGTTTATAATATTAGTGTAGATAGATTAGGTATAGACTTCCGTCAACTTATGCCTGATTCTTTAAAACAGTTAGTTATAGAAGCCTTTCGAACACGATGTTTTCTCGAATCAATACTAACTTATTACATCGAAGTTACAAACTTAAGCCCCGCCTCTTGTCTTACAAATATCTTATCGCTTCCCCCACTCCTAAACGCCTCTTTAGTAACGCGCATGCGTAAAATAAATAGCTCAAATTTAGCCCAACAGTGACCTTAAATATTGCTGATCTTCCAAATTAACTGGTAATAAAAAAAAAATTCAACGCAGCCTTCCCTTTTTAAAAAGATACGTTTCAGAGTCTTGTTCGCTATTTCTACTTTTTCATCGGACAACCAGACTTTCAAATAGGCGCCATCGTTATATGGTTGATATACCAAAGAGTCGCACTAAGCGTTTTGCTTCCTATTTTGTAATCCGTACCGCTAAAGAGTGGAACTCTTTGCCTGAGTCTGTGTTTCCTGACAAATACAATTCAGGGGTCTTCAAGTTACGCATCGCATCGTCGCTTACCATAAGGCGAGATAGCGGTCAAGCGCTGACCTATTAAGTGACCAAAAAAACACCTAGTATTACTTACTTGCTTTTATTCAATACTAGATGTCGCTCTACCGAAATGAATCGTGCTAACGTTCTGATTCTACGACTACACATATAGCTAACCGTTCTTATTCTTGTAGTTTTAACTGACAACATGGTTACAAAAAACACACACAAAGTATTGTCATAATAATATATTCGATATAAGCGTTTATATTAGTGTTGCCAAACTATCGGTAGTATTTCTATCGATTTTTTCATCTGAAAAATAACGTGCTATCGATTATATCGATATAATTTTTGATTTTTTCTTACATTGCGTGGATTGAATGTTAAATGACATGGCTTCGTAAGTCCTAGGTCGGGAGACCTTGTACCTACCCTGAAGAAGCCGCATGATACTGGGCAAGAGTTTTTTTCTAACTTTTATTAAATGTTACATGACAAAAGTTTGTTTATTTACAGTTCTCATAATGAATGAGAACTCTAGCTCTAAATTTTATAATTGACTAGCTTACGCGGCCACGCATTACTGTATTACAAAAAAATATAAAAACTGTTACTCTTAGGCTTATGGTAACTATACCTATAGGTATGGTAACAAACACACACACAAAAAATTGTCATAATATAATTAGGATTGTTATAAATTTTTAAGAAAACTTGTTAGAAATGAGCGTATTTTGTAGTGCCGGATTTACCACAGAAGCTGAAAAAGCTGAAGTTTAGGGCGGCTAAATTAGGGGGCGGCAAATTGGTCCAGAAAATTGGTAGGTACAGAAAAAAAGGAAGTACCTACTAAAAGTGCAGTAAAAACAAAGCTTTTCTTTGCTTAACTTAAAAATATACCCATAAAGTTGGAAAAATAATCTTGAAATTAGATTATTCCCTAATAAAGGAATTAACGTTATTATGAACAGTGATTCTATTTTAGATGTCAGTAGGGGCGGCAAAAATTTTATAGCTTTGGGGCGGCAAATGTGTAAATTCAGCACTGGTAGGTAGGTACTGTAATTAAAAAAATAATAATAGACCAATGATTTGGTATGGATTTGATAAAGTTTATAGAAATTAAAAAGAGCTAAGTAAAGTTAAGTAGGTTACTTAAATTTTAGAAGTCAAAGATTTTTTTTTTACCATTGATCTTAAGATTTGTCTATGCCAACAGTTATAAGTCGACTTATTTATCTTAATTGTATAGTTATCTTAATTATCTAACGCTATTCTTCTATGTTATAGTCTCTTTAATAAGACAGTTAAAGAGACGTTACTTGATTATCTATTTATAGATTCCGATAGGTATTGGAAAAAAAATTGCATCCATTCTCGATTACAATGCTGGTTATTATTATAATATAATTTATAATAATAACCTTTGTGTAATTCTTATTCCAAAAATATCGGAATGCTTGATCTTTTTATTTGACATTGAATTATATTTAATTATTGAATTACTTGTGTTCATGTGATTTAATTATTGACTTGCTTTTCTTTTTGATCTCGTGACATTTATGTATCGTACCTATTTGCATGCCTACAACGATAACTTAAAATGTCTTTTATAAGTCGGTTTATAATTCAATGCGCAACATCCAAACTTCTAAGTCATTCCTCTAATATTTATCGACCAATGGCAAAGCAGTTACCGCCTACGTCTCGCCCCGCCCACTTTCTTAGAAGTTTAGCCGCTACACTCAAGGCGTTCCAAAGACACGCCCCCATAATAAACATAAGCTGCTCTTGCTAAGGGACAAGCAAATTAAATAAAACATATGAGTTTGTTATCTATGACTATTGAAATCACTTTGAATATTTTATAAATAAACCATAACACTTAAATGATGATAAATATACTTATATACAATCGCCACATCTATTTGAGTGGAACAAGGTGACTTCGGATAGATATCTACGCCATCTATAGAGTAAAAGAAAAAGTTTAAGTGCAATGCGCTTGCGACTCGAGGGTTTGTAGCGCCATCTAGTTTTCTTACGATAAAACACGATAGCCAACTGAGTTCTCGGAAATGCCAACTTACGTAGGGACTTATTAGTTCTGTAATTCTTGAGTAGATGGCGCTGAAGCGTAAATATAAAATAATTCTGTTCATTATATAAATTACCTAATGATTTATTGAATATTATGTTGTTGTAGTAATTTTTACAGTGGTATTTCGTTCTGCAGTTTCGAAAGTAAAACTTTCGGTTTCGATCATGTTATCACTAAATAAATATTTACTTAGTAACTTGTAGATATTTTGTCAAAATAATATGTGACAAAACGACGACCCTTGAATATATAATAAAGGTTACCTAAGTCTTATTTAATATAACGAATCTATAAATAGAAATAACTTTTTATATATGAATATATTAAATGTAAAAATATGATAACCTATTTTGGACACAAATCTTGCAAAATTAATTTAAATCTCAGTTCAAATCTAACATTATTGGTTTAAATAAGCGCAAAAGCGCCTGTTGAAACATCACAAGCAATGTTTCTTAAAAGCTGCAGCAATTTTTATGCCAGGCGTTATCATTCGTATACTATTTGATACGTATATATTAAATGTTGAAAAGAATTAACAAAATTTTGGTTAAGAAACAGGCTTATGTGAAAAAATAGTAATGTTTCTTACATTCACAGGAATTAGTTTGGCCCAAAGTAAGCAATGTAAGGCTTATCCATAATACTATGGATACATGGGTACCGGATATACGTACATATATCATTCATAAATAAAGTAATTTAATAAATGCGATTTAATAAGTGCGAAGCCGTTCTTACGATTACATACGTTTTATATATTTTTTTTTTATTTAAGATGGATTAGCTCTTGATTTCAATCAAGCCCGGGGGCTAAGACAGTTTCCACGATGGAACGAGTTATTACGTATTCAAATAATATGTAATAACTTTCGTGTAGCGCAGTCTCCTTCTGTTTGTTACATCGTAATGCAAAAAAATATTAATATATGTACAGAATTAGAATTTTCTCATATAGGTTTTTTTACTTGAGATACCAACTTTTTGGTCATAACTAAAGATTAGAAAAAAAAAATGAAATCTTAAAATACTTATAAATATTTTTTTATCTCAATCTAGCAGACTTAGGTACGTAGTAGGCTACAAGTTTTCAGTATTTTCATATCAGTTTTCTCTACCATATCTCAGTCAGGACTGTCTCAACTTAAGTGTCGCATGTTTACTTATTATGTGTAAAGCCGCATTCACACGGCAACTTGGGCGCCAACACTTCTCGCCCTAACACCCCCGAATGGCATGCGTGTTCCTTATAAGTTTGCACATTAGCCCTACAAAAGTGACGGAAAAGTAATTAGAAGCACGTCCTCAACGACACAGTAAATTCCAAAGTTAAATAATGATAAAGTTTTAATTTCAATTAATCTAAAAAAATTACATACTTGATGCATAGAGTTTATTGGAACGTAACTATACTTTTTATAGAGTTGATTTCATTAATAAGGCACACAAAGTAGGTCGAACATGTAAAAAAGAAAAAAAGAAATAAAAAATAAAAATTTAGAAACACGAATTCTGAATATCCAACATTCCAAAACCAAAAAGGGCGGGAGAAAAGCTCTCCTCGAATAAAAAGGAATCACGCGCTCCGTTCATGTAATGATCGCTAAGATTCCCGCTTCATCGCCGTTCTTAATTCCGAACGTTCCGTTAATGAGATCCACCTTCGTGTCTGCGTACAATGGAATGCGATGCGTGAGCTTTCTTTTTTTTCTAAACCGCTTTTCTTTTTTTTTCAAGAGTCGTATGCATTCACTCCAGGGAGCATTTAAAAAGATGGAGTTTAAGTAATGATTCTACATGCACCGGCAACGAGCCTCTATGAGGGTTTTAATTTCGTTAGTGTGTTATTGTGTACATATATGTTTGCCTAGCAGAATTCAAACTATTTATGAATAAGATCTCATTTCTATATTAACGTTTATTATGAGGGAAGACCTTGGAGCGTCTTTCATATTACATAACTGATGTAGAGGGCGTTTTAAAGTGTATTTTGTTATACAATATAGATGATTCAAAAACTTTTTTTTGTAATTATTTACCACTCTAATAAAGTATTATGTTTAAATTAATAATTATTTCTGTTCATTCATGATTTATACATTGTTACTAAAACTATCCGAATATATAACATATTCTGTACTAAATACTTAAAAATATTTAATCTATGTCGACATTTTTAAAATTATACGTCGTAATTTATCGTACAAACTAGTTTTCCTTATACTTCGCTTAACGTCATTCGTTATCGCAAAATAAAACCAAGGGAAGGTAAAAAGACACTTTTAAAGGTACAAACGATGAAAGACTAGGCTGGAGAGTGCATCAGACTCTCCATTAAGCCGGGCTGAAACGGGCGGTTAAAAACTTAAGATGGCTACGCAAGTGGCGAGCCGCGCTGTTAGAAGTTCTTGCAAATTACAATCTTCAATTATCTTAACAATCTTTTAATGTTTTATCGAGATCATGTTATATTAGTTTGTTTAAATTTTTATTTAATCAAATTATAAGATATTTTCAAAAAATCTTAAGATTTTAAACAAAAACTTTAGTACAAACACATGTTCATCGTGATTATTTTTATTTCGATGGATAGGCATAAAAAACATCATGTCAACCTAAATAAAGCTTTGATTTTAGGACTTTAAGCTGAAAATCCAATGAAGTAACTTGACAGTTTTTATAGGTTGACCTAATATTATATCTACTTCTTTTGAATTGTTAACACCACCCAATAACATATTATAAAATAATTGTTTTTCTACCTATAGGAAGCTATTATTGATCATATTCCAGGGTAAAGTGTATAACAAAAATATTTGCACGTATGTATCATTGTCTTTTCCTTTGCTTAATTTATAAGATGGTAATTTTTAAGTATTTCCTCAAATTTCTGCCAGTATCAAAACTTCCAATGGAATAACTGATAATAAAAACAGGTTTGCGATGAAGTTTTTTTTAATAATTGCAGGTCGAACGCGTTGGTTGTAACCTATAGGTATGTTGTAAATACTAGAAAAATAATTTCGCAGACCTGAGAAATTAGAAAAAAAAGGTACTGGTGAGGAATAATAATGAAAGCCGGTCTTTAAAATAATATAATAAACTATATAAATATTATAGTAAATCATATACAATAAACTTTTTTATTAAAGTGTGGCATCATTTGTAACGGACACAAATGTCATACAGCCACAAAGTTGAGATAACTATTCAGACAGCCCAAATTATAAAAAAAATAATCAAAAGTTGTTTTCTTATATTAAGCTTACAAAAAAAAAAAGTTTTATTTTTAATAATTTGATTACAATTAGTGCACAAGGAACTCATTTTATCATCCCGTGAACCTCAAGTGGCGTGTAATCGCGTTGAGCAGGCGGTCGACTTCCGTGCGATAGTGCATCCGCTCTTGGGATAACCAGGGTTTTTTTTCTAAGCGACCACTACAGTAGGTATTACCTAAACTGCTTAAGTACTAAATAGGTATTAACAGAATAAACTCCCTTTAGTGTTACAAGAAATGTATCATTTGAAATCAAACTCAAGGAGCACTTTCTGAATTTAATGCTGTAATTTAAATTTTTTTTTATTATTAATTTAAATGGGTTCGATTTTGATCCCAATCCAAGCCAAGCCAGGATCCACGATGGAACGAGCTAACCCAGAAGGTGCCTTTTCACCCTGGTCTTACAAACGGACGGGTTATAAGTACTATATATTATATTATGTGTATAATTTCAGTATGACTTCCCTTATATATAGGAAGATATTTTTATTTTATATTTATCTGTTTGTTTATATACCTATGTCGTCAAATATTATTTGAACTGTGTTATGATAAATTATTTTTGTAGAAAAATACTAGAAAAGTCTACTTATAAGCCTAGTTAGGCTTATAAAATATTCTCAAGAGTGGATTTTTGTAATATATTTTTTCTAGTATTTTTCTTTTCAAATTATTTATCATACCTATAAAATTAAACAAATAAAATTCCAAATTCAACAAATATTTAAAATTCATAAAAAAAATATTTTTCTTGACTGAATTTTTCCACTTTGTAACACCTACTTATAGGTACAACCAATCATAGTTAATCTGGACATAGATTCTTTTCTTTTTCTTTATTTGTGGCTTGCACGATTTGTGCATTTAGCCAGTGTCAAGTAAGTATAAGTTCTTGAGTAATTTCTTAATTAAATGAAGAATGAATTTTTTTTTTTCTAGGTTTTAAGTAAATGTGTGCGGTTTTACCGAAACCTCCCCATGGACTTCTTGAGAGAGCCGGAAAAGACAACTTCCGCTGCTTTGTTGCACTTGCCAACACTCTTGTATGTTCACAAACACTTAGTGGTTAATAATCCACCATTAGTATGCACTAATATCCACCAAAACACAAATTTCAACAAGAGAAACAAAACACCAACGTGACGCTTCCCGCTCCCGCCAAAAAGTCTTGGGCATAGATGTGTTTTGTTCCAGTTTACATTAACGTAATTTAATAAAAAAAAAAGTTGGCTAATGTATGCATATTTAAGTATTTATATCTTTAGGTATTTTTTTCTAAAAAAAAACAAACGTTAAATTTTATTTACCTGCATTAAAAAGGAAATACTTAGTTATAAAATAATACCGGAACTTAAAAACCTTTTGTTTACAATTGATTTACGTCATGTTGACCCCATTTTTTAGTCAAAAGATCTAAGCACTGTAAGTCTTGTTTTTGGCTAGATACCAACTAGGATAAAGGATATACATGAGTACCTATATAAATATAATAGGTACATATTTGTACATAACAAATACTTGTATTGGTCACACAAAATTAGGTACTACAACTCGAACCAAGGACCTTCAGCTTCTCAGATAGGATCACGGTGGAAATTTTTCAAGTAGATTTTCTCAATGAATAAGAATTAATTTACTTACCTAAAGAAACGTAAAGGGTGTTAAAGATGTCACCAGCCGGTGATTCCTCTGATGTTGTTAAGAATAGTCTGGAAAACAAAAATGAACATTATCGAATTGATGTAAGATTGACATTTGTATGAGACAAAAATGTTTTCTTTCATCTATAGGTACATATAGGTAAATAAAATTGGTGTGTATGTTTGTAATTTTGAAATAACCGTTTTTTACTACATGCATATGAATATATATACGGTAGGTACTTACCTAAACCAAAATAACATTTTTTATAATTTGTGTCTGTCTGTCTGTTTGTTCCGGCTAATCTCTGAAATGGCTGGATGCATTTTGACGGGAATTTTTTTTGGCAGGTAACTGATGTAATAAGGAGTAACTTAGGCTACTTTTATTATAGAAAAAAATCTTTTATTTTAGAAAAATAAAGCAATGTTGCAAGGTTCCACGCGGACAAAGTCGCGGGCGGCCGCTAGTTTAACACAAATTTAGTGGGATGTAAGTAAAAAACCTTACAATACCTATAGTTAATAATAATAATAATAATTTTCTAAGAATACGGTACATGTGTAGTATTTTAACTAATTATAAGTTCAGCATATTCTGTCTTCGTCAGCGGTATGGAAATTATTGATCACAATTGAAATTACAATGCTACAATTCTTCTCAACCAAATAACATTAATTGCTAGACAAATGCCTCCCAAGGATCTCCACAACGACCGGTCCTACGCTACCCGCATCCAGCAGTGCTTTCAGCGACTATAATAAGACGGGTAGTTATTTTTTTATTATAAACTAGCAGCAGTGGACAAAATTCTCTTAATTTTTCTAGCATTAAATATTATATAGCTTATGTTACTCAGCGTGAATGTAGCTTTCCAATGGTGAAAGAATTTTTGAAATCGGCTTAGTAGTTTTTGAGTTTATTCATTACAAACATACAAAAATACAAATCTTTCCTGTTTATAATATTAGTGTAGATAGATTAGGTATAGACTTCCGTCAACTTATGCCTGATTCTTTAAAACAGTTAGTTATAGAAGCCTTTCGAACACGATGTTTTCTCGAATCAATACTAACTTATTACATCGAAGTTACAAACTTAAGCCCCGCCTCTTGTCTTACAAATATCTTATCGCTTCCCCCACTCCTAAACGCCTCTTTAGTAACGCGCATGCGTAAAATAAATAGCTCAAATTTAGCCCAACAGTGACCTTAAATATTGCTGATCTTCCAAATTAACTGGTAATAAAAAAAAAATTCAACGCAGCCTTCCCTTTTTAAAAAGATACGTTTCAGAGTCTTGTTCGCTATTTCTACTTTTTCATCGGACAACCAGACTTTCAAATAGGCGCCATCGTTATATGGTTGATATACCAAAGAGTCGCACTAAGCGTTTTGCTTCCTATTTTGTAATCCGTACCGCTAAAGAGTGGAACTCTTTGCCTGAGTCTGTGTTTCCTGACAAATACAATTCAGGGGTCTTCAAGTTACGCATCGCATCGTCGCTTACCATAAGGCGAGATAGCGGTCAAGCGCTGACCTATTAAGTGACCAAAAAAACACCTAGTATTACTTACTTGCTTTTATTCAATACTAGATGTCGCTCTACCGAAATGAATCGTGCTAACGTTCTGATTCTACGACTACACATATAGCTAACCGTTCTTATTCTTGTAGTTTTAACTGACAACATGGTTACAAAAAACACACACAAAGTATTGTCATAATAATATATTCGATATAAGCGTTTATATTAGTGTTGCCAAACTATCGGTAGTATTTCTATCGATTTTTTCATCTGAAAAATAACGTGCTATCGATTATATCGATATAATTTTTGATTTTTTCTTACATTGCGTGGATTGAATGTTAAATGACATGGCTTCGTAAGTCCTAGGTCGGGAGACCTTGTACCTACCCTGAAGAAGCCGCATGATACTGGGCAAGAGTTTTTTTCTAACTTTTATTAAATGTTACATGACAAAAGTTTGTTTATTTACAGTTCTCATAATGAATGAGAACTCTAGCTCTAAATTTTATAATTGACTAGCTTACGCGGCCACGCATTACTGTATTACAAAAAAATATAAAAACTGTTACTCTTAGGCTTATGGTAACTATACCTATAGGTATGGTAACAAACACACACACAAAAAATTGTCATAATATAATTAGGATTGTTATAAATTTTTAAGAAAACTTGTTAGAAATGAGCGTATTTTGTAGTGCCGGATTTACCACAGAAGCTGAAAAAGCTGAAGTTTAGGGCGGCTAAATTAGGGGGCGGCAAATTGGTCCAGAAAATTGGTAGGTACAGAAAAAAAGGAAGTACCTACTAAAAGTGCAGTAAAAACAAAGCTTTTCTTTGCTTAACTTAAAAATATACCCATAAAGTTGGAAAAATAATCTTGAAATTAGATTATTCCCTAATAAAGGAATTAACGTTATTATGAACAGTGATTCTATTTTAGATGTCAGTAGGGGCGGCAAAAATTTTATAGCTTTGGGGCGGCAAATGTGTAAATTCAGCACTGGTAGGTAGGTACTGTAATTAAAAAAATAATAATAGACCAATGATTTGGTATGGATTTGATAAAGTTTATAGAAATTAAAAAGAGCTAAGTAAAGTTAAGTAGGTTACTTAAATTTTAGAAGTCAAAGATTTTTTTTTTACCATTGATCTTAAGATTTGTCTATGCCAACAGTTATAAGTCGACTTATTTATCTTAATTGTATAGTTATCTTAATTATCTAACGCTATTCTTCTATGTTATAGTCTCTTTAATAAGACAGTTAAAGAGACGTTACTTGATTATCTATTTATAGATTCCGATAGGTATTGGAAAAAAAATTGCATCCATTCTCGATTACAATGCTGGTTATTATTATAATATAATTTATAATAATAACCTTTGTGTAATTCTTATTCCAAAAATATCGGAATGCTTGATCTTTTTATTTGACATTGAATTATATTTAATTATTGAATTACTTGTGTTCATGTGATTTAATTATTGACTTGCTTTTCTTTTTGATCTCGTGACATTTATGTATCGTACCTATTTGCATGCCTACAACGATAACTTAAAATGTCTTTTATAAGTCGGTTTATAATTCAATGCGCAACATCCAAACTTCTAAGTCATTCCTCTAATATTTATCGACCAATGGCAAAGCAGTTACCGCCTACGTCTCGCCCCGCCCACTTTCTTAGAAGTTTAGCCGCTACACTCAAGGCGTTCCAAAGACACGCCCCCATAATAAACATAAGCTGCTCTTGCTAAGGGACAAGCAAATTAAATAAAACATATGAGTTTGTTATCTATGACTATTGAAATCACTTTGAATATTTTATAAATAAACCATAACACTTAAATGATGATAAATATACTTATATACAATCGCCACATCTATTTGAGTGGAACAAGGTGACTTCGGATAGATATCTACGCCATCTATAGAGTAAAAGAAAAAGTTTAAGTGCAATGCGCTTGCGACTCGAGGGTTTGTAGCGCCATCTAGTTTTCTTACGATAAAACACGATAGCCAACTGAGTTCTCGGAAATGCCAACTTACGTAGGGACTTATTAGTTCTGTAATTCTTGAGTAGATGGCGCTGAAGCGTAAATATAAAATAATTCTGTTCATTATATAAATTACCTAATGATTTATTGAATATTATGTTGTTGTAGTAATTTTTACAGTGGTATTTCGTTCTGCAGTTTCGAAAGTAAAACTTTCGGTTTCGATCATGTTATCACTAAATAAATATTTACTTAGTAACTTGTAGATATTTTGTCAAAATAATATGTGACAAAACGACGACCCTTGAATATATAATAAAGGTTACCTAAGTCTTATTTAATATAACGAATCTATAAATAGAAATAACTTTTTATATATGAATATATTAAATGTAAAAATATGATAACCTATTTTGGACACAAATCTTGCAAAATTAATTTAAATCTCAGTTCAAATCTAACATTATTGGTTTAAATAAGCGCAAAAGCGCCTGTTGAAACATCACAAGCAATGTTTCTTAAAAGCTGCAGCAATTTTTATGCCAGGCGTTATCATTCGTATACTATTTGATACGTATATATTAAATGTTGAAAAGAATTAACAAAATTTTGGTTAAGAAACAGGCTTATGTGAAAAAATAGTAATGTTTCTTACATTCACAGGAATTAGTTTGGCCCAAAGTAAGCAATGTAAGGCTTATCCATAATACTATGGATACATGGGTACCGGATATACGTACATATATCATTCATAAATAAAGTAATTTAATAAAGTATGTATTTATACCTATGACACAGGCACAAATACTCGTATTCATCACACAAACATCTGACCGTTCCGGGACTCGAACCCAGGGCCATTGGTGCGGAAATTAAGATTGCTACCGTTGTAACGAACGATTGTCAGTGATCCTAGTGGACATATAATAAGTATTTTATTCGGCTAAGCTGTTACCTAAATACGAAAGAACCATAACAGAAGGTATCTACAGAGAAGTTGACATTTCTTCGTTTTAATTGCGAAACAATAATGATTTTTTGAGCTGGAAGTTTAATATTATATCAAAAGAAAAGTCTTCTTTAGTCGAATTAGAATCAAACCAGTTTACTTTGCTACACATTTAGAGATAAGCTCACCATTGCTCTCCAATATATGTTAATGTACTGTTGCACTATTGTAAGTACAATTAAACATATACCTATTGTCATCAGTTTGACAATGTCCCCACTGTTGGGATCTATGTGTGAGGTTTTCATTGGGGAAGTAGTATGAATTCGTTAAGGTTTAAAACACAGTAGGACGAAAAACCAATATAATGTAACTACGGAGCCTTGTAATCAAAGTTTGAACGTATCTTCCTAATAATTTTTAGTAATTAAATTAATTAATATACAATAAGTATTATAAAAGTACAAAAACAGTGTTTAAACATTGAAGATATTTCAGAAAAACCAATTGGGATGAGCTACTGCGACGTAAACATGCCAGAAAAAAATTGTTTTTTAGATTTTTTGTCTGTTTGTATGCACATCACGCAAAAAATAACAAAATAATTGTTATTCTTTTATACACAGTTTAATAGCTTAAAGTTCAACTTAAAGTCTAAGTTACGTTTAATTTTATTTAAATGCGTACAATTAGAGATACAACTTAACTTCTTTGTAGTACCTACATTCTAACTTACATAGAATCAAGTCACTTAAAATGGTTTATGCTGGCAAAGGTTAGCTTTATACTAATAATACCCTCCTATATATCCATTATATAAGCATGCGGAGAAGCCGTAACAGTACCTATGTAATAACTAAAACTCCAGTGTTTCCTTAGGGAAACGCGATACAGACTTTCTGTGATAAGAAAATCACGGGTGACACCTCGGACGAAATATAATAATAGCAAATATAAACAGATTTCGATACCGACTTTTAATTAATAGATTGTTAAGCTAAAATATTTAAATTATTTAATAAAATGAGTAGATTGTTTTGTATCTTGAATAGATAAGCTCTTGACCGCTATCTCGCCTGATGGTAAGCGACGATGAGATCTAGGATGTGATGCACTTGCCTAGAAGATAACTCGTGAAGACCCCTAAATTGTAGGTAATTGACACAGACTCAAGCAAAGAGTAACATTCTTTACGGATTACAAAATTGGAATCAAAACGCTTAGTGCGACTCTTTAGCATATCAACTAAATGTAAAGATATACCAAATTAAGTAGGAACGACAATCTACTTGATTTCAAAAATAAAATGCCAGAATATGTAAACAAAAAAAAATCCTTCGATCTGTCTAGGAAACATATAAATATTAAAACTAAATTAAAAGCATTTTAAGTAACCTAAATTCTTAAGAATTGTTGAAGACCGTTTGGTGCAACGGTAGTGATCATCCTGCCTTTCACGCCGACGGTCCTAGGTTCGAATCCCGGAAGAGGCCGATGTTTTTCTGATGAGTCATGGGTATTTATGTATAAGTCTTTAATATTACATATCTATGTATCACATTATTATGTCTATCTGATACCCTAGTATCCACAACACAAGTCTTACAGTGCTTACTTTGGGCTAGGCTAATTGGTGTGATCCTGACAATTATTTATTTTATTTAGGTAATATTGTTATTTCTCTATCGGCATTGTATGATGTAAGATACGCTAATTATAATCCTTTCTGGTATCTAAGTGTTATTATAAATAATTTGAATTCTAATCAAAGATGTATAATGTTAAAGTATGCTAAAGTATTATATAAACTAGGCGATGCAGTCGCTAAACAGAAAGCTACGCTAGCACCATATATTGGAGCGGAGCGTAATACTAAAAAAACTGGTTGGTTGCCTGTAAAGTCGGTATACGGGCGAAAGTTTTACGTGACAACGACTTTGAGTGGTAAAATAATTTTAATGTGAATATTCATTCGTATAGTAGGAAGAAGGATGAAATAATAGTAACAATTTAAAACATTTATTTATACAAAGAATTATATTTAAAACATTAATTTATAGGCACGCGTCCCTTCCACTTTTTATGTCTGTCTCTCTCGCTCTTAGGCGGGCTAACCATGCCCGAGTGGAAGGGACGCGTGCCTCTCACTCGCTCTCATAGTGAGCGCATAACGTGAGCGGAGCGTAACGCAGTTTCTTGAAGTGTCACCCGGCTAACCAATTTATAAGACGTTGTCACGTCAAAAATAATAAACGAAAACATCAATTATGGTAAGTAAATTTTAAAATTCCATAAGAAAGAAAATTTTCAAGAATCGCGCGCTTTTTTTCAATGGGTAATCCCATAGAGCTAATGTTTTTTGTTCATAACTTTTTTATTTTTGTGAATTTCAAAATTCGGGCTGGTCCGCCGCCACAATCTGGTCCTAAATGTGTTGATTCGATTCCACACAAAAAATTATAAGAATCGTTTAAGAATTCGGAAAGTTATGGCGTAACAGACATTGCGTCATTGAAGCTGATCCATGGGAGCTACACTCGCTTCGCTCCAAAAAATAAAACTTAGCGATTTTTTCTCTCGGAAATCAGCAATATAAAAATGGCTGTTTGTTCAATATTCGATATCTAATGACGTTATGAACACTCGACGAAGAAGTGTTGAAAACTATCAAAACTATTTCCAAATAATTATTTTTAAATACAACCTTCATGGTCGAGTGACTCGCATACAGGTTTTCATAGTGAAGCCACTCCGGGTTTGATCCCCGGCCGCGTTTATATAGAAAACGAACAATTCTATATTGGCTCGAGTCTGTGTGATGTAGCACCATAGTTTTTTCTAAATTCCAGTGTATGTGATATTGTTTAGGCACTATTTACTTTTGATTTGACGCAAAGTAAATAAAATGTGGCTGTTTGTCTCTACCACATAACGTCAATTATTTATATCTCTAGCGGCCCGTCCCGGCTTCGCACGGGTGGACAAAATTCTTTATTTCTAGCCATCAAAATAGCCTATGTTACTCAGCGTGAATGTAGCTTTCAAATGGTGAAAGAATTTTTGAAATCGGGTTAGTAGATTTTAAGTTCATTCGTTGCAAACAAACAAAAATACAAATCTTTTCCCTTTATAATATTAGTGTAGATTAGAGTTGTTTCTTTGCTTTCGACTGATTTAATATGACATGGTTTTAAGGAGTATACATTTTATCATCGCTGAGAATCGAACGTGGTCCGCTTGTGTTAAAGCTGACAGCTATACCGACGGGCTAGAACCTTGTATATACTCATACTTTAAGAGTTCCAGAATTAACCAATTATTACGATAAATACTAAATAACTAACTAATACAATAGATTGGTTAGTAGTAATTGCTTAAGGCATTAAATCCGCCTTTGTATACTTAAATAGGTACCTTAATAGTTTTCTACACAAAAATAACTACCGGGTTTCGATTCCATAACCATAGGTTTACAATCACTGTTAGATGTACCAGATTATTTGCTAAAAACAATATATGCTTCTCGCTTGAAGAGATAAAAACGTAAGTATCAAATAAGTAGAATTGTTTAAAGATGTTTATAATAGGATCAATGAATATACACATATTCCGTTTCTTTTATTCTGATCATAATTAGAATCGCTTTAAGAAAATAAAATTGTGGGGTGAATTCCCACACTTGATGATAAATGATAGAAAATGATATAATTGACTGATAAAATATATAATAAGATGATGAGGTAAACAACCGTCTGATACGTATGCGTATAATAAATACACTGCAAAATTGATACTGGGCTTAACAGTGAGTAATTGCTAGGTAAGCAGAACGCTAAATTATCCAATTTAAATACTTATCAATGTAGGTTTCACCGTACAGTACCTAATAAATAAATATATTTTCTTCATTTAACTTAAACACAAAAAGTTTAGATACCTTTTTAAATAATAAATACTCATTAAACAACAATCATTTATCCGTTTTACTAAATCGATAGGATATTGATAATCATAAAAGGTGCTGAAGACTCTACAATTTGGTATAATATCGGTAACTTTAATATACAGTCAGTACAGTTAAGGCAAAGCAATATGATAAATGTTATTAACAAATCCACGGCTTTTTGTAACAAAAAAGTACAACAAAAAAACTTTGTGTGTTAACTAATGATTGTTGCTTTTATCGGGATAAATTCGCTTCTGATATAGTCACAACTCCTAAACTATACGATTTAGAACGTAAATCTTGATATCAGTTTTTAGGTAATAACTTAGTGCATCTAAAAATTGACAAAAAAAAGGTGTTATCAATCTACTATTTGAAATTTTTTCACACTTTTTACGTTTCGAAATATTTCTTTGAGGTTTTAATAGGAGTTTTTAATAAAGCCTTTATTGTCAATTTTACTAACTTCTTTTGTAGTTATCGAACAAATTTTATGCCTGTAGGATCTTTATCATCGACAGATAGGGCTAAATAAATGAACCCAATAAAACTCAATAATTAAGAAGGTCGCTACTTTGAAACAGAAGGGACGAAATTCCCGGACAGCGGTGTCCAGACATCCTATAATCACTTTGAGAATTTAAAGTTTTCTCTATCTTTAAATATTAATATTATTTTGAAGAAAAAATATATAGTAGTTAAAAACATGCCTATCACTAGTCTAAATCAATTGGTATTCATTTTTAGTATTAATTTTAAGCATCCCTTAACTTAACTAAGATCACAACTTACCTGCTTAACAACCACATTATATCAATACTATAAGTAAAAAAAGGAAAAGAAAATAATAAAAAGAACAAGCCAAATAACATAATTTATTAAAATAAAAGTACTAAAAATTTATTATTACAAAAACTACAATAATAAAATAAAAAATCTAAGTTCTGTAAAAATGTAAATACCACAAGTAATAATATAACAAAGCGCTTAAACTGAAAAATCATCAGAATACATCCGACGGCCGAGTAAGGAAACAAGAAATTAGTAAAACGTCGGAAAAATGGAATTTACAAATTAAATACACGTTAACATAATTATACAAAACATTCTTGCAATTAAATAAAAAATAAAAACAAATGAAAATCTCTAAAAAAATAGCTCTACAAAAAATTATAACATTTTACAAAACATAACCCAATTACAACCTTGATCCGAAATTTCTGTCTGGAGCACTAAATTAGTCCTTTTAATTCACAAATAGTTCAATATATTAAGAAAGTTATTTGCGGCAGTCAATTTTACTTAAGTTACGCCTAACCTCTTAACATTAATTTAACGCTTAAGATAAGTTATCAATCGCTCACTCGATATCTCGCTCATTAAGAAAAATAAAGTTTTAAATAAAAAATATTCTCAATAACGGCCAAACGTTTAATCTCTTCACAAATGTAACTGACATAAATATTAAAAATTTTGCAAAAAACTTTTTTTCTCCGCTGCCAACAGTTCGGGTCAAAAAATCGAGGGTCCGGGAAGTTAGCCTAAAAATATTTTTTTCGATTAAACGCGGTTAGAATATTTTAAGTTAATTTTTTTTGTCTCTAAAATTTTGTTATTTAATTTCTTTTTTGTAATTTTAATAGTTATAATCACAAGAGCACGAGGAACGTGTATTACGCCGCGCGGCCCGGGCGGCCGCCGCGACTCCAGACGGACGACTGAGACGTGTCCGCGGGTCGAGCCGCGCCGCCGCCCGCACCCCCCACCCCTTAGCACCCGCACCCCCTCCCCCCGACTTCGTTACGAGCCACTTGTAATCGCCGCGCGATTTTTCCGCCTAAGACAAATTAGGCGGGATCGCGCCGCCCGCCCACGTCTTACCCTCACATTGGACGTTTTCTTCAAGACGTTTTTACTCGTCTTTCTTTTTAACCAACCCTTTCGTTTTAACAAACCGTTATTAGCTAACTCTGTGTTGCTTGCCCGTGGTACGCGCGCGGACGTGGTACAACCGCCTACACTTATAACTGCGTACCCAATGTTATGGCTGCGAACTGTTTTATTTTTAAATGACATTTAATCGTCACTCTCGCTTTCGACTGTGCCGAGGCCGGGTTAATTGTAAATAAAATTCAATCATTCGCAAAAAATCCTCGTAATCGACAATATCAATGAGCGATTCGCAATTCAGCGATTGTACTTTTCTGTAGTATAGGTACACTGTGACGTCACAGTGTGCTTTTTTAGGTTTACTGATGTGGAGAACTAATATTAAATCTCTGCACAGTTAGAAAACAGAAAGCAGTTCTTGTCAATTTTCCATTTCATACTAAACTATTTACGTAAAATGTATGTTTTATATTTTTCAGACAAAAACGAATGATACATATATTTTTAAATTTTTTGTTATAAAAACTTTTTGTTATTAAGGAAGGCTAGTTACCTAATTTTGAAAATCGAACGAAACCAAATATGGAACAATATCCGAGGGGCCGCCATTTTCTACAGAAACTGACCGCATCTCGCGCGGTTCGTCCGGTAAACAGAGCGCTCGGGGAATTAATATGATTCTTTTATCAGGCTGGACCGCCAGCTGTCGCAGTGGGGTCGGTAACCTCGCCGCGATTTTTAACGAGTCTTCGATTTTCGAATGGACACGCCGGAGACCCGCTTCGCAATGACAATTTGGTTTTCGAATGACGCCTCAAATTTCATATTTTTTTCTTATTTGCGGTGTTCGATTTTTGAATGGATAAGGCACAGGTGCGCTTTTTAATTAACCGATATCAATTCGATTTTTGAATGGTGATTCGATTTTTTTTTCACGTTTACTACTCTTTATGAGCATTTTAAAGACACTTTGAAGCCGAATTTTATTTTATTAACCTTTTTTTATTAATATAAAAAAACCTTTTCAAAGCTACAAAACACTAACTCTGTTATAATTGATTACAAGTTTCTGGTGCGTAATTGATAGAATTTTTCTAATCACTAACATATTTCACCTAAATAAGGACAAACATTTTTTTAAATGCTAGAATGTGTTATATGACAGAAAAAAAAATTATCTATTTCTACCCTATTTAATTTAGATTTAACGTTACATCACAATTTTAACTTTTTTATGCAATTATTAATAATATGTATTATTATATAACCCATATTTTTTGTTATAATGTAAAATCGTACTTAACTTAAGCTCCAATTTATTTTGCCTACTTGTTTTGAAATAATTATATCCTTTAATTACTACTATTACTTTTTTAATACTGACAAAGTATTTTCATTTTAATAGTTGGTACGTATATTTGCTACTGATATCGGCAAATTTTTAGATTTTGCCCTTTTGCCCAATTCTTATATTTAATAAAAAGTAATATCTATAATACTGCACAGCAAAATTCAAGTTGTAGGATTTTATATTAATTTAAGTGAAAGTAGCTTTTAATTTTAAATGTCTCTTTTTTTTTATACGTCGTCGTATCGCACAAAACAATTGAAATAGTTTTATAAAATTGAATTATAAATAATGAATACAGAAATACACAGAATTGTTTTTTTTTCTCGTACAATGCAGCTGAAACGACGACGTACGAAAATGTAGCCGAGCAATTGGTTAGTGTTAAATCTATTAAATTTATCATTTTTTTCTACTGAAACGACATAAAATTTTCTACCACTTAAAATATTCTTTTTTCGAAGATTATATTTTTTTTATCGCTAAATATTACTATAGAATACCAAATGTATTACGTCAGATTTTCTCTAAAACGATACATGTCCTACGTAAATTCAAAACGACGAATTCTTTTTATATTTTGTCGCTATTTTTAAATTAATATTAATATTTACGTTGTCAACAAAAGACATTATTGATGAGGTGATTTTTACAGTAAATTAAAACGTTTATTATAAAAAATAATGGTTTTAAGATCAAAACGGCGATCGATTTCGATAACTTGCAATGAGAGTAGTGGTTATATGTGTTTCAATTTCAATTCCCTAAAAATTCAATGTACCGTATGAAAAATAGGTAAAAACACTAATTTTAATGAAATAACATTTTGTGAATGTTCAACATATGTCATATTTTCAATTTAATTTTTATTGTTTGTTGCCTCGACTTTAAAGAAAAGCTTGAAAACAAATTATTATACTAATTTTAGAAAACAATATTTTTTATAAAACAATAAAGGTTTTTTTCTCAATAGATAGTAAATTTTAAATGACTAAAATATCGCAATATTTTTGGTTTATATTTTTGTAAGAACACAATTTTAACAAATAACAATTTGTCTTGTTGATTCTATTCGATTACGCTTTTTTTAGTTTTAATTAAATAATGCTTTCCGGAGAGTATTTTATTGATCACTACAATTTAATAACATTTTCATTTTTTTTTTCTAATTAAAAACTTTTTGGTCATCTTTACTTAAAAACTGGAAAACATATCGAAAAGGTCGGTTGACTTTTTTATACATAACTTCTACTTATTTTGTTGACGCGGAAAAAACGGATTTAAAATAATGTTAAGATATTTTTATGTTAATTTTGGGTTAGGCAGCTAAAGAAATATTTCATTGAGCAAATTAAAAAAGTCACTAAAAGAGTGAAGCGAAATAAATAATAACATTGAAAAAAAAAAACCAACTAGTTTGATTGCCACAAATTACCTTGCACTAAATTGGAAACAATCCCTCGCCGTCTTCTGATTTCGTTAAAATCAAACTTAATAATTAAATTTTTCAAATTTACAAGCACTCCACAAAAAAGTTTTCTTCAAAGTCCAACTCGAGTCCGTATCATCTAAAAATAAAGTATATATAGAAAAGACCTTAATTTTCCAAAGTCTAGTTTCACTAAATTATAAAGGTGCACTCCGACAATCCGATTGGAAAAAAATTAAAAATTAAAACTCAACTGGAAGGAACTCAATACCACTTATAGACTATGCGGGCAACAGCCGAATATTTACATGGGAGAAAAAAAAATGAGGTCATTCGGAGGTTACGGGCAACGCAACCGGTCGGCGCGGGCCGCGACGGGATTGTCATAGAATCTGAACCGCTCCCGGTCCGCGTAGACACTACCGAAAACCACGTGCGCGCACCCCAGAAAGGGACGACGATACTAGAGCACCCAGCAACAGAGCGGGACGGCACTGTTCCTTTTTCAATTTACTATATTTGTCGGATTTTTATTATTTTTTCGCATTTCGATATTTTATTTTTTAGTTGATGCGCCCTCGCTCACCTGTTGGGCTTGACCCGCTTCGATCTGTCCGATCATGTGATCGACGCTTTTCAATACTTTTTGGCACGCGTTCGATTTTCGTATTGTATTGGTTTAAACGCGCCGGTTTAAACTAATTAATTGAGTCGGATATAAAACAGATTGTGTGCGGCGGGGATTTTTTTAAAAGATTGTTGTACTACTTCAAATTGACTGTCGGCTCAACTAAATTTCTTTTTTAATTACAACTTAATAAATCAAATAAACAAAAACATTCATTTGTGATAAAAATGTTATAAATGACAAATTTAAAAATAATAACAAAGATGAAGATTTAGAAAATTATCTAATAATTTCTAATAAGATCGACACTACCGCCGGCATAATGCAGCGTCGAGTAGCAGAACTAAGCTCATTACTTCTATTCATCGGAGGCGGCCGTAGCGCCACTACATTGCAGCGGCGCTAACAGGAACTATAGTCTGCCGGTTCATTTCTAACGTGTCGTTAAGTTTTTCGTTTTAATCGTGAAAGTGCAACGTTCACTTCGCTGGCCATTCAACGGGAATTTTGCATTTTCTTTTTCTTTTTCATCGGTTTTTACAGACGTTTTGATCGTGTCGTCAAATCGACGCGTTGTGCTGATATTGGCGCGGAAACTTTTATTTAAAACTGCATGTTCACCTTTTAGGAAATATTTGTACTTTTGAAAGTGAATAACAATAACAATATAATATTATAGTGCATTTAAGTAGTTAACTCTAAATAATTAATATTTATTATATGAAAATAATAAATTTCTCTTCATTAAATTGTTTTCTTAGATATTACGAGAGATGGCGTCAGCAGTATCTGAGAAGGCAGTCTCATTCTTAAATATGCGGGAAGAAAGCAACTTTTCACAGATTTTCTAGAGATAAAAATGATGTTATTATTACTTCATTACTAATATTATATTACATCACGTATTAGTGAAAGTTATATAGTGTATAGGTTCAGAGACCAAATGGCAACTTTATTGGCTAACTTAACTATAATTTATTGTAACTTGTTTTAGAAAAACAAATATGTTATACAATTATAACATAATTATGACGACCGTTTGGTACAAAGGTAGCGACCCTGCCTTTAGCAGCGACAGTGCTGGGTTCCTGTCCTAGAAAGGGAAGATGTTTATGTGACACGAGCGTTTGTACCTGAGTCATGGGCCTATTTATATATATTTTTATAAATATTACATATATAAGGTGGAATCAAATTAACTGCCAGGACTTCGTGGAGTGATAGGGTCAAGTATAAAGAATATGCTAAATTAGGATTCTATATTGTAAAAAAATAAAAGCTTTTTTTCGTTTTTTTCGAACTATGACTTCATTTTATCACTTTCACTGTCATTTTCTATACCTAATCCTTTTTTAAGTTCACCAATTAACTATAAAATTAAAAAAAACTATCTTCAATTAACAGTAGGCATAATCGCGCACAGCTGATCTGCGCGGTACAATGAACCGCAGTGCGGCGATCGCAGAGCGCGCTCCTTTTATTACAACACTTAAAAAAACGTTAAATTCTAAATTGCTGCTTCCTTAAATAATTATCTATACTCTGATAGTTATAACGGATTACCTAAGTACCTAATAGTTCGATGATATCTTCGTAACTCTATCAAGCAAAGAAACAAACCATCAAAACTCTAAGCAAAATTAAAGAGGTAGATGAAAATATCTAATTTATTATACTGCATAGTAAACACTTACGAGTTCGGTGAATTTGGTGTAAGGTCTTGGTAGCCGATACCTACACTCACATCACATCACAGCACAAAGAACCTAGTTTATGGTAAGATAACTTTCTATCACCTCTGACGACTCTCACTTGTTAATATGGTATTATGTACACAAAAATTGATAGCATACCTACCAAGATAATAAGCCTTACTGATATTACAAATTATTACCTTCTGGCTTTTAAAAGTTCATTGCCTTTTTACAAATGTTATTGAATACCGTAAGTATTTTAAATACTTAAAGTTGGAAGTATGTACTTATCAAGTTATCACAAAAAATCTTCACAAAATTAGCATTTTTTTATCTAGGTTATTAATAATTTACACAAAGTACACCACACGCAGAATGGAGATGGTATTCCTTTTACTTTCGACATCATTATAATATCACAGGACAAAGGATTATAATATCAAACTACTATTTTAAGGCATTTACAGAAACAACATTATGTTATGATTGTGAATCATGATTAATGATTGATTGTGAATGATGACATATTTTATTTACATACTGCGTGCCCTAGTGTTGCCAGTAGCCGGCAGTCAAAAATAACACGAGACATCTCAAAAAATACCTTTACTCTATTTAGAAAAAAAAATTAAAACTCGCTAAAGACTAGCAGCAAAGAAAATGCAAAACAAAACCCAATTATACCACTGTGCTGGCTGGTACATAGCTTAGACTTTCTTATATTAATTATTTATTAGCATTCACAATGCCATAATTCTATAAAATAAAAAGTGGATCCTAAAGTGGATTTCGAACTCAAAACCTTTCGGTATCCGGGCGACCGCTGAGCTACCGTGACGCTGGTAGACTCGTTGTTTACAAGCGCATTTTACTATGAGCTAATTTATAAATTAATTCCAAAGACACACACTGCGAGACCTAGTGATATAGTGAGCTTTTTTGTAAATAATATAGGTAAGATAGAGTTTGGTCCTTGCTGTGCAAGTTTCTTTCGCCACTTTTGAGAAGGGCCTCCTGATTTCAGAACTGGTGGTAAACTCATTAGTTTACAGTAATCGTACATATAATAAGATAAATAAAAAATGCAAAACAAAACAATTTTATTTGTGTAAATTTATTTAGTTATGAAGCACATGTATGACTTTGGTCATTATGCATTAAGGTTTCTGTAAAGGAGTCAAAACATGAAGATTAAATATTGAAAAAAAAAAAACAAATTTAAATGCGCAATTAATCTGGGAAATGTGTTTTTATTTCAATTGTGTAGATGTTTTGTACATGGAGGAACACCTCCATACACTCCTCCACACGAGACGGTAAAAAATAACTTAAAATGTTTCAAAAGTAACATTCTGGCAATACTGGCGTGCGCAGACACAGAGTGAGCGGCAAATGACTGAACTACCCGTCGATTCATTCATTCATGATGGGTGCGGGACAGAACGCGGTAGACAGGGTTCCCAACTTAGGGGTTTTCCCCCTCAATTTAGGGGGTAAATAAGAGAAATGGGATTTTTTTTGGAGGGGTTTTATATGTTTAGGGATATTTTCAGGGTTTTTGTGACCCTTCATAATTTTTCTTTTATATTTTATTTATCGAGAAAAATAAAGATGTAAAGTATACTCCCTGGGACAGTCCTAACTAGCAAACAATTTTTTTTTACCTAGTGATCTCGGACTTAGCGACATGTTGTGTACTTATAATCCAACTACAGTAGTTGGAATTTTAAATCGAAATGGTGAATTCAACCCATCTCCTAAAATGTTAGGCTTATTCAGTGTCAACATGCATGACTTTATGAACTCTGATTCGTCAGAAGAAAATGAAATAATATTTGACGTTATAAATTTAATTTATTTTTACAAATAAAAATTTAACAAAAATATGATATCATACAAATTATTTTTAAGGGGATTTCCAAGTAATTAGGACAATTTTAGGGGTGTTTGAATTTAGTTTTAGGGATAAATATTTTTAACAGTTGGTAACACTGGCGTTAGATCAAAGATGCCGCGACATGAGATTCTTGGAAACACTTCACGAAATTCTTGGAAACACGTACTTAAGGCTGACTAAACTTTATGAGTACCTAACATAGTGGATTTTTGGATGTTGCTTTTCACATCATAGTAACGTAATCTTTAAATTTGAATGTAAATGTGTTCTATGAGTAGAAATTATTGCTTGAAGCACAGGTGTATACCTACTTGTAAAGCATGGCTGAGTGATTGTTTAGGGCGTCGATACACCTTAATAATATGTTAATTAAACATGTGTCTATAAGACTTTTTAGGCTTCGATTTTCAATAAGATTTGATTTAAAAAGGTAAATACAGATTTTTCTTTACTATAAAATCAAGTAAAATTGAGTTCGGAAACAAAAATCATATTCGTGTTTATTATTTTAGATCAACTGCGGAATATTGTTTCACCAATTTTAGTTTTACCTTAAACAAGGTAAAACTAAAATTAGTGAAAACTATTTTAATTTTTTAGAAGTATTCTTTTGTAATTGTAATTTCGCACTAAGCAAAAAAAAAAGAATGCAAATTGGTTGAGAATTCGTTTTTAGAAATATCCAATATTTATAGAAAATTATCGTGAAAACATCACCACCTCAGTTGCCTACACTCTACCAGCTATGTACAACTGCTAGTTATGTACAAAGCACCTATCAACTAACTATACAAAAAGTGAATAATTATGTAAGTTTGATTGAATGACAGCACCTAATTTGACTAAATAATTTGCTCTATTTCTAATTTATTTATTGAGTTCGACGAATGCGTGTTAAATTTACATTCATATTTAAAGATTACGTTTCTATAAAGTAAAAAGCAACATCCAAAAATCGACAATGTATATAAAGTGTAGTCAGCCTTATGTATGTGTTTCCGAGAACCCCGTGTGTATTTCCAAGAATCTAATGTTGCGGCATCTTTGATCTAGCGCTCTCTCTGTCCCGCACCCAGCATGTACACCCACTGTGTGTGTGTGCATACGCCAGTATTGCCAGAATGTTATTTTTGTAACAGTTTCAGTTATTTTTGACCGTTACATGTTACTTCTATGTTTCACGATTCTAAATGGTACTTTTACTAACAAGTAAGAATTAAATACTAAAATTGAAAAAAAAAACAAGCTACACAATTTAAATAAAAACACTTTATCAGATTAATTGCACACTTAAATTTCTTTTTTTTTTTTTCAATATTTAATATTCGTGTTTCGACTCCTTTACAAGAGCCGTGATCACAGGATGACTAAGGTAATGGTCGTCCTGCATGAAAAAAAATTGTATTTTATTTTTTATTTTTCTTATTATATCGATTACTATAAAACTAATGAGTTAACCACCAATTCCGCAATCGGGAGGCCCGTCTCAGAATAAATGGCGAAAGAAACTTGCATATGAGGGACCGAACTCCATCTTACTTATATTATTTACAAAAAGAGCTAACTACCTATATCACTAAGTCTCGCAGTGTATGTCTTTGCAGATATTAATTTATAAATTGGCTCATAGTAAAATGCACTTGTAAATTTCGACGCGTCTACCAGCGTAACGGTAGCTCAGCGGTCGCCTGGATAGCGAGAGGTCGTGAGGTCGAAATCCACTTGAAGACACTGCGATGTTGTTTTTTATAGTCGTATTTTATTTCATAGAACTATGGCATTGTGAATGCTAATAAATAAATACAATAAAGTCCAAGCTATGTACCATTCAGCACAGTGGTAGAATTTGGTTTTGTTTTGCATTCTCTTTGCTAGGTACTAGAGAAATTTAGCGAGTTTTAAATATTACAGTTTTTTTTTCTAAATAAGATGTTACTTTTTTAGACGTCTCATGTTAGTTTTGACTATCGGCTAATGGCAACACTAGCGCACGCAGTTTGTAAATATTTCATAATAGTCATAATCATAACATAACATAATGTTGTGTCTTTGAATGACTTAAAAATAGTAGTTTGATATTATAGCACTTTGTAATTGTGTCAAATCAAAAAGGAATACCATCTCGATTTATGCGTGTAGTGTATTTTGTGTACGGGATTAACAACCTAGATAAAAAATGCAAATTTGGTGATGTTTTGTGATAACTTGTTAAGACATACTTCCAACTTTAAGTATTTAAAATACTTACGGTATCCAATAACATTTGTAAAAAAGCAATGAACTTTTAAACGCCTAAAACTATAAACAAGGTTCTTTGTGCTGTGATGTGATGTGTATCGACTACCAAGACCTTACACCAAATTCACCGAACTTGTAAGTGTTTCCTATACAGTATACTAAATTAGATATTTATTTAATTTCCACGCCAGTGTCACTGAATGTAGTATTTAGACTTGTGATGGTTCGTTTCTTTGCTTATGTAAGAGTTACGAAGATATTATCCAAGAATCATTGAACTTGCCTACAATCCAACTATTAGGTACAGGTTTTACTACAGTACAGGCTTTACCTAATAGTGCGATCAGAGTATAGATAATTAAATTACATTAAATAATTAAGCAGCAATTCTGATTTTTTTAAGTTTAACGTTTTTTTAAGTGTTGTAATAAAAGGAGCGCGCGCTGCGATCGCCGCGCTGCGGTTCATTGTACCGCGCGGATCAGCTGTGCGCGATTATGCCTACTTTTAATTGAAGATAGTTTGATTAATTTTATAGTTAATAGGTGAACTGAAAAAACGATTAGGTATAGGAAATGACAGTGAAAGTGATAAAATGAAGTCATGGTATGAAAAAAAACGAAAAAAAGCTTTTATTTTTTTACAATATAAAATCCTAATTAAGCATATTCTTTACACTTGACCCAACCACTCCACGAAGTCCTGGCAGTTAATTTGATTCCATCTTATATATGTATATCCGCTACCCTAGTATCTATAACACAAGTCCTGTAGTGCTTAATTTGGGCTAGGCTAATTGGTGTGAATGTAAGAAATATTATTATATTATTATAATTTATCCAAAACATGACAAGTTTAACAAAACAAATATTGCATCATTTAGACTTAAAAAATATAAAAACTTCTCGTTATCGGCAAAATTAATATTTTTTAATAAAAAAAAATTCGTTGATACAGTTTTACCGCGTAGTAAAATTAGTGCATGAACAGAAACAGATGTGAAATAAACAAATAATACCTTTACTATAAAATCGTGTAATAAAAAGAAGTAATCGGTTTCCGATTTTATTATGCAAAAAATCTTTACGGCTATATTAAAATAGATAAAGCTATTATTGTAATGTAAAGTTACAAATATTCACGTTCATAAAAGTAGTAATAGATAATAAATATTAAATCCTACAAATTTGGTTGCTTTGATTAAAACCACTTTACTTTCATCAACTTTTATGTTTTAAATTTAATTTTTAAGTATCAAATCCTGAACCTCCTTAAAAAAATGAAAATAAACGATTCCTTTATACCGTAAAAGTGGTTTACCTAAATTAAAAAAATAATCATATTTTTCCGTACATTTCAACGTGAAAATTGATGGATAAATTAAAATTACTTTTAGTAAGTTATGTTTATTTCAAAACTAGCTTATACGCGCGATAGAGAAGAGATCATTGTATTTTGTTATTTCCCCATTTTCTCCCGTCTCAATTTGCAAAAGAAATTTAATTCGACTTAACTTACAAAAAAAAAATATAAGGGCCGTCTTAAACCTATTGGAGGCCCTGGGCATATAAGAATAATGGGGCCCCTATGACTTTGACAGAACACTTTTTTACTACTAGAATAGACAATGAAAGTAGATAAACAAGGTTTCAGATTTTTTTATTGACATTCAATAGATAAATAGATAATCTTTAACTTAAATGGGGCGATTCCCACACATTAATAATTATCTAAGCATGCTAAAATTCGATAGCCTTATTTTGGGCGAGAGTCGAGTAGCTTGGCGCATGCAAAAGCTAATAAGCAAGTCGAGTCCCTAATTGAGGGTTACTTTAATTAAATAAGTTTTTCAGTAATAAATGTCGATATTGGTTTAGTGATCTGGGAGGAACTAGGGGCCCCTATCGATCGCGAGGCCCTTGGGGCCCAGAGTGCCCAGTGGAAAAGAGGGGAGCAGACAACGAAAATTTATTTTTTTATAAATAAATACGTATTTGACAACATCACATACATTATTATGAATCCAAGTTAAGCAGCTGAAGCACTAAAATACAGTGACGGTTCCACAACACTCAGATTCAAGCCATTATAGAAGAGTTCGTTTTATCGAACCCGCAACCTTGTTTGCGTTACCGTGAGAACTGAACGACATTTCGTTAGTTTCTTATTTAACCTATGGATCCCGATCTTTATGTACATACGTACTTATAAAAGTACTAGGAAATTTATAGCTAATATTTTCTAGTTCTGTCTTATCTAAGAAATATTGTTCTGCTGTAATTCAATCGAAGCACTTAAATTTGTAACACGAAAAATCACGGAAAAATGAGAAAGGAAAGGCAATAACTTGAATAGCTCTTCAAATAAGAATCCTTAGCAAAGATATAGTACACAACACATATGACTACAGTCTAGCAGTAGAAGCAACTAAAAAAAAACAAAAGACGATACAGATTCAACATTTTTCAAAAATGGAAACTATTTAACGAGTTTACCTAAGAACCCTGAAGCGCTCGAGCGCTACAGCACTTTTTATTGAATACAATTTACTAGCGATTGTGACTATGTGTTCTCACTTTATGAATTAAAAAAAGAAAAATATTAACATTGCGATTAACACATTTTTAATATTCCCGCTAACCCGTGAAGGGAAACGCAATGACTTTAATTGCTCTACAAATAAGAAATAATTCTTAGCATAGATATGGAGTACACAATACATTTACTTGCACTCTAGCAGTGGAAGCAACTAAAAAAAAAAACAAAAGACGATATAGATTGAAAATTTTCAAAAATGGAAACTATTTAACGAGTTTATTTAAGAACCCTGAAACACTCGAGCGCTACAGCACTTTTTATTGAATACTAGCGATTGTTACGTGTGTGTGAACTTAGCAGATCATTGTCCAGCAGATCAAAATTAAATGAGAGTTCTTTTCGCATGCAGCTGAGTTCTATAGTTCCTGATACTTTTTAGAAATAGTTCTGGCGTTTTTACCTCGAAAAATGTCACTTAAAGGTCACTTAATGATCTGCTGACTTCCCGTAGCAGATCATTTTGCAGCAAATCGAAAACAAATGCGATTTATTTACAAATGCAGCTGAGTTCTATAGTTCCTGATACTTTTTAGAAATAGTTCTGGCGTTTTTACCGAGAAAAATGACAATTTACGAAATGATCTGCTAACTTCCCATTTCTCGTAGCAGATCAATTTGCAGTAGATCAAAAAATAAATGTGAGTTCTTTTCGCATGCAGCTGAGTTCTATAGATCCTGATACTTTTTAGAAATAGTTCTGGCGTTTTTACCTAGAAAAATGTCACTTAAAAAAATGATCTGCTAACTTCCCGTAGCAGATCATTTTGCATTAAATCGAAAACAAATGCGATTTATTTACGCATGCAGCTGAGTTCTATAGTTCCTGATACTTTTTAGAAATAGTTCTGGCGTTTTTACCTCGAAAAAAGTCAATTAAAAAAATGATCTGCTAACTTCCCGTAGTAGATCATTTTGCAGCAGATCGAAAACAAATGCGATTTATTTACGCATGCAGCTGAGTTCTATAGATCCTGATACTTTTTAGAAATAGTTCTGGCGTTTTTTCCTAGAAAAATGACAATTTACGAAATGATCTGCTAACTTCCCATTTCCCGTAGCAGGTCAATTTGCAGCAGATCAGAAAACAAATGTGAGTTCTTTTCGCATGCAGCTGAGTTCTAAAGATCCTGATACTTTTTAGAAATAGTTCTGGCGTTTTTAACTAGAAAAATGGCAATTTTCGAAATCATTTGCTAACTTCCCATTTCCCGTAGCAGGTCGATTTGCAGCAGATCAGAAAACAAATGTGAGTTCTTTTCGCATGCAGCTGAGTTCTATAGATCCTGATACCTTTTAGAAATAGTTCTGGCGTTTTTACCTCGAAAAATGTCAATTAAAAAAATGATCTGCTAACTTCCCGTAGCAGATCATTTTGCAGCAGATCGAAAACAGGCTAAACAAGTCTCAGGGCTAGAACTATTTCGCTTTTAACATATTCTTATGAAAATTGCAATGTATAACTCGATTGGAGTCCAGAACTCACGTTCGAGTGCCATAAGATCATGTTAAAACGTTAAAAAAGTCGAAAAATAAAATTTTCTTCAGCTCAAGCAATCGTCAAAGGCTAAAACTATTTTGTTTTTCACTGATCCGTAGCAGAACTGAAATCTAGAACTGGATTCGAGTTCAGAACTTACGTTCAAGTAACGGCAGATCATGTTAGAGCGTTTAAAAACTCGAAAATTATAATTTTCGTCTGTTTGAACTATCATCGAAGGTTACTCTTTCATTTTTCACCGATTCGTGGTAGAACTGCAATCTAGGACTCGACTTGAGTCTAAACGAGTTCAAGAACAAGCAGATCGTATGAAAACGTTTCAAAACTCGAAAAATATCATTTTTATCGGCTCAAGCGATCCTCGAACGCTATAACTCTATCGTTTTTCACCGATCCGTAGTAGAACTGCAATCGAGAACTCGGTCATTTCGTAAATTGTCATTTTTCTAGGTAAAAACGCCAGAACTATTTCTAAAAAGCATCAGGATCTATAGAACTCAGCTGCATGCGAAAATAAATCGCATTTGTTTTCGATCTGCTGCAAAATGATCTGCTACGGGAAGTTAGCAGATCATTTTTTTTAATGGACATTTTTCGAGGTAAAAACGCCAGAACTATTTCTAAAAAGTATCAGGATCTTTAGAACTCAGCTGCATGCGAAAAGAACTCACATTTGTTTTCTGATCTGCTGCAAATTGACCTGCTACGGGAAATGGGAAGTTGGCAGATCATTTCGTAAATTGTCATTTTTCTCGGTAAAAACGCCAGAACTATTTCTAAAAAGTATCAGGAACTATAGAACTCAGCTGCATGCGTAAATAAATCGCATTTGTTTTCGATCTGCTGCAAAATGATCTGCTACGGGAAGTTAGCAGATCATTTTTTTAATTGACATTTTTCGTGGTAAAAACGCCAGAACTATTTCTAAAAAGTATCAGGATCTTTAGAACTCAGCTGCATGCGAAAAGAACTCACATTTGTTTTCTGATCTGCTGCAAATTGACCTGCTACGGGAAATGGGAAGTTGGCAGATCATTTCGTAAATTGTCATTTTTCTCGGTAAAAACGCCAGAACTATTTCTAAAAAGTATCAGCAACTATAGAACTCAGCTGCATGCGTAAATAAATCGCATTTGTTTTCGATCTGCTGCAAAATGATCTGCTACGGGAAGTTAGCAGATCATTTTTTTAATTGACATTTTTCGAGGTAAAAACGCCAGAACTATTTCTAAAAAGTATCAGGATCTTTAAAACTCAGCTGCATGCGAAAGGAACTCACATTTGTTTTCTGATCTGCTACAAATTGACCTGCTACGGGAAATGGGAAGTTAGCAGATCATTTCGTAAATTGTCATTTTTCTAGGTAAAAACGCCAGAACTATTTCTAAAAAGTATCAGGAACTATAGAACTCAGCTGTATGCGTAAATAAATCGCATTTGTTTTCGATCTGCTGCAAAATGATCTGCTACGGGAAGTTAGCAGATCATTTTTTTAAGTGACATTTTTCGAGGTAAAAACGCCAGAACTATTTCTAAAAAGTATCAGGATCTTTAGAACTCAGCTGCATGCGAAAAGAACTCACATTTGTTTTCTGATCTGCTGCAAATTGACCTGCTACGGGAAATGGGAAGTTAGCAGATCATTTCGTAAATTGTCATTTTTCTAGGTAAAAACGCTAGAACTATTTCTAAAAAGTATCAGGAACTATAGAACTCAGCTGCATGCGTAAATAAATCGCATTTGTTTTCGATTTAATGCAAAATGATCTGCTACGGGAAGTTAGCAGATCATTTTTTTAAGTGACTTTTTTCGAGGTAAAAACGCCAGAACTATTTCTAAAAAGTATCAGGAACTATAGAACTCAGCAGCATATAAATCGCATTTGTTTTCGATCTGCTGCAAAATGATCTGCTACGGGAAGTTAGCAGATCATTTTTTTAATTAACATTTTTCGAGGTAAAAACGCCAGAACTATTTCTAAAAAGTATCAGGAACTATAGAACTCAGCTGCATGCGTAAATAAATCGCATTTGTTTTCGATTTGCTGCAAAATGATCTGCTACGGGAAGTTAGCAGATCATTTTTTTAAGTGACATTTTTCGAGGTAAAAACGCCAGAACTATTTCTAAAAAGTATCAGGATCTATAGAACTCAGCTGCATGCGAAAAGAACTCACATTTGTTTTGTGATTTGCTGCAAATTGACCTGCTACGGGAAATGGGAAGTTAGCAGATCATTTCGTAAATTGTCATTTTTCTCGGTAAAAACGCCAGAACTATTTCTAAAAAGTATCAGGAACTATAGAACTCAGCTGCATTCGTAAATAAATCGCATTTGTTTTCGATTTAATGCAAAATGATCTGCTACGGGAAGTTAGCAGATCATTTTTTTAAGTGACATTTTTCTAGGTAAAAACGCCAGAACTATTTCTAAAAAGTATCAGGATCTATAGAACTCAGCTGCATGCAAAAAAAGAACTCACATTTATTTTTAGATCTACTGCAAATTGGTCTGCTACGAGAAATGGGAAGTTAGCAGATCATTTCGTAAATTGTCATTTTTCTCGGTGAAAACGCCAGAACTATTTCTAAAAAGTATCAGGAACTATAGAACTCAGCTGCATGCGTAAATAAATCGCATTTGTTTTTGATTTGCTGCAAAATAATCTGCTACGGGAAGTTAGCAGATCATTTTTTAAGAGACATTTTTCGAGGTAAAAACGCCAGAACTATTTCTAAAAAGTATCAGGATCTTTAGAACTCAGCTGCATGCGAAAAGAACTCAAATTTGTTTTCTGATCTGCTGCAAATTGACCTGCTACGGGAAATGGGAAGTTGGCAGATCATTTCGTAAATTGTCATTTTTCTCGGCAAAAACGCCAGAACTATTTCTAAAAAGTATCAGGAACTATAGAACTCAGCTGCATTTGTAAATAAATCGCATTTGTTTTCGATTTGCTGCAAAATGATCTGCTACGGGAAGTTAGCAGATCATTTTTTTAAGTGACATTTTTCGAGGTAAAAACGCCAAAACTATTTCTAAAAAGTATCAGGATCTTTAGAACTCAGCTGCATGCGAAAAGAACTCACATTTGTTTTCTGATCTGCTGCAAATTGACCTGCTACGGGAAATGGGAAGTTAGCAGATCATTTCGTAAATTGTCATTTTTCTAGGTAAAAACGCTAGAACTATTTCTAAAAAGTATCAGGAACTATAGAACTCAGCTGCATGCGTAAATAAATCGCATTTGTTTTCGATTTAATGCAAAATGATCTGCTACGGGAAGTTAGCAGATCATTTTTTTAAGTGACTTTTTTCGAGGTAAAAACGCCAGAACTATTTCTAAAAAGTATCAGGAACTATAGAACTCAGCAGCATATAAATCGCATTTGTTTTCGATCTGCTGCAAAATGATCTGCTACGGGAAGTTAGCAGATCATTTTTTTAATTAACATTTTTCGAGGTAAAAACGCCAGAACTATTTCTAAAAAGTATCAGGAACTATAGAACTCAGCAGCATATAAATCGCATTTGTTTTCGATCTGCTGCAAAATGATCTGCTACGGGAAGTTAGCAGATCATTTTTTTAAGTGACATTTTTCGAGGTAAAAACGCCAGAACTATTTCTAAAAAGTATCAGGATCTATAGAACTCAGCTGCATGCGAAAAGAACTCACATTTGTTTTGTGATTTGCTGCAAATTGACCTGCTACGGGAAATGGGAAGTTAGCAGATCATTTCGTAAATTGTCATTTTTCTAGGTAAAAACGCCAGAACTATTTCTAAAAAGTATCAGGAACTATAGAACTCAGCTGCATTCGTAAATAAATCGCATTTGTTTTCGATTTAATGCAAAATGATCTGCTACGGGAAGTTAGCAGATCATTTTTTTAAGTGACATTTTTCTAGGTAAAAACGCCAGAACTATTTCTAAAAAGTATCAGGATCTATAGAACTCAGCTGCATGCAAAAAAAGAACTCACATTTATTTTTAGATCTACTGCAAATTGATCTGCTACGAGAAATGGGAAGTTAGCAGATCATTTCGTAAATTGTCATTTTTCTCGGTGAAAACGCCAGAACTATTTCTAAAAAGTATCAGGAACTATAGAACTCAGCTGCATGCGTAAATAAATCGCATTTGTTTTTGATTTGCTGCAAAATAATCTGCTACGGGAAGTTAGCAGATCATTTTTTAAGAGACATTTTTCGAGGTAAAAACGCCAGAACTATTTCTAAAAAGTATCAGGATCTTTAGAACTCAGCTGCATGCGAAAAGAACTCAAATTTGTTTTCTGATCTGCTGCAAATTGACCTGCTACGGGAAATGGGAAGTTGGCAGATCATTTCGTAAATTGTCATTTTTCTCGGCAAAAACGCCAGAACTATTTCTAAAAAGTATCAGGAACTATAGAACTCAGCTGCATTTGTAAATAAATCGCATTTGTTTTCGATTTGCTGCAAAATGATCTGCTACGGGAAGTTAGCAGATCATTTTTTTAAGTGACATTTTTCGAGGTAAAAACGCCAAAACTATTTCTAAAAAGTATCAGGAACTATAGAACTCAGCCGCATGCGAAAAGAACTCTCATTTAATTTTGATCTGCTGGACAATGATCTGCTAAGTTCACACACACCGATTGTTACTATGTGTTTTCACTTTGTGAATTTAAATAAGAATAATATTAACAATGCCATAGACACATTTTTATTATTCCCGTGGTAACTGAAACGCTTGTGTTACGAGATTGTTCACGTCTGTAGTACGTCGGCGAGAATCGAACTGGGTCCTCTTGGGCTAGCTGACATCTCATCCGAAAAAGAAGTACTGAAAGAAGGCAATTTTTAGGGTCGTTAAGGTCGTCAGTCACAATTAGTACCTAAATTGTGACTCTTCTATACGCTTCTTCCAGCAACTCAGGGTTAAAAGGTTTTTAAAGATTTTTCATTACATTTTATTGTTAAGAAATTGACTGTTAGATTGCTAGAAAATGTTGAACTTATTCTAGGCATCAGATGGGACTGGAACTCCAACTAAACTACCCAAATTATTTTTTTAAGCTGAAGCATTAGCGCCATCTTTCCAGGTTATAAGCAGCCACAACATTGATTCTTATGTACTCGCCTGATTTTTTTATTATTATTGGAGTTTAGGAAGAATTTATTTAATATTTATTTATATAATAGCGTACGGTATGGAAAAATAGATTACTAGTAAAATCAAAAGTTAACAAAAAATGAAGGGTCATGTTTTTTCTGCGTAATATACTCCCTCAGTCCGAAGTACACATTTACTCGCTCTCTCTCTCTTTCCTACTCACTATAGCATTCAGTACTCAATAATAAAATATCATAAATAATAAGAAAATAATAATAACAAAATATAAATATCAATAATTATACCACAATTTAAGTAATATATTTTATCTAATTAATATGAATAAATAAATCAATATATGAATTCATTTACTCCTTCCTTTGCCTATTACATATATATATTTTAAGATAATCGTATTTAAGAAGTAAACTCCAGGCACGCGTCAGAGATGACATGCACAAATTTTTAATTGCTTCAGAGTTTTATTTTTATTTATGAATTATAAAAATACTAAACAATTCGTTATTTCTTTATTTTGCTAAGATTTTTCAATAATGGAAGGCATAGGGTAAAAAACCTATACAGCCTAGTAATTTTTTCAGTACTTTTTTTCTTATTAAGATTATTATTCTGATTTATGGTGAAAATCGTTGGCTTATGAATGAAAAATAAAATGACCCCTTTCCGTGAGTTTCAGTAAAAGTGTGGGGATTTACTGAAACCTAAGGGGTTTTTTTGAGGGAGACCGTGAAACGACTCCTGCCACTTTATTGTTTTCAGTTGCCGACAGTAATGCATATTCACGAATTTTTAATGGTTAATTATTACAAACTAATATCAACCTCAACTTATTCTTTTACATGAAAATCAAAACCATAAGTGTCGCTTCGTGTTCCCGCCAAAAGGTCCTCTAGTTTTTTTTTATTGAAAATATAAAAAGGCGTTGTCCTGGGTGATTGATTGACTGATAAAAAACTCACTGCCTAAACCACTGAACCTAGAGGATTTAGATTTAGAGGGTAGTTTATAAAACGCCCGCTAAGAATGGATTTCAGAAAACTCTACCCCTAAAAAAGTGAAAGAGAGGATATATTGTTGTATTGAAATCTGTTATTATGGGTTATTTCTTTATCTACCTCTGTGGTCGCCTGGCTTTTATACCGATTTTCATGGTAACGCCACTCCGAGGTCCCGAGTTTGATCCCCGGTCCGGTCAATGTAGAAATCCGTAAAACAAGTGCTTTAGTTACTTAACTTGTTACCAATTATTATTATTTGAAAAATTTAGTATATATTATAAATGAATATGGGCAGTTGCCCTAAACGTGTAGATGTGGTATTAGAAGTATTAGAGGTATTAGAAGTTACATAGGATACTTTTTATTGAACAAAAAATTTTAAAAAATGTGGGCGAAGCCGCGGGTAAAAGTAAGTAGTTTCATAAATGACGTTTATGTATATTTTCGTATAATTTCTATAACATCAATATAATATAATTATATACTAACCGTTGTATACCATGTTGTCTATTGTTATACCCAAAATTTGACTGGCAGAGATTGCTATTAACGTTAAGTCCGTGTTTTGTTCCGATTTGTATTTTGGGCTAAAAAACCTTTTTAAACAAATAAATAAATAACGTTTGGTGTGACTCCTGGTTTTGTTATAAAACACTATCACACCCGCCTCACGAGGCCCACTGCTGGGCACAGGAAAAGGATATCTGAGACCAAAGGCGTCTAATGCCGGACGGAAATCTATCACAAATGGGGGGTTTGCTATAATCTTCACGCTCGGTAGGAGGGTTGGAGATTACAATAAGAGACCATGATTTGGAAGTCGCTGCGTCCTCTTCGTGGCCTACAGGAAGTACATGATGATTGCCTCCAGTGTCATTTATCTGTAGAAGGAACATGTATTCCTATTCATATATAACGGCACTACAGTGGCGCCCTCATTAATCAAGAGCCGTTTCCAAACGAGAGCCACTTGAAGCTCTCGAAACGACTCTGGCGAAAGTCAAACGGGGTAGCCATGTTGTTGCGCACTTTTTGATTAGACGCGATGGAGGCTGCACGTCATCGATCAATTTAATCCGTTTGAATCATAGCTATTAGTGATCATAATTAGTGTTAATTGATTTTATGTGATTAAATAGCAATCGTAGTATTATATTTCGTCTTTATTTCTGTTAATTACCTGCCCGTACGCTGGTGATGACAACTAATTGCCGTAATATATCGCACTCTTAGATAAAAACTCCACTTATTCAAAAGCTATGCGTTTCGAATTAGTGGCGCTTTTGGAATTCCTGACCCCAAGATATAACTCACGTAAGTACTTATACCTTCAACCGCTGTTTAAGTTGGCGCTAAAAGTTGCTTTACTAAAATTTTTAGTTGTCTACAACAAAACTACCACTGTCTACAAAAAATGTGCTTACTCCCTCTGCAAAACTTACTTCAGTTTTTTTTCGTCATTTTCCCTATTTTTAAAAGGCAAAATACAAATACGCAAATAAATCAAAATTAATCTACAATTAATTAAAATTAATCTACCAAAATTTAGTAAGCACTACCTTAATGAATATCTCTTTAAGTTATTTAGTTCTTACACTTCCGCGCACATTACACATCAGAATAAAACACTTTTTTACGGATTTTTGCGCATGTTTTATTTTATTTTATATTTAATCCTGACGTTTCGACACCTTTAAAGGAGCCGTGATCACGGCTGATCTTTGATATTTACTTCTTTGATATTTGGATTTTTGATATTTCTCCTAAACTGTTTTGTCAAAAATAAGGTTCAATGAGGTGGTGAATGTTGAGGTGAGACGCTACTCAGTCGACCATTAAATTTCTCTTAGGCTAAGCTAACCAAAAAAGGGACTACGGAGACCCGCAGGTCCTCCCATCCAGTCTGTCCCAACCAACTGGCACGGTGGCAAATTCGAATTTTCATGTGGCCAGCTGTTTTTTTTTATTACGATTAATATTTGAGTTACAGGGGTCCAAATATTCTGTAGTGAATTCTTTATTTAATCAGCTTTATGGTAGTATTTTTTTTGGTCCTAACTTCATTATTTAGCGAGAAAACGGCATTTTTATCTAAGAGTACGACATTTTTTTTAACAATTTGCGCAGCATTGGGACTGTTGAGAGGGGTGAGGTACGCGGTAGCGGACTGAAAAGTGGCTAGTTGGCCCCCTTACTGACTGCTGTCAGCCAACTGCTTAAACCGTGCTTCGGATCCCGCTACCCTCTTGAATGAGTTACCTGGTACAGCATTGCCAAGATACCAAGTTCTAAGTTGAGTAACTGACTTATTACCAACTCCCATTGGCACTGGTTTTGTGCTGTTCTGCTTTATCGGACATTACTAACTTTTGTTTATTTATATATACAAGTTTCTTATTAGGATTGGCTCTATACTAAAATGTGACATCGCTTCTTAATATCTCAGATACACCTCACGAGCTTTAAAGCGAGGCCTCATAAAGCTACCGCAATTACTTATTTTAAATAAACCTGGTTGGGGTAATTTTTCTCGGTGGAACTATGGGTGCACTCGCGTTGCTGTCTATGGATTTACAACAATCAGTTTAATAGATAAATATATCTTAGTTCCTAAATGCTTTCTGTCTAATCTATAAATATTATCTCATATGCTTTGAAGTTAAAAATTATATACACCTGTAGACGGCAAAACGGGCAGCAGTGTGTTACGAATTATGGTTAATTGCTGCGTTTTCCAACCCGCCTGCCGTGCGTGCCGAGATTAAGGCAAAATTCCCCTTTTTACTAATAGCAGTGGACGTTTCTCAGCTGAAATAAACCTTCTTGCAAACTAAAGTATAACGGAAATGGACTTCCGACAACTAAGGCCTGAATCTGTCAAAACTGTAAAGTAAACCTTTTTCATTTACTTATTTCTTGAAAAAACACAGTTAAAGTAATAGCAGTTAATCTGTACTTTATGATCTTTTTTAATATATACCCTAAGAACACAAATTTGTTGTATGTGTGTTTGTCTGTCCGCTCTTTTCCCATTGTATTAATTAACGTTACCATAGCAACGCGTTACCGGGTCAGCTAGTATACACTCTAAGAACACAAACTTGTTGTTTGTGCGTTTGTCTGCCCGCTCTTTTTCCATTGTATCAATTATCGTTACCATAGCAACGCGTTATCGGGTCAGCTAGTTATATATTTTTTTTAATTTTGTTCAATGTTATCTTATTAGATAAATAATTTTAATAGAAAAATACTAGAAAATATCGACTCGGCTCACAAGTGAACTAAAAAAGGTTGCGGGCTAGATACCCGCCTGAGAATTCTCTTGTGAGCCGAGTCTATTTTTTCTAGTATTTTTCTATTAAAATAATTTATCTTAATTATCTTTATAAAACTAATGGGTTAGCTCTTGACCCCTATCAAGCTTGGTGGCCAAGATAGGGTCCACGTTGGATTGAGCTTACCCAGAAAGTGCCTATTCACTCTGGCTTTGAAAACGGACGGGTTATAAGTACTCGGATATAAAAACGCAGGGAGGGAAGTCTACTCGAAAGGACCATCCGACACTTTACAAGCATAATGATATGCCAAAAATAAAAACTGCAAACACCTAAAATATCAACAACTTTTATATGCTAATACGGTAGAGTTCGCTCGTATATCAATAGCGAGGAATTGTATTCGTAACCCAAACGGATAAAAAAAAAAAAAAACTCGAAAGGAGAAAGCTTTTTGTTATACACTCATTTGCAAAAAAAACGGGCGGTTTTGATTTTCATTCATCTTTAAAAAGATACAATACAAAAAAGGTTTCAATCGTTTGTACACGTTACTGGCCGGTTTTAAAAATGCCGAGGTATTTTAAAAAGTACGTTCTAAATTCAAATTTTCATTTGATGCTCATTTTTACAGAAAACCCCTTTTTATCCTACATTTTTGGCGTGAAGTTCCAGAAGTTAACATCGACTTTCATAACTTTTATTCAATATTTATCGATTAATTTCATATCCTTGACTGTCAAAGCTTTATTTATTGCTGTTTGGCTGTATCACCAATGGTAGATAAAGTGGTAAAAGCTACCAAAATTATCGCGCTACTTGAAGAGGGTTGGAGCCAATGCTTCGTGGCTAGGAGGCTAAATGTTAGTCGCTCGACGGTTCAAAGGACCTGGCAGCGATATCAGGAGACTGGTTCCGTCGAGAGAAGGCCTGGTTCTGGAAGAAAACCATGTACCCAACCACGTGATGATCGTTTTCTTGTGAGTCGCGCATTGAGAAATCGCAAATCTTCGTATGTGGATCTTAAGAACAACCTCCAAGAAGTAAGAAATGTGCATATTAGTCTATGGACGGTCAGGAGGAGGCTTCTCGCTGCCAATATACGCAGTCACCACCCGGCCCGCGGCCCCAAATTACTCCGTGAGCACCGAGTTCACAGGCTAAGGTTCGCTAGAAATTGTGAATCATGGACTCAAGAAGATTGGAATAGGGTTTTGTTCTCTGATGAAGCCAGGATATCTCTGTTCGGTGAAGATCGACGTCGGCGAGTGCTAAGAAGACAAGAAGAACGCTTTGGCAGAGGCATGTTTCGAAGAAATCACACCTTATGGTGGGGGCTCTGTTATGTTTTGGGCAGGAATAAATTCAATGGATGGTACAGAGTTAGTCTTCATTGAAAACGACTCAATGACTTGGCATCGATACATAACGGAAGTTCTAATTCCTCATGCACAACCTGCATTTGCCGCTCTAGGTGAAGTTTCGGTTTTTATGGACGACAATGCTCGCGCCCACAGATCTCGCGATATTAAAGCGTATGTGCAAGAGGTCGGCATTCGTCGTTTGGATTGGCCAGCTCGAAGTCCCGACCTCAATCTCATAGAGCATGTCTGGGACGTTCTGAAACGACGTGTGAGATCAGTACAACCGGCTCCGCAGACCATCAAAGAGCTGAAGAATGTGATTACTGCGGAGTGGGAACGCATTCCGCAAACAAGTATCCGGGATATACTCGCTAGCATGCCCAGACGAATTCAAGCTGTGGTTTTAGCTAGAGGGGGTCACACTCGATACTAACCATTTATCTGCTTTTACTTTATTAAAGAAAAACAAACAAAAAAACTTTTTTATTTTTACTTCATGAGCATATGCACTACTAGCAAACATACACTACTAGTGAGGTTTAGCATTATTTCCCATAAATTGTATCAAAATTTTATGAAATACTGATGAAAACGATTATTTGCTTATTAATTTACCAAATTGTGAGAATAAAACTACTTTTAATTATCAAACAAAGCAATATTAACATTTGAAATGGTTCATTGCTTAGGTGCCCGTTTTTTTTGCAAATGAGTTTATAACAAAAATGTAATTATTATTTCAAATATTGTGGTAATGTATCAATTATTTTTATTATAAGTCACTTAAAATTTATTTCATGCTCCACTTTTAAAAATACTGTAGTCATAATATATAACATTGTTTATTTGGAATAGTATAACTTTACAATGGCGACATATTTTTTATATAGATTTAGGGGGCCTAAAAATTACCTTGCACATATAAGCAACAAAACCAGCTCTTTAAGGCAGTAAATAAGACATTACAGACTCTTTTTCCTCATTAGTTTGAACCATAATCAAACTCGGGACCTCGACGCCGTAAGCCGGTGTGCTAACACTCATTTAAACATCTAACTTGTATCAAATTCGAATTCCTTACCGCGAATATAAGTTGAGATGACGAGCTCCAGTCATAAACTCCACCCCTGTAATTTTAACCGAAAACTGCGTCGTAAACCGTCACCGATGTTCCTTAACATCAGATTGACAGCCCAGCTAACTTGACGACACGTTAACGATCAACAATAAACTCCTGTTTAAGTTGGACACATATTTTTCTACATTTTCCGATACTAGCTGTATTCCATGGTTTTATATTCTTTTTAAAGCGTTTATTCTTTTTTTTTGAAGGTCGCATTGTAATGTTTAAAAGCCTTCAAATTTTCTCAAGAAAATTCAAGGGCTATCAAATACAAAAAAATTGACGACTTCTGCTTTACTTAAGCTTTTTGAAGCGCTCGCATATAGGCACTCGGTGCTCGGCCACTCTGTCCGTGCTAAGCCTCATATTTGACCGTTACACTAAAGCGTCAGATTTAGTACCGTTACCGCCTTCTGTCTCGTTTTCACTCATGTCAGAGTGCGTGGCTGGTTATATTTGTAAAGATATTTTATCTGAAGTGTGAATAGAAGAATAGTAATCTGTTTTTTTTTGCAGATATAGGAATAACATTTAAATGCGAAAATAAATTGTATCAATATCGTTAAATCCGATATCAATGCGTTCTATATTTGAAACACTACATTGCTTGGCATGTGAACGACGTACCGATACCAAAATAATCGTGACCGTTTCGAGGATATCATACAGAATCGCAAGGTGAACGCATGCCGATTTTATCGATACTATCCGACGTAAATCGAGTGCAACAGCATATGATGAGATAGTGAAATAATTATTAGCATCACTATCAGCTTATGAAAGTGTCGACTGGTGGAGTACATTCACGAGCAATAAGATGCATAAGTTACTGTAAGAGCCCGTTTGTTGGTTAATCTTAGGTTTTACCGATAAATCTTAGAATTTACCGACATAAGTTGGTAAAGGTATGGATTTACAAAAAAGAGACAATTTTGGTCGGGCTTTTACTATCTGAGTTTAGTAAATTCTAGGTGAAGATTAGGTTAGGTTAGGTTAGATATGCTAAGATTTACCAAATGACTAGTGGTAAAAGTTCGAAATGACCGATAATCACAGAACTATTCGGACTTTTACCATTAAGAGTTAGTAAATCTTAGGTTTTACAGGAAAATCTTAGGATTTACCGTGGTTCGGGGTATTACAGTAACATATACACCGTAAAACTATGTCACATTACATCAATTTTTATTTCTATACTGTTATCTGTTTGCTGTCAGCCGTTTTAGTGTGACTTGATTCTGCGGTGTATAGATTTTATTGCTTGTTACTGTACAGACCCTATTATTAAGAACAACGTTAACGAAATGGACCTTAACCCATTAGCCATTCCTGTTACTAATAGGTGAAATAAATTTATGATTAATTTACGACCTTATTGTAATAACATTACGGTAGCTGTAATGATTTATTTATTTTAATTTTGACAGTTAAGAAACTTAAATAACAAAAAACTTAAGTAAACATTTACGTATAAGGTGTATTCTGTCTATGAAACTTATCCTACCATTATAGGAATAAAGCAATCAATATCGAAGAATGTAATATCAAATATCGTATTTTGTAACTTTTAATTAGCGATATCAATTGATTTGGCGATGGCATCAGTATCGATTATTGTAGGTAATGGTTTAGATTCGATATTATCAATAAGCGATATTATTATTATATCAAATTCGCGATAGGTAAATGCTTGAGTTAAGACTTTGAGAGATGGTAACGATGAAAGGTGGACGGAGAATAACCACAGAGGACTGACATTAATCATAACTGAACGGAACGAATTAAATATTTTACACTATTTCAAATAATAATTTCTTCTTATTATGAATTGTCTACAGAGACATTTTTGATGTTTTTAATTAATAAGAGGATTTTATGTATTTAGTTCATACGCATGTGACCCGATTAATATTGTATCTTGCCTGTTGCGATTGTGTTGTTTATTATTCATTTATAAAAGAAAAATATATCTAGTTTACTTCTGCACCTAGTCACTAGGTGATCGATATTGCGTGATCTAACAACTTCTGATGTTGCTCCATGTGGGGCCAGGGGGCAAGGTGTGTCGTTTTCTTGACGTCTGCATGTATTTGTCTATATAAATGCAGATGGACCTACATAAGTACATATTTATTAGCATTTATTTCCAAAATTAGTTAATAGTCACACCTTTATAATATTTGGGGACTTTGGATAGCACAGACTGACCAAAACGCGACGCTTTATCGATAATATTGATGATGAAAATAATACGTGCCTGAAAACGAAATTCAATCTTTAAAAATGGAACAACCGTCAATAAAATACTGTCCCGCACTTCGCAGCAACCGGCCCACAATTCGTAGTAAAAAAAGTCGGTTTTTTTTTTTTTTTTTTTTTTTTTTTTTTTTTTTTTTTTTTTTTTTTTTGCCTGTAAAGTCGGTTTTACGGGCGAAGATTTTACGTGACAACGTCTTTTTCTCGGTAGAATATTTATTGATATGAATATAATTAAATTGCACAATGCGCGCGGCAGACCGATCATAGTTGAGTGGGAGAGAGACGCAAGGCATTCGGCGGGCCTCTCTCTCGTTCGGTGACTCATCGTAACGTTACCGAGCGTTACACTTTTTCATAAGTGACTCCCAGCCGCAACCAATTTATAAGACGTTATCACGTCAAAACGTTAATCGAACGCCAATGGTTTTATAAACAGTGCAATTTACAAATTTAAATTTAAAAATAATTCCACAATCAGTACGCTCACGGCCGCGGCGATCACGTGGGCGGCCGTGACGTCACATCCGCAACGCAACCTTCACCCGTTGCCGCCAATAATTGGGGCGTCGAAAAAAAGCACGTTATTTTTAACACAAAATAAAAGTAATGAGTTATTGATTCGCGCCCGGGGTCATTGCACCGGTAATAACGTTACTGCGGAATGCGGTGCAAGGTCGCCGTTCATTTGTGCGCCGTCATTGACAGTTTTTTAAGCGGTCATTTTGTCAATGGAACGCTTTTTTAAATTGTTGATACTTATTATGGAGTTTCATATAGGCGCGTTGTAAATATTTACGCACAGTGTATTATTCAAAGGGATTTTTTTTGACATGTGAAATTGGAGTCAAGTTTAATAGTAGTATTTATTCACTTTGATTGTCAAAACTAACACTAATCTTGGATGGCAAATATACAATTGTTTGGAGAGGCTAATTCAAGGCCCAGGTTTTGAATTCCAGAGTACAAAGTGACAATGTTTAGTCAACACACGTATACAAAACTTTCTTTTCATTCGATTTTCAATTTAAAATTGAACACATAGAGTTCAATATCTATTTGGAATAGTTGACAGTTTGTGGTAAGTTGAAGTGCGGTTGTCTGTACATAAGAAAAATAATAATTACCTATTCAAAGTAGTTTATTAAAACTAAAAATCGGTATTTCATATTGCCTGATGAAACATGGAGGTAAATTTAGTAGTTAGGAACGTGACCAATTAAAATATTGGATGTATGACGACCATTAGGCACCATAGATAGCTTGTAAATGACTCCTGTAAAGAAGTCAAGACGTCAAGATTAAATATAAAAGTCCATTCAGAGGAGGACCAGGAAACTTATCGGCAAAGATGGTATTTTTCAAAATAAGCTCAAGCTTGAACATAAACAGAAGGTAGCTTGCCTATCTGCTTTTATAGGAGACATTTCGGAGAGTGTGCAGTAGAATTGCATAGCCTTGTTCCGCTATCCCCAATTTTTCATCGGACACAAGACTTACAAAAAGGCGTCACCGTTATATGGTTGATATACCAAAGAGTCGCATTAAGCGTATAGGTTCCAATTTTGGGATACGTACCGCTAAAGAGCGGAACTCTTTGCCTGAGTCTGTGTTTCCTGATAAATGCAATTTTTCGTCTTCAAGTCACGAGTGAATAGGTATCTTCTAGGCAAGCGCGTCACATACTAGATCGCATCGTCGCTTACCATCAGGCGAGATAGCGGTCAAGCGCTCACTTATTTGCGACAAAAAAATAAAAACAAATTATAAATGCATCGTCAACGCATAAAAAGTGGTTCTATTTAAATAATAATTAATTGCAAATATTATAAAATAAATTAACCATTCATTTTATAATTTTTGCAACAGATTTCAATATGAATTAAATATTTTGTGGCAGATCGCTGTGCCGTTAAATATTATTAAGTCGAAACGTCTGTGATTTTGACGTAATTTTTTTTCTGTAAAAGTCATCTGAGACCATAAGCCAAATTACAGTAAGCCCTTCAGCGATTTTGGTAACTAGAACATTATAACCAATTACATAAAAAAATCTGGGGGCACGGCAGTGCCCCCACCAAGTCGAGCAAAAAAGCGGCACGGACGTACCATCCTTTTCTCGAAGCAATTCAGGCCATTTTCGACCCCCTGTGACTTCGTTGTGGATAAAACTAGAAGACTGAATTTTCAGTAACCATGCAGGCATTGTAAAGACACGGTATATTTCAAATTTCATTCAATTTGAACTAGTAGTTTAAGAATTATAACGGGTCAAATTTCTTAATTTTGTCACTCACTGACTCACCGATCATCAAAATTCTAAGACACTCCTAGCAGACCTAGAAGCTTCAAATTTGGAATATAAATAGTGTTTGGTGTATGAATCAAGGAAAAACTAAAATAAATACAAAAAGCAATGAGATCCCATCAAAAACAATACTTGTCAAAAAAACCAAGTCTCGCAACTCAGTTGTTCTACGGTAAAAAGTTGTGAGATCCAGCTTCAAGTTAACAGCATCTTATAGTGACGCATATCAATATTAAAAATCTTTATTGTTTTATATAAATATATTGACTCGGCCATCGCATGAAATCACGTGTAAATTAAATTACTTAGTGCGATGGCCAAGTCAACATATAATTTATATAAAACAATAAAGATTTTTAATATTGATATGCGTCACTATAAGATGCTGTTAATTATTACGTTACAACTTAATGCTTCGAGTACTGAGATTCCAGACACAATTGATTTTCAATTGTTATGGACCACGATCGTGGTCTTAGGGACTGGACGTATTAAGACAGAAATTCGCTTAAGTAGGGACTGAATAAATTAATAACCGACTTGGTATTACATGGATCTCACAACTTTTTACCGTAGAACAACTGAGTTACGAGACTTGGTTTTTTTTGACAAGTATTGTTTTTGATGGGATAATATTTTTCTATTTGTTTCATAACCATTTATCATACAAAATTTGTTTAAAACCACACATTTTATATACAGATTCATATATCAACTATTTCCAATGTTTAATTATATATACCTACCTAACGCTATCTATTTTCTACAACTGACTGTAACTTAAACCGTAAATGATAGTAGACAAAGTTGTTGTCTACTATCATTTACCCTTTGCCTGTATTTCATTAAAAACACGTAAAGCCCCATAAGGTTTTACTAAAACTGCCCAGTGGACTTATTGAGGAAGAGTGAAAAGACACCTTCCGTTCTTTTGTTTCATTTTCCAACATTCGCGCAACTTCAAAAACAGTAGTGAATAATCCACTATTATTATACACTAATACCTTTTTTCTTTTTCTTTATTTGTGGCTTGCACGATTTGTGCATTTAGCCAGTGTTAAGTATAATTGCCAGTTCTTGAGTAATTTCCTGGGTTTCAGTAAAGCACTTCTTTACTGAAACCTCCTCGTGGCCTTCTTTAGAGAGCGCGAAAAGAAATCCACTGTTTTGTTTCACTTGCCAATACTCATGCATATTCAAAAACACTCAGTAGTTAATAACCCACCATTATTACACACTAATATCAACCACAACACAAAATTTAAGAAGAAAACCAAAACCATTAAAGTGACGCTTCTTCGAGTCTTAATGAGAATGTTATTCGAAATAATCAAATCGAACTTGGAATTCGGAACGTCATTTGAATTTGGAATATTACGCATTCGAATGGGCAGCCGGGCGGCGACCACAAGATGTTAAATTGTCGGCCAGATTTACGAGGCGGGAGTGTGTTGGCCAAATTGAAAGTTCACTATAAATTAAGAGGGAATGTCCTCGGACGTACTAATGTATGCGCGCGGACACACTTGATTTATACGGCTTAAGGGTCCATAGAGTCTTAGTTTAAATTTCTCTTTATCTTTACGATGTCTACTGCAGGGAATTAACTGGTTATACGGAAAACCAAAGTTAAGTTTAAGTTAGTTAAGTTTTCCATATATTTCATAAAATCAGTTCTTTAGTCGATTTGTACATTTCTCAGTAATAAAAAAGTCTGTAAAATTCAATTAAAAATTACTTAAAAGGTCTTGTTAAACAAACTTAAAAAGTTAATAAAAGGGCAAAATCTGAAGTACCTACAAAAGAAGTATTTAAGTCTTTCGTTAAAACTGCATTATATTCATTTTATGAGCTCAATTGAAAAGGAAGGTTCAAACCGAACCACAAGCCTTTGTAAAAGTTACTTAAAAACTTCTTTCGCTACAAAGTATAAAGAACTTGTCTAATACTTTCCCGAATTAAATCACAACCCTTTTCAATTTTCATTCTTTCTTTGTCGATATATTTTTGAGGGTAAATATAACCATAGACAAACTAAGCATAAGCTAGTAATTTCCATAAATATCTTCTTCATACAGCTATTTAGTCAATGTCTATGACACTATGAAAACTTGGATTGGTTTTCATACCCACAAAGATCTCATAAACTGTCATAAAGTGAGTTTAGATTTATTCCTAACATTATAAGAGTACAATGTCTCGTCACAACTCAACACATCAAAAGGATGGCAATTTTGTAACAAAGTGTGACTTCGAAATTTAAAAAATAAAATTGTTCCAACATATATTTGCTAACTCAATCAATGCCTTAAAACTGGATGTATAACGTTCAATTTAAACAGGCCTGCTTTAAAGATACGACGAAAACACGAGACAAACGCAAAAAGTTTTTATTTATCGTTGACACTCAAATCTTAAGCCGAAACAATTGGTAGTCATCCTTATTTCCAACGATATAAAGGTTATAAACGTATGCATGCTAGATAAGCAACGATAAAACGTTCCAAATCCAAAGTTATTCGAAATGCGAACCGTTAAAGGTGCGTCAATAAAAAAGAAGTTAGCATCTTACGTTACGCGCCATTACAAGGTGCGAATAAAGGGATCACAGAGGTGGACATTTTACTTTTTTATAGTCTGTGACTGTTATTTGTTTTTCTTTATTGTAACGTTTGAGCGGGAACCTCAATTCCGAAAGTGGTTTATAGGTATCATAGAATTTGTAATAAATTGCAAGTTAGATGGCGAAAGTATTTTATAGGTATATTTTACATCTCCTAGTTATTGGTCTGTGCTTTTATTCAATGTTTTATATTAATACCTAAACACTAAAATAATTATAAATAATATAGCTAGATTTATTAATATGTGCACGTACATAACCATTATGAACAACAATAATCACGTTAAACTATAGGTACAATAAAAAGCAAATTTAGAAATATAATTCTATAACTTTACCTTTAAGTTGAAAATCCTTATTTGGAGCAGTTATCTGAGCAATAGTAAATTGAAAATTTCAATTTATAAATATCTTGATTTTCCAGTATTTTCTTGACATGTTTTATTATATTCAATAATAATAATAAAAAACAAATAGATTATTTAAATACTTAGGTTATGACTTTTTAAAACTTACCATCTAAACATTTTCACCATTTTTTTATTAGGTGTTATACATTTTCTTTAATGTATTAAAAAAATACATTATTAATTTCAGAATCTCAACTGGAAGTATGTATTATCAATTTAAGAAGCAGTTTTAAGTTGAAACGCCATCTACCGATATTCACATGTATTGACTTGTGGCTGCTGATACTGTTGCCATCTAGCTTTCACAAATTCTAACTTTCAGAAAATCAAAATACAATATATTGATCGGGAACTATTTTCTTATTTATTTTATGTTATTTAATAGTTCTCTGTTAAACAACTGCGAAGTTTTTAAATCATACCTAAACGTAAATTATTAGTTATCATTTTGTAAATATTTGAATCAGCTGTCATCAATATTTCAATGATTTCATGAAAATATCCGATTTAATATTTTAATACAGAAATTAATTTTCTTTCCATTCTGAAGTAATTTATTTTTCAATATTTTAAGTCAAATATCATTAGTTTGTATTGCATAATATTTCATTAAGTTTGCACTGTAATTTTTGCAACACAAAACAAAACTTTAAAAACTAAACATTTGAAGTTTTACAATTAATTAAAATGATAGTAGGTATAGTTTCCTATTAGGAGATAAATAACATTAAAATAAGAAATATGTATTTCTTTAATTTGGCAAAAAGTTTTTAAGTTAGCTGCTTAAACCTATTTAGAATATTGATAAACATTAGTTCTTTGTGTAAAAAAAACTTACCGAACACTGAAATCCAAAAAGTTCTATTGCAAATCACAAACACAAAAATAACACTTAATAATTAATTCAGACTTTAAATTTCACTTTATATTGCACCATAATATCACTAACAAAAAACTAGGAACTTCTTCGTACACAAATAAAAAATCAAAACACCCATTCAAATTCAAATTTGGAACTTATCTAAAAGACTGGCTATACAAAACGTTGTTTTCCTTTCCAGATTCAAATAAAGAACTGTCAAATTTGAATTTGGCGGGCTTTGGACGGGGGTTGTGCGCACTCGGCCCGCTCGTGCGACGGTCTACAAGGAACTCGTCTTTAGGGAGAAAAGACGTTACATCGGACCCTTCGGGACCCTTCTCTTGTTAGTTTTGAATGGTGATAAGGACGTAATATGGTGTGGTGCTCTTAAGTGGCCGTTTGGATTATTTTATATATATTCTATGGTGTTTTTAAACTTTTGATAATTTGCTTAAATAAAGCTTTTTACAAATGTATTGATTCGTTTTTCTCTCATTTCCTTGAATAGCTAGTGGCATGTTTATGTAATCGATGGCAATTTTTTTCTTGTCATGAATATTAGAAACCACCTAGCAGCAGCAGGAAATAATAAAAAATACACACTATTCAGTTGTTTGTAATCTAAATTTTATTCTAGAATTGAAGATGTATTAGGTACTAACTTGGATTCAAGAGCAGACTAAATACACAAAATTTGTCTTTGCTGATTTTTATCTTACAATGGAAGCTTCACAGCCAGCCTTAATTGCTAGACCTTTAAATTATAATGTCTTAAAAGGAAAGAATAATAAGTCTAAAAAATATTTTTGGAAAATTTATATTGGAAGTATATTTCGTTAAAATTTTATATTCACGAATTGCTCGCATAGAAAAATTAGAAAAATAACAAGATAGAATTTCAGAAACGGCGACGGTCACAATACGTAGTGTTCTCATCATACGCGAGTTAAGGTATACTAGTCACTGTTCGAGTTCATTATTGTCATTGAAAAATGGGCTTTAAAGCTTAATAAGTAAAGACTAGCGGACATTCTGTGGTTACGACAAAGAGGTTTATTTGGAGGGTGCGCTTTCTTCGCGCTCACTAATATTGTTCGTAAACATAAAAGACGATTATTGGTACAGGGACGGATTGAGATTTGTTAGAAATTATAATTTTTTTTTAAGCCTAAAACTCAAATGAGCTTAACAATTTATATTAAAAGGATCATGTGTCATGCTCGTGAATGGGTACTGCCTGTAGAGATCCGTCTGGTATTGCCTACAATAACTTTTTTTTTATTTTTTTATAGAAAATAGGCATGCGCTTGACCACTATCTCGCCTGATGGTAAGCGTCGATGCGATCTAGGATGTAACGCGCTTGCCTAGAAGCAGTGGCGTAGCATAGGTCACTAGCACCCGGTGCGGATTCCAAATTTGCCGCCCTCTTATTTTTGCAATCCATTATAAAAAAAATTGAGGCATGGTAAAAAGAGTACTTTTATTGAATAACACTAACCTGAAAAGTGAAATTAACATTTTTTGACATAGAGTAGAAGGTAGACTATCACAATATCACTTAGAAAAATTACAGAGTTTAAAAAAAAATGTAAATCTTTTTACTCGCTAACTTTGTGAATATATCCGATGAAACGGTCATCGGTAATCGTTAAATCATTATTTTCTGTAAGCAAAAAATGCTGTCGATTGCCTCCAAGTTGTAATTCGTGTTGCAACAATGTACGCGTAACGCGTATCTTTGCTGTTTTTCTACCAGTAGCTTTTAGCTACGGTGAAGTACAAAGAATGCGTAAGGAGACATATTTATTTAAAATAACATTGAAACTTGAAACGAAATAAGTTTCCTAAATAATAGTTATTGAGAAACCTTGCGCTTGCATCACCCATGCATAGAACCTGCATAGGTACCTGGGTATTTGGTAACAACAACAAAAAAATGACGAAAAAAAAAACTGAAAGAAATTAACTTTTTTTTATATTTTAATTTTTTTTTCTCTATCTGCCACCTCCGCAGCGCCGCCCCCGGCAAAGTGCCGCCCGGTGCGGACCGCACCCTCCGCCCCCCCCATGCTACGCCACTGCCTAGAAGATACCTATTCACTCGTGACTTGAAGACCCCTAAATTGTATTTGTCAGTAAACACAGACTCAGGCAAAGAGTTCCACTCCTTAGCGGTACGTATTATAAAATTGTAACCAAAACGCTTAGTGCGACTCTTTGGTATATCCACCATATAACGGTGTCGCCAATTTGTAAGTCTGGTTGTCCGATGAAAAAATGGGGACGGCGGAACAAGGTTGTGCAATTCAGCTGCACACTCTCCGAAATGTATCCTATAAAATACGGATAGGCTTGCTACCTTCCGTCTATGCTCAAAGCTTTTGAGCTTTTTATAGAAAAGATCGTCATTGCCGATGAGCCTCTTGGCCCTCCTCTCGATGGACTCAAGCGTCTGGAGCTGGTATCGGGCGGAACCGTCCCAAAGATGAGAACAATACTCCATACACGATCGAACTTGTGCTTGGTAAAGGTTGAGCAACTGTTCCGGTGTGAAGTATTTTCTCACCTTCGCCAGAATGCCAAGTTTTTTTGAAGCCACTTGAGCCTTGTTCTCAATGAAAGAGCCAAAATTGAGAGTTGGTGACAAAGACATACCGAGAAGCTCAAGATGGTCAGTGATCGGCAGGGATACACCTCGGAAAGTAGGAGTCAAGTTGAAAGGACTCCTTTTAGCGGAGAAAAGACACGCCTGGGTCTTTGACGGATTGAACCTTACTAGATTGGCATCGCCCTATTCGGAGACAGCCTGCAGAGATAGGTTCATGCGGCTAACCATCGCCTCTCTATGACGCTGGATCTGTTCAGCACTGGCTCGTGCATCAGACATATAGGTCTCTACAACAGTGCTGTCATCTGCGTACCCCAAAATACCGGGCAAAAGCAGGTCATTTATATGCAGCAGAAAAAGTGTTGCAGAGAGAACGGAACCCTGAGGGACGCCGGCATTGATAGCCAAATGGTCCGACGAGCTACCGTCAATGACAACTCGTATTGACCGATCTCTCAGGAAGTCCGATATCCAGACACACAAACCAGTGGGAAGACCATATGACGGAAGCTTGCTAATAAGGCCCTCATGCCACACCCTATCAAAAGCCTTCGAGATATCAAGAGAGACGGCAAGCGCCTCACCATGCCTCTCGATGGCTTCGCTCCATTTGTAAGTGGCGTATGCTAGAAGATCTCCGGCAGACCGGCTCTGGCGAAACCCATATTGCCGGTCACTAAGGAGGTCATTTTCTTCTAGATACGACAGGAGCCTGTGGTTCAGTACACGTTCCATTATCATGCAGAGAATGGACGTGACCGAGATGGGCCTATAATTGATAGGATCAGCACGACTGCCCTTTTTAGGCACAGGTTGCACGTTGGCCAACTTCCAGGACTTTGGCACTTGTCCTTTAGCCAAAGATAAACGATATAGGCGTGTCAATACCGGAGCTAACTCAGGAGCGCAAGTCCTTAGTACTATGGCTGGTATACCATCCGGACCTTAAGAGAGCAGGAAAAGTCAACTCCCGCTACTCTGTTTCACTTGCCAACACTTTAATCTATGTAAATAAATAATATGGCGCCATTCATTTATTACGTAAGACGATTTTCGCTAGTTTTTGACCCCCTCCCCCCCTATTATAAGAAAAAATAAGAATAGGTCGATCCCCTCCCCCCCTGTTTAATATTTATTACGTAAGAATCTAACGGCTAAAATGAATACATGTTTGGCTTTTTTTAAAGTTTATTTTTCAAAGTAACAATTTTTAGAAATTTTTTATTTGTACTTACAAAGGTACTAATAATTTTTATTTTTTGGTAGAATAAACTTTGATTTTAATAATCAATTTTACCTACATAAGATTTTCAGTCCAGGGGCTCAAAACCCACTCAACCGACTCTTGTGCCGACAAGACTTCTTGGCATTCGCCTTGAATATGGCTAAAGCTTTTTCTCTTTCAATATTTGTAATACGGTCATGAAGTTTTTACCCATACGCATCCGAGCGAACCTCGGCACTCGCGCGGTTGCCCGTGCTTTTTCAAAGTATAATTTCAAGTATGCGCACTTTTGTGATCTTACGTAAGAACTATCTAGACTCTCACCTACCCCCTTGTAAGAAAAAATAAGACATGGTCGACCCCCCTCCCTCCCTAAATCGTCTTACGTAATAAATGAATGGCCCCTATCCACCACAACACAAATTTTAAAAAGGTTACCATAACTACCAAATCTACGCTTCAAGGTATCAAGGTGAAAATTCACAAAGCTTACAAGATATGTCTTGTCTTAATCAAAAGAATTGACATTCGATAAGATTTTATAAGCTCCTTATTGCCTGATTCCGGCCCTGTGGTAGGAAGTATTGCACGGTGGCTTATTTTTAACGGTCACACGTCGCACGTGTCCATATCAGAATTTTAAATTACGGCCGTGGAATAAAATTAAAGAAGAATATAATTTATGTGTATATTTATTTTCAACGTTTAATTTTTTAATGTTTACTTGTTGTGTCTATTAAAATACAAGATATGCATTGCGTTTTATAATAAGAAGTCACACCAAGTAGTTCAGTTACTTTACGCTTTTAAAGAAATTAAAAAATAAATGTATAAAAAAATGATGATGATTTAAAGACACAAAAGCGGGGAATTAATGGCCTTTTCTTTAATAACTATATTGCTAATTAATATTTTGTAAAGTAACATTTTTTGATGCATTTTTATTAGCGCTAAAAAATTTGAGAAGAATACAGCCCTTGCCGAGTTTCTTGCGGTTTCTTCTCGATACAAGGTCTCCCAACCTAGGCATAGTTGACTTTAATAAATGCATTGTCAATACTCATTAAAACATATTATATCTTTATCTATACCATTATTTTCATCCCATCATTGCAATGATTTCTTCGTATGAGAAAGTTCATACCTGGGAAATCGATATTTATGTTCAGAGCTTCTTTCACAAAGTACAATTATGTTCAAATTAATTTACTTGACAAATAATTTCATATGAATTCTGTTCTATATTTAAATAAAATAAAAAACTATTAATTCAGACCATGGTCTGAGTCACTCATGAGTGTCCAAGAGAAGTTAATGCTTAATGATAAATAAGAAACAGGCACTAAGACATATATTCTAAGCGATAATGCGAGTAGTGGTTTTTATTCCAAAAAAATGTACAAAAACTAATAAAAAAAAAATTGGTAAGGCATTTTTTAAATAAAATAAGAAATATTTTTGCACCTTTTTTTATTTTTAAATAAACAAACAAAAAATATATCATCACGACCGTTTGGTGCAACGGTAGTGATCCTGCCTTTCGCACTGACGGTCCCGGGTTCAAATCCCGGAAGGGGCAAATGTTTGTATGATGAATACGAGCATTTGTACCTTAGTCATGGGTGTTTTTATATATTTCTATGAATATTACATATTTATGTATAATATATGTGTCTATCCGTTATCCTAGTATCCATAACACAAGCCTTACAGTGCTTACTTTGGGCTAGGCTAATTGGTGTGAATGTGATATTTATTTATTTATTATTTATTTATTTATCAATATTTGGTATCATTAACATAACAGCCGTTGACTAATTTGAATTTTTATTTTTAAGTCCAACGGTCATATTGTTGCATTCGAGCATAACGCACCGGCGCGTGCACAGCACACGAACGGAAGTTGCTAATTTCAACGGAACAATACTTGTAAGACGTATCACTTGCCAAAGAAAAATAACCTTTATTACAACCGGTTAAAAGCTAACACTAGATGGGCAGAGATAAGGAGTGCACGCGCCGTCATAGTCTATGGTTAAGACGGCGGATGTCTTTAACGCAAGGGTGACAACCCTATACTTAAGACTTAACTAAACATGTTTTTTATTGCATTAGCTGGAAACGTCAAACGTAAACTTTAGTTGCGTTTTATTTACTCAATTTATGTTTTATTGTATTCGATGTCTATGGTAGGTCAAACAAATGAATGCTGCCAAGTCTGGGCCCTGATTCTCTATGACCACTTAGCGATTCCTTGCTTTGAAACCAAGTCAATATCGTAATTTCTTACGTCATTTGCAAAATTCGTATTCTCTATGCCACGATGATGAAACCGTGTGGTATGAACGCGACATTAGCGCGATTAGAACTGTCAAAAATACCACGTTTGATAATCGCGCGGAATCTGTGTGACTTGTTTGTGATTAGTTAATGTTTTGGTGTTTTTGTGCGAAAATCATTAAAATAAACTTTCAAAAAGGTAAGTACCTAGTAGTGAATATATTAAAATTTAAGGTGTTGTTGGTTTATATTTTGTTTAGGTATTTTTCTGAACATCTTCATTCATGTAGAAGACTGATAGGTATTCATTTGTATTAAATAAACGGGAAGTATGTTTGTAATAAAAATAATCACGAATTCCATAATCTAAGTCAAAGAAAGCCATGAAAATAAAAAACAAATTTTAAATAAATAAAAAACTAGGTATCTTTTACCTTGTGCTCATGACTTGAAACTGAAGAATAAAATTATTGTATAATATACTTTTAGTATCTTGGTATAACTATCACAGTAGATTGTTTAGTTTTATATACTTTGTTGATTGCCTAATATAATATTTGTTAGCAGGATGTCAAGGGCTAAGGTATCTACGACCCAACTCGTTCATTTGGTTGAATTTATGAAGGTCAACCAAGATGCAGAATCAGGACATGGTACTGGTCTTCAAGGAAGAATCGCATTAGAGCAGCAGTGGAAGACACTTTCGGAAACACTAAATGCCCTTTGAGGTTCTGTGAAAAAAAGCAAAAATAATAGTTAATAAAAAGCATTTGACTTAAAACTGTCATATTTGTTTCATTTCACAAATATAAGAAATGCATGAAATATTGTTTACAAACATTCTCTTTGTAATTTATTGCTTAATAATTAGGGGAGATTATAAATTGGTAGAAAGTACTTACGATTTAATATGTAATTTTTCGATAATAAATAAAGAATCGTTTTTAACATGATTTTTTTTCATAAATCTCACACAACCAACGACTTCATAATAAACGTTCAAAAATTACGTTTCATATTTTAGTCTAGTGTTTGTCAATTAATTATATTTAGAGCTATTGTCATATCGCTCATTGTTTTGAATATTTTAACAATATAAAAAAAACGTAAAAACACAAATCACATTAACAAAATAAGCCTAAAAAACATTATTATTGTAGTTACTACATAATAAATCAAATTCTCTAAACATCATTTCTGAATGCACTTGTGACTTCGTAATGTACCAAAGACAACTTGGCCCTAATTCTCTATGACCACTTAGCGATTCCTTGCTTTGAAACCACGTCAATATCGTAATTTCTTACGTCATTTGCAAATTCGTATTCTCTATGCCACGATGATGAAACCGTGTGGTATGAACGCGACATAAGCGCGATTAGAACTGTCAAAAATACCACGTTTGATAATCGCGCGGAATCATTGTGACTTGTTTGTGATTAGTTAATATTTTGGTGTTATTGTGCGAAAATCATTAAAATAAACTTTCAACAAGGTAAGTACGAATTTTTATTCATAGTAAACTACCTACATAAGACATATTAATATTAAACAATGTAGTGAATATATTAAAATTTAAGGTGTTGTTGGTTTATATTTTGTTTAGGTATTTTTTTTACTGAACATCTTCATTTATGTAGAAGACTGATAGGTATACATTTGTATTTAATAAACTGGAAGTATGTTTGTATTAAAAAGAGGCACGAATTCTATAATCTAAGTCAAAGAAAGCCATAAAAATAAATACAAATTTTAAATAAATAAAAAACTAGGTATCTTTTACCTAGTGCTCATGAGTTGAAACTGAAGCATAAAATTATAATATATATACCTTTAGTTTCTTGGTATAACTATCACAGTAGAATGTTTAGTTTTATATACTTTGTTGATTGCCTATTATAATCTTTGTTATTTATATATAGGTATAGGTAACTAGGGCCCAACTCGTTAATTTGGTTGAATTTATGAAGGTCAACCAAAATGCAGAATCAGGACATGGTACTGGCCTTGGTAAAATCGCATTAGAGCAACAGTGGAAGACACTTTCGGAAACACTAAATGCCCTTGGAGGTCCAGTGAAAAAAAGCAAAAATAATAGTTATTAAAAAGCATTTCATTTAAAACTGTCATATTTGTTTAATTTCATAAATATAAGAAATTCATGAAATTTTGTTAACAAACATTCTCTTTGTAATTGTTTATTGCTTTATAATTAGGGGAGATTATAAATTGGTAGAAAGTATTTACGTTTTAATATGTAATTTTTCGATAATAAATAAAGAATCGTTTTTAACACGGTAATAATTGTTTTGTTTTGTGTGAACCAACGACTTCATAATAAACGTTCAAAAATTACGTTTCATATTTTAGTCTAGTGTTTGTCAATTAATTATATTTAGAGCTATTGTCATATCGCTCATTGTTTTGAATATTTTAACAATATGAAAAACGTAAAAACACAAATGACATTAACAAAATAAGTTAAAAAACATTATTATTGTAGTTACTACATAATACATCAAATTCTCTAAACATTATATCTGAATGTAGTTGTGAGTTCGTAATGTACCAAAGACAACTTGTCTTGAACCATACAGAATAGAGGCGTCTCGATTCCTTATCGTGACAAGGTATAAACAAGACACGATATCGATGTGGTTTGCGCGCGGTACGATATAAGTGTGGAATCTAATGTGCCGTACAGAATTAGGGCCCAGGTCTTGAACCATACAGAATAAAGACGTCTCGATTCCTTATCGTGACATGGTGTAAACAAGACACGATATCGAAATGGTTTGCGCGCGGTACGATATAAGCGTGGAATCGTACCCATAGTAAGCACTGTAACGCTTACAAAGGGTTACCAACGGTTATCTTATATCCCTGACTTAGATACAAATCGTCTTATTCATCACACAAATATCTGCCTCTTCCTGGACCCGAACCTATTTCGGTGCGAAAGTAAGGATTGCTACCGTTTCACCAAACGGTCTTCAAATTATTTAATAATAATAAAAAATATGACTAAAATATCGTTTTGCAGAATAAAAAAATAATATTAAAATCTTAAAATAAGTAGTTATAAATTGTTTTTTTACCTACAATATTAAGGACTTCTTATAACTGACAAGAAGAACGGGCGCAAGAAACTCAGCTTTAACAGAAGTAACAACATTTACCTACAATATATCGTCACCATACATAATCCACAAAAAATAATTACAGTAGAACGCCGATTAACCGAATTGCTAATTATCCGAATCGGTCCTAAGCGTGATATAAAATACTAGATTTAAAAAATCTAAAAATCCCACGTTTTTCAATGTCCTAAAAAGAATAAAATAACCCTGCGGGGCAAAGCGAGGGGCCACTCAAAACGTGGGGGCGCATATTACTAAGAGGAGATTTTAAAGAGATGAATGACATGCATTGATGCCGATTATTGTAAAGATGCGCCCCCACGTTTTGAGTGGCCCCTCGCTTTGCCCCGCAGGGTTATTTTATTCTTTTTAGGACATTGAAAAACGTGGGATTTTTAGATTTTTTAAATCTAGTATAATTATTTTATTCTTTTTAATTATTAACTCAACGAAGTAACCATGTGTTACGCAACAATCGGATAAGCCCCATACAAAAGTGAAAGTTGCCGAAAGTGGACCTGAAAGTGCATCTGGAAAGTTGAAAGTTGCTTTAGAGTGCATTGTCATCGGGTTCTGAACTATCCTGAAAGTTTCAGCTTTCTAGCTTATCGGAAAGTGCCTCAAATTTAAGTTGCAAGATTTTGCCCGGACAGACAAACAAATAAGAAAAGTGAGATAAGAAAAACGTGGTAATAAAAAAAATTGATACCAAGTAATTTCTGTTTTGTTTTGTTGTAACAAGTTGGAACTCGCTGATTCCAGATATATTTCAACTGTTATGGTCGATAGCTAGAGGCAAGACACTACATGTTACTTACTCTGATCGAGATGTTCAAGTGAGCGTCATTGTAGAACTGTGTTTGTTAAACTTAATAAAGTTTATTCTGTGTATGATAGTTCGTTTTTCTTTATGACCAGTGTATTTCCGATTATCCGAATTCCCGATTATCCGAATCGACCCCGGTCCCAATGAATTCCGATAATAGGCGTTCTACTGTATTCTATTATCACAATAACAGTATTTTAGTGGTTCTATTACATCGTTGATAATGGTAATACAAATCTGCATTTTTTTTTATTTTTCATAATAAATTTTAATAGACGATACTATATAAATCCATTTGGCTCAAGTTATTGTCCATCTTAAAACAAACTTGTGAGCTGAGGCGATATTTTAGATTAAAATGTATCAAATTGTTTATTTTTTTTATTACTAGCTGTCACAGCCATGCGTTGCTGTGTTATAAATTAAAATAAAACCTATTCTATCTTTAAAGTTAGATCAAATAACAGATAGTTACGAAGTTTGATCAAAATCAGTTAAGTAGTTTAGGAGTCCATAGCGGACAAACAACGTGACACGTAATTTATTCATATTAAGATTAAGATTAACAAATAAGGTACTTAAACACAAAATAACATGCATTAGCCAACAGTTTCCTCGATAAACATTAGCAGACATGCAACATATTTGAGTTATAATTAAAATCGAGTGGTATCTAACGGGATGATAGATAGACACCTGATGGCATGATACTTGCCCTGTGGCGAAACGGTTTATCATTGATTTGGATGCGAACTGTGTCGACACTAGCATCATCACATCGCATAAAGCATGCTGCTGTTGCAGCATCTGCAGAAAGTCGTAAAATTCGAAAGTATGCAGTCCCTGAAAGTAGATACATCTTTGTTCCCTTCGGTGTGGACTATGGGTTCATGGGGACCGAAATCCAAGATTTTTTTAAGTAATTGCAGCGACTGGGGACAAGATATCTGGCAGCTTCTTCGGCCAACGTTTAAGTATATACCTATATATCTTATCTTATCTTATAGCTATCCAATAAAGAAACGCTGCCAGAATTTTGGACTTTTTCAAACAGCAGTGGTGAAGTTGGTTTTCAGCTTTTTAGTTTTTTAATTTAATTTTATTTATTTATAGATTTACAACCAAATCTATCTAGATCTTATTAATATATTATATTTCATTATTGTTCAAATATAAACCTTATTATATTCAAAACTACAGTACAGTTTCGTTATATTAACCATCCATTACGCATAAATGGATACTTGTTTAAAAGTAATAATTTATTTCTTTCTCATCACAAACTTTCATGGATTTATGGCATATAACATTTTTAGTGTATTTAATGTTTGAGCGAAACTGATGCCTGTGCTAGAAAAAAGGCTGTGTTACAAGTTACCCAAGTAGCAAGCAAATGTCTTTAAAAGGAATTGAAGATATCTTGAAGGCAAGTAGACGACTTCCAGCTGTTGTCTTGGCTAAAACTAGTATGTCCTTCAAGATATCTTCAAGATACTCTCCAAGAGCTAGTTAAGTAAAAATGGGCACAGCATTTAAGGACATGTTAAGAAAGAGTTAATACTACTGTTAAGATAAACTTTAAACCTATTTAAGAAAGGTGGTTTAGCAGAACTCTAAACATTGACTTTAAGATATTTTGTAGGTTGATTTCAGATCAAGAGATAGACTTAAAGATATCTACTATACCTAGTTAAAACTTTCAATATTGAATTGCAGATATTCGATTTAATCTTAGTGAAGTAAAACTAAAAACCAATTTTGCTTTATAGTGATTTAAGTTACATAATTTTATAAAATATGGCGAACTTTTAATTCATTACAATAACTGTTTTAAGGTTTAGGAAAATGGCGACTAAACAATTAATTTTTATCTCTAAAAAGGCTTTCTTGTCGTTGAATGCATTGGAAATTTAAAACGCATGATTGTTTCTCGTGTAAAATCTATAGATAGAACAGACGGGCTGTTGAAATACTAGAAAAAAACAATAAAATTTTGTATAACAATATTACAATATGTTTATTTTTTTGCATATATTTCAAAATGCTACATTTTCTATAAACATACTAATTATTCATGTAGTTAGCATTACTATAACAAAATTAATAATGTTCAATTTACTCTAGTTTTTGATGAGGTGTTGTCGGAAAATGTATAATATTTTTTTCACATAAAGTGCAAAATGGCGTTAAATCATAAGTTTCCTTACGAAGTAAGACTTTAGACAATAATGATTTTGTAAGGCTATTTAAGACAAAGTAAAGACAAATTACATTTGAAGTAGTGCTAGTTAAGAGATATTATACTTAACTTATTCTAAAAACCGTATTGGCGAAGTACTATTTAATACATTTTTGTGTTAAGTGATTCTATAGTTTGATTTAGCTAAGATCAGATTTCGTCTTAATATTTTCTTAACTTGACATTCAATAGTTCTTGTTTATTTTGTGGTGGGAAGAGGTTTATGTAAGATAGTTGAGGAAATAAAATCAGCGGTAAGTACTTACGTGATAATAAATAACTATCCATCCCCATTTATTGAGAGGGCTAATAAACACAGCAACAATCATGAAAAGGTACCTACATTAAACAACTTCTGTTCTGCTTCATTACAGGCACATTGTTCATCTCATAAATGTTACAGAGAATTGGCCAAATTTCTACTTTTGAACTTTTATGTGGGTAAGCCGTCGATATTTACATTTATACATAAATTGACATTTTTACCTAATTTTTCAAAATACTGAAAAATATTTTTATTTAAATCCGTTGTGTCAGTATTCCCCACTGCTACATGATTCTATATCTACAGATTTTATTTTTTTCAGAAGTGTTCTAGCGTCTTTTGGCACAACACCTGGATCATGCTTGTCAATAATCTGCATAATCCGCAATGCCTTATGCATTGATTGTAGTATGTGGTATATTGTGACGAATAGATCAGTTTCTTAATTGGTCTCTAAAATAAAAAAAACGATCAACTTTTGATGCGTTATCGTCAGCTCGTGTTGATCGATCTATTAGTGTCGAAAATTTTTTTCTTTTTATTCATTAAGAGTTGGAATCACCTCAATTCAAATTTACCGTGGTATCATCTTCCTCGTAATACATTAACGACACTAAGGTCTGACTCGAAGGTGTCGCATTGCTCACGTTTGCAGCATTTAAAGGCATATTCGAGTTATTTTTGTAGTTATACTTCTTTAGGCGCGTTATGAAAAAATGTTGAGAGTGAAATTTTACGATGCGCGCGCATCACTGCAGCACAATAGTTACAGTGTGAAGTTGGCCGCAAAAGCGATATAGAATAAACCAGCAGGATGAAGTTGGCGACTAATTATGAATGTGTGGGTGTGTGTGTGATTTTAAATTATATATGGTAGTTAAAAGTTATTTATATAAAATTATAATAACAATTTTATAATATAAAATAACAATATAACAATTTTATTTAAAAGTGGTTTTTATTTTATAAACTTTTTAAGTGCGTTTATTGATTTGAGTAAACTGTCGGAATGTATTCTTTTTATTTGTTTGTAATATAAATTATTATTATTTTCACATAACTATTGGTTAAGCAGTTTATTTTAATGGTTTTTGATATATTGATTCTGTATACAGATATATAGGAAATCTGTTAATCTTTTGACGCTTCTTACTGATCACTATATAATTTTTAAATTTATCTTTCTTTTCACATACAAAGAATACGAGCACACGGGGGGAAATTTTTAGTTATCTTTTTTTAGTAACGATAAAGAAGTATAACTTTTTACGTGCGTACATAAGTACACACAACGTTTTTTTTATATTTCTCTACACGTCGACGAAAGGCACCAGATCTTATTTTTCCGCTTCATCCATGTTTCTTTTGGTTATATTTGGAGAAAACGTCCCATTAAATGAAGTTTTACTCTAATCTTACTAATTTTAGTAAAAAAGGAATAAAAATATACTTCGGATAATCAATATTTAGAACTTGGTATTAAAATCATCTTAAATTTATCTAGAAAATTTTTCTTTTCTTAATGAGTTTTAAAAGATACTTTAATTATTCAAAAGAGTTTTAAGTGAGCTATCAAATAATCTGAGTAAAGTAAAAAAATATTTTAAGTTTTAAGTGTAGGTATACTTAAATCAAACTAGTTTTAAGAATACTTAAATCGGTTTTTAGTATTCCTTACTCGCTTAAGTAGCGGTAGTTTAAAACTATTTAGTATTAAAGAAAGAAAAGACTACAGGAAATCCTTTTTGATTTAGCAAAATCCAACTTAAGATAAAGTAAACACATATAAAATTTAATCACTAGTCATAATTGCTACTTGGGTATCAGGTTCCACTCCCAAGGTGACTGCGTAACGTTGGTCTAAATACATCAGAACTTCTATGGTAACGCGTATACAATTGAAAAAGAGTGGGAAAAAAAGCGGACAGACAAACACACAAACAACAAAATTGTGTTCTTAGATTATAGACTAGCGGCCCGTCCCGGCTTCGCACGGATGGACAAAATTCTTTAATTTTTTTATATTATTAAATATTTTTCCATTAGCGCCATCTAGCGTCCGGTGGACGAACTACTTGCGGTTAACGCGTTGCTATGGTAACGTTATTGATACAATGGAAAAAGAGCAGACAGACAAACACACAAACCACTGTGATCTTAGATTATAGATTTGGCTGCAACAATAAGTAACAATTAAGAAAATTCAAAACAATAATACTAATGTTGTCACCATTAAAGTTTAAATCGAATGCACCAGTCTGACAGTTTGAAGTACCGAAACTAGCCAACTCGGTTAAGTGTTCGAGCCGGCGATCTATTTGTCAAACATCTCCTGTACAACTACTAAGTCAGTTAGGCAATCTCTCCATTACCCACGGATTTGTGCCACTCAAACTTTTGAACGAATAATTTGTCGTATCTGAGAATCGAGAAGTTTCGAAGATCGACGTGACAATTTGTCGGTAATCGAGAGATAGTTTCGAACTATCTTATTCGTTGTATTTCAAGTGGAGTTTAATTTATATTTACCTTGGTTTAATATTATTAAATGTATATAAGAATACCCAGTGATCAACTCAAACTAAGAATTGTTAAATGACAATCTTCGTAACTAGCTATTCATTTATGTAATTGAAAGTTTGTATTTGTGGTTGAGAAAAGATGTGAAGTTTGCAATAACTTATTAAATAAATAAACAAAACTACAAAACTATAAACAATAGTTTTAAATAGAGTTTAAGAAGTCTATTTATACTAGAAAACAGGTATACTTGTATCAGGAGTCAAACCCACTACCCCCCACTATTTGTGCCAATGCTCTTCCAATCAGCTACCGAGACCTTGACAGATTTGAATAATTTCGACTATTTCTTATGCTGACGCAGTGTTCTAAGTTCCACTACCTATAACATCGAATGTTATACTTTAAGATCCAACAATCGATAAACAAGAAGCAGCTATGTAAACACTCTTCAAACTTGAGGCAAGATTAATGGTTTTTAGTTAATAATTTCTTTGGATATTATCTTGATAAAAAGAAATATTTATGGTTATTAAACCCTTTAAATTATTCCAAGTGTTAAGATGAATAATAGCGACATTTTTCATGAACTAAGTCTTCTTTCACAGGGTTCGGTAAAAAAACTACTTTGTAATTATTTTTCCTAGATATAATTAAAATTGCATTTAAATGCAAAAATAACCTCAAATTTCATATATTGACGTCCGTTTGGTGCTATGGTAGTGATCCTGCCTTTCGCGCCGACGGTCCTGAGTTCGGAATTCGGAAATGTTTGTGTGATGAATGAAAGAACTGTGGGTATTTTTTTTATCGTAATTATCTATTTACGCTTGACCGCTATCTCGCCTGATGGTGAGCGATGATGTGATCTAGAATGTTATGCGCTTGCCTAGAAAACACCTATTCACTCGTGATTTGAAGACCCCTAAATAGTATTTGTCAGGAAACACAGCATCATCAAAGAGTTCCACTCTTTAGGCGTACGGATCATAAAATTATAAACCAAAACGCTTAATGCATCTGTTTGGTCTTTCAATCAACCTTATAATGGTGGTATACCTATTTGTAAGTAGCGTTGCCCGTTGAAAAATTGGCAATAAAACAAGGCTGTGCAATTCTGCTGCAGTGTATCCGAAATGTACCTATAAAAAACGGATAGACGGAAGGTCGGTCGCTACCTTTTCTGCTTAAGGCCTTTCAGCTTATATATGTCTCTTTAAATATTACATATATATTTGTCTATCCGTTAATATGTAATCCATAAGACACAGTGGTTACTTTGGGCTAGGCTAATTTGTGTGGATATAAGAAATATTATTATAACAAAACATATGGGATAACTTATACAAATTACTTTGTTTCGAAATAAGCAGACATTATACAAAGGATAGAATACATAAATAAGTATATAGCAACCAGGATATGAACCTAGAACTTTTGACACGGTAGGCAATATCGCTACCATTCCACCAACCAGTCATCAGTCATGTCTTAAACTACCCCACGCGCTATTTAATTGTCTAGATCATTCCAGATAAGCAATCATCAGTTTATTTAAAATTATGTTTTATACTATAATCGGAGAAAACATATTTGCCCAATAATCGATAATTATAAAATCGATACAGTTTTTTTTTAAGTTTAGTATATTGACCATGACGGCATCATATTTTTTAGGGTCTTCAATCAACCCCGAATGGAATTATTAAAAAAAACAAACAAACCAAAAAAAGTAACGGATTTCTTAATTTAAATAATCGTCGAATTTTCTATGCACATTTAGAACCTTATGCTAAAGGGAAAAAATGCTAACGGCCATGTCAAAAAATGCTATCAACTTCCTTCTGCTTAATAATGTACTTTATATCAAGCTCGTTTAAGGCGTTTATTGCGTACAGCTTCGCGTAGTTCTTTATTGCCTGATTAGTTCCGTGTCAGGTGTAGAGTCGTAGAGCTTTTTCAATGGCTGACAACAGTTGATTGGATCCGATTTGAGTGTCAACAGACTTTTGAATGTAGACTTGTCATGTTAGCTTGAATTTAAACTGTATATTCAATGTTTTCATATAATGGTTAATTTTTAAATCACTTAATATCATATTGAATCATGGTTTTCTTTTATCTATTTTGGAGTTTACTCCTAAATAAATTTCTTAAGGCGACCAGTATGAAAAAAATTTTGGAGTCTAATTTAGTGATGGAATGAAAGCCTAATTTAGTGATTTCTGTGCGCAATCTATCGTGCGTCCTTTCTCTTTTATTTTGAAGTTTTGTTTTATTATTTTCAGTGCTTCTTCAAAGACTAATAGTTTTTAAGAAGTAAACTCCGGTCGTGCGTCGAAGCTGACATACACACTTTTTTGAGTTTTGTTTTGCTTCTATTTTATGATATATACTGCTGACCTGGCCACGCGTTAAATTTTTAACAATTAGGAACTTGCCCGCTTAAAATATTGTAAAGTATACTTTGTCCAATGTAGGATGATCTTTTGACAGGTGTCACTTCCTTATTGCTACGTACTAAGGTTGCGTTTGTTTACTTATGTTTGGCTCGACATTGCAATAGCAACCTTATACCCTCTATATAGGTGTCAACCGTCAAAAGTATCATCCTACATTGGACAAAGTATAGTAGAAAATAAGTATATGACGACCATTACCTTAGTCATCCTGTGATCACGGCTGTAAAGGAGTCGAAACGTCAGGATTAAATACTTATAAAATAAATTATGCGCGAAATCCGTAATAAAGTTGTTTTATTCAAATGTGTAATGTGCGCGGAAGTGTAAGAACTAAATAAGTTATAAAAGAACAAAGATCTATGTAATAATGTAAAAATAAGAGGCTAAATCAATTTATGCTGCTTTATAGAAACTTCGATAGATGAATATAAAAAAAGTTCTTATTTTCTTGGAAGAAAGCACCATGTGTTCGATTGACTTGTCTTCATTACGGAACAAGTGGCTCATGATGATTGGTGACGTCATTAATCGAGGACACCAGATGTCGTCTTCGTTAAATATTGACGTCTTCAATACAACGCAATTAAGGAGACATTGTTATTTTCTATTTTGTATTTAATAGTTCAAACAATGGGCTTAATTTTAACACTAAGAATTATGTGCTTTATAGTTTTTGTTTTTAATTCGTCAATGTTATACAAATAAAGGGATATATTCATGGCCTTGGTTGGGTGAATCCATGGCTCGTGCGTCCCCTACTATATTAATACTCGTAAAACAATAATAATAATAGGTATTTCTTACAATCACACCAATTTGACTAGCCCAAAGTAAGTACTATAAGACTTGTGTTATAGATACTAGGGTGACCATAAGACATACATAATTCATACATAAATAAGTAATATTTATAGAAATACATATAAATACGTATGACTCATGCACAAATGCTCGTTTTCATTACACAAACAACTGCCCCTTCCGGAAAGAGAACCCAGGACCGTCGGTGCGAAAGGCTGCAATTTAATCCTAACGTTTTGACTCCTTTACAGGAGCCGTCCTATAAAGGAGTGGAAAAGTCAGGATTAAAATATAGTGAAGGTAGTAGAAAATATATAATAACGATTACCTGAGTCATTCTGTGATCACGGCCTATAAAGGAGTCAAAAGGTCAGGATTAAATATAAAATAAATTATGTGTAAAATCCGTAAAAAAGTTTTATTAATTTTAATTAATTTTTATCCTGACGTTAGACTCCTTTACAGGAGATGTGATGACAATATTTTCACAATATTTTAATCGGGCACGTTCCTATTGTTAAAATTTTATATAACTCAAATTGTTTTAATTTTTCCATTTCATTTAGTTATTAAAATACTACTGAGAACTACCAGTTCGGAAATTGGAAGGCCCTTCCTAAAAGACCTGGCGAAAGAAACTCGGGCAGGGGGACTGACCTCCATCTTACTGTTAATATCCGTAAAAAAGTGTTTTATTCAAATGTGTAATGGACGCGGAAGTATAAGAAATAAATATGTAGTTTTATTTAAAATAATATATAAATTTACCCTTCTGTTAACTATCAGATCCTGTCTCAGAATAGCCCCTTACTATCCACTAATTTCCAATCCATACTAACTCAAGTCGCAATAAATCTCGTGCTTAATTAAGTTTCGACCTTAGATGGCGAGGGTCTCTTTACGAGGGAAGATCCAGTTACGATGTGTGCCAACCTCTCCAAACATTTGGCAGACGTGCAGGTTTGGCTAATATTTGTCAATTCTGTGTCACTTGGCCAAGTGAATGTGATAATGAGGGAAGTATTTAATCTTGAACGTTGTTTTTGTTGTGATGTCAAAAGAAATTAAAAACATTAAGCAGATCTTTTTATTTATTCAATTAGAAATATAGATTTAACTTGTCCCAGATGGCAATGGGGTTCGTTCCCGTAGTCTCTCGCTATCTGTGTGTTGATTCCAATTTATATCTAGTAAAAATTTCTTTAGATGTAAAAATCTTCTAGTTAAAATCGTAATGAAGAAAATTTATAGAAATACTAGCTGACCCGGCCACGAGTTGCTGTGTTATAAATTAAAATGAAACCTATCCTATTACCTTAGTCGGAAAAGATTCATCAAAATAAAAACTAATAATCAAAAATGGTTGATTAATTTAGGAGTTCGAATACTGTGACAGGATTTTTTTTATATTTGTAGTCACGAAGATATATACTACAAATTAGATACTAGTATTGTAGTATTTATTTAAAATAAAATGTTCTACAACTTGACACTTTTCAGGAGGGTGAATTTAAATCGTCATCAGAAGAAAAGACGGAGTCATACTTGTCAATGCCAAGTTTGAGGTTAATTTGTCCTTACTCCCGGGGTCCCGCGAATATTGAACCGGGTCAGATACCATGAAAACCGGTATTCAAACCACTCGACCGGCTTCAAAACAATGTATTATTGTTGTCCATTTTTTTTTTTTTTATTTACAGTGGGCAAAAAAGGATGTACGCTAATAAAGCTGGACACAGCTAATTATAATCTTAAAATATAAAAACAAAATACGCAATAACATATACAGCTGTTGTAAAAATAATCTCAATATTAGATTTCAAATGGTTGCTTAAGCAATTTATTCCATTAAAATATTGGTTTTCATTGACAGGATTCAATACTTAAGTGAATTAAAATTTTAAGCGCTCTTTTAATTTGTGAGTTTTATATTATTTATATTATGTTGTGAACCTCAGACTCAAGTGTCTCATTGAACAATCCTTATCAGTTCGTTTACATTTAGGTAAATCAGTGCATTATTAAAAAAAAATATTTTGCGCCGAAGGTTGTTTCGCGATAGTCCTCTAAAAGGTTGATTGGAATCACATCAGAAATACAAAGCATACTTTAAATCAACCATATCAAATTATTTTCATCACAATAAAAATAATCTCAACTATTCACGTATAGGTGAGCATTTGACAGCTATCTAATATCTCCTGATGGAAAGCGTCGATGCGATCTAGGATGTGACGCGCTTGCCTAGAAGATATCTATTCACTCGTGACTTGAATACCCGTAAATTGTATTTATCAGGAAACACAGACTTAGGCAAAGAGTTCCTCTCCAATACGCTTAGTGCGGGTCTTTGGTATATCAATCATATAACGGTGGCGCTTATTTGTAAGCCTGGTTGTCTGATGATAAAACCACGGAATAAGACTGTGCGATTCTGCTGAATTAGAAGAATTGTTAGCTCAATTGGAAGGTACTCGCTCGGATAGAGAGGAAATGTGAATTCGAGTCTCGACTGACATCTGAGACACGTTGAATTAATTCTATTAAAGATTTTTTTTAATATAAAAATCTAATTAAAAGACCCAGGTGGGTTCGACCCTGGTTTACCGAGTGGCGTTGCTATGAAAATAATACTCTGTTCATATGGACTTCTTCGTCCTTTAAGACGACTAGTAAACCCGGCCAGGGATCGAACGGAGTGGCGTGTCCATTAAAACCGATATGCTAGCCACTCGATCAAATTAAATGTTCCAGAATTGAAAAATGATGGTATTTCTCGTTTATATTTTTTAATTTCACAGGTTTTTAATAAACTACATGTTGAGGCCCGAGTCCCATACAAATCTGACACATTTTTTTTAGTCCCTAATACTATTTGTATTAAACGTTGATAATTGAGCATATATTTGCACTGCAATTAAATGCAATGATGTACTGCAATATCCAAGCCTCAAAAATCCCGTTTTAAAAATACAAGTTAACTTACTTCATAACTTACTTCATAGCTTCCACAGGTACTTTCGTAGGTACCGACATATAAGAATCAATATTTATTTATTTTTTGCATTCACAATGCCATAATTCTATAAGATTCAAAACTAATCTAGCTCATGGTAAAAGATGAAATACGTTTCTGAAGTTTGTCGGTCAGCGTCTCGGCGAAAGGTCGTAGGTTCGAATCCTACCTGAGGGCTAGGAGATGTGATTGTTTTTTACAGGTATATCTTAAATCACTAATGTAATTTTAGTTTTTAATAGTAAATTAACTGTGGTACTACGCTGAGAAAGAATTTTTAAAGAATAAATATTAAAATAAACTTATTAATGAAATAAAACTAATTAAGATTATTCTTAACCAATTTCAAAATATAACATACGAGAAAATATGAAGTACCTAATAATATAGTTTTAGGTTTACTAAAACGTGCTATTGGAAGCATTTATATTACTAGTAATAAGCCATTAGAAAAAAAGTTAAAACATATTGGAAATTCGTTAAATTTCCAACAGTGCAAAGTTGCGATTCATTATTCATAATTTGTGAATCGTTTTCAGAATATCCGAATTTTAAGTTAACTATTTGTCTTTGTTCGCAAGCTATCGGTCTACTCTATGGTAACACGGTACAAAAATTGATACCATTGCATATTCATATATTGTTGATTTTTCTTTAAACACTTTAATTTTCGCGCCATTTTTATAACATTGTGACTGTTTTGTGCAAGGGAGCGAAAACGATAGGACCTTTCGCACCGAACGGCCCTGGGTTCGAGTCCCGGTGGAGCAGATGTTTGTGTGATAAATAACATCATTTGTGCCTGAGTCTTGGGTATTTTATATTTCTATCTATTTATATATATGTATTTATATCTTTTTCTCTAGTATTCAAAACACAAGGCTTACTATACTTCTTTGAGTTATGCTAATGGGTGTTAATGTAAGAAAAATTCATTAATATTATTTTAGATAGGTATATAAGTCAGGGATTCTATAATATTATGATAGGTACATTAGAACAACGTAAAAATGGAGTTCCTTATGTCCAAAATCAGTTTTGTTTGAGATTTAAAGAGGCTTAATGATTACATCACGCTGTAACCACACACGGAATGATGATTCTGAATTATGATCATGCTAAAACTGGCACTGGAAAGTTAAATTGAGTAAATTCGTCATGCTAATCCATTCGCGTTTTCTCTTAAATTTAATTTAGTAAGTATATTTGGGAAACTATTGCAGTTAAGTTGATAATCCTGTAGCGATTACGGATCCTAACAAGAAATTTTAAATTTTATTGAATGAACCTTGGTTAACTCGTTCTCATTTTAACAGTTTTGCTTCACCACTAAAAATGCAAACAGTATTAATATAGAAAAAATATGAGAGAATCAGGTGAGATAAGAGCTTAAATTATGTTTCGAACGCACGATCATCAATTTGTGAGCCGGATAGCATATTTTTTTGTTGCGTCTTGAAGAAAAAAAATATCATTATTTTTTTTTAAATGACGGTACCCAACGGGTGAGGATTGACGAATTATTGATTGTGCAGCAACAGTTGGTGAAAAGTAGATTGAAAAAGTCTGGGGTGCCGATTGTTTTTATTCATAGGTGACCGTTATTTTTTTTTAAATTTAAAATAACCAAGTAAATTGATTAGGGGTAAAAGAGAGGGTTGATATTTTATTTAGCTTTTTTTTTATTTTAAGGAATTGTATATTAAATAAAAAAAAAAGTTTTAGAAATAATTTATTCACGCGATTATAGATACACATACAAATAATTCAGAATTCATAATTGTTATTTACAGAATAAAAAAACTAAATCAGTACATAAAAATAAATAGAATAGTTCAATAGTTAGTTCCTACACTTCCGCGCACATTACAAATTTGAATAAAACACTTTTTTACGGATTATTGCGCATATTTTATTTTATATTTAATCCTGACGTTTCGATTCCCATACAGGAACCGTGATCTGTGATCACGATCTGTAAAGGATCACGTGATCTGTGATACTATCAATTGTCACAATTAAATTCTATAATTGAAAGAAGTGGATAAATTAAAAAAATAACTAGTTGACGACTACTTTTAGTACAGATGGCCCTGGGTTCGAATCCCTGAAGTGGCAAATGTTTGTGTGATGAATACGAGTCATGGGTATTGTCCCCGGCAAATAAGTTGAACATGATTTTGAAATCACGTGACATGCGCAGTAGCAAGTTTAGGTACATTATTCACTACTGCGCATGTCACGTGATTTCAAAATCATGTTCAACTTATTTACCGGAGACTATATTTATATAATTTTTCCTAGTATTTCTCAAGCTGACGCCCGGGTAGCGAGGGCTGTGGGTTCAAGTCCCGCCTGTTACCTTTGTAATCTTTTATTTAGATATAAAAATCTAACAGTTAATAATAATAATGATTCCAATAAATATTTCTTACATTTACACAATTAGCCCAGTCCAAAGTAAGCACTGTGAGGCTTGTGTTATAACAGATAAACATACATATATGACTAGGCGATGCAGTCGCTAAGCATAAAGCTAAGCTAGCACCATATATTGGAGCGGAGCGTAATACCTATAAAAAGATTTTTTTTTGTTTCGATGGGAATTTTTGCGTAATTCAAAATTCGGGCTCCATCACAATCTGTTCCTAAACCTTTTGATTCGATTCCACTCAAAAAATATTAAAATCGGTAAAGAACTCCGGAAGTTATGGCGTAACAGATATTGCGCCATTAAAGCTGATCCATGGGAGCTTCGCTCGCTCCGCTCTAAATAGGCGATGCAGTCGCTAAGCATAAAGCTACGCTAGCACCATATATTGGAGCAGAGCGTAATACCTAAAAAAAGAAAATATTTTTTTTTTCGATGGGAATTTTTGCGAATTTCAAAATTCGGGCTCCGTCGCAATCTGGTCCTTAACCTGTTGATTCGATTCCACACAAAAAATATTAAAATCGGTTAAGAACTCGGGAAGTTATGGCGTAACAGACATTTCGTCATTGAAGCTGATCCAAATGCTCGTATTTATCACACAAACATCTGCCTCTTAAGGGACTGGAATCCAGGATCATCAGTACGAAATGCCGGTTCGCTACCCTTGCACCAAATGGTCGTCTCTTAAATGCTTAAGTAACAAAAATATAATAACCATAGGGACAAATCACCACGCGGGACAAATGAGTATCGTTGGGTGCTGGCAACTGCAGCATAAAGTGAGAAAGTAAATTTTTTGGGCACCCATCCGTCAATTAGCCCTTGCCAAAGTTGCTTAACTTCCTAGTCACAGATCCAACACGCCAACCTTTGCGCCGTCGAGTTCGAACTTTCAGCCTTTTTGCGCAATAAAAACTCATTAAACTAGTCTTAAAAATCTTTGTTATTCAACCACTATTTATTCTAAGACGGAACCGAACAGCTGTTGCAAAGGGGTACCAGGTAATGCACACAGCTGGCGTTTCTTATCTGCAGTCAATTTAATCAAGACCTCCCAACTACTTCAAATAAAACAACAACGATACTGAGTGTAGAGCTCTGAGTAAAGTGGTCATTATCCAACCAATTAAATATGCTCTTCAAGGTCTCTTTATTTTAATATAAAGTACTTTAAAGAAAGAGGTCAATGTAAAGTGGTTATTTTCCGTTTCCAACGGTTGCCAGTAATTCACCTGTGACATTTTTTTTAATAGTAATCACATTCATAATATTAGCCTAGCCCAAAGTAAGCACTGCAGGGCTAGTGTTATTGATACTAGAGTAATGGATAAACATACATATATGATACATAAATATGTAATAATCATAGAAATATATATAAATACCTGTAGAGTCCTTTAATTGTAAAGGAACGTGGTTCCCGCTAAAATCAGAACTGTCAAGTGAGATGTGGTCAGAGTGACTCAATACCGTTTGTGAAGAAAGTAATTGAAAATTAAATACTATTAATAAATATAAATTCGAATGTTTCATTACTACACGCTAAAACTTCGCTGTCTGTCCGTCCGTCTGTTCGTCCATCTGTCTGTCACCGGGCTGCATCTCAAAAACCGCGGTAGCTGGACAGTTGAAAATTTCACAAATTATGTATTTTTGTTGCCGCTATAACATCAAATACTAAAAACAAAATAAAATAAATATGTAAGGGGGCTCCCATACAACAAACGCGATTTTAGCTCTTTTTTGCTCGATATCAATAATGGCAACAGGCAACACTTGAAATATTCACAAAATACTCAGTTGTATTTTTGCTTTAATAATAAATAATATGAAATTTGTGTACCTACTGTTGTTTACCTAGTCAATGGTACGGAACCCTTCGTGCGCGAATCTGACTCGCACTTGTTATAAGTTGTTCAAATGTATACTATTAATTATCGAATGATTCTAACCATCTGTCTAGGAGTAGACAATTAAAATCTAAGAGTTTAATTAGAAGGAAACTTAGAATTAACTATTTTGTATTTACGGTTTTAATCAAGATTGTACGTTGAGTAACTTAACTGTTAATAGAAACACCGCTATACACAATTGCTAGTTATGAGATCATACTCTTCTCCTTTTGACTTCAATAGATTTCGCCTTAAGATATCTGGTCTTCATCTTAATTGTTAAACCGCCTTGTCTATTGAGTAATCTTATATTTTTATATAGCTTTGCCGAAAGCTACTAAATTGGCGTAAAGTCATTAAATTACAAGTGTTTTACCTATAAATAACTTACTAACAAAAACGTCGAGGGTTTATATTTTAATGAGAGTTCGTAATGAAATCGTTCATTAAATTTGAGCAAAAAAGTTTTTTCGAATGCAGCGATGTACCTCTCATTAATTAATGAAGCCACGCTGGCCTTCAGCGTAAAGAAGTAAAAAGTACTAGAAAATTTCGACGGTTGATCACAAGGCTCGGTAGCTCAAGCGGGAGAACAATGAACCGGACATCCAAAAGATACAGATTCCAGTGCCGCCCAAGAACTTATGAGCCGAGTCGATTCTTTCAAATAAAATTTTTTATCAAGTAAAAGTTTTTTTTATTCGTTGTTTATTGTTCTTGTAGTTCTCGCCTTACTGGACCTGTGCCCAAGTCTTTCCTATGGATTACTGTAGAGTGAATAGGTTTTAAGCCACTACACTCGCCCAGTAAGGATTAGTGGTGCCATCCAGCATCTATCAAGCTCCACAGACTAAGCGTATAATTCATAAAAAAACAAATGCTTAGTAAGTCTACTTTACTCAAAAAGGGTTGTGTCAAATTCATTCCAATTTTGATTTAAGTTTGAAATAAATAACATAACTAAAATAGATTTTTTAGGCGTTTGAATTTTTCAGAATTAATATGGCGTAATTGTGAAGAAATGTTTGACTGTCGGCTAATATAGCGTTCTGGTTTATGCGGCAAAGCTTTTAATTTAAATCTTGGTAAGGGCATATATTTTTGTGATAAGCTTTAATAATAATAATAAATTACGCTTTATTGCACACTTAGATAGGATACAGAGAAAAAAAATAACAAAGAAAAGTATACAGACAGGCGGCCTTATTGCTAAACAGCAATCTCTTCCAGGCAACCTTGGGTGAAAAGAATAAATAAATATAAAAGGATAATGATGAAGCGCGAATATGTGCACCTAGCGCATTTTGAGAGGAAAAAAAGGAAATATATAATTTTTAAAGGGAATGGTGGATATAAAATAATAGTAAGATAAGAAAGAAATAAAGATAAAAATGCGTCAATAAATATTGGAGGAAAGGAAATAACTTTTAACTCTGTCGCGAAAGGATCCAAGAGTTTGAGCCTTTCTGATATCCTCTGGTAGTGAGTTCCATAAACGGACAGCGTGAACTGTAAAGAAATAGGAAAAGAAGTCGATTTATAATTTATTTATTTATTCTATCAGTATTACTTATTAAAAGCTCTGCTTGTTTAGAACGGGTGGGAATTAATAATTGGTTTAAGTTGCCTAAATCTTATTTTGGTTAAATAAAACTTCTAAAGAATTAAAGTCAAATTTCAAGTGTTACTTAAGTCGCCGCCAGCGCCAAAAAATCAAAGTGATCGACTTAAAATATTTATTTTAATTAAAAAATCTAACAGTGAAATGCAACAAATAAATTGCGACGGGTCTGTCAAGGTTTCGGTTGCTTAATTGGAGGAGCATTTTCCGGATAGCGATTAATATAGTTAAAGAGATTTTTTTTCTTATAATGATCCTTTTAAATATAAAAAAATCTAGCAATAACGTGCTCAAATAATAAAAATAATAGATTTTTGTTCTTAAAATTAAGCAGGTAATAGTCCCTTTGAAGCTATACAGAAGCTATACTATAGTTTCCGTTGAGTTAAGTAGACAGAGGGGCTAATTTCCTTTGCCGGTTTTATAGATACCGTCCGATTTGCATATGAATATGTCTAGAAAACGTTATGGCTTTCTATTAAGGAGAAGGTCCATAAAGGACTAGTCCTATTAATGGTACGTACATTTTGAGGCTGGGATATACCTTATGCCATTGTAATAAAGATCATATTAATTGCAGTCTGCTTATTAAGTGTGTGTTTTGGAGATTGAAAACAGGTTTATTATATCTCAAGACATTTTCGTCATCCTTTAAGGACAGAGTTCCAAAGTTAATAGAAATTCTAATTTATGTTTAATTAAATTTCGTATGAGAATATGTATTTTTAGTTATTGTCTGTGACAATTAAGCAAGTAAGTGGCAATTACAATGACAGTGACAATTAAGTTAAGCAAGTGTGGCCCTCAGGCTCGGAGGCGTAGTTGTTTTTTACACACGTATTTTATATCTTATAGAAATATTGCATTGTTAATGCAAAAAATAAAAAAAAACACTACATTTAAGATACTGTTTGAATAGCATCGTTTAGTAAAAGTGTTAGGCTTTTCATGAGAAGGCTAATCGGTTTCTTGCAAGTAATTTAAAAATATTTGTTTTTAAATATTCTTATATGACGGCATTCGTTTAAATCGATAATTTCTATTATTTTTTAAGATTTTTTTTTTCATTTAAAAATTATACATAAACGAAAGTAAATTCCAAAACAAACTGAACGCCTTCCCATTGGTTGTGACGTCATATGACATGCCATGCGTTTCTTATAAAAAAATGCAAATATATAATTAATAATCACAAAATTATTAATATAATAACATATATCATTACAATGTAGATTCACTCATAGTAACGTGGCGAGTCATGTCATGTGACGTCATTCAAAGCGCGTGAAAATGGCGGCTGTTTAAATTGCGATTAATGCACTGACCCAAGAAAATATTTTTTTTAACCAAAAATTAATTCTACAAAAAAAGTATTTTTCTATTAAAAATGACTTGCTTTAACGATTTATACAATAAAAAAAACATGCAAGAAACCTATTAAGAAAATTGGATAATGATGGGAATACATGGTTATTGCCTGCATATCGCTTTCCTTTCTCTACTTTCTTTTACGATAATACGATACGCATAAAGAATCACAAAGGTTAATTCTGTGACGTAGAATATTATTATACGCTCGAATTTCTTCCGCAAATACAAAAAAATATGAAATCGATTCCACGAACGCTGCCTTCTTAAATACTCGTCTTAATTAATTAAACAATAAATTATTAAACACGTCAAAGATATTTCAATGACCCATTAACGACCATATAAATTAAGGCTTTATTTAACTTCAAATAAATAAAATCAAATACGTTAATACAATGTCAAAAGATTCAAAAGAACAATCAATTTGTTGTTTTCTATGTAAATATTTTCCAATTTGTTTGACCAGATGTTCATCATTATCGTCAAAAGTAATGATTACATTATATTACTGGACTAGTTCTTGCACGTGATTTTGTCTATAATATATTTAAGAAAAAGCCTACTATACTATTAAAGAGTATGGAGATGACAAACAATATTTTTTTATTTGTGTTTTTGTTACTGTTTATAATTTTTTAATACATACTAACAAATAAATAATAAAATAAATATTTTATTATAAAGGGAAAACATACTAGAATATTACTGCTTAATACAAATATCCTAATTTATAAGAAACTTGTCGTGCCCTTATGGGGTTCTTGTTTGAAACTTTTGCTTTTTAAGACCATTTTATATATGAAATACTACTTAAAAACCTTCAAAATTCTCAGATTATGGCAATTGAAATGTCGTATTATTTATCTTAAATTATTATAATAGAAAAATACTAGAAAAAATCGACTCGGGTCACAAGTGAATTCTCATGCGGGAATCGAAACCGCAACCTTTGGAAATCCGGTCCAATGCTCTCCCAATTGAGCTACCGAGCCTTGTGAACACACGTCGAAATTTTCTAGTACCTTCCTGATTTTACGCTGTAGGCCAGCGTTGTTTCATCAATGAGAGAAAAAAAAACTCTCGTATTCGAAAGAAACATTTTTACAAATGTTTGGTCAATCGATAAAGATGAAACAGCCATTTTAGTTTTATAATTTTTATATATTTTATGCATTTTCTATTGCGATCTTATAAGATAAATTATTATAATAGAAAAATACTAGAATAAATCGACTCGGGTCACAAGTGAATTCTCAGGCGGGAATCAAACCCGCAACCTTTGGAAATCCGGTCCAATGCTCTCCCAATTGAGCATGTTGTATTATGCTGAAATAATTATTAAAAAATAAATCGCTTGATGAGTAAGAATTGCATCTACAGTATGGAGTTAAAGACACGATTTTATCGATAAAAACAATTCTATCATAACTATCGATAGTCGATGAAGTACTCACTATCGATACTCTTGATAGGATGTGTAAAAATAACACCTTCCTCAAGTCAACTATTCTGGGCGGATTGCAAGTAACCGTTACTGTATTTTTGTCAGAAGTCCAAGTGTGTGTTTTTAAGTGTGTAAATAATACTATCGCGATTGAGATAAGGATTACAGACCTTAATGCGAAAGATATAGTTCTCAAATTAACTCGTAATTGCCGTCTTTGTAATCTCACAATCTTTTGTGGATAACGGGGAATGTGACCAACGAAAAAGGTTTCTTCTATTAGTTTTTTCAGATTAGTTACAATTTAGCTCGAATGAATTATTAATTCGATGTAAAAAACGGTACAGCGCCATCTAGTGACAAAATTTGGAATCTCGTGTGTAAAATAATAATAAAATGTAAATAATGTTTTATTGTGTTTATAATAATTTTTTGTTACATTAAAATCACGTCCTCTCGTTATCCAGGAGAGTATTCTTCCAATTGAGCTACCAAGGGTTATATTGGAACGCGGAATTGTTTTTAGCTCTAATTGTCATTTGGGTACATTAACTTTTGGCATTATTCTTATAGCTTGCTGGCTGGTAATAGATAGATATAAATATCCAACCTAACATTACCTGCAATGTACATCACCCAAGTGTTTAGTGTGCCTAACAAAATAAGGAACAATTATTTTAGGCAAATCGAAGAACACACCCGTTGATTGTTTTTTCTATTTGAGTTATATTTGCAAAAATATCTCATTCCTAATTAATTGAATTATTTATTTATTTTACGAGTTATCGTAATTGCCGGAAATTGATACAATTATATAATTTGACTTAATTTAATTAGAATTGAAACTAGATTTTCAATCTGTACAGAATTTCTAAAGTAGGCTCAAAGCATATTGTTAACAAAAAATGTTTCAATTCTAGATGCTATTAAAATTAAATTAAATTACGTTTTCTAAATGATGCTGAGTGAGATACTTTGTGCTTCATTTTAATTTATGTATATATAGATTAATCTTCATTTCAGCTCAATTTCAAATGGGCAAAATCATTTTCTGAACTATGATCTTATACTGTCATATCCAACTATCCAATCCACCTCCAAGGCGTGGAGATATGACCCCTTATTTCTTTGGGAGGTTCCCATTTTTATGGGACGTAATCCATCTAACAGACAGGATCGTCTTTAACCTATTGGAGGCCCTAGGCATATAAGAATAATGGAGCCCCTATGACTTTGAAAGAACAGTTTTTTTATAACTACTTAGAATAGACAAAGAGTAGATAAATAAGGTTTCAGATTTTTTATTAACAGTCAATAGTAGAATAGATAATCTTTAATTTAAATGGGGCGATTCATACATATTTAAAATTATCTAAGCTTGCTGAAATTGGATAGCCTTATTTTGGATGAGAGTAGAGTAGCTTCGCGCATGCAAAAGCTAATAAGCAAATCGATAATATTCCGATTTACTCTAATTAAATAAGTTTTTCAGTAATAAATGTCGGTATTCCTTTAGGAACTAGGGGGCCCTATCGATCACGGGGCCCTGGGCTTTTTGCCCAGAGTGCCCAGTGGGAAAGAGGGGTCTGCTAACAGACGATGTAATACAGACAACAACAACAACATTCAACGGTAGCGATTCTGCCTTTCTCACCGACCACCCTGAGTCGAGTCCGGAAGAGGCAGATGTTTGTGTGACGAACATGAGCTTTTTTTCCTTGATCACGTGTTGCTATGGCTCAGTTATAATATGTAAAATCTCTATATTCTAATTAATTATTTGATATATTGAAACTATTTGATGATTATAAAACTTAGCTGATAGCAGAACTCTCTAAACGACATCTCGGTTTGAACAAAAATAGCTAAAAAATAAAAATTTTATAAATAAAATTAAAACCTACCCTAAAAATAAAAGTAAAATGATCAAAATCGGATGAGCGGTTTCGAAGATCATCACGGTCAAACACTGTGACAGCGATTTTTTTATATATATATATATATATATATAGATATAAAGATATCGTATATGTATGTCTTTCCGTTTGCCTTTGTATCCATTAAATAATAAGAAATATTATTAAAGTTTCGTAAAAAAAATCCGCTGCATAATATATTAAGCTGGTTTACTCTGTAATTACGAGCCTAGGCCAAATAAATTACAGGGTGTGGTGATTTAGTGATGTTTGTTAATTATTATTATTTACACAGATATATCACTATTAAAAACAAGTTGTGTACTTTCATGTAAAGTAAGCAATTTAAATGGCATTTCTTTTTTACACACCCAGGGACTTTTTAGATATTTTTAACCATTATCTTATTATATAATATAGTTTCGGTAAATAAGTAGCGTACTAAACTTACCGGAATCCTTACGCAAACCTTATCAAATAAAGTTTTTTTTGACGTGTAATTGATGTTGGTCGCAGATGACCTTAACAGCATACCGGGTTTTGGGACGGCGAAATCCTTAAACGGACCTCAAGCCAGAGTAGCGAGCCACCATAGTGGTTTTCAAGCTGGACGGCATCTCCCATGAGGGAGTCCCCGAGCCAGCATAGAGTCACTACGGCGCTCAAGCCGGAAAGGGTCAAATAAAGTATAGACGGCAAAGCGGAACATTACCTTCGAAGCATAAATTCTTGTTCCGGAAAGACAAATTTAAATGCATGTGATGAATACGACCAGTTTTACCTGAGTATTCATAAATAATTCAACGAATATTACTTAATAAACTTTATAGAGTGCTAGGCTTATTGATGAGATTGTAAAAAATATTATTATTACTATAGTAGGAGAATCAATATGTCTTCATTATTAAAGTTTAAGTAATGTAATAATTTATAGAAACAAATCAATAATTTATTAGAACGAAACACCTGAAAAGGAGGAGAAAAATTAGGATAAATAAAAAAATAAAAAAGAGTGTCAGAGCAATGTGTGGGCCCAAGAGTATATGGAATATACTTACTTCCCCTTGACATATAACTTAGGCAAGAAGCTCATATTACTAGTAACGGACAACACAAAAAACAGTTTAAAAAATATCAAATGATAATATTACTAGAAAAAAAGTTGTCTCCGGTGTCAGGAGGCTTACAATTGAGCTACTGAGACCTTACAGACCCATTGGTTTTTCCTCATTTAATGCCAGCGCCATCTCTTGATATATTAGGATACTTCTACCCACAACATCGAATGAAACGCTTTCGCATGTATCTACCAATCGATGAAGATGAAAAAGTTATGTATTTAACAAATTATTTTGTTATTCAAGCATTCAAAAGATAAATTAATATATGTACATATGTTAATGACCTTTTATGGGTCCTTTGGTTCTAAAAAAGTAAGTTGATGATTTATAATTTTTTTAAACAATTATTTACGCTACACTTAAACACTTTTTCCTTATATGTATATATTCTGTAACTATAAAAATGGCATTTATTAGACTGGACATTACACAGAAAATGATTACATTACAAAATAAAAGTTACTTTTTGGTATACTCACAGTCTATTCTACTAAGTTTTGTAATTTAAATGATCATTTTTACCTTATAATACACTTTCTGATTTAGAATATTTTCAAGCTTATTACTGAAGTCTGTACCTTTATAAACGTTTCTTAGTTGTTCTGGTAATTTATTATGTGTATATTTTTATTGAAATTAGTCTGTTTAGGTCTCGGAAGCTTCATTATTAGAGTATTCTCCCTGATAGCGATAGAATTTTGGATCGAGTTCCGCCTATCACTATAAACGAATGAAATTATTCCAGTAATATTTTTATTCACATAAAAAGGCAGCTGTAAAAAAAATAATAGATTTTACTATTATTTCCAACATTCATTTGTATTTAGAAAGTTAACTGAACCGTTATAAACTACCTATAGAAGATTTTTAGGTGCAGAATAGAATAGTATGCCCCTTTTTAAATCGGATATTTTATTTTGGTTTGATATCAAAAAATAAGGCATAAGGCATAATAAAAAGATTCTGGGTGTGCGAATCAAATACACATTTGCTCGGGCTTTTTATATTTTGTAATTTATTCTTCATTATAGATTTAATTAAAAGTAAAAGATGAAATGTTTTGTTATTTATAAAGTAAGGTAGATATAAATCTAGAACAATAGTAAGATACCACGGCAGTAAGTGGTGGATGTAAAATAAGAAAAAATATAATATCTTTATATATATAATTCTTCTGTGAGTGTGTATGTCACTGAACTCCTCCTAAACGGCTGGACCGATTTGAATGATTTTTTTTGTGTGTGTTCAAGGGGATCTGAGAATGGTTTAGATTCACAAATCAGTCCGGCAGATGACGCTGCAGGCGGCACAGCAACGCGTGGCCAGGTCAACTAGTATACACATAAAATTTTAAAAATAATCACGATTGAATTAAAAAAAAACATTAAGAACATCTAGGAAAAAAAGAAAACGATGTGTTCGCTTTCTTAATAGCGTCATGAATAATAAATTTATATTTACATTTGCTCAAAAACAAATACAATCATCATATTGTTTGTAATAATTTCTTAGCGAAGGTGGTTGCAATTAATAGATATTGTATGCCAACTGAACCTCCATTGTTCACAGATAACAATAACTGTTAAATTTTGTTTAATATGACCATTATTTGTATCGCTTTAAAAATATATTCTAGACTTATGTGCGTCACTGGAGCTGTGCCAGTGGACTATATAAGGGCCGAAGTTTTCAAAAACATCATCAGTTCGGTTCCAACTCTCGAAACAATGAGAGTAACAACCTTCGTGATCCTGTGCTGTGCTCTGCAGGTAAGTAAAGATAACATACATTATAATTTGTAATTTAAGTATTGTAAAATTTAACATAATAAACCTTGTAAATTATTTTGTACAGTATGTTGCTGCAGATGCGATCTCTGATAGCATCCTAACACTTGAAAGAGGTTTTAAAGAAACCGATGCAACAAAAACTGACGAATATGAATTAGGTAAAAATGGTACTGTATTCGAAAAACAGACAACACGCAAAACATTCGAAAAGCGTAGAAGTAAACCCCACAAGGGACCAAAAGTTGTACGTACTATTGTTATCGAGGAAGATGAGAATGGAGTCGAACATATCTATGAAGAAGATGTAGTGATAAAAGAAGTCCCTGGAAGTTCATCGGCTGCAGCAAGTTCATCAGCTAGCACTGGTAATGCTTCACCAAGCCGTGGTGGACTAGGCAAACCATACGGATCTGGGTCCACCGCCGCTGCCGGAGCCGCTGCTTCAGCTAGTTCGCAAGGACCAATTGTTGTGATTGAAGAAAAAGGATCGTCTGCCACCGCCGCCGCTGCTGCTTCATCATCAGGACCTAATGGACCATATGGACCATACGGACCATACGGCCCATACGGACCAGGATTTGCTTCCGCTGCCGGAGCTGCTTCTTCAGCTGGTTCACAAGGACAGAAAGGAGCCCGCGGATCTGGATCTGCCGTCGGTGCAGGAGCCGCTGCTTCATCTAGTTCACAAGGACCAATTGTTGTGATTGAAGAAAACGGATCGTCTGCCACCGCCGCCGCTGCTGCTTCATCATCAGGACCTAATGGAGTTTATGGACCAAATGGACCATATGGACCATACGGACCATACGGCCCATACGGACCAGGCTCAGCTGCCGCCGCCGGAGCTGCTGCTGCTGCTGGATCACAAGGACTTAATGGAGCCAACGGTTCAGGATCTGCTGCTGGAGCTGCTGCTTCAACATCAGGACCTAATGGACCATCCGGACCTTACGGCCCATACGGACCAGGATCAGCTTCCGCTGCCGGAGCTTCTTCTTCAGCTGGTTCACAAGGACAAAAAGGAGTCCGCGGATCTGGATCTGCCGCCGGTGCAGGAGCCACTGCTTCATCTAGTTCGCAAGGACCAATTGTTGTGATTGAAGAAAAAGGATCGTCTGCCACCGCCGCCGCAGCTGCTTCATCATCAGGACCTAATGGAGTTTATGGACCAAATCGACCATATGGACCATACGGCCCATACGGACCAGGCTCAGCTGCCGCTGCCGGAGCTGCTGCTGCTGCTGGATCACAAGGAGTTAATGGAGCCAACGGTTCAAAATCTGCTGCTGGAGCTGCTGCTTCATTATCAGGACCTAATGGACCATACGGACCTTACGGCCCATACGGACCAGGATCAGCTTCCGCTGCCGGAGCTGCTTCTTCAGCTGGTTCTCAAGGACAGAAAGGAGCCCGCGGGTCTGGGTCTGCCGCCGGTGCAGGAGCCAGTGCTTCATCTAGTTTGCAAGGACCAATTGTTGTGATTGAAGAAAACGGATCATCTGCCGCCGCCTCCAACGCTGCTGCTTCATCATCAGGACCTAATGGACCATATGGACCATACGGACCATACGGCCCATACGGACCAGGATCAGCTTCCGCTGCCGGAGCTGCTTCTTCAGCTGGTTCACAAGGACAGAAAGGAGCCCGCGGATCTGGATCTGCCGCCGGTGCAGGAGCCGCTGCTTTATCTAGTTCACAAGGACCAATTGTTGTGATTAAAGAAAACGGATCATCTGCCGCCGCCACAGCCGCTGCTGCTTCATCATCAGGACCTAATGGACCATATGGACCAAACGGACCATACGGACCATACGGCCCATACGGACCAGGCTCAGCTGCCGCAGCCGGAGCTGCTGCTGCTGCTGGATCACAAGGACTTAATGGAGCCAACGGTTCAGGATCTGCTGCTGGAGCTGCTGTTTCATCATCAGGACCTAATGGACCATACGGACCTTACGGCCCATACGGACCAGGATCAGCTTCCGCTGCCGGAGCTGCTTCTTCAGCTGGTTCACAAGGACAGAAAGGAGACCGCGGATCTGGATCTGCTGCCGGTGCAGGAGCCACTGCTTCATCTAGTTCGCAAGGACCAATTGTTGTGATTAAAGAAAACGGATCATCTGCCGCCGCCTCCGCCGATGCTGCTTCATCATCAGGACCTAATGGACCATATGGACCATACGGACCATACGGCCCATACGGACCTGGGTCAGCTGCCGCTGCTGCTGGATCACGAGGACTGAACGGAGCCAACGGTTCAGGATCTGCTGCTGGAGCTGCTGCTTCGGCTGGTTCACAAGGACAGAAAGGAGCCCGCAAATCTGGATCTGCCGCCGGCGCAGGAGCCGCTGCTTCATCTAGTTCACAAGGACCAATTGTTGTGATTGAAGAAAACGGATCATCTGCCGCCGCTGGGGCAGCTGCTGCCTCATCATCAGGACCTAATGGAGTTAACGGACCAAATGGACCATATGGACCATACGGACCATACGGACCATACGGCCCATACGGGCCAGGCTCAGCTGCCGCTGCCGGAGCTGCTGCTGCTGCTGGATCACAAGGACTTAATGGAGCCAACGGTTCAGGATCTGCTGCTGGAGCTGCTGCTTCATCATCAGGACCTAATGGACCATACGGACCTTATGGCCCATACGGACCAGGATCAGCTTCCGCTGCCGGAGCTGCTTCTTCAGCTGGTTCTCAAGGACAGAAAGGAGCCCGCGGATCTGGGTCTGCCGCCGCTACCGGAGTCGCTGCTTCATCTAGTTCGCAAGGACCAATTGTTGTGATTGAAGAAAAAAGATCGTCTGCCGCCGCCTCCGCCGCTGCTGCTTCATCATCAGGACCTAATGGACCATATGGACCATACGGACCATACGGCCCATACGGACCAGGATCAGCTTCCGCTGCCGGAGCTGCTTCTTCAGCTGGTTCACAAGGACAGAAAGGAGCCCGCGGATCTGGATCTGCCGCTGGTGCAGGAGCCGCTGCTTCATCTAGTTCACAAGGACCAATTGTTGTGATTGAAGAAAACGGATCATCTGCCGCCGCCACAGCCGCTGCTGCTTCATCATCAGGACCTAATGGACCATATGGACCAAACGGACCATACGGACCATACGGCCCATACGGACCAGGCTCAGCTGCCGCTGCCGGAGCTGCTGCTGCTGCTGCTGCTGGATCACAAGGACTTAATGGAGCCAACGGTTCAGGATCTGCTGCTGGAGCTGCTGTTTCATCATCAGGACCTAATGGACCATACGGACCTTACGGCCCATACGGACCAGGATCAGCTTCCGCTGCCGGAGCTGCTTCTTCAGCTGGTTCACAAGGACAGAAAGGAGACCGCGGATCTGGATCTGCTGCCGGTGCAGGAGCCACTGCTTCATCTAGTTCGCAAGGACCAATTGTTGTGATTGAAGAAAACGGATCATCTGCCGCCGCCTCCGCCGATGCTGCTTCATCATCAGGACCTAATGGACCATATGGACCAAATGGACCATATGGACCATACGGCCCATACGGCCCATACGGACCTGGGTCAGCTGCCGCTGCTGCTGGATCACGAGGACTGAACGGAGCCAACGGTTCAGGATCTGCTGCTGGAGCTGCTGCTTCGGCTGGTTCACAAGAACAGAAAGGAGCCCGCAAATCTGGATCTGCCGCCGGCGCAGGAGCCGCTGCTTCATCTAGTTCACAAGGACCAATTGTTGTGATTGAAGAAAACGGATCATCTGCCGCCGCTGGGGCAGCTGCTGCCTCATCATCAGGACCTAATGGAGTTAACGGACCAAATGGACCATACGGCCCATACGGGCCAGGCTCAGCTGCCGCTGCCGGAGCTGCTGCTGCTGCTGGATCACAAGGACTTAATGGAGCCAACGGTTCAGGATCTGCTGCTGGAGCTGCTGCTTCATCATCAGGACCTAATGGACCATACGGACCTTATGGCCCATACGGACCAGGATCAGCTTCCGCTGCCGGAGCTGCTTCTTCAGCTGGTTCTCAAGGACAGAAAGGAGCCCGCGGATCTGGGTCTGCCGCCGCTACCGGAGTCGCTGCTTCATCTAGTTCGCAAGGACCAATTGTTGTGATTGAAGAAAAAGGATCGTCTGCCGCCGCCTCCGCCGCTGCTGCTTCATCATCAGGACCTAATGGACCATATGGACCATACGGACCATACGGCCCATACGGACCAGGATCAGCTTCCGCTGCCGGAGCTGCTTCTTCAGCTGGTTCACAAGGACAGAAAGGAGCCCGCGGATCTGGATCTGCCGCTGGTGCAGGAGCCGCTGCTTCATCTAGTTCACAAGGACCAATTGTTGTGATTGAAGAAAACGGATCATCTGCCGCCGCCACAGCCGCTGCTGCTTCATCATCAGGACCTAATGGACCATATGGACCATACGGACCATACGGCCCATACGGACCTGGGTCAGCTGCCGCTGCTGCTGGATCACGAGGACTGAACGGAGCCAACGGTTCAGGATCTGCTGCTGGAGCTGCTGCTTCGGCTGGTTCACAAGGACAGAAAGGAGCCCGCAAATCTGGATCTGCCGCCGGCGCAGAAGCCGCTGCTTCATCTAGTTCACAAGGACCAATTGTTGTGATTGAAGAAAACGGATCATCTGCCGCCGCTGGGGCAGCTGCTGCCTCATCATCAGGACCTACTGGAGTTAACGGACCAAATGGACCATATGGACCATACGGGCCATACGGCCCATACGGGCCAGGCTCAGCTGCCGCTGCCGGAGCTGCTGCTGCTGCTGGATCACAAGGACTTAATGGAGCCAACGGTTCAGGATCTGCTGCTGGAGCTGCTGCTTCATCATCAGGACCTAATGGACCATACGGACCTTATGGCCCATACGGACCAGGATCAGCTTCCGCTGCCGGAGCTGCTTCTTCAGCTGGTTCTCAAGGACAGAAAGAAGCCCGCGGATCTGGGTCTGCCGCCGCTACCGGAGTCGCTGCTTCATCTAGTTCGCAAGGACCAATTGTTGTGATTGAAGAAAAAGGATCGTCTGCCGCCGCCTCCGCCGCTGCTGCTTCATCATCAGGACCTAATGGACCATATGGACCATACGGACCATACGGCCCATACGGACCAGGATCAGCTTCCGCTGCCGGAGCTGCTTCTTCAGCTGGTTCACAAGGACAGAAAGGAGCCCGCGGATCTGGATCTGCCGCTGGTGCAGGAGCCGCTGCTTCATCTAGTTCACAAGGACCAATTGTTGTGATTGAAGAAAACGGATCATCTGCCGCCGCCACAGCCGCTGCTGCTTCATCATCAGGACCTAATGGACCATATGGACCAAACGGACCATACGGACCATACGGCCCATACGGACCAGGCTCAGCTGCCGCTGCCGGAGCTGCTGCTGCTGCTGCTGCTGGATCACAAGGACTTAATGGAGCCAACGGTTCAGGATCTGCTGCTGGAGCTGCTGTTTCATCATCAGGACCTAATGGACCATACGGACCTTACGGCCCATACGGACCAGGATCAGCTTCCGCTGCCGGAGCTGCTTCTTCAGCTGGTTCACAAGGACAGAAAGGAGACCGCGGATCTGGATCTGCTGCCGGTGCAGGAGCCACTGCTTCATCTAGTTCGCAAGGACCAATTGTTGTGATTGAAGAAAACGGATCATCTGCCGCCGCCTTCGCCGATGCTGCTTCATCATCAGGACCTAATGGACCATATGGACCAAATGGACCATATGGACCATACGGCCCATACGGCCCATACGGACCTGGGTCAGCTGCCGCTGCTGCTGGATCACGAGGACTGAACGGAGCCAACGGTTCAGGATCTGCTGCTGGAGCTGCTGCTTCGGCTGGTTCACAAGAACAGAAAGGAGCCCGCAAATCTGGATCTGCCGCCGGCGCAGGAGCCGCTGCTTCATCTAGTTCACAAGGACCAATTGTTGTGATTGAAGAAAACGGATCATCTGCCGCCGCTGGGGCAGCTGCTGCCTCATCATCAGGACCTAATGGAGTTAACGGACCAAATGGACCATATGGACCATACGGACCATACGGCCCATACGGAACAGGCTCAGCTGCCGCTGCCGGAGCTGCTGCTGCTGCTGGATCACAAGGACTTAATGGAGCCAACGGTTCAGGATCTGCTGCTGGAGCTGCTGCTTCATCATCAGGACCTAATGGACCATACGGACCCTTTGGCCCATACGGACCAGGATCAGCTTCCGCTGCCGGAGCTGCTTCTTCAGCTGGTTCTCAAGGACAGAAAGGAGCCCGCGGATCTGGATCTGCTGCCGGTGCAGGAGCCACTGCTTCATCTAGTTCGCAAGGACCAATTGTTGTGATTGAAGAAAACGGATCATCTGCCGCCGCCTCCGCCGCTGCTGCTTCATCATCAGTACCTAATGGACCATATGGACCAAATGGACCATATGGACCATACGGACCATACGGCCCATACGGACCTGGGTCAGCTGCCGCTGCTGCTGGATCACGAGGACTGAACGGAGCCAACGGTTCAGGATCTGCTGCTGGAGCTGCTGCTTCGGCTGGTTCACAAGGACAGAAAGGAGCCCGCGGATCTGGATCTGCCGCCGGCGCAGGAGCCGCTGCTTCATCTAGTTCACAAGGACCAATTGTTGTGATTGAAGAAAAAGGTTCGTCTGCCACCGCCGCCGCTGCTGCTTCATCATCAGGACCTAATGGAGTTTATGGACCAAATGGACCATATGGACCATACGGACCATACGGCCCATACGGACCAGGCTCAGCTGCCGCTGCCGGAGCTGCTGCCGCTGCTGGATCACAAGGACTTAATGGAGCCAACGGTTCAGGATCTGCTGCTGGAGCTGCTGCTTCATCATCAGGACCTAATGGACCATACGGACCTTATGGCCCATACGGACCAGGATCAGCTTCCGCTGCCGGAGCTGCTTCTTCAGCTGGTTCTCAAGGACAGAAAGGAGCCCGCGGATCTGGGTCTGCCGCCGCTACCGGAGTCGCTGCTTCATCTAGTTCGCAAGGACCAATTGTTGTGATTGAAGAAAAAGGATCGTCTGCCGCCGCCTCCGCCGCTGCTGCTTCATCATCAGGACCTAATGGACCATATGGACCATACGGACTATACGGCCCATACGGACCAGGGTCAGCTGCCGCTGCTGGAGCTGCTTCTTCAGCTGGTTCTCAAGGACAGAAAGGAGCCCGCGGATCTGGGTCTGCCGCCGGTGCAGGAGCCACTGCTTCATCTAGTTCGCAAGGACCAATTGTTGTGATTGAAGAAAACGGATCATCTGCCGCCGCCTCCGCTTCTGCTGCTTCATCATCAGGACCTAATGGACCATATGGACCATACGGACCATACGGCCCATACGGACCAGGGTCAGCTGCCGCTGCTGGAGCTGCTGCTGCTGCTGGATCACGTGGACTGAACGGAGCCAACGGTTCAGGATCTGCTGCTGGAGCTATTGCTTCGGCTGGTTCACAAGGACAGAAAGGAGCCCGCGGATCTGGATCTGCCGCCGGTGCAGGAGCCACTGCTTCATCTTTTTCGCAAGGACCAATTGTTGTGATTGAAGAAAAAGGATCGTCTGCCAGCGCCGCCGCTGCTGCTTCATCATCAGGACCTAATGGACCATATGGACCATACGGACCTTACGGCCCATACGGACCAGGATCAGCTTCCGCTGCCGGAGCTTCTTCTTCAGCTGGTTCACAAGGACAGAAAGGAGCCCGCGGATCTGGATCTGCCGCCGGTGCAGGAGCCTCTGCTTCATCTAGTTCGCAAGGACCAATTGTTGTGATTGAAGAAAGTGGATCATCTGCCGCTGCCTCCGCCGTTGCTGCTTCATCATCAGGACCTAATGGACCATATGGACCATACGGACCTTACGGCCCATACGGACCAGGATCAGCTTCCGCTGCCGGAGCTGCTTCTTCAGCTGGTTCTCAAGGACAGAAAGGAGCCCGCGGATCTGGGTCTGCCGCCGGTGCAGGAGCCAGTGCTTCATCTAGTTCGCAAGGACCAATTGTTGTGATTGAAGAAAACGGATCATCTGCCGCCGCCTCCAACGCTGCTGCTTCATCATCAGGACCTAATGGACCAAATGGACCATACGGACCATACGGCCCATACGGACCAGGATCAGTTTCCGCTGCCGGAGCTGCTTCTTCAGCTGGTTCACAAGGACAGAAAGGAGCCCGCGGATCTGGATCTGCCGCCGGTGCAGGAGCCGCTGCTTCATCTAGTTCACAAGGACCAATTGTTGTGATTGAAGAAAGCGGATCATCTGCCGCCGCCACAGCCGCTGCTGCTTCATCATCAGGACCTAATGCACCATATGGACCATACGGACCATACGGCCCATACGGACCAGGCTCAGCTGCCGCTGCCGGAGCTGCTGCTGCTGCTGGATCACGAGGACTGAACGGAGCCAACGGTTCAGGATCTGCTGCTGGAGCTGCTGCTTCGGCTGGTTCACAACGACAGAAAGGAGCCCGCGGATCTGGATCTGCCGCCGGTGCAGGAGCCACTGCTTCATCTAGTTCGCAAGGACCAATTGTTGTGATTGAAGAAAAAGGATCGTCTGCCACCGCCGCCGCTGCTGCTTCATCATCAGGACCTAATGGAGTTTATAGATCAAATGGACCATATGGACCATACGGCCCATACGGACCAGGCTCAGCTGCCGCTGCCGGAGCTTCTGCTGCTGCTGGATCACAAGGACTTAATGGAGCCAACGGTTCAGGATCTGCTGTTGGAGCTGCTGCTTCATCATCAGGAGCTAATGGACCATACGGACCTTATGGCCCATACGTACCAGGATCAGCTTCCGCTGCCAGAGCTGCTTCTTCAGCTGGTTCTCAAGGACAGAAAGGAGCCCGCGGATCTGGGTCTGCCGCCGGTGCAGGAGCCACTGCTTCATCTAGTTCGCAAGGACCAATTGTTGTGATTGAAGAAAACGGATCATCTGCCGCCGCCTCCGCCGCTGCTGCTTCATCATCAGGACCTAATGGACCATATGGACCATACGGACCTTACGGCCCATACGGACCAGGATCAGCTTCCGCTGCCGGAGCTGCTTCTTCAGCTGGTTCACAAGGACAGAAAGGAGCCCGCGGATCTGGATCTGCCGCCGGTGCAGGAGCCACTGCTTCATCTAGTTCACAAGGACCAATTGTTGTGATTGAAGAAAAAGGATCGTCTGCCACCGCCGCCGCTGCTGCTTCATCATCAGGACCTAATGGAGTTTATGGACCAAATGGACCAAATGGACCATATGGACCATACGGGCCAAACGGCCCATACGGACCAGGCTCAGCTGCCGCTGCCGGAGCTGCTGCTGCTGCTGGATCACAAGGACTTAATGGAGCCAACGGTTCAGGATCTGCTGCTGGAGCTGCTGCTTCATCATCAGGACCTAATGGACCATACGGACCTTACGGCCCATACGGACCAGGCTCAGCTGCCGCTGCCGGAGCTGCTGCTGCTGCTGGATCACAAGGACTTAATGGAGCCAACGGTGCAGGATCTGCTGTTGGAGCTGCTGCTTCATCATCAGGACCTAATGGACCATACGGACCTTACGGCCCATACGGACCCGGATCAGCTTCCGCTGCCGGAGCTGCTTCTTCAGCTGGTTCTCAAGGACAGAAAGGAGCCCGCGGATCTGGGTCTGCCGCCGGTGCAGGAGCCACTGCTTCATCTAGTTCGCAAGGACCAATTGTTGTGATTGAAGAAAACGGATCATCTGCCGCCGCCTCCGCCGCTGCTGCTTCATCATCAGGACCTAATGGAACATATGGACCATACGGACCTTACGGCCCATACGGACCAGGATCAGCTTCCGCTGCCGGAGCTGCTTCTTCAGCTGGTTCACAAGGACAGAAAGGAGCCCGCGGATCTGGATCTGCCGCCGGTGCAGGAGCCACTGCTTCATCTAGTTCACAAGGACCAATTGTTGTGATTGAAGAAAAAGGATCGTCTGCCACCGCCGCCGCTGCTGCTTCATCATCAGGACCTAATGGAGTTTATGGACCAAATGGACCATATGGACCATACGGGCCAAACGGCCCATACGGACCAGGCTCAGCTGCCGCTGCCGGAGCTGCTGCTGCTGCTGGATCACAAGGACTTAATGGAGCCAACGGTTCAGGATCTGCTGCTGGAGCTGCTGCTTCATCATCAGGACCTAATGGACCATACGGACCTTACGGCCCATACGGACCCGGATCAGCTTCCGCTGCCGGAGCTGCTTCTTCAGCTGGTTCTCAAGGACAGAAAGGAGCCCGCGGATCTGGGTCTGCCGCCGGTGCAGGAGCCACTGCTTCATCTAGTTCGCAAGGACCAATTGTTGTGATTGAAGAAAACGGATCATCTGCCGCCGCCTCCGCCGCTGCTGCTTCATCATCAGGACCTAATGGACCATATGGACCATACGGACCTTACGGCCCATACGGACCAGGATCAGCTTCCGCTGCCGGAGCTGCTTCTGCAGCTGGTTCACAAGGACAGAAAGGAGCCCGCGGATCTGGATCTGCCGCCGGTGCAGGAGCCACTGCTTCATCTAGTTCGCAAGGACCAATTGTTGTGATTGAAGAAAAACGATCGTCTGCCACCGCCGCCGCTGCTGCTTCATCATCAGGACCTAATAGAGTTTATGGACCAAATGGACCATATGGACCATACGGACCATACGGCCCATACGGACCAGGCTCAGCTGCCGCTGCCGGAGCTGCTGCTGCTGCTGGATCACAAGGACTTAATGGAGCCAACGGTTCAGGATCTGCTGCTGGAGCTGCTGCTTCATCATCAGTACCTAATGGACCATACGGACCTTACGGCCCATACGGACCAGGCTCAGCTGCCGCTGCCGGAGCTGCTGCTGCTGCTGGATCACAAGGATTTAATGGAGCCAACGGTGCAGGATCTGCTGCTGGAGCTGCTGCTTCATCATCAGGACCTAATGGACCATACGGACCTTACGGCCCATACGGACCAGGATCAGCTTCCGCTGCCGGAGCTGCTTCTTCAGCTGGTTCTCAAGGACAGAAAGGAGCCCGCGGATCTGGATCTGCCGCCGGTGCAGGAGCCGCTCCTTCATCTAGTTCACAAGGACCAATTGTTGTGATTGAAGAAAACGGATCATCTGCCTCCGCCTCAGCCGCTGCTGCTTCATCATCAGGACCTAATGGACCATACGGACCTTACGGCCCATACGGACCAGGCTCAGCTGCTGCTGCCGGAGCTGCTGCTGCTGCTGGATCACGAGGACTGAACGGAGCCAACGGTTTAGGATCTGCTGCTGGAGCTGCTGCTTCGGCTGGTTCACAAGGCCAGAAAGGAGCCCGCGGATCTGGATCTGCCGCCGGTGCAGGAGCCGCTGCTTCATCTAGTTCACAAGGACCAATTGTTGTGATTGAAGAAAACGGATCATCTGCTGCCGCCTCAGCCGCTGCTGCTTCATCATCAGGACCTAATGGACCATATGGACCAAACGGACCATACGGACCATACGGCCCATACGGACCAGGCTCAGCTGCCGCTGCCGGAGCTGCTGCTGCTGCTGGATCACGAGGACTGAACGGAGCCAACGGTTCAGGATCTGCTGCTGGAGCTGCTGCTTCGGCTGGTTCACAAGGACAGAAAGGAGCCCGCGGATCTGGATCTGCCGCCGGTGCAGGAGCCGCTGCATCATCTAGTTCACAAGGACCAATTGTTGTGATTGAAGAAAACGGATCATCTGCCGCCGCCTCAGCCGCTGCTGCTTCATCATCAGGACCTAATGGACCATATGGACCAAACGGACCAAACGGACCATACGGCCCATACGGACCAGGCTCAGCTGCCGCTGCCAGAGCTGCTGCTGCTGCTGGATCACGAGGACTGAACGGAGCCAACGGTTCAGGATCTGCTGCTGGAGCTGCTGCATCGGCTGGTTCACAAGGACAGAAAGGAGCCCGCGGATCTGGATCTGCCGCCGGTGCAGGAGCCGCTGCATCATCTAGTTCACAAGGACCAATTGTTGTGATTGAAGAAAACGGATCATCTGCCGCTGCCTCAGCCGCTGCTGCTTCATCATCAGGACCTAATGGACCATATGGACCAAACGGACCATACGGACCATACGGCCCATACGGACCAGGCTCAGCTGCCACTGCCGGAGCTGCTGCTGCTGCTGGATCACGAGGACTGAACGGAGCCAACGGTTCAGGATCTGCTGCTGGAGCTGCTGCTTCGGCTGGTTCACAAGGACAGAATGGAGCCCGCGGATCTGGATCTGCCGCCGGTGCAGGAGCCGCTGCTTCATCTAGTTCACAAGGACCAATTGTTGTGATTGAAGAAAACGGATCATCTGCCTCCGCCTCAGCCGCTGCTGCTTCATCATCAGGACCTAATGGACCATACGGACCTTACGGCCCATACGGACGAGGCTCAGCTGCCGCTGCCGGAGCTGCTGCTGCTGCTGGATCACAAGGACTTAATGGAGCCAACGGTGTAGGATCTGCTGCTGGAGCTGCTGCTTCATCATCAGGACCTAATGGACCATACGGACCTTACGGCCCATACGGACCAGGATCAGCTTCCGCTGCCGGAGCTGCTTCTTCAGCTGGTTCTCAAGGACAGAAAGGAGCCCGCGGATCTGGGTCTGCCGCCAGTGCAGGAGCCACTGCTTCATCTAGTTCGCAAGGACCAATTGTTGTGATTGAAGAAAACGGATCATCTGCCTCCGCTTCAGCCGCTGCTGCTTCATCATCAGGACCTAATGGACCATATGGACCAAACGGACCATACGGACCATACGGCCCATACGGACCAGGCTCAGCTGCCGCTGCCGGAGCTGCTGCTGCTGCTGGATCACGAGGACTGAACGGAGCCAACGGTTCAGGATCTGCTGCTGGAGCTGCTGCTTCGGCTGGTTCACAAGGACAGATAGGAGCCCGCGGATCTGGATCTGCCGCCGCTGCAGGAGCCGCTGCTTCATCTAGTTCACAAGGACCAATTGTTGTGATTGAAGAAAACGGATCATCTGCCTCCGCCTCAGCCGCTGCTGCTTCATCATCAGGACCTTATGGACCATATGGACCATACGGACTATACGGACCTTACGGCCCATACGGACCAGGCTCAGCTGCCGCTGCCGGAGCTGCTGCTGCTGCTGGATCACGAGGACTGAACGGCGCCAACGGTTCAGGATCTGCTGCTGGAGCTGCTGCTTCGGCTGGTTCACAAGGACAGATAGGAGCCCGCGGATCTGGATCTGCCGCCGGTGCAGGAGCCACTGCTTCATCTAGTTCGCAAGGACCAATTGTTGTGATTGAAGAAAAAGGATCGTCTGCCAGCGCCGCCGCTGCTGCTTCATCATCAGGACCTAATGGAGTAAACGGACCAAATGGACCATATGGACCATACGGACCATACGGCCCATACGGATCAGGCTCAGCTTCCGCTGCCGGAGCTGCTGCTGCTGCTGGATCACGAGGACTGAACGGAGCCAACGGATCAAGATCTGCTGCTGGAGCTGCTCCTTCAGCTGGTTCACAAGGACAAAAAGGAGCCCGCGGATCTGGATCTGCCGCCGGTGCAGGAGCTGCTGCTTCGTCTAGTTCACAAGGATCAATTATTGTCGTTGAAGAAAACGGATCATCTGCCGCCGCCGCTGGCGCTGCTGTTGCTTCATCATCAGGACCTAATGGAGTTAACGGACCAAATGGACCATATGGACCATACGGACCATACGGCCCATACGGACCAGGGTCAGCTTCCGCTGCCGGAGCTGCTGCTGCTGCTGGATCACGAGGACTGAACGGAGCCAGCGGATCAGGATCTGCTGCTGGAGCTGCTGCTTCAGCTGGTTCACAAGGACAAAAAGGAGCCCGCGGATCGGGATCTGCCGCCGGTGCAGGAGCCGCTGCTTCATCTAGTTCACAAGGACCAATTATTGTCGTTGAAGAAAACGGATCATCTGCATCCGCCGCTGGCGCCGCTGCTGCTTCATCATCAGGACCTAATGGAGTTAACGGACCAAATGGACCATATGGACCATACGGACCATACGGCCCATACGGACCAGGCTCAGCTGCCGCTGCCGGAGCTGCTGCTGCTGCTGGATCACGAGGACTGAACGGAGCTAACGGATCAGGATCTGCTGCTGGAGCTGCTGCTTCAGCTGGTTCACAAGGACAGAAAGGAGCCCGCGGATTTGGAGCTGCCGCCGGTGCAGGAACCGCTGCTTCATCTAGTTCACAAGGATCAATTATTGTCGTTGAAGAAAACGGATCATCTGCCGCTGCCGCTGGCGCTGCTGCTGCTTCATCATCAGGACCTAATGGAGTTAACGGACCAAATGGACCATACGGACCATACGGCCCATACGGACCAGGCTCAGCTGCCGCTGCCGGAGCTGCTGCTGCTGCTGGATCACGAGGACTGAACGAAGCCAACGGATCAGGATCTGCTGCTGGATCTGCTGCTTCAGCTGGTTCACAAGGACAAAAAGGAGCCCGCGGATCTGGATCAGCTGCCGGTGCAGGAGCCGCTGCTTCATCTAGTTCACAAGGACCAATTATTGTCGTTGAAGAAAACGGATCATCTGCCGCCGCCGCTGGCGCTGCTGCTGCTTCATCATCAGGACCTAATGGAGTTAATGGACCAAATGGACCATATGGACCATACGGACCATACGGCCCATACGGACCAGGCTCAGCTGCCGCTGCCGGAGCTGCTGCTGCTGCTGGATCACGAGGACTGAATGGAGCCAACGGATCAGGATCTGCTGCTGGATCTGCTGCTTCAGCTGGTTCACAAGGACAAAAAGGAGCCGGTGCAGGAGCCGCTGCCTTATCTAGTTCGCAAGGACCAATTGTTGTGATTGAAGAAAACGGATCGTCTGCCGCCTCCGCCGCCACCGCCGCTACTGCTTCATCATCAGGACCTAATGGACCATATGGTCCATACAGCCCATACGGACCAGGATCAGCTGCCGCTGCCGGAGCTGCTACTTCAGCTGGTTCACAAGGACAGAAAGGACCCAGCCGATCTGGATCTGCCTCCGCTGCCTCCGCTGCTTCCTCAGCTGGTTCTCAAGCACCAATTGTTGTAATTAAAGAAAATGGATCGTCTGCCGCTGCCGTCGCCGCTTCTGCTTCGTCATCAGTACCTAATGGAGTTTATGGACCATATGGCCCATATGGACCAGGATCACCTGCCGCTGCCGGAGCTGCTTCTTCAGCTGGACCTCAAAATGCAATTATTACTAGAGGATCTGGGTCATCAGCTTCTGCTTCTTCTAGCTCTTCCGCAGCTGCTTATGGCCGGCCAGGCGTTCGTGTTCCTTGTCGTCTTACTCGCAGACAATTTGTTGTTAAGATTGGTACCCGTCGCAGCAGTTGCGTCGGTTGTTAATTAAGTTTTGCTTTTCTTTTGTCTCTTTAATTCACTTACATATATATATTTTATGGATAATGTCCATTTGTAATATTTATTTGGATACATCTTTATTATTTCTACATTAAAATCTGGCATCTCTTAAGTATGTGTTTTTATTCTGGTTGATGATTCTCCTTATCCTATAGGATACATTTCGGAGAGTGTGCAGCTGAACTGCACAACCTTGTTCCGCCATCCCCATTTTTTCATCGGACAACCAGACTAACAAATTGGCGACACCGTTATATGGTGGATACACCAGAGTCGCACTAAGCGTTTTGGTTTCAATTTTATGATACGTACCGCTAAGGAGTGGAACTCTTTGCCTGAGTCTGTGTTTCCTGACAAATACAATTTGGGGGTCTTCAAATCACGAGTGAATAGGTATCTTCTTGGCAAGCGCGTCACATCCTAGATCGCATCGACGCTTACCATCAGGCGAGATAGTGGTCAAGCGCATGCCTATTTTCTAAAAAAAAAAAAAATCCTGTAATACGATAGATGGCAATACGATTTTCGCATGGAAAGATTTTGGAAGCTCCTTAACTTTGACTTCACTCAAATTGCTCCAGCGTCTTCCCCATATTTTCCTAGATGTAAGTTAGCTTTTCATTATTTCAATTGCAAACTAAATGAAATAAATAAATATTTCCTACATTCACACCAATTAACCTAGCCCAAGGTAAGCACTTTAAGGCTTGTGTTATGGATACTAGGGTAACGGATAAACATACATATATCATACATAAATAAGAAATATTAATATAAATATATATAAACATCCATGACTTAGGTACATATGCTCGTATTCTTCATACAAACATTTGCGCCTTCCGGGATTCGAACCCAGTACCGTCGGTGCGAAAGGCAGATTCGCTACCGTTGCACCAAACGGTCGTCGTCGTCAATAACTTTATTTTGTATAGTTTTTGCAATAGACAGTCTATATTTTAGAGCTGCTTTCCTTTAACAAAGCTTTCGTTTATTTCTCGCTTTAAAAAATAAGATAAATTCATATATAAACGTGAGAAATCAGTTTTTAAGACTATTTTTAAAATGGAGTAGTGAACTGCGCTTAGCGAATTGCTTGCATGGGTTCCGACTGCTACAATTTTTCTTCTCGTCTTAGGACTATTCCATTTCCAAATTAAATAGAAACGCAGTCGGGTTTTTGGTTTTTAAAATTACCTTTTTTTATATTTTTTTAGCTTTATTATTGAATGAGTCGAGCCTTTCAGGCTGTAGAGCGTGCCAAATATTTGAGTTGGCGACAAAAATCCCCCATTTTTTGTTTAATTTTTGATATACCCAATGTCACTTTTACAGTAAATCAGAGTCTAACGACACCTCTCAAGCTAAAATCCATAGACCTAATGGATGGACATGTACATCATCAGGACCTAATGGACCATACGGACCTTACGGCCCATACGGACCCGGATCAGCTTCCGCTGCCGGAGCTGCTTCTTCAGCTGGTTCTCAAGGACAGAAAGGAGCCCGCGGATCTGGGTCTGCCGCCGGTGCAGGAGCCACTGCTTCATCTAGTTCGCAAGGACCAATTGTTGTGATTGAAGAAAACGGATCATCTGCCGCCGCCTCCGCCGCTGCTGCTTCATCATCAGGACCTAATGGAACATATGGACCATACGGACCTTACGGCCCATACGGACCAGGATCAGCTTCCGCTGCCGGAGCTGCTTCTTCAGCTGGTTCACAAGGACAGAAAGGAGCCCGCGGATCTGGATCTGCCGCCGGTGCAGGAGCCACTGCTTCATCTAGTTCACAAGGACCAATTGTTGTGATTGAAGAAAAAGGATCGTCTGCCACCGCCGCCGCTGCTGCTTCATCATCAGGACCTAATGGAGTTTATGGACCAAATGGACCATATGGACCATACGGGCCAAACGGCCCATACGGACCAGGCTCAGCTGCCGCTGCCGGAGCTGCTGCTGCTGCTGGATCACAAGGACTTAATGGAGCCAACGGTTCAGGATCTGCTGCTGGAGCTGCTGCTTCATCATCAGGACCTAATGGACCATACGGACCTTACGGCCCATACGGACCCGGATCAGCTTCCGCTGCCGGAGCTGCTTCTTCAGCTGGTTCTCAAGGACAGAAAGGAGCCCGCGGATCTGGGTCTGCCGCCGGTGCAGGAGCCACTGCTTCATCTAGTTCGCAAGGACCAATTGTTGTGATTGAAGAAAACGGATCATCTGCCGCCGCCTCCGCCGCTGCTGCTTCATCATCAGGACCTAATGGACCATATGGACCATACGGACCTTACGGCCCATACGGACCAGGATCAGCTTCCGCTGCCGGAGCTGCTTCTGCAGCTGGTTCACAAGGACAGAAAGGAGCCCGCGGATCTGGATCTGCCGCCGGTGCAGGAGCCACTGCTTCATCTAGTTCGCAAGGACCAATTGTTGTGATTGAAGAAAAACGATCGTCTGCCACCGCCGCCGCTGCTGCTTCATCATCAGGACCTAATAGAGTTTATGGACCAAATGGACCATATGGACCATACGGACCATACGGCCCATACGGACCAGGCTCAGCTGCCGCTGCCGGAGCTGCTGCTGCTGCTGGATCACAAGGACTTAATGGAGCCAACGGTTCAGGATCTGCTGCTGGAGCTGCTGCTTCATCATCAGTACCTAATGGACCATACGGACCTTACGGCCCATACGGACCAGGCTCAGCTGCCGCTGCCGGAGCTGCTGCTGCTGCTGGATCACAAGGATTTAATGGAGCCAACGGTGCAGGATCTGCTGCTGGAGCTGCTGCTTCATCATCAGGACCTAATGGACCATACGGACCTTACGGCCCATACGGACCAGGATCAGCTTCCGCTGCCGGAGCTGCTTCTTCAGCTGGTTCTCAAGGACAGAAAGGAGCCCGCGGATCTGGATCTGCCGCCGGTGCAGGAGCCGCTCCTTCATCTAGTTCACAAGGACCAATTGTTGTGATTGAAGAAAACGGATCATCTGCCTCCGCCTCAGCCGCTGCTGCTTCATCATCAGGACCTAATGGACCATACGGACCTTACGGCCCATACGGACCAGGCTCAGCTGCTGCTGCCGGAGCTGCTGCTGCTGCTGGATCACGAGGACTGAACGGAGCCAACGGTTTAGGATCTGCTGCTGGAGCTGCTGCTTCGGCTGGTTCACAAGGCCAGAAAGGAGCCCGCGGATCTGGATCTGCCGCCGGTGCAGGAGCCGCTGCTTCATCTAGTTCACAAGGACCAATTGTTGTGATTGAAGAAAACGGATCATCTGCTGCCGCCTCAGCCGCTGCTGCTTCATCATCAGGACCTAATGGACCATATGGACCAAACGGACCATACGGACCATACGGCCCATACGGACCAGGCTCAGCTGCCGCTGCCGGAGCTGCTGCTGCTGCTGGATCACGAGGACTGAACGGAGCCAACGGTTCAGGATCTGCTGCTGGAGCTGCTGCTTCGGCTGGTTCACAAGGACAGAAAGGAGCCCGCGGATCTGGATCTGCCGCCGGTGCAGGAGCCGCTGCATCATCTAGTTCACAAGGACCAATTGTTGTGATTGAAGAAAACGGATCATCTGCCGCCGCCTCAGCCGCTGCTGCTTCATCATCAGGACCTAATGGACCATATGGACCAAACGGACCAAACGGACCATACGGCCCATACGGACCAGGCTCAGCTGCCGCTGCCAGAGCTGCTGCTGCTGCTGGATCACGAGGACTGAACGGAGCCAACGGTTCAGGATCTGCTGCTGGAGCTGCTGCTTCGGCTGGTTCACAAGGACAGAAAGGAGCCCGCGGATCTGGATCTGCCGCCGGTGCAGGAGCCGCTGCATCATCTAGTTCACAAGGACCAATTGTTGTGATTGAAGAAAACGGATCATCTGCCGCTGCCTCAGCCGCTGCTGCTTCATCATCAGGACCTAATGGACCATATGGACCAAACGGACCATACGGACCATACGGCCCATACGGACCAGGCTCAGCTGCCACTGCCGGAGCTGCTGCTGCTGCTGGATCACGAGGACTGAACGGAGCCAACGGTTCAGGATCTGCTGCTGGAGCTGCTGCTTCGGCTGGTTCACAAGGACAGAATGGAGCCCGCGGATCTGGATCTGCCGCCGGTGCAGGAGCCGCTGCTTCATCTAGTTCACAAGGACCAATTGTTGTGATTGAAGAAAACGGATCATCTGCCTCCGCCTCAGCCGCTGCTGCTTCATCATCAGGACCTAATGGACCATACGGACCTTACGGCCCATACGGACGAGGCTCAGCTGCCGCTGCCGGAGCTGCTGCTGCTGCTGGATCACAAGGACTTAATGGAGCCAACGGTGTAGGATCTGCTGCTGGAGCTGCTGCTTCATCATCAGGACCTAATGGACCATACGGACCTTACGGCCCATACGGACCAGGATCAGCTTCCGCTGCCGGAGCTGCTTCTTCAGCTGGTTCTCAAGGACAGAAAGGAGCCCGCGGATCTGGGTCTGCCGCCAGTGCAGGAGCCACTGCTTCATCTAGTTCGCAAGGACCAATTGTTGTGATTGAAGAAAACGGATCATCTGCCTCCGCTTCAGCCGCTGCTGCTTCATCATCAGGACCTAATGGACCATATGGACCAAACGGACCATACGGACCATACGGCCCATACGGACCAGGCTCAGCTGCCGCTGCCGGAGCTGCTGCTGCTGCTGGATCACGAGGACTGAACGGAGCCAACGGTTCAGGATCTGCTGCTGGAGCTGCTGCTTCGGCTGGTTCACAAGGACAGATAGGAGCCCGCGGATCTGGATCTGCCGCCGCTGCAGGAGCCGCTGCTTCATCTAGTTCACAAGGACCAATTGTTGTGATTGAAGAAAACGGATCATCTGCCTCCGCCTCAGCCGCTGCTGCTTCATCATCAGGACCTTATGGACCATATGGACCATACGGACTATACGGACCTTACGGCCCATACGGACCAGGCTCAGCTGCCGCTGCCGGAGCTGCTGCTGCTGCTGGATCACGAGGACTGAACGGCGCCAACGGTTCAGGATCTGCTGCTGGAGCTGCTGCTTCGGCTGGTTCACAAGGACAGATAGGAGCCCGCGGATCTGGATCTGCCGCCGGTGCAGGAGCCACTGCTTCATCTAGTTCGCAAGGACCAATTGTTGTGATTGAAGAAAAAGGATCGTCTGCCAGCGCCGCCGCTGCTGCTTCATCATCAGGACCTAATGGAGTAAACGGACCAAATGGACCATATGGACCATACGGACCATACGGCCCATACGGATCAGGCTCAGCTTCCGCTGCCGGAGCTGCTGCTGCTGCTGGATCACGAGGACTGAACGGAGCCAACGGATCAGGATCTGCTGCTGGAGCTGCTCCTTCAGCTGGTTCACAAGGACAAAAAGGAGCCCGCGGATCTGGATCTGCCGCCGGTGCAGGAGCTGCTGCTTCGTCTAGTTCACAAGGATCAATTATTGTCGTTGAAGAAAACGGATCATCTGCCGCCGCCGCTGGCGCTGCTGTTGCTTCATCATCAGGACCTAATGGAGTTAACGGACCAAATGGACCATATGGACCATACGGACCATACGGCCCATACGGACCAGGGTCAGCTTCCGCTGCCGGAGCTGCTGCTGCTGCTGGATCACGAGGACTGAACGGAGCCAGCGGATCAGGATCTGCTGCTGGAGCTGCTGCTTCAGCTGGTTCACAAGGACAAAAAGGAGCCCGCGGATCGGGATCTGCCGCCGGTGCAGGAGCCGCTGCTTCATCTAGTTCACAAGGACCAATTATTGTCGTTGAAGAAAACGGATCATCTGCATCCGCCGCTGGCGCCGCTGCTGCTTCATCATCAGGACCTAATGGAGTTAACGGACCAAATGGACCATATGGACCATACGGACCATACGGCCCATACGGACCAGGCTCAGCTGCCGCTGCCGGAGCTGCTGCTGCTGCTGGATCACGAGGACTGAACGGAGCTAACGGATCAGGATCTGCTGCTGGAGCTGCTGCTTCAGCTGGTTCACAAGGACAGAAAGGAGCCCGCGGATTTGGAGCTGCCGCCGGTGCAGGAACCGCTGCTTCATCTAGTTCACAAGGATCAATTATTGTCGTTGAAGAAAACGGATCATCTGCCGCTGCCGCTGGCGCTGCTGCTGCTTCATCATCAGGACCTAATGGAGTTAACGGACCAAATGGACCATACGGACCATACGGCCCATACGGACCAGGCTCAGCTGCCGCTGCCGGAGCTGCTGCTGCTGCTGGATCACGAGGACTGAACGAAGCCAACGGATCAGGATCTGCTGCTGGATCTGCTGCTTCAGCTGGTTCACAAGGACAAAAAGGAGCCCGCGGATCTGGATCAGCTGCCGGTGCAGGAGCCGCTGCTTCATCTAGTTCACAAGGACCAATTATTGTCGTTGAAGAAAACGGATCATCTGCCGCCGCCGCTGGCGCTGCTGCTGCTTCATCATCAGGACCTAATGGAGTTAATGGACCAAATGGACCATATGGACCATACGGACCATACGGCCCATACGGACCAGGCTCAGCTGCCGCTGCCGGAGCTGCTGCTGCTGCTGGATCACGAGGACTGAATGGAGCCAACGGATCAGGATCTGCTGCTGGATCTGCTGCTTCAGCTGGTTCACAAGGACAAAAAGGAGCCGGTGCAGGAGCCGCTGCCTTATCTAGTTCGCAAGGACCAATTGTTGTGATTGAAGAAAACGGATCGTCTGCCGCCTCCGCCGCCACCGCCGCTACTGCTTCATCATCAGGACCTAATGGACCATATGGTCCATACAGCCCATACGGACCAGGATCAGCTGCCGCTGCCGGAGCTGCTACTTCAGCTGGTTCACAAGGACAGAAAGGACCCAGCCGATCTGGATCTGCCTCCGCTGCCTCCGCTGCTTCCTCAGCTGGTTCTCAAGCACCAATTGTTGTAATTAAAGAAAATGGATCGTCTGCCGCTGCCGTCGCCGCTTCTGCTTCGTCATCAGTACCTAATGGAGTTTATGGACCATATGGCCCATATGGACCAGGATCACCTGCCGCTGCCGGAGCTGCTTCTTCAGCTGGACCTCAAAATGCAATTATTACTAGAGGATCTGGGTCATCAGCTTCTGCTTCTTCTAGCTCTTCCGCAGCTGCTTATGGCCGGCCAGGCGTTCGTGTTCCTTGTCGTCTTACTCGCAGACAATTTGTTGTTAAGATTGGTACCCGTCGCAGCAGTTGCGTCGGTTGTTAATTAAGTTTTGCTTTTCTTTTGTCTCTTTAATTCACTTACATATATATATTTTATGGATAATGTCCATTTGTAATATTTATTTGGATACATCTTTATTATTTCTACATTAAAATCTGGCATCTCTTAAGTATGTGTTTTTATTCTGGTTGATGATTCTCCTTATCCTATAGGATACATTTCGGAGAGTGTGCAGCTGAACTGCACAACCTTGTTCCGCCATCCCCATTTTTTCATCGGACAACCAGACTAACAAATTGGCGACACCGTTATATGGTGGATACACCAGAGTCGCACTAAGCGTTTTGGTTTCAATTTTATGATACGTACCGCTAAGGAGTGGAACTCTTTGCCTGAGTCTGTGTTTCCTGACAAATACAATTTGGGGGTCTTCAAATCACGAGTGAATAGGTATCTTCTTGGCAAGCGCGTCACATCCTAGATCGCATCGACGCTTACCATCAGGCGAGATAGTGGTCAAGCGCATGCCTATTTTCTAAAAAAAAAAAAAATCCTGTAATACGATAGATGGCAATACGATTTTCGCATGGAAAGATTTTGGAAGCTCCTTAACTTTGACTTCACTCAAATTGCTCCAGCGTCTTCCCCATATTTTCCTAGATGTAAGTTAGCTTTTCATTATTTCAATTGCAAACTAAATGAAATAAATAAATATTTCCTACATTCACACCAATTAACCTAGCCCAAGGTAAGCACTTTAAGGCTTGTGTTATGGATACTAGGGTAACGGATAAACATACATATATCATACATAAATAAGAAATATTAATATAAATATATATAAACATCCATGACTTAGGTACATATGCTCGTATTCTTCATACAAACATTTGCGCCTTCCGGGATTCGAACCCAGTACCGTCGGTGCGAAAGGCAGATTCGCTACCGTTGCACCAAACGGTCGTCGTCGTCAATAACTTTATTTTGTATAGTTTTTGCAATAGACAGTCTATATTTTAGAGCTGCTTTCCTTTAACAAAGCTTTCGTTTATTTCTCGCTTTAAAAAATAAGATAAATTCATATATAAACGTGAGAAATCAGTTTTTAAGACTATTTTTAAAATGGAGTAGTGAACTGCGCTTAGCGAATTGCTTGCATGGGTTCCGACTGCTACAATTTTTCTTCTCGTCTTAGGACTATTCCATTTCCAAATTAAATAGAAACGCAGTCGGGTTTTTGGTTTTTAAAATTACCTTTTTTTATATTTTTTTAGCTTTATTATTGAATGAGTCGAGCCTTTCAGGCTGTAGAGCGTGCCAAATATTTGAGTTGGCGACAAAAATCCCCCATTTTTTGTTTAATTTTTGATATACCCAATGTCACTTTTACAGTAAATCAGAGTCTAACGACACCTCTCAAGCTAAAATCCATAGAGCCGTTCATGTCGCAGAGCCAGCCAAACAATTATACAAACATACAAACTCCCGAAAAACATAACCCTCCTTCTAGCGCAGTCGGGTAAAAATAGGGTAGGTACTATAAAAGATCGAAGACTTATTTATTGTTTTACACCTAGCATATTTTTAGTAAGTATCTTTCTAAGAATATACAATGTGCAAAATTGAGTGACTCATCACATAAACATCTGCCTATGAAACTTGATCCAACTGGGCGTCGAATATTGTAGATTGCAAATGGATTATTATTAGTTAAATATTTATTAAAAGTGTAGATATTAAGCAAAGCCCATTAACTCTTCGCCTTTTTGTTCTTCAAATAATCTACAATTCCGTAATTTTGCTAAATTAAAAAAAGGTTAACGCTTATGAGGAAATAAGAGTATATTTAAACCTTTTTTAATTTCTCTAAAGGCAGATCGGTAACATGGTGTGGCATCTTATTATTAAACTCAATACATCTTCCTAAAAATATGCCTCTCGTTTTTTGCAATCTGAAGCTTCAAACAGCAAGTTCATTTTGACGTGACAACGTCTTATAAATTGGTTTGCCGGGTGACACTTCAAGAAACTGCGTTACGCTCCGCTCACGTTATGCGCTTACAATGAGAGCGAGTGAGAGGCACGCGTCCCTTCCACTCGGGCATGGTTAGCCCGCCTAAGAGCGAGAGAGACAGACATAAAAAGTGGAAGGGACGCGTGCCTATAAATTAATGTTTTAAATATAATTCTTTGTATAAATAAATGTTTTAAATTGTTACTATTATTTCATCCTTCTTCCTACTATACGAATGAATATTCATTCACATTAAAATTATTTTACCACTCAAAGTCGTTGTCACGTAAAACTTTCGCCCGTATACCGACTTTACAGGCAACCAACCAGTTTTTTTATTTCTAAAGTTGACCATTCAATTACCACGATTTTTAGAAAAAAGTGTTATAATATATATACACATTTTCCTATATATACTGGAAGGACACTTAACATATCTTAATCTTTATAGCTTAAATTATAAATAGCGCGCACTGCTCTTTTTTTAAGAACATGTAAGTATATTATTAATATTATAGTATAGTTGTGTCGAGACCGAGTGGGAGCTTGTCGGTTAGCTTGCAATAGTGCTGTCTTATTCTTATTTTTTTTTATCTACCGTATTTCTATTTATTATACGTAATAACTGACCATCTCAAACCATTAAAGTGTTAAATAAAGTTTAAAACATCCACAATGAGCGTTAAAAGAACACCGCCAAAAAGCACTGGATCTCACCCAGATCTCACAAAGCTTCGTGAGGAGGCGTCCTCTAACACGTCACAGAGAAAAAGGAAAGTTCCTGAGTGCCACTGTGCTTATGAGGGACTTCTATCTGACTTTCAGAATAAAATGATGCACTCCATAAAAGCTGCTCTAGAAATACAAAACGAAAAATTTAATAACACCCTGGACGGATTACGCCAAGACTTCAACGACTTTAGGAATGAACTAGTAGATATCAACGCAACGATAAAAAAGTTATCCGGTGAGCAAATTGCACTGAAAAATGACATTTCATCGATTAAATCCTCTAACGAAAATAATAACGCCCAAATAGAATCTTTGACATAAGATACAATAGAATTAAGATTCACGGTTGCAGGCCTAACGGAAGAACTGCGCGCTAGGGAGCAGCAGGGAAGAATTAATAACCTCGAAATTACTGGAATACCCACTACAAAGAACGAAAATCTGATGAACATTGTTCAAAATATAGCTAACAAGATTGGTTTTTCCTTGTGCCCTACAGATATTGATTATATACATCGCGTACGACGATTTGGCTCTAAAACTGCAAATGATGCTAATATTAATAATTCACTCCAGGGCTCATCGTCCATACCTAATATTATTTTGAGGTTCACGCAGAGAAAACGGAAGTCCGATATGCTAGCGGCAGTACGCGCCAGGCGCGGGTTAACTACAGTGGATGCAGGACTAGATGGCCCATCAAAACCGATCTTTATCAATGATCATCTAACACCTCAAAATAAGTTATTGTACAGACAAGTCCGACTTATGGCAAAGGACAAAAATTATTCTTTTGTTTGGTTATCGGACGGCAAAATACTTGTGCGTAAAAACGAATTGTCTAAAGTGATATTAATTTCATGCGAAAGTGATCTTGTTAAAATTAAATGACTATTATTGCCTCAATTATTAATAATGTTAAAACTGTTTACCATAATGTCGTGCCTCTTAGCTTTATTTTATATCAAAAACAAAATTATGTTATCATTTTCTATGTGCCTTATAAATAAAATATATTTCATTTATTGTCAATTGTGTGTTGTTAATGTTGGTGGAACCAATTTTCATTTGTATCTACCTAATTATATACCAAATGCTCTCTAACAATAATTTAAGTATTTGTTACCAAAATGCGAGAGGACTACGTACTAAATCTCATAGTTTTCTAAGGAATATTTTAAATACTAATTACGATATAGTGTGTATTACTGAAAGCTGGCTAAATAGTAATTTTTACGATAATGAATATTTCGACAGCAGATATGAAGTGTTCCGTGGTGACCGTAATTATGTCTCGACCGGCCAAGAACGGGGTGGGGGGGTATTGATAGCCGTGCGTCGTAAATTATGTGCGCTGAACCTATTCGACATGCGTGCTCCCGGACCGCCAGAGGAGGTTTGGATCACTGTGCCGCTTCGCACGGCGGCCGACTCCGGGCACTCTGACACCGCTATCACTCAGCGATACCTTCATATTATTCTTACCTATATAGCCCACGGCCCGAACCATGAGTCACTATTAACATCTTTTTATGACCGTGTGAGTGAATTTATAAACACTAAGCCCCACGACACCTTTTTGGTGCTCGGTGATTTCAATGTCTCCTATGCTCAGTGGTACTCGTCTAGTACATCGTCTAACAATTTAGATATACAAACGAATAATAATAGATTATCATGTCACACAGCTGACTTTATGAACCTAAATTTATTATCACAATACAACTCTCATTTTAATATAAATAACAGATTATTAGACCTGGTTTTTAGTAACGAAAGTTGTAAGGTTAGTTATTGTAAGCATCCGCTTGTTCCCGAAGATCCTCATCATAAACCTTTAGAAATTGATTTAAAATTGACCAACTCCATACCTCTAAAAATTGCACCTACTACTAAAAAACGGCAGTTTTATAAAGCAGATTACGATTTCATAAAATATTATTTACGATCTGTTAATTGGGAATATGAACTTGGCACTAGGGAGAACGTGGAGAATATGATAGCCTATTTTTATGGGATTGTAAACGATATTATTAATAAACATGTTCCCTACTGCAATCTTAACAACAAACAAAAATACCCGCCCTGGTACACTAGACCACTAATAAAATTGGTAAAAGAAAAATGTAAATATCACAGTAAATGGAAGCGATATGGGAATTCTAATGACTATCAGACTTTTTCACTTCTTCGAAAAAGAATGAAAAAATTAGAGCAACAAAGTTATAAAAACTATATATCTCTCTCTGAGGATAAAATTTTAGAAAATCCAAAATATTTTTGATCCTTTGTAAAGTCAAAAAAGTCCAATTGTGATATACCTGAGAGAATGATGTATAAGGGTGAATTTACTTCTAATGGCAAAGATATATGTGAAGCCTTTAATAATTATTTTAACTCCGTCTTTATATCACCTAGTGACAACCGCCCTGGAAGCGATGATTCAACATGCGACTTAAAGTCTCCCGTACAAATGAGTTCTATTGATGTTAGTTATGATTTAGTCCTCAAGGAACTTAAACGTGTTTATAACCATAAAGGTGCAGGTTCAGATGAAATTCATCCCCTTTTTATTTCCCTCTGCTCCGCGGAACTTGCACTGCCTATCACAATTATTTTTCAGGCCTCCATCGCAACAGGTGTATTTCCTAATGTGTGGAAAAGATCCCTTATTACTCCTGTTCCAAAGAACAATAGGCGCGATCAAATTACTGAATATAGACCAATATCAAAGCTCTGTATTCTGGGGAAAATCTTGGAAAAAATCGTAACTTATCAAATGGCTTTTGCTTATAGAAACTTCATATCTGACGCTCAACATGGATTTTTTAAAAAAAGAAGCGTAGACACAAATCTAGCTACTTTTGTAGAGCATATTGCACAGGCTCTCAATGATAACTTGCAGGTGGATGTCGTGTACACCGACTTCTCCAGGGCCTTTGATAAAGTAAATCATGATTTACTCATTAGGAAGCTTACGAGAGCCGGTGTTCACGGCAATCTTCTGAGATGGATCACATCTTACATTACCAACAGAAGTCAAGCGGTTTGCTTAAAGGGATATTGCTCACAGTTTCTACCGGTGCCTTCAGGTGTGCCTCAAGGCTCGCATATTTCTCCATTGTTGTTTTCATTATACATTAATGATATCGGTGATTGTCTTGAAAATAGTAGCAATCTCCTTTATGCAGATGACTCCAAATTCTTCAAAGTCATTAAAACGACAGATGATTGCGATAAATTACAAAAAGATTTAATGGCCTTACATAAATACTGCGAATCAAATCAACTGTTTCTTAACATTGATAAATGTAATATCATAACATATACAAGAAAAATTAACTTCATTAATTACAATTACAAATTAAAGGATAAGCCCATCAACAGAGTCCAAAGCATCAGGGACCTGGGATTAATAATGGACTCAAAGTTATCTTTTAATCCACACATAGACCATATATTAAGTTCCGCATTTCGTCGATTGGGATTTATCCTCCGTATCAGTAAGCCATTTATTAAAATAAGTACTCTTAAAATATTGTATTTTGCATTCGTCCGATCCATCTTAGATTTTTGTAGTACTATATGGAATCCTCATTATCAGATACATATCAATAGGATAGAAAAAGTACAGAAGAGATTTATTAAAACACTTAATTATAGATTCAACAACACAATTGAATCATATGACATTTCTTTAAAAAAATATAATCTAATAAGTCTTCAGAACCGGCGCAAAATATTTGACATATTGTTCTTATATAAAATGCTCAATAATTTAATAGATTCGTCTACGCTTCTAGGTAAGATAGGTTTCATAGCAGGTATGCGCCTTCCCTTACGGTCCTCTCGCAAACGACCACTTTTTGTTCCTCCAAAACTTACAAAATTATATACACGTAATTGCTTCATTTATCGTTCCACTAACATGTACAATAACGAATTCACTGATGTAGACCTTTTTAACACTACATTAAGAAATTTAAAAAAAACTTTAATATTGAAATTTATAAATGGCACTTGACACTCAAAAATTAAGCCTAAATTGTACAGATTTGGATTTATTGTAGCTTATTTTTGTAGTTTGTTTGTTAATTTGTAAGCGTGAGTTTCGCGTCTTATTGTTGTAGAAAGTTTCATAGTTGCTGGCGCTGTAGGTCTAATGGTTATAATGTATGACTGTTTGCTGCCACGAATAAAGGAAAAAAAATTAACTGCTGACCACCTCAGCAATAGTCCGTAAGACATGTGAAATTAGCTGAATATTATTTCAAAATAATATGATATGATGACCGCTTGGTGCATCGGTAGCAATCCTGCCTTTCGCATCGACGGTCCTCGGTTCAAATCCCGGAAGGGGCATATGTTTGTGTGATGAATAGAAGGAGCATGTGTACACTCCTTCATCAGGAGTCATGGGTATAATAAATAATAAAAATATGATATATCTATGTATCATATATGTATGTCAACATTACACAAGCTCTATAGTGCTTACTTTGGGCTAGGTTAGTAATTGCTGTGAATGTAATAAAAAACCGGCCAAGTGCGAGTCGGACTCGCGCACCGAGGGTTCCGTACAAACCTGTAGGGATATAAGTAAAAGTTCACCCATCACGACAATAAAGATATGAATGAAAGCAAAATGAAGATATATCAAAAATTTTTCCTTTATATGTGCTGTTAAACATTGCTTCATGCCAAATTTCAAGATTCTAGATCGACTGGAAGTACCCTTTAGGTTTTGATTCCCTCACGAGTAGTTGCGAGTTCGGAAATATGCGGCTTAAAATGCTATTTCTTCTGATTGCGTTCACATAAAAGTTTGACTTTGTTACAGCTCAAAGGTATTATAGACCTGAGTATTTGATATGAATTTTAATTTAATACCTCTACGCGTTCATGAGAAAAGACGTAGTAACTTTAAAATTTCCAAAAATATTTTTTATTATATGATGTATCTAAAAATTTACGGTTTTTGAAAATTTTCCTTTATTTGTACTATAAGACGTTACTTCGTTCCAAATTTCAAGGTTCTAAGTCTACGAGAAGTACCCTGTAGGTTTTGATTCTCGTGCGAGTTTCGAAAATTTGCGGCATAAACGTCTGTATCTTTTGATTGCTTTGGCTTAGGAGTTTGATTTTTTCACAGCTCCAAGGGACAGTAGGTCTGAGTATTGGATATAAATTTTAGTTTGATACCTCCACCCGTTCCTGACAAAAACGGTCTTAACAGACGGACGGACGGACGACAAAGTGATCCTATAAGGGTTCCGTTTTGTCCTTTTGAGGTACGGAACCCTAAAAATTATCATTTTTCTATTAAAATATTACTTCGTAAAGTATTATAAATTCAATGACAACACAACATCCATGAAATGTGAGAAATTTCTCAAGGGAACCGGTTCCCGCGACCCCTAGCCACCTGAATTAATACAGTCCAAGATGTTATAAATTAATTCAAATCAAAGATAATGTATGTGAGAAATTATCTGACCGCTGCCCTTAAACGGTCAGGATCTGCACTTTGACACTGACCGTTGAACTATAAAGGTGACCTGAGTGTTGTGATTTCTTGGGAAACAAAAGAATTGTCGTCTCTGGTGACTAGTGAAGTGATTAGTGATCAAGTTTTGGTGGTAAGTGTCTCTTTATTATTCGTAGATGTAATGTTATTTAAATAGTAACTTTTTTTTACATTAGGCACGTTACGTTTACGTTTTAAGTACTGCAAATTGGAAACGGTGGGTTAAAAATAATGAATAAATAAAATTTTATTTTATCATTTTAGGTTTTAAAACGGTTTTTATGCATTCATCACCATCATATGATGAAATTATTAGTTTTATGTAAAAGGAATTGATTTGTATATAAGTTTATATATTTATGTAGTGAGTATATCTATTTTTTGGCATGTAGTTCAGCAAATTCTATAAAGTAGGTAATTTTTCGAATATAAAAATATGCCATTTAAAATGCACTTAAGTTAACTACAGTTAAATGATAAATTTAACTAGGCAATGCAGTGGCTAAGCATACCTACAGCTTCGCTAACACCATAAATTGGAGTGGATTGTAAAAAATTCAGAAAAAAAACAATAATATTTAGTAAATTTTAGAATCCCGTCAAAAACAATACTTGTCAAAAAAACCAAGTCTCGCAACTCAGTTGTTCTACGGTAAAAAGTTGTGAGATCCATGTAATACCAAGTCGGTTATTAATTTATTCAGTCCCTACTTAAGCGAATTTCTATCTTGATACGTCCAGTCCCTAAGACCACGATCGTGGTCCATAACAATTGAAAATCAATTGTGTCTGGAATCTCCGTACTCGAAGCGTTAAATTGTTACGTAATAATTAACAGCATCTTATAGTGACGCATATCAATATTAAAAATCTTTATTGTTTTATATAAATATATTTACTCGGCCATCGCACTAAATAATTTAATTTACACGTGATTTCATGTACATGACCGTTTGGGGCAACGGTGTCGACTGTCGTGGAATCGAATTCCGGAAGGGTCAGATTTGCGATTAGTACGAGCATTTATACTTGAGTCTTTGGTATTTATATGAATATTATTTATGTGTCTACATATGTATGTCTATCCGTTACCATTCCATAACAAGCCTTACAGTACTTTCTTTGGTCTAGGCTTATTGGTCTGAATGTAAGAAATATTATTTTTATGGTAATAATCCTATTTTGATTAATACCGATGTAGTCAGCGAAACAGGGAAAATGTCAAAAAGTCGGGAATTATGAATTATAAAGAGCATTTAAAAATATTTCTCTTATATAATCTCGATACCTACACTTCGTTATACGATTATAACTGTTAAGAATTTAGCCAAAGTTTAGTTTTTTTCTTGGAGTCTATTTTTTTAAACTGGTAACCCTGCAAGCAATATAACTCAAGGGATAAATCACAAATATAAATTCGTAAATAATCAATACTTTATTAAGCCTTTATTATTTATTATTGATAAATGAATAAACGGATATTTTGTAAGTAAAGACGTATATAATACAATTTTTACCGACGTATTCCCACAGTTGAATAATGTAATAAAAATATTAAAATTCTGTTAAAATATTTATTTTAATTATTTATATATCCTTAAAGTCATACCTATCTTATTTGCGACTTGACCGTAACTTACTTAATTTAATACTCTCATACTTTTGTATACTAAAGAGTGCTAAAATACTATTTATAAGTGAAATTAAAGAAGGCAACTCTTACTGGAAATTAATATGAATTTTTAATAAAGTCTAGTTGGAATTAGAATTGGAATCATGGAATTATCATTGGCAATGAGGAAAATGAAGATTTTTTTTAATAAGTGATATAGTTACGGCTATTTTTTCCCAATTATTTTATTTTATTTTTGCATATGATAAAATTTGCCTTGTCTTTTAAATCTGTAAAAGGCGAATTTTTTCTTATGTTGGTTAGGTATATGGTAATAAATATAAATAATGAAGTAACGAAGTTTAGTTGTTTTAGTTTCAAATGGTCCCGGTTCCGGGTTTGAGTCTCGGAAGGAGCTAATATTTAAGTGATGAATGCATGGGTGAATAAAGATGCATTTATTTATATATATTACTATAAATAGTAATATACTTATAGTAATATACTTTACTTTGAGCTAGGCTAATTGGTGTGAATGTAAGGAATATTTTGTTGTTAATATATCTTCTTTAATATTGAAATATAAATATGGCTATATTTATAATTATAAAAATATTAAAGATTGACGAAAATATCCAATTTCATATGGCTAAAGGAATGGTTGCTTGTGTGAGTTTAACCTTAATTTTAGGTTAAAAAAATATGCAGAAAACTTAATGCCACGAAACATTCCTAATTAGGTGCCTTATGTGTGGAAGTTTTAACTAATCTTCCAAAATTTTACCTAATTTAACATTTAACAATATTAATATAGGTAATTTTTAAAACTATGAAGGAAGAAACTTCGCAAAAAAATTGACTTTATTTGACTAAGAAAATATTTCAAAGCGTAAACTGTATAAAAGTATTCGTTATCTATCATTTTAATTCATTTGCATCAGATTTAAAGAAGCACTATTTATTTTACCTATTCCACTAAAATGATTTGCAAGCAAAAATCATTGATAAAAAATACAAAAATGGCCGCTGTGATCGTCAAGGGGTGGGCATTTTAAATGTTCATTCTCTAACACAGGCGCAATAGTCAGTGATGACGCGACGGGGGCGGAACCCTCTACACAAACTAAACTCACACTAACGCGTCGGCCATTTTGTGTAGACCTCCCGTTCCCGCCTTTCGTGCAACCCACGCGTGAGTTTGGTGGGAAAGTGTAAGGCTAGTGACGTCTCTACTTTTATTTGACGTGATGCGAGTCTGTAGCAAAAACTATACGCACACCAGCGCCAAGGGACGTGGTAGGCATAAAATTCGAAAATATACATAACCGTTTCTCTCGCGCCGCAAATGAGATGGGCTGCGGAGCGGAACGAATGCATGATTCTGCGTTATTTGACTTGCAGTCTATCCATGCGGATGGTTTTTGACGTTCTTTAATACGTAATGACGTTAGAATGCAACCGAAATACCAACTTGCGTTTAAATTTTGATTATGTCGAGACGTTTGATAGTTGATTTGCCCAGCCCAGATAGTTGGTTTAGTTCGATTGATCTACGTGACAGACTTTAATATAGATATTTAAATGGAAATCAAAAAAATATACAATTCTGTGTTTATATGTGACGTTTTGATATATTCTTAACATTATTATAAAATTACTTATATATCTGATATAAGTAGGTTAAATAAAGGGATTTCTTTGATTAACATTAATAATAAAAGTTTTATCATAATTCAATGATTAATAGAATTTGGAAATTCCTATTGTTTTTATCAATTTTAAAAAGTTTGGCAGGTTGTACGAATAAAACACCTTCGCCACCAATCAGACCATAGACAAAGGAACGTAACACTAAAAAAAGGACACAATGCAAAGCGCACCGCACATTACGCAACACATAGGTAGGCAGTAGCGATTTTTGGAGGCGTTCTCAATATATCACGCCGGTCGCAGCGTTCGCTCACAGACACGCACACACACGCGCCGCGTCATCGTCAAGCTATGGTATGGTCAGGGAAAAAAAGAATCCTTTTTTATCTTTAGACTTTTTGTGTTTCTTGAAAATTAAACTAAAAATAATGCGTTTTAGTTTAATACTCAAGTTTACTCATTATCTTTATAGTATCCCATAGCGTATACATATACCTACACCCTGTCACAACAATTTAGGAGAAGAAAGGGGAAATGACATTTAATTTATGACCATTATAAGTTAAATTTGCAATTATAATATAATTAAAATTATTAATTTTAAAAAAATATTTTATATTATCACTAGCTGAACCGGCTACGCGTCGCTGTAGCTCAGTTATTATAATTTGCATAAAAAATTTTTTGGTTATGAATTAAAATGAAACCTATCCTATATCTTGTTGAAACAAATCCAGTAAAATGAAAAAAAAATCATCAAATCAGTAGATCAGTTTCGTAGCTCATTGCGGTCAAACACTGTTTGTTACAGGATTTACCAATAGGATAACTTAGTTGACATAGCTTCGTGAGGAGCAGCTTTGTTGAGCTTAGCGGAGCGATGTTTTTGTAAATAAATAATAAATGAGCGATGTGTGCGTGAAATTAGCAATTAATAGACTGTTTACTATAGTAAGTAGTAGTAGTCTTCTGGGCACATTACACCAAGAAGCAAAGATTTGGAGATCATTTTTCTTTAGCTCCATTTTAGTATATCTAGAGTATTATTTTTAAATTAGTTAATATTTCCTTTTTTATTATTATTACCTATAGGTACTATCAGTATATCAATTAATTATTAATTTTGACCGTAGTAATAATAATATTTCTTACATTTACACCAATTAGCCTAACCCAAAGTAAGCACTGTAAGGCTTGTATTATGGATAGGTACTAGGGTAACGGATAGACACATATATGATACATAAATATTTAATATTCGTAGAAAATTATAAATACCCATGACTCAGGTACTACTGCTCGTGTTCATCACCCAATCATCTGCCTCTTCCGGGACTCGAACTAAGGAGCACATAACGGTTGTCAATCGTCATTGTTATCGTGTAGTAAAATAGAAAAGATACACATCCACCATCTTTTGGCTGTTACGTTTCTGATGGAAATAGTCACATCACTACACAGCTTTACTATGTAATACGTCATGAGTTCGTAGTAAGTAATTTTGTGCCGCCTTAGTAGCTTTCTTAACTCTCTGGGTTATATTTCATCGTCTTAGAACTCGCTGTAACTTTAGTTGATGTTCTAGATTTGCAGTAAGAGTTTTAGTGTTTATTGTAAAATAAACTTTTACAATATTTATTAAGGGTTTTAAAAAGTTGTTTGACTAGATAAATCTCGATAAGATTTTCTTGACATTGGTTAGGTAGGTACTCTTAATTATTATTCTCTAAATAATAAGCATTGAAAAAAGGGCATAAAATATATAAATAATATTAAATTGGTTACTTTATCAAATAACTGCAGGTACTAATGAAATCTACTAAAATTGATTATTTATATATTATTCGTTGGCAAGCATTATCACTTGAGAACTATTGGTCAGATAAGATTGAATTTTCTAAAATTCCTTATAAATCGAATTAGGTTTAGGAAAATCTGCATTGAATAATTCTATGGACATTAATAGTCTTTTCATTGCCAAATTCACATAGGCAAAAAAGCGTCTAAATTGACGTAACAACTTAACGCAATAACACAATGCCAACTGAAAAACCAAAAGTTAAATCAATATCTTGTTAACATACGTATTAGATTTATTGACTAAATAATTCAACTTTTAATTTCGGTTACGTAACGTACTTGTAACGTAACATATGATGTGAGGTTATCGCATCATATGTTCATGCTAACAACGGCCATTATTATGGCGAAGGTCTGAATTTCTAAATTTGAAATCTTGAGAACAAAAAAACAAAAAAGAGGTTTTATTTGCGGCTAGTACCCCCCGGCGGGCATTTTCCGAAGTGTGAGAGGCACGTTATTAGTCCCGTGTGCCGGGATAGGTTTTCACAATTTTGAGCCGGCAGTCACAATGCTCCGTCATTTTCTATGATTAATAGTGCGGCGTCCGGTTATATACCAGAAACTTTAGACTGTCTGCGGCGTCAATGAGACTCCTTGCAGTTTCATTATTACCTATAAGTTATTATTGTTGAAAAAAGGAGTTCAACCTTTTTTTATGGAATGAAGACGTGTACTGCTTTTTATTATCAAAATATAAATAAATTTTAAGTCTTTCTGGAATGTACCGATTAAATAGATTAACTAATTAGATTTTAAATAGATTTGAACATTTACTTTGCTTAATATTTTTGCTACACATGTATAATATTCTCTTGTAGTTAATATTTAATGTTACTTTAGTATTCATTCTTATCCGAATAGTAGATTAATCTTTAACGGTATCTTAATAAATTTCTTAAAAGTGTATAGATAATTTTAAATGAAAATAAAAAGTTAATATTTTATTTTAGAAATAACAACCTCTTAGCATAGGCATAGAGTTTATGCCTTTTTTTTAAATCATCACATTACCTAATTTACTAACTTTTTTATTATGTATAAAGAAATTGAGTTACTTTTTACATCAATGTACTAAGAAAAACTATTGAAAAAGGAACGCATAACTAAACTTTTTTTAAGTTTTGGTCATAGACAATGTTAATTGTTTTACCTTTTTTGTTTTTTTTTAATATTTCTTTTATCTTACTTATGTTTTACTTTAGATTCATATTTGTTTTTTTTTATGTATCTACTTTACCTTTTTTATACATTGGAACAAATACACACCGAATAAATGAAGCGTTATTTTTGCACGATAATTTATTTTTTAAATTCTGATGTTCCGACACATTTCTACGAATTATCTTGACGGTATCGGACTCCTAAAGAAAGGTTAATTATCCGGTACATAAACTATTTTTAAAGGTTATTTGAAAAAGGTTTTTATTAAATTAACTTTGTTAGTATGACTGGAACGTACTTAAGGTAATATACACGTTTATGATTAGTGATCCGCAGGTTTGCACGATGTACGAGTGAAGTTAAAATCACACTGTTTCGAGCGTTTTGTACATCTTTCATACTTGTAGCCTGTGAACTAACTATACTCAAAGAGCTTACAAGGCCCTGAAAAATTCAATATTATAATGCAAACAGGGTGCTTTTAGGGTTGCGCTGCTTCTGTAGTACATATGGAATGTTCGCTGAAGCTTGTGTTGATTGGTTCTACGCAACTATGCGTAAAAGATGTGCTTCACTAGTGCGTAGGTTGAGGGGCAGCCCTAAGAGCATCCTGGACATGATAGGAAAGATGGACTGAAGGAAAGAAAAAAAGAAAGAAAGAATAAAAGAAAGCATGACTGCATATATGTCAATCGTTAGTGTGCTAAATCTAGTGGCATGGCACCAACATAAATATAAATAATATTAAAAATGGGTACTAATATAGTTTTAAGCAATATTGTTACTAAAAAAATGAGTTATCGTAATTACTTGAATAAATATTTGTTTATTATTATTAAAGGGTATGGCCATTTATCCCGCAAAAAACGAATATTTCTACACCTTAATAGGAATCAAAGTTTATGGGGTACTTTCCGTCAACCTAGAACAATGAACTAACAAGACAATAAAACAATACTAGAAAAAATCGACTCGGGTCACTACTGAATTTTCAGGCGAATTTTCATATTTTTCTATTATAATAATTTATCTTAGAAGATAGCATTGAAAATACATAAAATATATAAAATTTTTAAAAATAATTTATTGTAAACACAATATATTTCGATCAAATCGAACTATTACAACGGTAGGTAGTTCGTTGAATAAACACGTTGAAATTTGCGTGTGAACGTGAGTGCGTTGCTAAAAAGCTCCGTAGGCCTAAAAACATGAATTTCAGCCCCCCATCCCGCCCCCCACAGGTGGGTGGGGGCGCACTAGCCCCCATGCGGCACTTGACGACTGCAACCCTAGAATATTAATGCTCTCACTTAATTGAATACTTTTAACTTATCAAATTTTCCAACCAGATAGTTTCGCAAAGAATGGAATCATAACTATTCTTAGATACATTGAAATTTGATTGAATTCGTATTCGATTTATGGTATGACACACTCGACTCGACTCGTCCGTGGTCGTGCTTACTGGTTTTTATACGTATAACCACTCCGGGAACCCCGGATCGATCTTCGAGCTTCGATCTCATGCCGGGTCAATGAAGAAAACAAAAAACGGCTCAAGTCTGGATACTATGGTACGATCGTTATTTCTGAATTTTATATCAAAACTACCTAATTTGGATTCAGAATAATACTTATACTTATTAATTTATTATTTTGAGCGACCCGCCCCGGCTTCGCACGGATGCAATCCTCTACTATATTATGGATGTATTATATATATAAAGCTTCCTCTTGAATTACTCTATCTATTAAAAAAAACCGCATCAAAATCCGTTGCGTAGTTTTAAAGATTTAAGCATACATAGGGATATAGGGACAGAGAAAGCGACTTTGTTTTATACTATGTAGTGACTAGCTGACCCGGCCACGCATTACTGTATTATTAAGAAAATGTAAAAACTGTTATTCTTAGGCTTATGGTAACTATATAATGTAACAAACACACACACAAAGTATAGTCATAATATAATACTAGGCGACTCGGCCACGCGTTGCAGATTTATATATTGAAATGAAACCTATCCTATGTCCTAAGTTTGAAAAAATATAGCAAAATGAAAAAAGAATCATCAAATCGGTTGCTTTATTACACTGACAATATGGTAACAAACACACACACAAAGTATTGCCATAATAAAATTGGGATATTTATCATCCATTTTTTTTGGAGGTGGAATGGAGATATAATTGTATGGGTTATAAAATAGACAATGTAAGGAAGTTTTAGTATTTCATGTTACTGATAAAATATATAAATAAACATAATAATTGGACAACGAATTAAATAGCCAAATAGTTTGTTATATCGTAATCAGAAACGAGGACAGTATAACAATACCAAAATCAGATGCGATACAGAAAAGTTCTATTTCTATATTGAACCAGGTCTTCAAGACACTTGGTCACGGAGAAAGTAAAAAATAAACATTTTTTTAAAAATAAAATCACTTGAGCCTTGTTCAAAAAAGGAGTTTCTTATTGTTTTTCTTTATTTGTTTTTCTTGATTTTATTTAAAATTGCTGAATGTAAAAACCAGTGGCGGATTTACCAGGAAGCAATTGCTTGGGGCCCCGCTTGGAGAGAATATTAAAATTTTTTGAAATAAAATAAAAATTACATTGACATTTTCAATTCTTCGATGGGCCAAGAAAAAGTCAGTGATTTAAGCCTACTGTTTATCGAAAAAGACAAGCTTCGAGAACTTGACTTTGATGATATTATTAATCAATTTGCGACTGAAAAAAGTAGAAAGAAGTTGTAATGGAGATGATTCAAATAATATATTGATTTTGCAAAATTGATCTGTTTTTTGTTATATAAAAAAGAGGGCCTCAAAAATCAGTTGTTGCTTGGGGCCCCGTCTGAGGTAAATCCGGCATTGGTAAAAACTATTTATTAAATTATTTACAAATGAATCGGAAATATCACTCGGAAATTATATACCTAATTTCACTATACAATACGATTGCTTGGTGCAACAGTAGCGATCCTGGCTTTCATATCGTTGGTACTGTGTTCGAGTCCGGAAAGCGTTTATGGTTATGTAATGAATCTGAGTCATGAATATTTATATATGCTTCTATAGCGTTAAAGTGCTAACTTTAGGTTAGGCTAATTGGTGTGAATGTAAGAAATATATATTTATTTAAAATTGACTACACTTAAAACTCTTGTACAAATAACGGACTTAAAACCAATAGGCATTCTCTACCCATCAACCGGAGATAGAAGGAAAGTTAGAAAATAAGAAATATTTATTACATTATCATATATATACAAACGTCATATCATATTTGTTGGTCATATCTTAAGTTCTTGCAGAAATACTAACAAACTTTTACCTGAATGAAAGTTTCGCTGCCAGTTTGCGAGAAACCTATAAACCAGTTTTCCTAAACATAAACGGACGGCTAATATCCGAATCCGTCTTCTAATTATCCCGATATTAATTCCCCAATCGTAAATAATACGGGACACAATGTTATCTTAACAAATTGACGCCGCCCGACTAGAGGGAGACAAAATTGTGTACCTCCAAAATTTTACAATTTTGCACGCCAGTGTTTAGCGATGTTTATGAGGGGTGCGACGTTGGGTGGGGGGTGGGGGGTGGGAGCTATAGTGCCGAAAGGGAGAAAGGATAAGGAGAAACTGACCGAAACCCCCGACACTTAGATATATTTGTGCGATGGCGACCCTCGAAGATACGGATCGGTGCGCGTGTGTGCGAATTCTCTCGTGACGATGTTTAGAAAGCCTTTGTAAAATAATAAGGGTAAATGTGCTTAGTTTGTATAGGTAGTTCAGTTAGGGAGTTTAGTAGTTGGGCCGGGGGAATATGGTACGCTGTAGTAAATCTGAGATGTTAATTTGATTTATAATATGCGGAGTTTGCGCTCGAAATGTATTTGCTAAATAACAAGTTGAGCTTACTGTACGTATACTTATGCTTTGTAATTAAACGCAGCTTATAATTATATAGAAGACTAGCTGACCCAGCGACGCGTTGCTGTGGCAGTAATATTATTTTTCTAAAATAAAAGTAGCCTAAGTTACTCCTTATTACATCAGCTACCTGCTAATAAAAGTCCCGTCAAAATCGTTCCAGCCATTTCAGAGATTAGCCGGAACAAACAGACAGACAGACAGACAAAAATTGTAAAACATGTTATTTTGGTGTATGTACCGTATATCTATTCATATGCATGTAGTAAAAAACTGTTATTTCAATATTACAAACATATATTCCAATTTTATTTATAAGTATAGATTTAAGGGATTTGTTTCCGACTTATATTTTTTTATCTATAAATATAATGATGATATCGCTTCTGTCTTGGATACCCCGAACAATTTAAATCGAATATACGCCCCAAGAGATCTGAAAAGGTTCAATATTGTAGCAGTTTACGATGTCACACAACAATACAACAACAGAAGTTAAAAGCATTCCTTTTCACAATAGCGAGGTCATTCCGTCAGATCGAATGTGTTTATCCCGAGACCGGCATTCGTTCTTTAGTACGGTCCGTCGGCCATTCGTCGGCGACAGGCCGATTTAATATTCTATTTTACTCCAGCGATAAGATTAAAGTATGTAATTTCTTGTGCCGAAACGAGCCGGCATTTTGTGTACGCACTAGATGTGTGGCAATGCTAGGGTTGATAGGGTTGCTTAAAATTAATTATAACACGAATCGTACTAGGTATATTATCAGTTCTTTAACATCTGTTTTTCTATCCGTAGTTTTAATCTAGTTGGAGAATTGGAAGAAGAACGCCCAGATAGCGTGGGGATGTGGCTTCGGATCCCACCTGACCCTAGTTTAATATTTCTTGTAATAACTTCTTAAATTCAATTCTTAAATGCTTCAATTACAAAAAATAGAATTATTATTATAATATATGTTGGTTGGTAGGTATTATAAAGCGATATTAAAGTAGAACAAAGGATACCTACTTATATGTATATATAGTTCCAATATACTTTGGATTGTTGGATAATAATCAAATATACCTACTTTCAGCCAATATTTTTTTGATTCCTAAAGAACGCTTGCCAGCAGTGGAGGCATTAATAAGATAATGATGTTCACAATCGCTATAAGTACAAAGCACTTCAATGCTACTATCAAAATGTGCGCGGACTTCGGTCGAAAACTAGCAAGTTCAATATTGGTGTGACTCAATCGATATATGACATAATCGGAATAACAGAAACATTTCTTACAAGTTCAGTGTCCAGTGGTGAACTTTTTCCACCTGGTTACGTGGTACTTCGCAAGGATTGTAAGTTTGACGCTGGGTGGAGAGGTGTATTACTTGCAGTGAGGGATTGTTATTCCGTACGTGAGATCACTGACGTTGATGGACTTACTCTCGATATGGAACTGGTATTTGCTACAGTTAAGATGAGAAATTTAAAATTGTTATGTGGCGTAGTCTATTTGCCCCCAAATTGTACCGATGAGCACTATTTAAGCACTCTTACTTGTATCGAAAATGTAGTCTGTTCGCATCCTGACTTTGACATATTAATATTGGGAGATTTTAATTTAAATTCCGTTTCAAAACACACAAAAGCACAATTCGAGATTTTTTATGAATACTGTTATTTACGTCAGTTTAATACAGTGCCAAATAGTCACGGTGGGATATTAGACTTAACATTGAGTGACCTTGCACCCAATCAGGTCACCGTCTCTAAATCTTGTGACCCTTTAGTACCTATTGACTCGTATCATCCTGCGCTCGAGATAACTCTTAAACTATTTTCTGGCTTGGGGCCTCCGCTTGTCTTTGACCTTCACACTCGCGAGGACCGTCAGGGTACCTGCTCGGACTGGGACTGGCGTAGAGCAGACTACCAAATCCTGTATGCTGCTCTAGCTGCAGTTGACTGGTCTGATATATTAGAAATCTATCATGTTGACAGGGCGGTTGAGTTTTTTTATTCTAAGTTATACGAGTGCTTTAACCGTTATGTTCCTATTAGAACGCGACGCCAACATAATTCGCGATATGTGTACCCTAAATGGTATACCGATGAAATTATACGCAATTTAAAACACAAATATTATCATTTTAAAAAGTTTAAATCTGATGGTAAGGTATATAATCAAGAACTCTACAAATTCTATAGATGGCACGTTAAAAAGCTTATTAATAAAGCTTTTAGACATGAAATTTCAAATTTACAAAAAAATATTTTAGTTGAACCTTCCAAATTCTGGACTTACGTTAAGGATAAAAGGAAAGATAGGAGAAATGTTAATAGTTTTTCATTCGAGGGAAACGTGGTGTCTGGGGGGGCTGCTGCTGATGCTTTTGCGCAATATTTCAGCTCTGTTTTCCAGCCAGACCAGCCACGCCTGGATCCAAGTGAGGCCGCCAGAGCTTCCCATTCCCTGTTCGATTCGAGAGATATTTCCATTTCAGAGGTAACCAATACTGATCTGAAAGCTGCTGTCAGACATCTAAAACCTCATTCGGCTGCAGGACCTGATTGCGTGCCAGTATTCGTGGCAAGAGATTGCGTGACAGTTCTACAGATGCCTTTGCTATACATTTATAATCTCAGTCTTGAGTCTTCCACATACCCATCTGACTGGAAACTATCACGTGTAACACCAGTACCGAAAGCGGAAGCTAAAAGCGATATTAGGCAATATAGACCTATCGCAATACTGTCAGTTTTTGCTAAAATATTTGAGGTAATTATAAAAAAGTACTTGTCACAGCAAGTTGATAGTTTGTTGAGCAACTGCTAGCATGGATTTCGTAGGGCTCGTTCAACCACTACTAATCTTGTAGCGCTGACAGATTTTGTATCAGCGGAACTGGATGCTGGACGCCAGGTGGATGCTGCTTATTTTGATTTTAAAAAAGCATTCGACCTGGTTGACAATGACATTCTGCTAAGGAAATTAGCATTGTTCGGTTGTACACCTAAACTTATCGAATTCTTTGCTAGTTATTTGAAGGATTGACGCCAGTTTGTGAAGGTACAGGGATTTGAGTCGGCTGAATACTACACAAGATCAGGCGTAAGTCAAGGTAGTACCTTGGGTCCGACTCTATTTCTGCTGATGATAAATGACCTACCGCAAACTATACGTTTTTCTCAGTGTCTTCTCTTTGCAGATGACCTTAAGCTCTTTTTAGGGTGAAAAATGACAATGATACAGCTGCTTTACAGGCAGATATCGATGCAGTTTCTGAGTGGAGTGTAGAAAATCGATTACCTTTTAACAGCTGTAAATGTAAATCAATTACTTTTACACGTAAACGTTACCCAATACTTGCAAATTATAAATTATTCGACGCCTGTTTAGATAGAGTTAATGACATTCGTGATTTAGGAATAATATTAGACAGTAAGATTGACTTTCATAAACATGTGACGGAAACCTGCAAGCAGGCGAATAAGATTTTAGGTTTTATTATACGAATATCATCAGAATTTCATAACGCGACGGTGGCGAGAGTGCTGTACAACGCCTTCGTACGCAGCAAATTAGAATACGCAGCTATAGTCTGGGACCCTCATGAGGACAAATATACTGTTATGGTTGAGCGAGTTCAGCGTAAGTTTGGGCGTTGGCTCTATAAACGTTATTATGGGCATTACCCTTTTTTGTATCCCTCGCCTTTTGTGCCTGGTATGGTTGAGTTGGACACGCTGTATCATAGGCGGAGGATTCTCCTACTGACCCATTTTATTTCAGCAATCCACAATAACGTAGCCTCTGACGTAATGTCTAAAGTTGATCTCCTTGTGCCCACACGTATTACTCAGACTGAGGCTGGGGCTATTGCCCCGCGCCGCCGACCGCGGCTTCTAAGGAAACCTGTCACACGCACTGTTCATGCAGCTTACGCACCTACTGTTCGCGCCTTAAGCCTGATTGGGGACATACTCACTCAATGTCCAAACATTGACTTATTTGCTGATAAGATTGACTATATATGTAAAGAAGCCAGTAAATTTTTAGAATTAGAATACCTTAGGAAGTAACAATTAATTATTGTATGTAACAAATGTGTATATTATTATTTTTATGTTATTGTATTTGTTCATTATATTTGTTATTTTTTGGTATGAAATTGACGCATAATTTAATTAATTTTTATAAGAATTTGACATTGTTCTAGCACAACAATTGTAATTGTATTGTAATTTATTTGTTTTGTCATGTATAGACTTGTATGACCAGCTAGTGTATTGGAAGTGTACTTCTGTAACTAGCATGTGTATGAATGAATAAATAAATAAATAAATAAATAGCTTTTGGTAAGAAAATGTTTATTCAAAAGTTAGAAGTATTAATACCAACCACTTCTAAGGTTTTAAAAGTTCAAATATATTTTTTTGTACTAGCAAAAGTGAAACGAAACTAGTGGCTGGATTTCGTAATGTTTTGTTTCATAATATGATCATTATATGTTAGAAAATATTAAGTTTGGACAAAAGTAAAGTAAACTAAAGTAAACTAAAAAAAACTTTCTATGCGTATCACAAGGAAGTCTAATTCACAAGCTTTGGCTATCCGGATCTGTCAAGATTTTGGTAGCCTAATTGAAAGAGATAGTCGCTTCGATTCCGCCTGCCGCCTGAGACGTTTATTTGTTTATAATGAATTGTTTATAGTATTAAAATATTTTGATATAAAAATCTTAAATATCAAAGATATAATAAATTTTGGATGACAACCCTGACTTGAATCGTAAGAAGTGTGCGCGGGTACGGCCGCAGCCCGGAGCTATAATGAAACCCTCCCCCACCCACACTAAGATGACGTCCAGTATATTGGACAATTTTCGTCGGACTCGAGTCGTGACTCGCCTAGCAATTTAGATATTACGAATTTAGAATTCTCGTGTTAAATACGGTCTTTGGTGCGATTAAATGAAAAGAGGTTTTTATGACTTATGTGGTTTTCTTTAGTTAGTCGCTTGTATTAAAGATGATGTTAAATTTTTAAATTAGTTTTTTTTTAGATTTTAATAAAAAAATCCTACGTTAAAGAAATTGAATGTTGTAAAAAGGTAGTATATTATATTAAATCTTATATAAAAATAAACTTGAATTCTCTTTTTACACAAAAACGGGTGGAAATCTTACAAATTTTTAAAAGGAAAGCTGTATTTAGAAAAACATTCAAATTGTGATTTTTTAGCATTAAATAAGTTAAAAAAATCTAATTAAAAATCACATTAGTTATTATATTTGAACTTACAAATTATTTCGCACCCTCGTAAGACCGTTTCTTTCTTTACTTATATTTCTACATATTTTTGAAATTAACAATTGCCAAAAATTGCATCATGACTCGCATTACGTAATTTCTACTTTTTAATTAAAAATTGGAAGATATATAAAACAATTATATAAATATTCAGTTCATAATCTGCAAAGTGAATCTCGCCCACAAAAGAGGCATGACATTTGAAAACTTACCCCTATATAATCTTGCAACCCCCTTCTAATGTAAAAACCCTACGATTTTCTTTCATCCCTCCCCTTGGGGGGACTCCCTACTTATAAGATCGATGGAAGCCCGTAGATTAGACTTCAGGATAAGGGCAAATTAAGGGTCCTGTCCCAAATTAAGGGCCTTTGTACGCCTCTCTCGGAGTTTGAATCTTGTTTTGACATGTTTTATAATTAATTTGCTAGTTTCGTGTTTTAGTTGGATTAGGGGAGTTTGAAAATTTTAATAATTCAGCATGAAAGGACGCGCTTAAAATTATGTAATCTGTAATAATATTTATCGTGAAGTTTTGGTGATAATGTTATATCGTTTGTAATTATGACAGTTATGATTAAATACACTTTTTAATAAGATTATGTTTAAATTCCATCGGGAGTATATTTAGTTTTTACGTGAAAACATAATTTTCAAAAAGTTTTTTTTTGTTTTGGAAATTGCTCTTCAAATATATACACAGTTACAAAATCTTTTGAATTTCTTTGTATTTCTTCTTTGAATTTCTTTCTCACACCCTAAATTGCATTGCCGCTTAACATCAGGCGAGATAGTAGTCAAACGCTTACTTATTCGTGATAAAAAAAGAAAACCTTGTTTCTTTGACCCAGTTCATTCATTTTTCTGAGCAGTCTTTCACCAGTATTGAGCATATTTTTACGATACATAATTTGTATCTAAAATATATTCATAATATTTGTGAACGCGTTTACTTATTGCAGTCGTAGCACACTGACCAGTTTGCTACGACTCATCTCGTAGACTGTAGAGCCACGTAGCCACTAAAAACTACGTTTCTAAGCTATAAACATTATTAAAAAAACAAATGAAATACTTAATCTGTGAACTTATCATAAAACACCATGTCTTTTATAAAAAAAAATCCTTTGAACTTATATTCTACCATTATTTATAAACAGCAATTGCTCTAGAAATCTCCTTATCTTGTATTGAAAAGTAAATGTTAATAAGAAGCTAAATCAATAACAAATTAAATGGCGTTATTTTCGTGTTTCTAGGTATGTACACGTTATACTAATAAAATATATTGTACATGTAAAAATAAAATATTATTAATAAAACCGGCTAAGTGCGAGTCGGACTCCCGCACGAAGGGTTCTGTACAAACTTTCAAACGTACTTTTAGTGAAGTAAAAAAATCACGTTTATTGTATGGGAGCCCCCCTGAAATATTTATTTTATTTTAATTTTATTTTTTAAGTGAAAAATAAAACTGAGAATATTTCAAGTGCTTACCTTTTACCAAAATCATAAAATATATTCCCTAGGATCTTTAAGAGGGCAAAATTTAAACGAAACCTAAATGACAATGTTGCTATAAAGACAAACGTGTGTACATAGAATTTTACTAGCTGACCCGGTAACGCGTTGCTATGGTAACGCATATACAGTGGAAAAAGAGCGGATAGACAAACACACAAAGAAAAAATTTGTGTTCTTAGATTATAGATTAGAAACGTGGAAGTCCAGTAAATTTCTTGATTTAATGCCTAATTACAATTCAAATAGTACAAGTATAACTAGCGGAAGACTGTGTAACATTAGCAGATACATTGCGGGAATGCAGAGAATTTCTGTCATAGTTGTTATAATGGTGGGTACTTTTATAAGCATTCCAATGTACATCCCAAAGTTTTAACCTGAAGACTGCTTCAATTGTAGCCAATGCAATAAAAAAAAAAATTTATTTGTATATTGCATCAATTTATTATAAACAAAGAAATCAAAAAAGTTCTAACTTCATCCTGCTGGTTTATTCTATGTCGCTTTTGCGGCCAACTTCAACATGATAATTTTGTGTCATAATGATGCGCGCGCATCTTAATATTTCGCTCTCATATTTTTTTCATAACGTGCCTAAAGAAGTATAACTTCAAAAAGAAAACTATTGAAAAATAAGTAACCTAAAATTGTGTAAAATCCATAGATAATTTCAACCTAGCGTCTTCTGCCAAACTGCAAATAGTTTTTCCAATACTTATGAAACTGATTTTATTGTCTTTGATCCTAGAGGTTGGCCATAATGCAATACATCATAACAAAAGCGAAACCTACTACATCCCGTCTCGTTTCACCTTACACATATCACGATAGATAGAAAAGGACATCAATACATCTAGTTATTCGCACTTTAATTATGTTCCATTGAATGTAAGGCTATTGTAGATGCCCGCCATTTGCTCAATTGTCTTAAGAGAACACTAAGGCCTATCTAAAGACTATTGTACCTACTTATTTATGTCTAAGCGCTTTGTATCTCTGTAAATGCACTTTGTTCATAGAATCTATGTTCTGTTTTCTATTGAAACAACTGAATTTAGTAAAAATATTTCTTACATTCACACCAATTAGTCTAACCCAAATAAAGCACTATAATAAGGCTTGTATTATGGATACTAGGGTAACGGATAAGCATACATTTATAACACATAGCTATGTAATATATATAGAAATATATTTAAATACCCATGACTCAGGTACAAATGTTTCTAATTATCACACAAACATTTGCCCCTTCCAGAACTCAAACCCAAGACCGTCAGTACGAAAATCAAGTACGCTACCCTTGCCCCAATATTATATATATTTCTATAAATCTATGTATCATATTTGTATATCTATCCATTTCCCTAGTATCCATAACACAAACCTTACAGTGCTTCTTAATTTGGGCTACGCTAATCGGTGTAGAAATATGATTATTATTATAAATAGAGTTTTTTCCAATTTTGGTATTCATATGGATACTTTCACATAATACTATACTAATTAAAAAATATCTTAAATAAACACTATTCATTGAAAATGTACAAAAGCTATACCGAAAGTTTTAAAACTAATTATCGTAAAGTTTAGGCTAATTAACAAATAATACCCCCGTCGACGACCGTTCGCTGCAAATGGTAATTACATTGTGAAGTTGCCAGACTCACCTTGCCGAATCTATCCCCACTATCGAATATTACAGACATAAAATTTTAGTTCGTTATGAACTCTGTAAATTAAATTAGGCATACTGAAGTGGTAAAAGATAATATGATTTTTATATGATATGAGTATTATACGATGATGAACAGTTTAAAAAGGCTATTAACATATCGATGACTAATTAAAGACAAGAAGGCTTTATTTCTATTTACTTATAAGACACTAGCGGCCCGTCCCGGCTTCGCACGGGTGGACAAAATTCTTTAATTTTTTTTAGCATTCAATATAGCCTATGACACTCAGCAATAATGTGCCTTTCTAATGGTGAAAGAATTTTTAAAATCGGTTCAGTAGATCCCGAGATTACCCCTTACAAATTATCAAATATACAAACACACAAACTTTACTTCTTTATAATATTATAGTATAGAAATATAGATGATAAGTGAATAAAATCCGTTTATTGTACCTAATAGTAATTTTTTCTTATGTCTTGGTAGTAAAAGAAAAAAAAGCATGTGTGCAATTCACACGTGGCAGAAGGTACCTTCAAAAATAATACGTACACGTATACAAAATACCACGATTGTTGTGATGCCTTCTCTCAAGCTTTGTACTACGCATGCGCACAGAAACACGTATTAACACACGTACAATAATGCTTCCTATCTCATTTTCTCCTACGTTAAATTTTATTTATGTGTCTGTCTCTTTTTACTGCCGCTTTTTCGTTTCATCGACTTTCAAATCACAACGATGCTAAAGAAGGTTTTACTTCAAAAATTACTTAAATGTTGTATAACTAGACAATGTGTCCTGTCACCATTGTCGGAGCCCTTAATGGTGAGAAATATGGCATTTTTTATCGACAAATTGCCCCTCAAATTTGGTTTTTCTCTTAAGCCAATAATTAAAAAATACACAAAAAAGAATCTCTTTGTTTTCTTTAATTATTTTTTTCTATTTTTTGTTCCATGACAATTGAAACATGATGGCTGTCTAACTGTTGTCTACATGTTAGGCTATCAAATGACACCTTTTTAATGTTGATAGGACATTTACATGAGTAGTGGTGGTCGAATTAGTATGAGAGCACAGGTCTTGGTTACCAAGTAAAAAACAAAATGGCAGCCGTAAGAGAAAAACAAAATTTTAGGGGCAATTTGTCGATAAAAAATGCCATATTTCACACCATTGAAGGCTCCGACACTAGTGACGGGACACATTGTATAATGTAACACATAACAAAAGGGAAAAAACACAGTCCTTGCCGAGTTTCTTGCGGCTTCATCTCAGAACAAAATCTCAGAAACTTACGAAGCTAAGCTACGCATTTTAAAGATTAATAAGTAATACAAACTATTATATATTTATTTTTAAAATGCGTAGCTTAGCTTGGCTTTATAAATTCTACGGCTACGTCGGGAATATAAATGGTATTCTTTATTTTACCGAATTTTATTGTGCCGTAAATTTACTTATGTACTGTATTTTAAAACATTTTTAATTCTTACACTTTCGCGCCTAATGCACTTGTAAATAAAACACTTATACCGATAATCAACGATGCGTTTGTTTTTGTTTTGTCATATTTAATCCTGACGTTTCGACTCCTTTACAGGAGCCGTGATCACAGGATCACGGGATCAGATTAGATCTAGATATGGACAAATATCTGTTTTTTGTAAAAAAAATAACGCTTTTCATTTTAATGTCATCACTTAAATGATTGAGATCGCGCCAATTACGAAGCCCTATTGCTAATACATAGATAATCTGTGTTTGAAAGCGTTGCTAACTACTTAATCTGTGGCTGTAAGATTGTCTTTTTACTCGCCTAATGAAAAGTAATACTACTTTTTTATTTACTTATTTTTAATTATTTAAAATTTGGAACATCTTCGTTTCGTTGTTTAGTAAAAATAGAAAAAAATACCAAAGATCAGCAGAAAATGTAATTGATTTTATTTTTCCTAATAATTTTATAATCCATTAACATTTTTGTAGCAATTCCGTATGTTACTGAAACGCGATATTTTTGCATAAAAACTCTGGAAAATCGAAATAAGCGTAGCATTTTCAATAATTAAGTTCAAATTCCCGTATTCCTGTAAAACTCCTAAATCGAATTATCAACTGAAGGCCCATTAAATTAAAATACAGAAATATCGTCCAACCACGTCCATCATATTAAAGTAATAATAAAGCCATAATAAAATACACCAGTTTATGTTACGAATAATAATATTTTATTAAATATAGTAAAATGTATGTAACGTTTTTTAAAACTATTATAATTAATTCTTTAACTTTTTTACCACTGGAAGTAGTGAAGCTTTCCTTTTTTGTTCTCATTTTGTAATATTGCTTAGCACTTCTTATTGTTTGGAAAATATAAAGCAAAGCTAAATCTTAAAAATTAAATGATAAGAATCAACTATATTATATAATATCTTTATTTATTTTAGATTTGTTTACAGTTTCTGAATAAAATGCGTTAGTGGATAATGATCACTCCTAATACAAATCAGGGTAACATAAGTACATGCCAATATGTTTGTTGATCTTTAACTTTATTTAAAATAAAGTAAATTTGTGAAATTATTATAGTTCCATAAAATTACATCGACATACTATAATTTCAACTAATGTCGACTAAAACTACCGCTATCCAAATAGGGGACGATTGCGCTCGAAGGCGCGCAATTAAAAGTTCTTTGCGCGGCTGTACCCGCTTCGCCTGCGGTGAGGGCGGAGGGGGGAGTGGTCACTTGACGGACTCATAATTGGAAAAGTTCTAGTGATAAAGGTTGCTTATGTCAATTCTACGCTAATGTACTTGGGCCTTTAGTTGGGGACAAAAGAGGTTTTAATATAAACGGAATATTTTATGGTCGGAAACTTATTGGTGATTTTATTTTTTTTTATTTTTATTTTTTTTATTCTATGTGGATTCGATATTTGATCCAGTAATGGGACTTTTTGGCGGGAGCGGGAAGCGTGACTATGGTGGTCTTGTTTTTCTTGTTAAAATTTGTGTTGTGGTTGATATTAGTGTGTAATAATGGTGGGTTATTAACTACTAAGTATTTCTGTATATGCACGAGTGTTTGCAAGTGAAACAAAACAATGGATGGTGTCTTTTCGCTCTCTCTCAAAAAGTCCACTAGAAATTTTCAGTAAAACCCCACATCTTTACTGAAACCTAGGTTAAGGTATTTCACTTTTCATTCATCATCCATTGATAATCTATCATTCATATATCAACTCTTCAAACATGAATGGACATAATACAAAGAAATGGCTCAAAGGTCTTTGTAACCAAGCCAAAACCCCTTATAAAAAAAAATATATAAATGATCCAGTAATTCTGTACGTTGTAAATAATTAATATTGAACAATCAATTGTTTTATATAATTCTTTTTCAATAGCTGCTCTTTTTCTATGTACCTAATTTTGCATTTAAATCAGGTTTTCCTTTTTAGTTGTATTTCTTATAAATTGTTTTATCAGAAATACAACAAATAATACAAATTTTTATTGGATTAAACAAGTAATACCTGTATTTAAATTAATCTCGCTTATCTCGAAAACAGATTATAAAGTATTGACAAAATTTTGTATTAAGTAAAAGGTTTTGCGTATTAAGTTTATCTTGTATTTATTATGGAAGCGAAATAAAAACTTTATTTTAATTTATTAGAGCTTATATCCTCTTTTATGCTGACAACTCCATACAACACCATCTCGTAAGATGCAGTCCAGATTTACACTTTGATTCGGTTGCTAGGCTAGTTTATGCCATACCTAATTTAAAAATAACTTAAAAATGAAATCCATAGTAGCGTTGTCTATTATTACTAAAAACGGCTGCTAACTAATCAAAGCCTCGAACAAGTAAGTAATATAAACGAATAAGAGAAACAAACCAATGTTGGATGTTTTTTATTAGACCAAGAAAATCATACGGTAGGTACATTTTTTATGTGTGTCTGTAACTAACGTGCGATCGTTAGTTTACACATGAAAAATGTATTTATCCAAGTATTAATTATAAATTGTAACTTACAAATAGGCGCCACCGTTATATGGTTCATACAGCAAAGAGTCGCACTAAGCGTTTTGGTTCCAATTTTGTAATCCGCACTGGTAAAGAATGAAACTCTCTGCCTGTGTCTGTGTTTCCTGATAAATATAATTAAGGGTTTTCCAAGTCACGAGTGAATAAGTATCTTCTAGGCAAGTGCGTCACATCCTGAAACACATCGTCGCTTACCTATTCAGGAATAAATAAAACAAAATAAAAATTGTACACTGGTGTCACCTTTCTAATTTCATTTGTGGATATTTTTCTTTTAAGTATATACAATTTGATCACCATTTGGTGCATCGGCAGCGATTCTGCCTTTTGCACTAACAGTCCTGGGTTCGAGTCCCGGAAGTGGTAGATGTTTGTCCGATGAATACAAACATTTGTACCTGAGTCATGGGAATTTATTTATATTTCTATGAATACTAGCTATCTATCTATCATATATCGTTATCAGTTACACTTGTATCCATAACTCAATGTGAATGTAAAACATATGATTATTATTCCGATATTCTTTTATTACTTTTATCTCTAATCGTTGGGAGACGAAAGAAAAATAATAAATTCTTTTCTCTATTTACCACACTTAATGATGCATGTAATTTACTCTGTTATAATACTTATAAACGATATTAAACTATTTATGGTGTTTAAATAATGCAACACATAAGTAAAAAACCCAAGGATGCTTAGATGGTTTGGACATGTAGAGAGGGTGGACGAATGAAGATTTACAAGATAAGTATATGAGTCAAATGTGCATGGGCAAGTCGGTAACGGCAGACCAACTTAGAAGATGTTCTGAAAAAGGCCAGGTCAAAAGTACCCTTAACCGTCGAGAGTGCATAAAATGTCTTATAAGAGTTGAAGAAATGAGTTATGTATGTAAGGATCGTGGATAGTGGGTATCTGTGATCTCGGCCTACCCACACATTATAAATTTTGTTTGTCCCCTTTAAAGGTTATTGTTTAAAACAAGCATTTCTGCTTGTATCCAAAAGATATTAACTTTGTATAATTATCACTAGTAGTATATACAATGTGTCCCGTCACCAGTGTCGGAGCCTTCAATGGTGTGAAATATGGCATTTTTTATCGACAAATTGCCCCTCAAATTTTGTTTTTCTCTTACGGTTGTAAAATGGCCGCCATTTTGTTTTCTTGGAAACCAAGACCTGGGCTCTCATACTAATTCGACCACCATTACTCATGTAAATGTCCTATCAACATTAAATAGGTCTCATTTGATAGCTAATCATGTAGACAACAGTTACTCAGCCATCATGTTTCAATTGTCATGGAATAAAAAATAGAAAAAAATAATTAAAGAAAAACAAATAGATCTTTTTTTTGTGTATTTCTTAATTATTGTTTTTTTGAGAAAAACCAAATTTGAGGGGCAATTTGTCGATAAAAAATGCCATATTTCACACTATTAAAGGCTCCGACACTGGTGACGGGACACATTGTATAATTTCGTCGGAATAGACCCTACCGGTAACACTTTTTATTTTTAAAGTTACGGGTCGTTTCGCACCCTGTATATTCCGAAGGGTCTGAAAAACCACGCTTCTAACAACAGACGAACTTGCCACCATTTGCAAAACGCTATTCACAGAAACGGACGAAGGGGTTAAGAATGACCTTGCGCAAAAAGTAACTTTAAACCTTGTAATATCAGTATTAGAGTGCTAAATATAGATTTTAACGAATGCAGATGGCGAAAGGGTTCGTCTTAATTTCGCAGCATTAGTCGGTCTTGTCGACCCCTTGGACATTAATCGTGAAGGGTTAGGGGGTCGGTGACCCCGAATTAAGATGCGGTAGGGTCGAAGGCGATCGTTACTTTTCTAATGCTTGGAGGCAATAGAATATAATTATATACACAACTTTCCTTCTGATATAAAAATTGATATTTTTTTTCTTAAAATCTAATCTAACTATTAAGAATTCGATAGCGAATAATATAAGTATATCATTCATGTAACAGGCTACAAAAAATCATACATCCGAGGTCCCGGGTTCGATTCCGGGCGAGCCAATGTAGAAAACATTTTTTTTTTTATATTTGCTCGGGTCTAGGTGTTGTTGTACCGTTGTTATCTCTCAATGCCATAACACAATACTTAATATGAATTCAGAATAATATATGCCATATTGGTTAATATTTATTTATTTATTTTTATAACGAATATGAACAATACTTCGAACACTTTATTAATAGTCCCGTTAATCCCTCCAGAGGGCCTACCATCATCTTTTAGCGCGATTCAAGTTCGATTGTCAAAGTGAGACAACGCTATACGCGGTCTATAGTGGCGTCTCTTTTCAACAGCTAAACTTGAATCGCTATACGCTAAACGCTTGTTACAGGTAGGTCCATCGGCGGTTCAACTCAGTCCACTTATTTTAAATATAACATCGATCAATTGTTCAAAACAGTGGATCGGACATCCAAAGGTTACGGGTTCGAGTCCGACCTGAAAATAACTTGGAAGTTGAATCGATGTTATCTAGTATTTTTCTATTAAACAAAATACTTATTATTAATGAAAAAAACGCACTAGTCGCCCCTACGATTTTTGAAAGTTAACCTCGATTTCTCTGGTCTGCCATTATCAAACCCTGATTTCCTTATCATGGGACCACCTTTGAAATATCTTCTTTCCAACAAAAAAAGAATCGTCAAAATCGGTTCATAAACGACGAAGTTATCCGCGAACGAATAAAAAAGAAACACATACGGTCGAATTGAGAAACCTCCTTTTTTGAAATCGGTTAAAAAAGCAATTTATAAAATAAAGCAAAATATAATTTACTATATACGATCATTGTATATAACAGACAACTGTATTAAGAAAACGATCCAAATAAGTATAGAAGCTGTAAGTATTTACCAAAATTAAAAAAAAAACCTCTATGAATAGATGTACGAATAGATTAACACGACCAAAAAACCCTCTGAGCCTTTAAAAACGTATTTCGCAAAGGTGTAACTCATTAAAACTAGCTTTTCAAATACCTATTTTGAATCGTTCAAAACTTAACCTTTTATATGAATTAATAAACTGAATTTTCAATTATTTACTCTATTGCAATGGAATTGCAAAACTTTTTTCGATGTAATTTCTAATTGACTTTTGGAATGTAATAATCTAACACGTAAATGTTTACTCACGTTAACTCCATTATTCGTTTGTCCTATTAATAAGACTTGTTCCCTTGTGTTCGTATAATTTTTTGGAAAAAAATATTAAAAGGCATAATTTGATATATCTTGCTGGCTGGTAATGGATAAAAATCTAACCTAACCTGCAACTATTTATGCCTTATAAAAAAGTAGATAAGAAATAAAAATATTATGCGAAAGAAAAGGATGAATAATGTACATTGCAAATTATGTTCGGTTAGATATTATGTCCATAAACACTCAGCAAGCAAAAGCTAAACTTTCGTTATAATTTTTAAATATATAAACGTTATAAATTTTATGACGAAAAAGTTATGCAAAATTATATTTAAGATATGTAACTTACAAAAAGATTAAGAAAATTAATCTTAATATCAGATGTTTTTAAAAGAAATTAATATTTTTCGAAGTTATGTTTTCATTTTTAAGTTCTTTCATTTCTTTACGAGTTTTTCGTATTTTTTTCGTCGTTATTAGACACATGTAGCAAAAAGAAAAGCAAAACTGTGTTTTTTTAGTCATAAAATTATCAAAGCAACTTTTCTGCGGAACCAAAAGGAAACCATATATAAAAGAAGTTTTCAATATTAATGTGTTATAAATAAGTGGATATTATTTGTAGATTTTTTTATCAAAATGTAGATAACATGCTTTACAATGCATTAATCGAAAGTCAACGACTTGTCATGGCTTCGTAAGTTCTACGACAGGAGATTTTGTAGAAGTTGCAAGAAATTCTTTAAATGTGTTACAGATTTTTTTTAATTGAGGAAACTTTCCTTTGTAAAACGCATTAGAAAATTTTACTTTACAAAATATTATTAGAAGTAAGTACCATAGTTATTAGAGCAAAGGCTATCAACTCCACGTCCTTAAAATAATTCTGCAATAGCCTTTGCTTAAAAGGGTGTTTTTAATTGAATTGTTATAAATCCCTAACAGAAGTTATAGGTACCTTAAAATGTATTTTATTCAACTGATTTCATTGATAACTTTCAAAGTGGAGGCGGGTACAAGGCGCCAGCGTAGTATTTGTCCACGATTCACCGCCCGCCCTACAGTGTGAAAGTGTAGGCTTTCATTCGTAAGCATTTCGCGCATCAGCCCACTGTATATATAGCGAGAATTTCGCTTTAAGCGGCTATCTGTAATGGTGGCGATCTTATCTTCTGCGCTCAAGATCCCATATGTGTGTGCGATGAGCACAGGTCGTCATTATACTTACTTATGTTTTCTATACGTTATTTAGTAGCCATTTGTCCGGAATTTATATTTGAAATATCTAATTAAATATTTGCTTATGAAACTAAATTGAATTTATCTAATTAATAACACGATTTAGTTCAAATTAATTCCAAATATTAATATAGTAATTCTTCTATACATTAACTATGTATTTTACTAAATTATAATTAAATTTTGATGAAATACTTTGTGTGTTTTTGAATAGGTCTTTGAATAGAATAGAATAGAATATTTCTTTATTTCAATGCCAGGTTTACATAAGTAACAACAGTGTACCCACACCGGGCATGAAATTTCAGTTCCTTACAATATATTTAATTAAAACTATTTATGACACTCTTATTAAACTACTTAACAACATTTATAACTAAAACAGATTTTTCATAAAATATTAAGTACCTTCATTAAATTCGCGTAATGTATGTAATGTAATGTAATAATATTCATCCAGACTGTAAAATACATTTTTAATTAACCACTGTTTTAACTTAATTTTAAAAATGGGCAGATCAAGAGCTTTTATATTTCAAGGTAAATGATTGAAGGCCTTTATGCTAGTATTAAAGGCATAATTGTAATACGAGATTGTAAGAATTGTAAGAAAGATTCACGTTTTAACGGTAGGTGACTCTAGACGCACGACGTCTGTCTGCTAATAATACTAAATATTTGGGTTAAGAAATAGAACAATGAAAAAATTATTTAGACACGAATATATATACGAATAATTCTTTTTATGTAAAAATTAAACACTGCTACGAAAACGTTAATTATAGTCTAGATGTGTAGGAGAAGTATATTTAGTTGTTTTGCTATATTAACTGAATTTACCGAGTCATCTTGTACATAAGTTTCTAGAAAAAGGGGGTGTAGAGTCGCTAACTCTACACTGAATGTGAGATAAATGTTCAACTAATATTCGGAGGGATGTGTGGAAATACTGCCACTGTTTTACAAATGCGTTCATTCAAGTGTTTGTAGCGTTAGCATTAAATAAATATTATATTATTACGTATTGTAGGAGCTCACTCATACCGACTGTTAATTTAATAAACTGTATCAAAGATAAAATTTCACACCAGCTATTGTAAAAACATTTTTAAAGTTGACTTAACATTAGCTCGTAAGTTGACCCTTCAAAGGGGATCATGCTTGATCTGACGTTTTACAGACTTAGAACACCCGAATGGCTTTGTTGTTCCACAAAGTATGAAGTCACGTTTGGTTAAGTAAACGTTGTAGACTAAAGGAGATAAACGAGAAGAAAAAACAATTTTATTTATACAGATAAAAAGTTACGAACGTGCCCGATTAATATATTAAAAGGTATATTTTAAGAGTTTTTTGGTAGTGTTAGAAAGCAATCCATTTTTACACTAGCGAAAAAGGGGGAGAGAAGTAACTGTGTAAGAATTGCATCCTAATTTAGTATATGTTTTGTAACTTGTCCTCAATGAATGAAAAAAAATTGAAACTCACATGTATACGGGCATACTGACGGGCATATCCACTTAAAGCCTTTCTGTACTATACTGTGCGGCCTTGTGAGTCGCTTTTTGGAAGTCACCACTACGGCCCGGTGATTGGCCCGCTTCGGGCCCCTTCGCGGGTAGGTGATGCCTGAGTACAGTCAGGCATCACCGCAGACAGCGGGGCGAATGCAATGCCACCAACGGTACCTGGTTGATGACTACCTCACCGCCTTCTCCCTATCGGAGCGAATTTGGTCCTAGACCTCCTCCACAGCATCCCAGCCACTTCTCATTCCATTCGTCCCGGAGAAGGGTGAAAGTGGCAGCCGCCCCCGATTGTTAGGGTAGGCTGGATGCTCTATGTCAAATGGGCACTCTCCTTCTCTCTCAGACTCTTGGGAGGCCGGGCATTCCTGTTATATGAGGATCATTCTGTCGTATATACGCCGCCTCCTCCCTGTCCGTTTCCTTCTTTGGAAGGTGGCATTTTCGACCACCTTCTGTAGCATAATTTCCTCGCCTTTCCTTTTTTTTATAACAGAACTCGTGAATTATTTGTTTCTTATTATAAATAGCAGCGCCATCTCTTCTTATTTAAGGTAACTAACTAACATTCAACATCGAATCGCATACTATTAAAAGTATCGAGCAAACTGTAAAAAGAGATTGCTACGTCATCATTGTTTTTTTTTAATATTTGAATATTAAGCCCCATCAACTGAGACAATTTGATATTTTTCTAATTTCTAAAATTTATTAGGATACTAGCTGACCCGGCCACGCGTTGCTACGGTAACGTTAATTGATTACAAAAAAACCGGCCAAGTGCGAGTCGGACTCGCGCACCAAGGGTTCCGTAAAATATTTTTATTATATGATGCAACTAAAAATTTACAGTTTTCGCAATTTTTCCTTTATCTGTGCTATAAGACGTTGATTCGTACCAAGTTTCAAGATTCTGAGTTCACGGGAAGAACCCTGTAGGTTTTGATTCCCTTGCGAGTGCCGAAAATTTGCGGAATTTTGCGGCATAAACGGCTGTATCTTTTGATTGTGTTGGCTTAAAAGTTTGATTTTTTCACATCTGCAAGGGACAATAGACCTGAGTATTTGATATAAAGTTCAGCTTGATACGTCCACGCGTTCCTGAAAAAAAGGATCTTGACAGACGGAAGGACAGACAGACGGATGGTCGGACAACAAAGTGATCCTATAAGGGTTCCGTTTTGTCCTTTCGAGGAACGAAACCCTACAAAACTGTTATTCTTAGGCTTACGGTAACTATATAACAAACATACACCACACACAAAGTATTGTCATAATATAATGTACTGATAAAAATTCCATATTAAAATGCTTTATGATTATTATATATTTGTTTGCATTTTTCAAGTGATGATTTTTTTTCATAGAGAGATACTAGAAAAAATCAACTCGGCTCACAAGCAAATTGTCAACCGCTGCCTAAGAATTCATTTTATTATTTTTATTTTTAGTTATTTAAAAATCTTTATTGACCATAAATATAAAATGGTACAAAAGGCGGACTTAATGCTAATTGCATTCTCTCCCAGTCAACCTTTGGGAAAAAGAAACTTAAATGCGGATACAATAGAGATATATACTTAAACTTATCAGTTTAACATACATATTACATTATATACAAAACATACATTACGTATATAACTATATTACACTACATATATAAACCAAATATATATATATATACATACAACTAAATACATTAAATAAGTTACAAAAATATGATGATTCCATCACTCACTCAAGGTTTATAGCAATTTTACTATTACTATAAACCTTCAGTGAGGAAAACGTGAACTTTCTTTTTAAACGTATTCCTACTGGGAGAGCTACGAATAGAGTCTGGGAGGCCATTCCAGAGACGTATAGCTTGGAGTGTGAAAGAATTTGACATAAAACCAGAACGGTAGAGAGGAATAGACAGAGCAAGAGAATCAGCAGAGCGAAGTTGGCGCTTATGAGAATTACACAAATAATTAAATTTGCATTTCAAGTATTCTGGGTAGTGGGGATTATTAACTATAGAGTACAGTGAACTAAGTAGTCTCGACTGCCTGCGCTGACGAATGGGTAGCCAATTGAGTTGCGATCGGTAAGCAGAAATATGATCATATTTCCGCAGGCAGAAAATAAAACGGATAGCATTGTTGATAAGGCGGTCCAGTTTATTAAGAAGCTCTTCATTTAAGTCAGGATAACAGACATCAGCATAATCAATGAGTGGGAAAATGAGGGAAATAACTAGTGCAGTCTTAGTTTTGATGGGTAAAAAATTTTTGAAACGGTTTAAGAAACGCAAAGAAGATGTAACTGAACGGCTCACCTCAGCGACTTGAGTAGTCCAGCTAAGGGAGCAGTCGATGTGTAAGCCGAGATTTTTGACACTAAGATTGACAGGGATGGCAGAGTTTTCGTACATGATAGGGCGAAGGGAACTGTTGTCAATCTTAGCAAGTTGTTTCGAGCCGCCCACAACAATAGCCTGACATTTTGCCGGATTGACCACAACACCGAAGTCTGCTGACCACTTACTGATGCTATCAAGGTCTGCATTTAACTTTAAGATAGCGGAATTTACCTCCTCTGCACTTGATTGAGCATAAATCTGTAGATCGTCAGCGTACAAATGGTAAGAGCAGCTTTTAAATTAAATTATTTTTCTTTGAAAATAATTTATTATTTAAATGCTTTTATAATAAAAAGAAAAAAAAAGTAAGCACAATTGTATACACACGTTTAATAGTATCGTCAAACACTATTCAAGCGATGCACCATTTCCCACAGCGCGTTCAACTTATTTTCTTACTCCGCGTAGTTTTCAAACTCATTTCAATTCAAAAGCAGATAGCGCTGATGTGCTGATACGTACCTTTGTGGGCTGTATATAGTCTAGAAAGTTCTAGAAAGTTCTAGCTGCAGTTCCGTTGCAGTTGCCAACTTTAACTAGGAGCGTAATGTTGCGGCAAAAAGCCCACAGCTCCAACAATCGCCTAAGCAGACCGAAGTTTGTTGTTTACTCTGGTTCTGAGTTCGTTATATAGTTTTATCGTTAGTTTAACTAATGTGCCTTTTTGTTGGTTAATCGTTATTAAATCGTTGGAGTTTGCTTTGGGTTTAACTAAAAGTTAGCATCGCTGCGGGAATCATGATAAGAATGTTTAAATTTAACACTTAATGTGTATCATTAAAGTCCATTTTTCTGATTCCGTGTTTATGTAGTTGTTCTTAAGCATCTACGAAATTGTCGATAAGATTGGTTTCTTTCTACAAGGTTTTGTTTTCTTGTTGATCTTTTTAAACCTACACGATCTTTCGTTACTGTTTTTGTGCTTTATTAGTCAGACACGTATTGAAAAAGGAAATTGACAGTAAAACTGTGTATGTAATCAGGTCCATCTTTAACCTATTGTAGGCCCTGAGCATATAAGAATAATGGGGCCCCTACTACTTTGACAGAACACTTTTTTATTACTAGAATAAACAATGAAAGTAGATAAACAAGGTTTCAGATTTTTTTATTGACAGTTAATAGATGAATAGATAAATCTTTACTGTAAATGGGGCGATTCTCACATATTTAAAACTAGCTTTCCGCCCGCGGCTTCGCCCGCGTGGAATTCGGTTATTTTGCGGTATAAAGCACAACTATAAGAAAACTTCTCATTCCCACGGAAAAATCTAAGAAGCGCGATGTAACGCTGGATACAATTAGTTGTTAAACCAAAACTGAATGGTACACTATATTATATGTTTTCCCTTGTGGAGCAAAAACATGCAGATTTTGGGCACTGGAAACCCGGGAACACGCTACATAGAGCTGACCATGCGAAAAACAATGTTTTTCCAAGCTATCATTCCACTTCTTATGTATTTTAAAAAACACATCGTTACCATGTTTTAAAAAACACCCAGCGCCATCTATCGCATACCTCAAGAACTAAATAACGTAACTAATACTTATACCAATTAGTAATTCGTTGACTTTAGTGATTTCAGGATAAGTAGATGTAAAAAAAACAATTTAGACGATAACAAAAATTGTACGTCATCCTTCGAGAATTCCTCATTTTCGAGGATTTATTTTCGTATCATTTAGCTTCAAAATTTACATGTTCATATTCGTTTGCAACATATAAGTAGATGTAAAAAAAAACAGTTTAGACGATAAAACAAATTGTATGTCATCCCTCGGGAATTCCTCATTTTCGGGGATTCATTATCGTATCATTTAGCTTCTAAATTAACATGTTTATATTCGTTTGCAATATTTTACCTTGTTTTAAACGACACACAGCGCCATCTACAATCCATCCATCAAGCAAACAATATTTTTGTTTTTCCTCGGGAATATCAATTTTTCCAGGATGAAAAGTACCCTATTATTTAATCCGGACTTTTATCTTTACGTCTGCAAAATTTCAAAGCAATCGGTTCAGTAGTTACGGCGTGAAAGTGGAACAAACAAACAAACAAACAAACTCACTTTCCCATTTATAATATTAGTAAGGATTATCAAAGCATGCTGAAATTCGAAAGCCTTATTTCGGGCGAAAATAGAGTAGCTACGCACATGCAAAAGCTAATAAGCCAGTCGTTAATATAGTCCCTAATTGAGGTTCGATTTACTCTAATAAAATAAGTTTTTCAGTAATAAATGTTGGTATTGGTTTAGTTATTTGACAGGAACTAGGGGGCCCCTATCTATCGCGGGGCCAGAGTGCCCAGTGGGAAAGAGGAGCCTGTATGTAATAAGTTATAAAGAATTAATAGATAAATTAACCGCCGCCGTCCGTCGCCTTCCACTGCGCCCCTGTACTGCGCGGGCGAACACTCATTTAGACGATCGACCTATAGTAGTGGTAATGACTGCCAAAGGTTTAACATGTCTCCAGAAAAAGAAAGGCAGTAAATTGAAACATTAAATTAATGACGATCTCGGCGGTCGATAACCTTATCCGTCACTCCGAGGTCACGGGTTTGATTCCCGTTTGGATTAATCTATAAGATCACAGTTGTTTGTGTGTTTGTCTGTCCGCTCTTTTTGCCGCTCTTTTTCCATTATATCAATAACGTTATCATAGCAACGCGTTAACCGCAAGTAGTTCGTCTACCGAACGCTAGATGGAGCTAACGGAAAAATATTTAATAATAGAAAAAATTAAGGAATTTTGTCCACCCGCGCGAAGCCGGGACGGGCCGCTAGTCTATAATCTAAGATCACAGTGGTTTGTGTGTTTGTCTGTCCGCTTTTTTTCCCGCTCTTTTTCCATTGTATACCCGTTACCATAGCAACGCGTTACCGGGTCAGCTAGTATAGAAAAAGAACTTTCTATATTCGGCATGGGTACCTATGGTGTTACTATCGTTGTTTTTAAATTCCATAACACAAGTTCTTTAGCTACTTAACTTGGGTTTAGAACAATGTATGTGGATGTTGCCTCATGAAAAAAATGCTAGAGATAAAAAAATTTGGTCACCCATCCAAGGCCCAGCTTTTGCGAAAGTTGCATAATATCTGCAATCATAGGCTGAATACTAACCATTTCTTTGTATTATCAACAGTATGTATTAGCTAGTGAGGAAAAACACTTTTGGCTAATATAGCAAAATTATTTTTTTATGTACAATATATCATTTAACGGTGTATATTTCATTAAAAATAAACATATAAACATATGTTATCAAATAATTAATATTTTGCACTTCACAAAATTTTTTCATGTTTCAACCATGTTTTTACAGTTTTCTTTTATGTATCCTTATCCAATTGTGTCACACTATTTTTTAATGAAACTAAACTTTAAACGTTTGTAATAAAAGTTTATTTTGTTTAACGCGACATAAGGAAGTTCGGCAATATTAAAAGTTTCCTGACTATTACGTTTTCCTAATCGCTGGCAAGCTCGCGGATAATGCCTAACGAATGTCTAACAGAGATATAAATCTACCGACGCAGTTACGTAAGGGCCATTAAAACTGTTGGAACACTATGTTTTCAATTACAGAAGGCTCGCGAAATATTCGTTCGCAGACAGGGCTGTCACTATGCGGAGAAAGCGAATCAAAATTACTTATTTAAGGAAACAAATAACACTTATACTCCTTATATTGCACTAGCGGCCCTTCCCGGCTTCGCACAGGTGAACAAAATTCTTTAAATTTTTTTCTATTATTAAATATTTTTCCGTTAGCGCCATCTAGCTTCCGGTAGACGGTTAACGCGTTGCTATGGTGACGTTATTGATACAATGGACAAAGAGCGGGAAAAAGAGCGGACAGACAAACAACAAATTTGTGATCTTAGATTATAGATTAGCCAAACGATGATTAGAAATACATGCAAATAGTTACAAATTTTGAATTTTTCATTTACATATGTGCAATCAGGCAATAATGTAGGTAGGCCTCGCAATCTGGTTGGTGGGACCGACGATCTGGTGAAGGTCCCGGGAACACCTGGATGCGGACAGCACAGGACCAGTCGTTATGGAGATCCTTTGTCCAACAGTGGACGTCCTTTGGCTGAGACCACATGCAATTACGCTTCCTTCTCGTAAGAGTAGGCAGAGATCACAGATTTCCACTTTGTACAATCCTGAATTCGACTATCATCAGACAAGCTAGTCGGTAAGGATGCTTTTGACCTGGCCTTATTTGTCCAAACTATCTATGTATCCCATTTTCTATCTCTGTCACTATATCGTTTTCCACTCCACATCGCATTCTCATCGCATAATTTCTTATTAAAAAAATAAATGAAAGGTACGCAAGATAGGTTGCGCACAAAAACGTTACGCTGTCATTCAATCACATTTACTCTTCGTATTTTTTTCACACTAGGCGCCTTATATGAAAATCAATTTTTAAGAAGTAACCTCCAAAAAATAGAATCTGTGATACTAATATTGGTATTATATGCTGTGTGTCAACCCTGAGGCTCTGGTGTCGGCGTGCGTTGCCCGCATGCCTGACGCGTATCCGCCCGCACTACTAGCAACGCCATTTTACCACTTTTCTCCACAGACATTATATTGGTTTATTGTCATATTGACGGAATAGAACGCAATACTTTCGAATATTCTAAGATTTTTTATTTATTGATTTACCAACATGAGTTTAAAGTTAGGTCGTATAGTTCATTCCAAGCTCGCTAAAATATAACAAAAATAAAAAAAACAACATATGCCTTACAATACTCACTTTGAGCTATGGTAATTGATGTAAATATAAAAAGTATTATTAGTAAAGTCTTCTTTCATTATAAAATATTACATACATTATTAGTACATTAAAAAACACAATACAAAAAAGGAGAACAACAAGCAATAGCCCTGCCAGTTTTGTTACGTATTCTTCTCGGTACAAAATTTGCCAAAGTAGGATTTACGAAAAAAAAACAATATTCAGGCATTGTAAATGTTCAAATAGAATAAAAATGTCATTTCAATAATTCTACTTTAACCGGAATAACAAGGCTTTTATTCTTGTTTTTTTTTAAACCTGACGGACGTTTCGATTCCTTTACATGAGCCACGCTCAAAGGTTGAATATTCCTTTATTTTGTTTTATTTAAATATCTGATCGGTTCGGGAAACTTCGCGACATCTTATCGTCAAAAATACCGCAATGTATCAAGACTAAAGTCTTTGACCAGTGTGTGTTGCCAGTGATGACGTACGGAACGGAGACATGGTCTCTTACTATGGACCTATAAGAAAGCTCAAGATCACCCAAAGGGTGATGGTGCGTGCTATGCTCGAAATTTCCCTAAGTGATCGAATCAGTAACTAATGAGGAACCAAAGAAACCCACACAGCTTGAGGAATTGCCAAATTTAAAGTCTGTTCATTCTAACTTGTCCTATTTTGTAAATAATCTTGGCACAACTTTTTAACAAAATCACACATTTAAAAATAAAATAATAACAAAGTCAATACTCTATTACAATAAATCGTTATTATAGACTGAAACCTATTGAATCTAGCTATCAGTTGATTTTTAATGCTGCATTTTCAATAAAAAGCAGTGCCAAGATTGTTTACCAAATAGGCCAAGTTAGGATGAATAGACTATAAGTGGCAGTGCACGGGGTACATAGCTCGTAGAAACGATGAGCTGATGGCCGTTGAGGCAGAAAAGTTCTCGAGTGGCGACAACGGATCGGAAGACGAAGTGTAGGCAGGCCTGCTATGCGGTGGACCGGCGATCTGGTGAAGTTCGCGAGAAGCACCTAATCTCTGCACAGCAGTGGACGACATTTGACTGAGACCAGACGACGAGACGAGAAATATCCGATATGCCCGAAAGTGTAGGAACTAAATATAAAAAGTAGTCTTTCATTCAGATCCAATAAAGGCGTTTTACATACATACAGACAGGGATAGGCAGATTTCACAGATTTACATCTCTCGCTTCTTCAACATTCATAAAATCTTCTATACAAGCTCGTCGTTTAAGAGTACTTTTGACCTTTTTTCAGGCGTTTTGGTTAGTGAAATTCAATTTGTCTTGGTAAAAAATGGTGACCACAAAGCACACCGCCTAAACGATTGTAACCCATGTCGTTTCAGTACGCTTGACTTGTGATATCCATTAGCTCTCTAATACGTGTTACTTTGTTCTAATCTCCTTACAAAAGGTCGGAAATTCAGAGGAAAATAAACCGTTTACATATCGTCATAAAGGTTAAACATTGAAATTTTTGTCAAGTTGATAAGACATTTTGGAAACTATCCTACTTAACCACATTGTTTCGTATATATTACGGATAAAATGGCATTCGAATAGTGCTGAAGTTTTCGGACGTGTATGTCTTTAGGGAATGAAATTATGGAGAGATATAATTTTAATTAGTTGCAGACTATAATTAATATTCGTTATTAAATATAAATAACATACAACCACGTTTGTGCATTATGATGTTTTTTTGTTTATAATATTACGTCGCTGAAATATGCTATCTCTCCATGTGTCTGTAAAATTTAAAAACATGCAATTGGTCATTTAGACATTGATACTCTGTGGAGATCATTTAAAGAGTTATATTAATATTATTTGATGACGCTTTGGTGCAAAGCGATCGTGCCTTTCCAACCGGCGGTCCAGGTTTCGAGTCCGGGAAGGGGCAGATACAAGCATTTGTACTTGAGTTATGAGTCATATATATATTTTTATGATTATTACATATCTATCTATGTATGTATGTTTATCCGTTACCCTCTAGTATCCATAACAGAAGCCGCTTACAGTGCTTAATTTGGACTAGGCTAATTGGTGTGAATGTCAGAAATATATTTTTTAAATACTTACTATATCTTCCCAATGTATTATATATGTTAAGATTTATATAAATTCTTTTTTAAATATTACTTATTTATTATTATTCATTCTTATAAGAAAAAATAAATTTACTGTGCATTTAAAAAAAAGTGGTTTCATTTTTGGCAAATGAAACGCATTTTATGACAACAAGGTTTCACAGAATATCATTGATCTATCTTTAGATAAATTACAAATTGTTGTAAAAATACTCATGTGCAAAGACCTTTCAATTTGATGTACTAGTCAAAAGAAAAAATAAGTAGAGCTAATGTATTTTTCATTCTATTTTCTTTTTTTTACCGTTTTATTATGTTGACTTTAATATAACTCATTTAATATGAACGTTATAGTTATAAATTGTTCACTTACATATATCTACAATTTAAGTATGAATACCTATACATCTATTTATCTTCATCATCATTCCACAACCCTGACGACACCATTGCCATTGCTGGGAATAAGCTTCAACCCATTGTTAACGTAAAATCAATTTATCGTATAAAAAACTTAAATTCAATTTATACTCCCAAATCTATTTACTTTGCTAATATCTTAAACAATATTGTACCTAACCCCTTTAGTCTCAAGGGTCACATCTAGCTACATAGCCCTAAACTACAACTAGTATCAATACGGACCCTCAGAAGACCCAAATTACGTAAATTAATGAAACACAGGCACACTTGCACACATCCAAACAGAAGTGATTAAAATTCCCAAAGATATACATATAATACTGGATATGTCATATTTGAAACAAAGTAGTTGATGAGCTTACATATGCAATTGTTACTATCTTCTAGCCCAAACCATCAATAGATATTTAAAAATGATAACTAAGAAAGACAAAATTTTAAAATGGAAAAAGCAATCTGTACAATCAATGAGTTTTTACTTAATTTCATTATTTTATACTAGCTGACCTGGCCGCATTGCTGTGTTATCAATTAAAATGAAATCTATCCAATGTCCTAAGTAAGAACAAATCCAGAAAAATATAAAAATAAAACTTCTAAATCGGTTAAGTTGTTTCGGAGTTCATCGTGGTCAAACATTGTGACAGGGAAATTTTATATATAGTATACAAGCTGACGGGGCCATGCATTGCTGTGTTATAAATTAAAATCAAATCTATCTCATGACCCAAGTAGCAACTTATTCAGCGAAATTTAAAAAAATCATCATATTCGGTTGAGTTCTTTCGGAGTTCATCGCTATAGATTTAGATTTGTTTAATATATATTTTTAAATTGTTTAACCTTTCACATGTCATTACAACGATTGTTGTCAATTTAAGAACAAGATTTTAAATAAATTAATTATCTTACATTTATAATAGGCACAGTAATTTACTTTACATAACATTTTTGTATACTATCGTTATTGTTTTACATGAATGTTTGATGTCAAAATTAATGTTTTTATTAACGTCATGATTTAGATCTCATGATAAAGTAGGTACTAGTTTAAACTCAGTATGTATAAATGAATAATATTTATTAAGAATAGTAGATTATTAACCAAGGGGATAAAGCAGTGTCTTCTGTCGCGGGTGACGATTTAAATCGCGAGCGAAACGAAGGACTCTAGGTTCACTCCCGAGCGTAGCGAGGGTGTTAAAAACTTAAATCACGAGAAAACGAGGGATTTAAGACGAGTCCTGAGTGTAGCGAGGGATTTAACTTCACCCAAGACTAAGACAGCTTTATCACCTAGGTAAATACTCTAATTTTCATACCATTTGCGAAAAAATTAACACAATAATAATATGAGATAAGCATTTATTAAAAATAATGACAATTAAAAGTAAAAGTTAACATTCGAAACATTGGTCCAATTATTCTTCATAAGTTTTTAAATAATTTTCCTTGGATTTTGTTGAAATCAAATTATTTGTAATTGCGGCAGCATTTGCACTGATGGAATCCGACGATTCACTGTCACTGTCGCTTTGATTTAACAGCGTAACGTATTTTTAGAACATTAACTTTTTTATAAAAATAAATTAAAATAAACTTAACGTTTATGTATTTGAAGAAAACAAAAACGCGGCAAATTCCTAGACTAATATTTTTGTCGGAAAAGCAAAATCATCAAGCTCATACGGCCTCGTCGGTTTTCGTAATTTTATTTAATAATCATAACTGCATAATAAATGCGTATTCCTTTTTCAAAAAGATGTGTAATGCTTTATATACAAACTCAATGGTGTAAACACAGATGTAGTTCAGTATAAATGTCGGTAAGTATTCCTAATTTAAATCACATTCTCCCCCTAGAGGATGAATGAAATTCAGTACAATTTTCTTTCCCTGTTTTTAACAGATTAAAAATGACTATTGTTATGTTCGCTTTTTGTGGCATAGAATGTCACTTTTTTGAGCAAGTGGTACGAAAAATAATTTATTAATTATTTTATGTAAAAGGTATATACAAACAAAAACCAGACGACAAAACTGCTGATAACATTATAAACTTAACAAAAACCAACGATTATGCGTTCCAAAATAAATGAAAAGTTTTTTTTTTAAATATTGATATTAAAAAGAATTACTGGCATAAATTAGTTTACCCCTCCTCACTTAATTCTCGAAATAGCCCTTTGTATTTACATCACCTGTATCCTGTAGTTTACAATTACTTAAATTTTTACGACGCTTTGGTGATATTACCACACGTTAATATTTTCCTATTATTTACTCAAAAGGATTACTATGTAATTGTTTACCAAACTTTCTCTTGAGATTTCTTTCAATAAACAAAGCAAAAAAGTTTTTACTATTTCTTCGAATTCGATGAATTCTCAGTATTCAGAGGTTCTACCATCGCCATAAATATAATTGTCAATAATTCGTTATTGCTTTCGCTTTAAATCATTTATTTAACAATATAAGAATAAAGTTGACCTAAAGTTTTAATTTATTGCTTTAATTGTAGTTGTAATACCACTTTTTGTCTCTCTATGAGAAAAATCACTCATAGAGACAGAGGCAAAATCTTATAATGACATGACAATGACAGAATTGTCACTGTCATGTCATTATAAGATTTCTTTGACTGAAACTAAGGAAAAAAATGAGTCTGCCTTAAAATCTTGAGATTAAAAACATCTAGGTATAATAGGAATAAAAATGTACAAAAAAATTATATGCCCCTATATTATTATACCCCTCGTGGCAAACGGTTGTATTACGAGTGGGTCCACTCCATAGTACATCGGCGAAGATCTCGGTCCATTTGGGTTAGATGTTAATCTCAACTCGGCTAGGGCCGTCTTAAAATATAATTACTAATACAATAATTTGAGGTCACCTTAAATATTATTTTAATTTTAAGTGTCTCTTCCAGCAGACAATGGTCTAAGTTAACCCACCGAAAATCTAAAGATAAGCTCAAAGCGGGTCGCGAAAGGATACGCAATAATGAGTTCAGACTCCACAATTAAAGAGGGGAAGTACGTTCCGGCGATCTTAGAGTAATCTGAGGGTGGAAGGGACGGACTTTCTATATATATTTGTTTATATGGGCCTAAGGGTTAGTCTTTTTGTTTGCAAGGGGGCCTTGAGAATTCGACGTTCTCCCGCCTGCTGTGTGTTGTCGCTGAAGGATAATTAGTGAGGGTTGAATAAGTTTGTATTTACCTGGAGTTTAGGAAATGTATATAGGAATTTCATTATGTATCTTTATGTATTACTTTGAGGAATTAAGTGGGTGTTTTTACATTTTATTTAATCTATATGTATAAAAAATAATTATCACAGTATTTGAATACGAACCAAACTACCGATTCAGATGATTTTTTTTTCATTTTGCTGGATGTGTTCCAACTTCGGACATAGGATAAGGTTCACTTATAACACAAAAATACGTGGCTGGGTTAGCTAGTCATAAAAAAATGACGTAAGATCAATGTTTTAAACTACAGTTTCTCAGCCATGAACTCTATAAAATCGAGATAAAGAAAACTTAATTCAAATTAATATTATAAATACGAAAATGAGTTTTTTGTTTGTTTGTCACACTTTCACGCCTTAAATACTCAATCGATCATTATAAATTTTTTCAAACAATTTATCAGAGATACAGAAAAGAATATAGGATACCTTTCATCCAGAAAAAAGTTCCCGATGGATAGAAATATAACCTAAATCGGTAGACTACATTAACGCAAGCATTAGTGAAAGCTAGTTCCTTAATATTTTGAATACCCGGGTCCCGGTATCGATTCCGTCCGGATCAATGTAGAAAGCAAAATTTTATATATTGGCTCGGGTCTGGGTATTGTGATATCGTTGTTGTTTCGGAATTCCGTAACACAAGTGCTTTAACCACTTAACTTGGATTCAGAACAATGTATGTGTTCTTGTAGAATATTATAATTATATATTACCTATATGTGACATGAAAAAAACGCATCCTAACCATTATTAATTTCTATTGATGTTTTAGTATTGATCTTATAAATATCTTGGATTTCATCCCTAGAAATATCTTAGGAATTAAAGTTGGAAATTGATCGAACAAAGACATTTTGAGTGGATCGAGGACCATTATTAGATTTTATTGATTGTTTAGCATTACAACCTTTAGTATTGATCTAATAAATATCTTAGATTTCATCCTTAGAAATATCGTAGGATTTAAAATTGGAAATCGATCGAACAAATTTGACAGTGTTTTTGACTGTACAAGTAGCGTCAAGAATCTTAAAATGATTTATAAATATACTGATTCGTATATTTTTCATATATTTTGATAATAAAATTTATTTGTAAGATTTTTTTTCTCTTTTTATTGTAATTTATTAACTAATCTCCCTACAAGAGGGATGTGGGGTGCATCGGACCCCTTAGACATTATTCTTAAAAGGGGGACAGGGGTCAAGAAGGGTTGATTATTGCACTTCGCGTTGTTTTCGGAATTAATTTTGGGCCTTATTTTGTTAGGGGTGGTTTGAATTAGGGGAAGATGTTATATAGTTCTTGACATAGTTGAAGTATTGATTGTTTTATTCATGTGTTCTATTACCACCACCAATGTACGCAACTTTATATAAAATGCTTAATAGTCTGTTTTTTAATGGGTTCTCTCTTGATCCCTTTCAGGCCCCGGGGCCAAGACAGGATCCAAGATAGAACGAGCTAACCCAGAAGGTGCCTATTTACCCTGGCTTTAAAAACGGACGGGTTATAAGTACTCGGAAATAACGCAGGGAGGTAGTTCCACTTCTTTGCTATGCACATTATAAAAGATGTTGTGAAGCGATTGGTGCGACAGGTAGGAATAGCAACCAAGAAAGGGTGGTAGCCCGCAGTGCATCTGGATGTCTGATGGAGAAAAGGAAATGGTGGTATGAACGTATACAGCTCCTCAGCACGACGAGCATGATCCTGATTTGAATTAATCATATAACAATAAACCAAACTCGAAAAGTACCTTCTTAAACATACATAATATAAAAAAAAGAAGTAAAGAACTACCGATTGGTAGTTCTTTACAAATATTTATACTTATTCTTAAAATTCTAATAAATTTTTTAACACTTTCTTAATTCTGGCTTATAAGACGAATTAGTAAAACGCATAACAGAAATTAAAACGACTCATTTTTTTAAGAAAGGACTGAATAAATTTATGTTTGCCAAAATATACCTATTATTTGATTGACGAATATATAAATGACAAAGTTTAATTGGATTAATTACTAAAATATTTTTTATATATAAAATTTCTATGACATGTATGTTTATCCATTTGATTGTAGTAAATTAAAAATTGTTGTTATGGCTATCTTTACTACTATATAAATCCGTGGGTTGTGTCTGTACATAGTTTCTCTAACAAATATGATAAATATACGTTTTATAATTTTCATATATTTAATCCATTTTTAATGCGATCTTTTGACATAAATTATTATAATAGAGAAATAGTAGAGCCTACAGCGTAAAATCGGAAAGGTACTAGAAAAATTTCGGCGACTGTTTACAATGCTCGGTAGCTTAATTGGGAGAGCATTGGAACGGATTTCCAAAGGTTGCGGGTTCGATTTCCGCCTGAAAATGCACTTGTAACTTGAGTCGATTTTTTCTAATATTTTTTTATTATAATAAATATACGTTTCAAGACACTATTATTCTACTATTTTTTAATTTTTTGTCAGTCTATCTATCTGTATGTATGTCCTTCTATAAGTCAAGAATGAGTTGACAGATTTTGATGCAATTTGGTATATGGTAAGATCATGTCATTACACAAACTATAGGCTATATATATATATAATTATCATATTGGTAAAAATGGTATAGTTCTGACTAATATTATAAATAGTTTATAACACTTTCAGGCTTTAACTACACAATCAATCGTCATGAAACTTGCATACTCTTTGCCAGCGGTACAGTAAAGTACAGAGGACACCTTTAAAAATTAATTGTATGCTTAGATTATGTTTTTCAATTGTATTAAATTGAGATCAAATATTGTATCATCCTTCTTTGTTATCAATTTTCGCGCCCATGAGGGTTACACTATGACTTTCATTGTATTTATTATTCAAATCATCTGTAAAGTTTATACCCATATTGCAGACTAATAAATATTTTTAATTGATTGATTGAAGATTGCTCCTATTACTTGATGCTACTCCCAAATCCTTCGTGGAAACGCGAGTGATCAGTTAATATCTAATTTTCTTTAAGTCAATTTATTCTTTCTTGTACAGAAATAGCTTTACAATGGCACATAATATTAACAACTAGAGTATTTTTGTATGTCTTCTTATTATATTTTTGGTTTTTTAACTAGAAAGATCAATTAAAATTATTAGGCCTTGAGCCGAAGAGCTATGATTATTAAAGCTTACACTTAACTGTTTACAACAAATAGCGAACTTAATGTCTTAAATCATTCTCTACCATCCACCTCTCCTACTTGTTACCATCACGTAAATTAGTTTAATACATCGGTATTTATTTATTTATTTTTGAATACATTAAAATATCAAATAATAAAAAAAATTACAGGTATTTCTACAGTATTCGTGTGCTTAATCAAAACAAGTTACATTCGACAAAGACTCAGTACAAAATCAACAAATAAAATTGAAAATTTAAGAATAAAATTACTTATAATTAATTATTTAAATGGCCTCCCAAAGAATTTTCTCCGGTGGATTGCATTCTGTTCCATTGCCCACTTGGTCTACTCTATCTGTGATCAGAGTGCATTCGTCATCTGCATCGGAGCATTCGTTCGCTCGAGCGGCCGTGTTCACTGAACCGTGGCTCTGAGATCAAAAGATGTGTATACGTCTTTACACCCGCGCGGTGTTGACCGACGTACTTTTATACCTACTACTTTATTATATTTTTATTATTCCATTCAACTACATTTTATAATCAAAGAAACTATTACAAAAATAATATTTTGTCTTAGGTGTGGTGCGTCTCGTATCCACATTCAAATATTTCTTGGGCTGACGCCAGCTATAAATTTAGAATTTGTAGAAATAGCATAGCAGTAGCACTATTCTCAATTTGATGTTCATTACAATAAAAATTGTAAACAATATTTTCTTACCCTTTCACTTTAAGTATTTAGGTTGATTTGTGTTTAAGCTTTCAACTAGTTTTGAATGTAAAACAATAGAGAAATAGTAGAACTATTGTTTTGTCTTTTGTCTTTAAAATAAGGGGGTATACCCTTTTTGATTTCCATCGTTTCTAGGTATGAACAACAACAGAATCTACCATAGATTGTCTAATTAGTTTTTAAACTAAACTCAACTGATATTGAACTTTTTGTGTTGAATTTTATGTTTAAAATATAATGTAGTAATTTGAATTTTGTATAGATAGATATGCCGTCAACTCATCACCGAAGTCGACAAGATTCTCTTATTAAAACTTGATGTTAATATGTGAAATAAAGCAGGAACGTGCCCTTTAACGTGCTTCAAGACTCCGCGGAGATTAGGACTTATTGGCGGGAGCGGAAAGCGCCACTTCAGTAGTATTGGCCTTCTTGTTTAAATTAGTGTTTTGCAGATGTTAGTGTGTAATAAAGGTGGTATATTTACAATTAAGTGTTAATACACAAGAGAAGGTGTCTTCTTACGTGCTCTCAAGAAATCTGCGGTTTCAGTAAAACCCGACAACTTTACTAAATTCTGGGAAAAACATCATTATTCATTCATCATCCATTGATCTTCCATAATCATTTTCATAATTATCATCACCTATCATCATCAAAATAAAAAACAAATTACTGAAACATGGCTGTATGTACATAATACCCTTTGCCTTCTCTCATGGGAAAATCTTATAAAAAAGTTACTCACACATTATTCCGTAGATTACGTATATTAATATAATCTGTAGGTAAAGCTAAAATAATATATATATATATATATATATATATATATATATAACCAGAATAAATATAGGTACCTATATCAAAGTACAGTTTCTCTATCTGTAAGTTAAATACTTAATATTCATAGTACGACCTTCGTTTGCGATGCGATAATTTCGTGTTGGTGTATGTAATTTGTCATAATTATGAAATTCAGCAAATTGAGATTCGAAATTAGCAGGTTCGAATGATTACAATTATTAAACTTTTTATAATACTAAGGTATATAACATTTATTTAAAAATAACGGTAATTATTAGTGGTTTATATCTATGTAATTATCTTTAGGGCGTTCGTATTCCATCGATTTAAAAAACAAACGGAACAAGTTCTTACCTCGCTGATGTAAAATGCTTATAATATATACAAATTGTAGAACTATGTCACATTGAATGGACAGCAACAAACAAACAGCGGTAAAGAAGTAATCAAATAACGAATACTGACATATTTCTATTGACTATTTCTTCTGACTGTACTTCGGACGTGAACTCATTTGTAACATAAGCAATTTGCTTACTAAGTTAATGGTAATATTAATAGTTTGTTTGACAATTGCTAATATTCTTAAAAACTGTTATTAATAAAAACTTAGTTCATGTTTTATTGGTTTATCTATTTTATGTTCTACGTGACCTTAAAAACACAGTGTGGAAACACGAATTAAAAATCCAGGGTGCGGTCTTCTGAAATCGGAGAAAAAACACAAAGTCAATAGACATAATCTTTATCTTAAGTCATAGAGAATTGATCTTTGGCAGTAATAAAATTCATCTTTACGCTCTTATTGATAAAAAAAACATTTAAAATACTAATTTGCACAAAAAGCCTAGCGTCTTCGTATGTATTTATTTTTTATTTTTATTTAAAAATCTTTATTGACCATAAATATAAAATGGTACAAAAGGCGGACTTAATGCTAATTGCATTCTCTCCCAGTCAACCTTTGGGAAAAAGAAACTTAAATGCGGATACAATAGAGATATATACTTAAACTTATCAGTTTAACATACATATTAAATTATATACAAAACATACATTACGTATATAACTATATTACACTACATATATAAACCAAATATATATATATATATATATACATACAACTAAATACATTAAATAAGTTACAAAAATATGATGATGTATCATATTTTTGTATGTACTAAGTGTTGTAACGAAACTCCGCGATGTTCTAAATTCATTAAAAGAACAATGAGGCATATAAAACAAACAATACAATCAATTCTCCTAGTACAAATCTATCTTAAAATTTGAAGCGCAAAACCTCCTTTTACTAAATTCAAATTAAAAAAACAAACGAGAGTGGCGTTTGACTTTTGTTTTCTTTTAAACCCTGTTGAACGGAACACGTACGCTAAGAAAATTCGAAATGAGGCATTTCGAACACGTGAAAAAAAAAAGAAAATATTCCAAAAAGATCGCAACGCTCAAATCACCCAAAGCTGGTAACTAGCGAAAAGCGTTCGGATCAATACACGACGCGAAACTTAAATTCGGTCCCACCCTAAGAAGGTTGGCGCGGACGCTCCGAATTCGTATGTTAATGCCCCCCTCCCCGCACCCTTACCGCCCCCGCACCCTCTCTCTCTCTCGCCAACTATTATAAAGGGTAGCACGAAAGTTAGATTAATGATGTTAGAAGCTGACCAGTGCACAGCCGCTGGGGAAATTGGATCGCTTTCAGCAGACTTCACAGATATTTTTGCACTCCTTGTAATTCAGATATTAATAAGTGTTCAGAAATAGTCTTGACTTCAAACAGTCAACTACAAAAACAAAAATATTTGACAATTCAAATGATCAATTATTCTATGTAAAAGTACCTACATAGTATTATTATATTGCAATTAAATATACGTATATTTATGTAGATAATATCACCAAATGACCAAATGTCCAAAGAAATAGACAAAAGAATTGCGACTGGGTGGAAAAAGTACTGAGCTTTAAAATAAATTATGAAATGCAAGGAACTGAGCTTGAAATATAAGAAAAAGACTTTTGATACCTGTATTCTGCATTACATATGGCTGTGAAATCTGGGCTCTACGGAACAACATAGGGACAAACTAGAAAGATGTCAGAAAGGCATGGAAACGGGCATGCTAGGTTTGAAACTGATAGACGTAGTCAGAAGCGTAGATATAAGGCACACAACGAAATAAACAGACATATTGCCACATATTGACAAACTTAAATGGAGGTAGATTGGCCATATGCTCCGCTGCAAAAAGGAAAAATGGAGCAAACAGGTGACAGTTTGGTATCCAAGGAACAGCATTAGGAGTAGATACCGCAAACCAAGAAGATGGGAGATGGGATGGGACCACGACTTTAAAGTGACCTTAGGACCCCTTTTGATAAGAATAGCAGTAGATAGGAAACAGTGGAAAAAGTTGGAGGAGGCCTTTGTCGTAAGGTATACCGAAATTACAGACATTTTATGACCTAAGTGCAGTTTTGTTAAATTAATGTTTCAATTTCTTATAAGGTTTAAGTATAATCATTACCATTTAAAATGAAAACAGTGTAATTTTCGGAAATAAAAGGCTTTATTGTTATTCTTATATTTATGTAGATACGCAAGACTGCCTTCAGTATTCTTATATCGAGAACAATAAAAATTAGGTAGGTCAATTTTAACCAAAATTTGATTTAATACTGACGTCGCTTCTTTGTATAACTTATGAGGAAGCCACAAGCAAGGAAAAAATGGACAGCTATAAATAAAGTATATTCAAATTCATCAATCAATTTAAATAACCTAATAAACGCGTAGTTTATCAGAGAAAAGTTGTATAAAAATATATATGTAAAAGTCGAACATCGAACTTTTCTGTATTGAATCTAATCAGGGTAGTGTGGTACCGTAATCGTTGTTTTTGAATTACATTACAGAAGTAGTTTAGCTACTTAACTTCTTTCTTTTATTTATTTAAATAATATTAAACAACTTAACCTCGCGTGGAATAACATTCTTTGTTTTAAATTAACAAAAAATTCTTATGTAATAATTTCACGACAGGAGTCACAATCTCCTGCCGTTGTACGTTCCTATCGAGGTTCGCGGTAAAGTGTGGACGATCTAACTTCACCTTACACACACCCGCACACTTACGTATACAACACGCACACATACACATTTCTCGGGCTCTAATGCTAAGCCCGCTTGGGATTAGATCGACTTTGAGATTCATACACGTTTATGAGATACGGCTCTGTACTAACATTATACACAAGCGGAATACAAATACATAACAAAAGTACTGTTACATCAACTAGTAACGTAATAGGTATTTGATGTACTTACTAGTATGATTTACTTGATACCTATTTTAATTTGGAAATGAATTGAAACTTAGGTGTATTAGAACTCCTTTGTCAGACTCATTGGAGGAGTATTTTTAGAGTTTTTTTTTTCTAATATTGAAAACCGTTTGGTGCAACGGCAGCGATCCTTCCTTTCGCACCGAACGGTCCTATGTTCGAGTTCCAGAAAAGGCATATGTTTGTTCTAATACGATCATTTGTACTTGAATCATGGGTATTTTTATTATATTATATGTGTATGTAGCATATATGTATACCGTTATAATCGTCACTCAAGTATCCATAACATGAGCCTTACAGTGCTTACATTGGGCTAGCATACTTAGAGTGTATAATAATTACATTTATTTAAAACGTGAAAAGGAAATAAGTATGATTTTTAACCATAATATTAATTGTTAAGTTTTCATTACTAATTATTACAAAATTACGAGAACAATAAAGTAGTTAAGAATAGTTTATCACTCTTAGAAAAATACTTAAAATAATACTATTTCCAAAAATATAAATAAAAATGGTGCGATGTTTCAAATAACACAATTTCTTACATAGTATAAATATATAAAGCGTAAATAAATTTCAAATTATATGAGATTTCAATCAATTATGCTTATTTTTACAGATTATATTTTCTACAGTGAAAACATTTTTTTATAAACCAAATGCAGCAGAGCAGCAAATGAGTTAGAAGCTAAAGACGGGCATAATTAATGTAAGTAAATAAGTTTATTTTAAAAAATCTATAATCTAAGAACACCAATTTGTTGTTTCTGTGTTTATCTGTCCGCTCTTTTTCCATTGTATACGCGTTACCATAGCAACGCGTTACCATAGCAACGCGTTAACGGGTCAGCTAGTTAATACTATTAGTATATTCGCAAGGAGTAAATCTTGTTCTTACACTTCTTCACCTGCCGCTATCCATAATAGCATTATTTCTCTACACATAAAGGTTGTGTAGAGATCGCCTATTGTAGCATCCTTATCGTTCTCAATTTTTTTAGCTATATGTATGTCACCGTAAAATTGTATACACCGTTACATTATAATCTATCTCGCGAGATTAACTATCGAAAGATTGTGAACCGTAATATACTGCTTACAGTTTAACGCATATTTTTCGGTAGATAAAATATGCGATATATGATAAACCTAACCTTATCATAAGGTTAGTTAGGTTAGGTTAGATATTTTATAATATAATATAAGCGTTAAACTGGTAAGCAATATGTTACGGTTCACAATCTTTCGATAGTTTACAACCTCGCGGATAGATTATAATGTAACGGTATTTACAAATTTACGGTGACATGTATATCTGTATGTATATTTCATTTCATAAAACCAATATTACCAGATTCACGTTTAACACGGAAAAGTTTTGTAATATTTTACAGAAATTGATTTGACCTTTTTCCAAAAATAAACTTACAGCTTATCCCTTTGCAAGTTAGTAGAGGCTATTACTCCATCCAAAAAGGTCGTGTGACAGAAAGAAGGTAGAAAGGTAAAAGAACAGTAGATAAAAAATAAGACTTCTTGAAAAAAAGTAAAGTCTGTTCATTCTAACTTGTCCTATTTGGTAAACAATCTTGGCATAACTTTTTAACGAAATCGCCCATTTAAAAATAAAATAATAACAAAGTCAATAATCTATTACAATAAATCGTTATTATAGACTGAAACCCATTGAATCTAGTTATCAGTTGATTTTTAATGCTGCATTTTTAATAAAAAGGAGTGCCAAGATTGTTTACCAAATAGGACAAGTTAGGATGAATAGACTGTATATGTGTCAGCACGACAGCATTTTACTCCTTAAGAAGGATTGTCTTTAAACAGGCACAAAAAATAATAAAACAAAACTTCAAAATAAAAGTGAAAAGTACGCCCAAAAAAACGTTAAGCTGTCATTCGGTCATTAAATTTTACTCTTCATATTATTTTTGTACCGAGCGCCTTATATGAAAATCAATTTTTATCGAGTGAACTCCAAAAAAAGTATAATAATAATAATTGAATAAATGAATAAAAAAAACAGTAGCACTCCGGGATTGCCGACAGAAGTCGAAAACTAAACCAATTTCATCCAGTTTTTCTTTATAAACGACAAAATTGGTCCCATTGAACATATTTAATTATATCTTATCTTTATTTCTTTACTGCAGTTATTGAATAAAAAAGTTGAGCAACAAAATTAGCGCATTTCTTACTTTTTATATGTAGAATAGGTTAACAATACACGCAGAAAAAAAATAGCGGCCAATAACTTTTAATTTAGAAATAAAAACTTTTTGGTATATAGTACCTATTTATGTCATCTTTTTATACTGTCAAAGCTGTGTCAGTAATGGATTCGCGAGTTCAATGATTTTTCCATCTCAAAAAACGTCCAACGCGCCTAAAGAAGTTTTCACTTCAACAGAAATTATATAAAGAAAGATAATACGAATAAGCTCAAAGCTAATAAGTCACATTTGGTCTAAAATTCAAATGCGAGATGGAGGGTTACTACCTCACTATCGTCGTAAATAAATATAGGAGTGGATAATTGATGGGGAACTTGTGTGTGTGCACCCACACGCGCGTAGGCGTCCTCAAGTGAACTGCCTTCACCACCACACACGTGAATTCAAGCAATCCTGCATAGTATACGCACGATTGTCACATAAAATTGCACAAAATGTACTATAAATTTATTTATTTGCATTAATCTACAAATACGCTATATGCAACTGCATAATTTTGTTAAGATTCAAATTAATTCGCTCGCCTTTACATATAAAATATGAATAAGCAGTAATAATCTAGGTGACGTCTTAAATGATATGATTATGATTTAGTATCAAAGACATTAGTGTTTTAGTTCATATCATACCTTGCCCGAATGTTGACTTATCTGCTATTAACGAGTTCAGTAAACATTTTCTTGATATCCGAATTGTAATAAACTATAAATTAACGATAACTATGTATTGTATTTTTTTTATTTCACAAATTATATGAGGTTGGCGTATGGAAATTCTGCGGATAACCACACAAATGAGAATTCTGCAACTCGATTTCAGAGCCACCTACTGCTCCAATCGCAAATTCAAACTATAGAAGGACGTATTTAAATACACACAAACCGTTATATTAAAATCGGTTCAGTTGTTTGGAAAGAGTTTAGAAACACACATACAAAAGAATAAATAAACATAAAATGTTTAAATAACTCAACACAATAGTAATAGAAAATTGTGTTAAAATATTGTAGTGTAACCAGGTTTTTAAACTACGTATTTTTTATAAAAAAAAACTAACTTTATATTTATTTCATATCTACTATAATGCAATCACGCACGTCATAATTTTAGTAAGAGTAAAATAATAGTGTTAATTTTTTTTTATATTATCCTCTTGAAATCCGACATATTACTGTATCAAGTTTTTATTTATAACATGAGTAAAATTGAATTTAAACAATTTTTAATATTTTTAACGTTATTTCAAAACAAATTATCTTAATGCTTACTACAAAAGATATAAAAACCTAACTCGTATCCGGTATGCTTTAAAAAGTTTTTATTTTAGAATTCCCTACTAATATTATAAATATGAATGTAAGTTTGTTCATTATGCTTTCACGCAAAAACTACTAAGCCGATCATCATGAAACTTCTTACATATATTCTTGGAGGTATTAGAAGACACATAGGATACTTTTTATTGAAAAAAAAAATAAAAAAATGCGAGCGAAGCCGCGGGTAAAAGCTAGTAAGTAATAATGAAGACAACTATTAATAAACAACAACGAGATATAAAGATTTTTTCTCACTGACCCTTGCAGCGTCATTGAAGCCGTCTAACCTTTCAACCTCACCCTTCAACTATAATTCAAATTCTTGGAAAACGAGTCAAGAGATCAACGGTCAAGCGCGAGTGACCCAAGGTCACGCATGCGTAATCATGAGAACGTGTCATCCAAGATTCTTCTTAGAAAAACCGGTTCAAATGACCCTTTGATCAAGTCTTATAAATTCTTTTTTCATTGAAATAAGTTTAGCCGATCTGTGGAAATTAACGGCATTCCTTTTGTACAGTTTAGTGAATTTTAAATGTTTTTTTTTTTTCTCACGGGGTTTGATGGGAAGTGTTTACGAGAGATAAAAATCTGAATATTTATCAATTTGGTGATTTACTATTTGATAATTAAATTGTAAATATTTTATTTCTAGTGAGATCTAAACAAACATTTTTGAACTTTTAATTCGAAGTTTTGATTTTTAAATTTTCTGTGCCTCTTCAAAGTAAATCGTTGTTAAGGAGTAAACTTCAGTCTTGTGTCAGAGGTAACACACAATCTTTTTTATTTACAAACTGATTTATCACTTTGATTTTTTGATTTTAGTCTCTTGTCTTATTCTTCTCTGATCTCTTTTCTTTCTGAATGACTGTTGTATAATATTTAACCAAATTAGTGAATATTTATTAAATTTTATAGAAGTTAGTAGTCTTACTTAATAAGATTATTTATTCCTTAAGTTACAATTGCCTTTGTATTTTTTTAAATATGAAAAAACGTTACCAATAAAAACTTTAATATCTGACATGAGATCAAAAACTTAAATATACAGTTTTTATCTGTTATGTATCAATATACTATGTAAGACCGCCCACTCGCGCGAGCCACCCAAACTACTCTCTCCCTTATTTACGCTTTATTTCGAACTTGTCCCGCGCCGTCAGTTCGGAACACCCTATACCCATACTATATGCACAGAACATCACATAATTACATTTCACTTTGATGCAAATTCTATCCAAAATTCTAATCCTATCGCGTCTTGATTCAAACAAAGATAAAATTGCTTACATTTAAAACTTATGATCTTCGTAACGTGGTAACATTAAAGATCAAAATTCCACATTCGGGCCGCAATAAAGAGTTTATAATCGAATCGGGATAGGACATTTTGATCGGTTGATTTAAGTCAATTTATGGTGATCGTAAAGACATTTGGGGGATCGAGAAAATTACATGAGGGGAGATCCGGTAGGTGGCAGTGATTCGACAATTTCGGATTCGATTATGTTTTTTATCGATTAGTAAGATGTCTGTTAAGAATATACTCGTACTTATAGCTCGTCTGAGGGAAGAGTATGGGAAGAAAAAAAATGTATTGATATGCCTTAGGTTAATAAATGTATGTATGACACATATTTATAATTTCCATTCAAACAAAACCTGAGTGAAAGATAATAGTAATGAAGAGATCATATGAGCTAAAGAGTGGACGGTTTGGCACTGAAATCACTTTATACTTTTTAATCAATTCAGATATTGATGACAAAAAGATTAGAAAAACTATGGCAATTAATAAATATTTTTTTTATATATTTTTTTAATAAATTTAATATTGTCATGACCTTGGTATAATATTAATATTAAATGTCGGTTATATGATAGATTTCACTATTACCGGTTAAATAATCATTTTAAAGAAAATTTTTAAGAAAAAGAAACATAAAAACAAAATGTTTAAGGAATAAGAAAATGAATTATATTCCATATTTTTGTAAAAAAAATTGAAAACAAGAATCCTTATGGATATTAATATATTTTAATAAAAAAACCGCTATTAAATATGAAAAAGTGTGAGTTATCATTTTTATAAATGTCAACGCTTTTCTTAAAGTGATCGTAGTTTTGTTTTCAATCACATACCCAGACAATTTTGAAGGCATGGGATTCTCGACGCTTTTGATAAATAAATATTGAAATCATTTGGACAGTTACGAATTTGTATGCGATTCACATCGGAAAACATTATCCAAGGATTTAGTAGTTGGTGGATGGTAAACAATTAAATTTGATTTTTTTAGTTCTACTTCCTTTTTAAGGCTCGACCAATTTTTTTCTCAGTTTCCGTGTGGAAATTCTCGACTACAATTTTAATTCCATAAATATTTCAGGAAGTGTCTGTGTTGACGATAAATTATGTTATTAACTGTAATTATATATATTTCAGGAATAAGAGAAAGTAACGTGACTCGTGAGAAGAAAGCAGTAATGCAACTGCCAGACATAAACTAAGAAAACCTAGATGACCAGGTTGGAATTTTCTACTATTAAAGAGAAATGAGAAAATACTTGGAAAATAATTAGAGGCTGACTCCTTAAAATTATTTTTCCTTTTTTATTTTTAATTAAATAAACTTTGTAGTACTTTCGCAAATTTTATTTAAGTAGAATAATGAATTTCTTATAACTATTACTGAAAAACAATGGTCAATTATTGTTAATGAAACCGCTATGACAGATTCAGAATAAGATTACAAATGATGTTGTCATTTTAAACACAAGGATTGTTTTTTTTTTAATTGACATCCAAATATTCAATAAAATATTTATTTCAAAAATATTGAGAAGGGTCATTAAACAATAGTAGCTAAATACGCCAATTCGATTTTTTTTTTGTGTTTGTTTTTCTGTCTGACTTTCTGTCTATAGAGACAGTCAGTCAGTCAGAATGAACATACATTCAGACTAATATCCGAAACTACTGACGTATTACACTTTGAACAATATTATGACTTTGTTTCATCCTTATCGAATGTAGAGAACAAAAGTTACGATTGGGTCAATTTTTGTTTTATTTTTTGGGTCCAAAGTTTACAATTGTCACAGATAGTAAAAAAGGTTGATTTGTTATGGCTTAGTTATAAAAAACTCAAAAGATGGCGCTGTTATTTAGTTGAAGGCTGTTTTGTTTGATTATAACTAGGCAACAGCTCGTGGTCTAATTCGAAACTAGTTATAATTTAGGAACTAATTGACTCAAATATTATAATAATGAAAGGAAAATATTAATGTTTCAGATTTGCTGGGTTACTTTTGATAAAACCAGTGTGCCTACCACAATGAAAATGACTTCGATCTAAAAATATATTACGGTAAGCTTTTTCATTTTCTTTTATGATTTCTATTTATCTATGTTATGTTCGAGAACTTATTTAGCATTTCTAAGTACCTTTAGTAAAAATCAACGTATTTTTTTTTATTTCATTGTATATTAACTATAATTATACTTGTACGCGAATAAATGTTTTTATCATCCATTATCAACGTTTTGTAGGTAAACTCATACAATTTTATATTAAATTTCTATCGTTTGGAAGTATGTTGGGCCACATTAAGTTCTATCTATGGTGGACACAGGTGACGTAGTAATACCTAATCTGTGGCGCACGGAACAATTGACAATCGTAATTTCCCGATAACTGCTAAATTCAAATATCGAATGCTCGTAGATTGGCCTTCTATACAAATTACTTTTTCGTAATTACAACAATACATTCACTGTATAATTCGTCAGGAGAAAGCGATTTTGACTTGTTGAAATGTTACAGACGCTCGGTTAGCAGAAGGTGCGGTTTTCTGCTACAGACAAAAAAAAATCGTTGTGTGTACTTATGTACGCACGTAAGAAGTTAAACTTCTTTATTGTTACTAAACAAAGAGAACTAATATTATAATCTTAATATATATAAATAACATGTCACGTTTGTCCGCGATGGACTTCTAAACTACTTAACCGATTATAGTAATATAAGTTATTTGCGGGATTGCTACCATGATCACGGAGCGACTCGGAGTCGCTCCGTGATCATGGCACTTGCAACAGTGCCGAAATATCGGAAACTCAATAACAAGGTACATGGTAGCAATCCCGCAAATAACTTATACAGTCGAACCTCTATAAGTCGAACATCAAGGGAGACGCCAAAAATTTCGAGTTATAGAGTTTTCAACTTATGGAGGATTTCGACTTAGGCGGATTTTGATTCGACATAAAGAGTTTGAGGTTTATTCTTATAAATTTTGAGTTAGAGAGGTAAAATAAATAAAAATTCAACTTGCAGAGGTGACAAACATACATATTTTTATTTATTATTTTACTCGGACTTTCTCGTACTTAGATTGAAAGCATTAAGGAATTGAGCTTCAAGACAAGGCATTAATAGACATTTTGGTATACATATTTGTTAACGCCATTTTGACACTGCTTTCTTTCATTGGCAAAAGTACATACCTACTAAATGAATAATGTAAACAAACGGTTCGCGACAAAATTGTAATATTTGTTTGCTGAGCGTTTTGATTTTGTTTTGTTTTAAGAATAGTTTATTGAGATAATCAAAATTGAACACCTGACACCAAGCAAGCAAACACGTGTGCGTGAGTCATAAATTTATTATCGTATACTCCTAAAATGTTTTCAAGTGTACACAATAGTGTACACTCACATTGTCGGCAAGTTCTTAAAGTCGGTAACTTATTTTTGTTCGAACAATAGAGGTAATAAATTCCAAATGATCAAGTTGTAAAGGTTGTAAAATAAAACGTTGCTATGTTCGAGATACAGAGGTCAAATTTAATTTTTCGAGTTATAGAGTGAAAATATGTACCAAAATGGCTTGGAGGGACTCGGTGATTATTTCGACTAACAAAGGGTCAAGATTTCAAGTAATGGAGGTTTTGGTGTTTGAAGGGAAGGGAACAAAACATTTTTTCGAGATTTGGAGGTTTTTGACTTATCGAGGTTCGACTTATAGAGGTTCGACTGTATTACTATAATGTTAGTGACCATGAAAGTTTAAAACAATATACTTAACCGATTTTGATCAAACTTCGTAACTATCTGTTATTTGATCTAACTTAAAAGATAGGATAGGTTTTATTTTAATTAATAATAAAGCAACGCGTGGCCGAGTCAGCTAGTTTTATATAGATTATTGTTAACTACCATATATAATTTAAAATCACACACACACACACGTTCATAATTAGCGGCCAACTTCATCCTGCTGGATTATTCTATGTCGCTTTTGCGGCCAACTTCAACATGATAATTTTGTGTCACATCTTAAAATGTCACTCTCATCTTTTTTTCATAACGCGCCTAAAGAAGTATAACTTCAAAATTATTTCGTCTCATTTTATTAATTGACATGATATCTTATAATGTGAATATATAATTATGTTGTAAATGATTGACAGACCGACAGACAGTGTCTAAAACTAAAAAATTTAAAATATTTGGAGATTGTTTTTTTCAAACGGTGAAATCACTTGCTAAGAAAGGTTTCATAAATTTCTACCCCGAAGTGGGTGAAATGGAAATAAACTAGAATATGAATGGAAAATCTGTTATTTTTTTAAATAAATGTATAAAGACTTTGGTATTGTATAAAGTACATATCTACATATCTGTATGAAATAGAATAACATACAATATTTCGTCGTTTCTTAATATGTTATTTGGCTCCTGTAGATGGCACTTATGCGTACGTTCGTCCAATATAGTGCTGCCAGGAATTCGTATTATCAGTTATTTTTTAAATGTAAATTTTATATGTAATTTCAGATCCATCGTGTGTCCAGATCCAGAAAGAAATCTTCAGAAAATGTGTAAGCATTTTCATTGTACGCTTGGAGCGCTGCCAGCTTACGCTTCTGTCCTGCGCTTGAAAAAATATTTAAAAAGCTTTCATTAAATAATCCTAAATTATAATATAATGTATATTATTTATCATATATAGACTACTTAATGATTTTAAATATAGAATAGTAACTGGGCTGCAAGAAGTTTGTAAATGACATTAAATTATTTTGGTTTAAAAATAATTTGATTGCCAAACAAATGAATACCGATATTCATTTGTTTAGGCAATAAAATTTAACCGATTAAATGAAACTTATCAAGAATAAGGTATTTTAAGCGAACATTTATCATTAAAAACACCATGAATTACTAATGCTTTGTTAAAAGAAAAATAAACTATTTACCGCCATTGTGCTTACGTACTTTATTTAACCTGTGATGTGCTTAGCATGTGCCAACAAAACCTGGTAGGTGTTGGTTCCTAAAATGGGTAAAAATAAACTTTATGTATTGCCTAGCTCTTTAGGCACCATTGGCGCTCCCTCAGGTACCTACAGTAAGTTTAGAATAGCTAAATTTCATCACGGAAAATCTGTCTAAATATTGTAAAGATAAAATTAAAGTAACCAAAAAATTACCCATGATAAGTTTTTAGAAACACTATTTTAATGAAAATTATGGCGATCTCCGTGGTCGAATTGCGTACATACTAATTTTTATGGTAACGCCACTCTGAAGTCCTGTGTTTGATTCCCGGCGAGTCAATCTAGAAAATGATTTTTTCTATATTGGCTCGTGTCTGGGTGTTGTGGGACCGTCGTTGTTTCAGAATTCCATAACACAAGTGCTTTAGGTACTAAGGTTATTATATTATACTAGCGGCCGCCCGCGACATCGTCCGCGTGGAACATTGCTACATTACTTTATTTTTCTAAAATAAAATAAGCCTAAGTTACTCCTTATTACATCAGCTACCTAACAAAAAAAGTTCTGTCAAAATGCGTCCAGCCATTTCAAAGATTAGCCGGAACAAACAGACAGACAGACAGACAAAAATTGTAAAAAATGTTATTTTGTTTTATGTACCTACCGTATATATATATTCATAATATGCATGTAGTAAAAAATGGTTATTTCAATATTACAAACAGACACTCCAATTTTATTTATATATAGATTATATATTATATCGCAGATATTAATCTTACATAACTGTTTAATAATTTGACGCAACTGTAATATTCTTACCTTCTCACTTTCTGCGGCAAAGGTCCCGGATTCGAATTCCAATAGAGGCATATGTTTATGTGATGAATATAAGCATTGGTTCCAGAGTATTATATATTTCATCTATACATATTTTACAACCCACAGACAAGCTATACTCACTTTACAAATGAATAATTGTTGTGAGATGTTTGGATTTTTTTTTAGTAAATACCTACTTCAAACTTTTATTTGCTAACTAAGTGTAACATTTAGTTATTAGTATTAACAAAAAGTACTTATAACTTAGACACCTTGTACAGGTATGGCAAATTAAGTAGATTATTAAAATAAATAAAAATTAAGCAATTATATGAGAATAAGTTAACATTTTACAATACAATACATTTAATTAATTATACATATTTGATTTCAAGGTGTTCTGTCACAGAATAAAAGCATTTTTAAATAAGATTTTTTATTTTTTTGTTATTAAAAGAATTAAAATATTGGTCATTGTGTATTGTAATTGAGCGAAGCTCTCTTTTAGGCAACTCACAAATTTCGCTTGTCTCCCTCCTGCTACTTAACGATTCAACCGATTCGAACGAATTTTGGCTTGAACATATTAATTATAACCTGATGTAAAAAAAATATAGACTTTAGCATGGAGGAATAATCACCGAAAGAAAAATTCAAAAGCTGATCACAGCCAAATCGCTGATACTACACTGATGAAATTTGGCGCCAAAACTCACATCGTGGTCGTGACTAATGTGCAAAAAAAAGTTTTAAAATCGGACATACCATAGAGGAATAATCACTCTTCAAAAATCTAATTGCTTCGCTCAGTATTTGCAAACAGCAGCATGTATTGCAGACCTAGTTGTAATAGGTAAGCACTTCTCCCCTATCTCGCCTGATGGTAAGATATCATTATATCTAGGATATGACGCACTTGCCTAGAAGGTGCCTAAATTGTGAGAACGCCTGTCATTGGGGTGGAATATCATTCATTTTTTAGTCAATATGACGTGATAACATGTAGGATTTTACCATTGAAAAAGTTTTTTAGGCTCTATCGAATGTAGAGCGGTGATGCGGGCTCTATTTGATTATAAACGTTTGTGCGTAACAGAGTATTTTAGATTATAAAATTACATATGATTATTTCTGTTGGAAAAGAAGATCGTGTCCGTTCCCTGGTATCAAGTAATTTTCATACAAAATTTCATTCAAATCGGTTTAGTTGTTTTGCCGTGAAAACTTTACATACATACATGATAGACAGAATACCTAACTGTCACATTTTGACCATAAATATAGACTTATTTTTTTTAATCACAAAAAACTAAGCTTTCGAGATAAAAAATTTCATGTGATTTTTTTGTTTTCAGTATTTTTACTTAAAAAATGTTTAATATTTATGTGCCGCGATGATATCAAAGGTAACCCTGTTTGCCTTTGCAAGGTATGTTATACACCTAAGAAAAAAATCAAGTCAATAATAGTAATAATCCCGATAATTGATGTATCTGTGACCGATAATCTCTTATAAATCAATATAAAATAAAACGCATTATTCGAAAACTACGAAAAATCAGTACATGGGGGTGATTTAGGGAACCGGGAGTTAAACTTCCGGTTAAACACTAACCTAAAATTTCGCTAGACTAATTTTTGGGACAACCTGTATAATAAAATAAAAATAGGAATTTCAGAAATAATGACTTTATGTCCTGTAATGTAATCTTATAAATATAAATAATATCGTTATAATAATAATTTCTACCATTCACACCAATTAGCCTAGCCCAAAGTAAGAACTGTAACGCTTGTGTTATGGATACTAGGGTAACGGATAGTCATACATATACGATACATACATATGTCGTATTTATAGAAATATATATAAATACCCATGACTCAGGTACAAATGCTCGTATTCATCACACAAACATTTGCAGCTTCCAGGACTCGAATCCAGGACCATCGTTGCGAAAGGCAGGATCGCTACTATTGCACTACACGGTTATTAATAAATATATTAGAAAACGTAAATAATGTAATGATACTTAATTTGATTAGGTAGTTATAAAAAAAAGAATAGGTAACTATGGTCAGAACAAAAGATTGGTGGTAAATAAAGTGTCAAAAAAGATTAATTAATTCAATTAAATTCAATTCAAATCGTTTATTGCATTCCATAAGTAGAATAAGATGTTATAAAAAACAATGACCTTTATGGGCCTTATGGGGCATAACAATGTAGTAATGGAGGGGACTTTTACAATATCTGTTGGTATAATTGGTAAAAAAAATAGTAGCCACGTTGTATATAATAAATACGATAAATATAAGGTAAAATCACAATTATTGTTCTGAACCCAGCTAAAGTAGCTAAAGCACTTGTGTTATGGAATTCAGAAACAACTACGGTACCACAACACCCAGACTCGAAAAAATATAGAAAAGTTTGTGTTCCACATTGACTCCACTGGCTATCGAACCCGGAACTTCAAAGTTGCTGTACCATGAAGCAAGCCACTTATAGACTTTCAAACTATTAACCATATTTTTTCCATATTAAGAGTCATTTTTAAAAACAAACTATAACATTTTTGTTGATACTAGCTGACACGGTAACGCGTTGTTATGGTAACGCGTATACGATAGAAAAAGAGCGGGAAAAAATGCGGACAGACAAACACACAAACAAAAAAATTTGTGTTCTTAGAGTATATATTATAAACTATGTCCAATTCCTCTCATCTCGTTTTCTCTTACCTTTTTAGAAAAGATATTATTCACACTTTTTTTTCTGTAATTTTTCTGTTAACTGTACTGCCACAGATAATATAAAATGTATTCCATACTTTAACCCTTCAAGCGCCGTCGTAAATGCGACGATTACGAATTTGGATGCATACACCCCTACAAACGTTCGACACTGAACGCCTAACTGAATCTTACGTACACCCGTATGGCGCTCGACGCCTGACAGGTGAATCTGTACCTTATGGTTTTAATAGATCCATTTTTACCGGATAAACTGACTGTCTGAATGACTGATTCTGTCATCGTGTGATTACGGCTCCTGTAAAGAAGTCGAAACGTCAGGATTAAATATAAAAATAAATACAAAGAAAAAAACTATTTCAAATCAAGCTTTTATTTAAATTATAATACCTGGTTGCCGAGCAATCTAACGAGCTGAAAGTCAGATGGGATTGTGTAGGTTTTATTGCGGAGTTCCTGTGACCACCTTCAGGCTCCAGCATCAGATTAGCTCCATGTTATATATATTGCATTGTATATAAAACATGCATGCAAAATTTCAGCTCCATCGGAAACCGGGAAGTGGGTCAAATTTAACTTGCAAGATTTACAGACACCGGGACAGGTGAAAGTAAATTATACGCTTGTAATAAATTCGTCATTTATCCCGTAATAGTGCGTTAGGCACGAAAGTGTAACAACTGTAAATGGTTTTTTTATTGACAAAATATAATAATAGCTTTTTAATTAAATAAGTTTATTAATAAATAAATCGACAAAGAAAATGTTGTTTTATTTCATTGATTTTGGAAGGCTTGGGGCCGTATGCTTTGCTTCGCGCTTTTATAAAAGCTACAAAAATATGTGCACAATCTATTTTTTAAATAGGTACCAATAATTACCCGCACTTTCCATGAAAATAATGGTGGTGACTTAATTTGTGTCTGTTTACTTAAAAAATAATTATTGCACTAAACTTAACTTAATTCTTCTCTAGAACCGAAGTACCTTTGTACTCAACTTCAACTAATTATTTAAATTGTGTTATACTAAATAATAATACTAACTTTAACAGAATTTTGTGTAGTGTTTGCACTCATATATAGAATATACTTAAAAATAAATACGCGGTATTATCAAGCATAAATAATCTTAAGCCTATTAAAGATATCCATTCTGTTAAAGTAATATTTTCTTATGTGATTGCCTCTTTCTCTACTAAAAGATCAAGAATTTAGAATAGTCTCATTAATGGAAGTATACATTACTATTTTATTGACTTTGATGTTTCTTAAACTTACAATATACTTATTAAATTAAAATTTAATATATTAAAAAGATTACGCTTCATTGTATAAAAATAAAGATAGCTTGAACATTAACGTTCGGTGAAATAATAAATTTATTATATAAATCTTTTGGCATAGGGTTCAATATTTGATAGTGATCGCCTGAAATCATTTCAAGTGTTAACTTATGTGAAATAGCTCGCATATCGCCCGCTACTCGAATGTTAAAAAGCGCTTCAAGCGCCACCGCGTAATTTTTTCCGTAACTAAAGTGAGCTCTGAAAAAAATCCCGCCGCCAACGGCATCTCTTAGCGGGCGGGGGAATTTTTCGCCGGTCATAACACCCGGCCACGTGCACTTGTTTTGGTTGAGTTTTTTTGCTCAAAAAAGATCGCGTACATAAACCTCACCTCGCCCGACACGTAGGTGCGCCAAGCAAAATGGTCGTCATTTTTTTCTTCTCTTTTCAGCCATCTGTCCGTCCTTTTCGGTCAAAAATGCGATCGTTATTTCTGTTCCGGTGCCGATGTGTGCGTCTAGCGACTGGCGTTGAAAACAAACGTCAAGCGAATGCATTGCAATTTTGTGTTCTGTCTCGTTGGGGTTAAGCGCTGTTTTTCGTGCCGATTAAAATTGTCTTACGCCGTATGGTGGACGGAGAAAAAATAGAAATATAGGAGGCACGGCGTATACGATAAAGAGAGCGGGAGTCGTTAACGATTCTGCGCCGGAAAGTTGCGCAGATTGCGTTTTTGGTGCTTTTTTTGGGGGCATCTCCTCACACCAGCGGGTGTTTTTTATGCCTGTCTTCTTCTCGCACGCAGTCTCGCTCCTTGGCGGGGTGTGAGTGTGTGCGTGGGGGTGTGTCTACGGGTGGTATTGCGTGTGTGTGCTAGGGGGAAAAACCTAGTACTAGATTTTTGCGTGCAAACTTCCTAGATAGGTTGATCCCGGTATACATAGCGAGTATATAATGAGATGTCATCGCTGTGTGCCCGTAAATAGAGCTGTAGAACAAAGGATAGGCACCTATGTTGATGTTGATTAATCATGGTCTTTCATAACGGCGAACCAAACACATTTCTGTTTTCAGCATTTTGCACGCGATAGGTTTTCGGCGCGTGATATTTAAATAATTGCTTCTAAAACCTTATTTGTTCGTGTTTCAACTTGTGAAGCACTCTAGAGTAGTTTCATATTTTATTGGGCCGTTTGATTGTAATGTAGCTATAAAACTCTAAAGTAAAATACTAATGGGAGATACACTGGGTATGAATATAAATCGTTCATTGAGCAAAATTACAATAATATGCCAGGTTTATTGTTAAACTTTATGTTAGTGTTTAATATTAATTCCAATGTCCTAAAACTCATTATCGTTCATTAAAAATGTTATTACTTTTGAAACTGATGAAACTATTTCTCGAAAAAAGGGACTTCATTAAAAGTTATTTCTTTTATTGTACAAATTACTTTTAATAGAAGTACATTTTTATACACATATTTCCCTATAATTTAGTACTATACTAAAGTATAGGGAAATATATGTATAATTGAATTTTTAATAGATGCAGTGTTTTCTATAGTAATTATCCATCTATTATAATGCATTTCAACTAAATTGTGATTTTAATTTTAACAATATGTTCTAAAAGTCGAAATTCTTCGATTGATTTTCAACATTAAGTCCAACATGTAGAGTCTAATATCAATAGTAAAAGTTTGACAATTCACTGTTATCCGTACAAAAACTCCTCCGTTTTTATATTGCCCTGGTACTTTTAGATCATTTTATTTGCTGAAATGTAATTCTTTATTTACATATGAATAGGATGTTCATGTCATGTTAGTTTCATTCCTAGCGCAATGAGGCTTTATAAAGAAATATCAAAAAGGTTAGTCGACATCACAGGAGACCGAAGAGCTGGCAGCTACCTCGGACAAAGAATTAGTTTAGCTATTCAAAGGGGAAAGCTGCCAGTATCTTTGGAACCTTGACTAAAGGGACGACTTTTAGTAATATATTTTAGATATTATATTATATTTTTTAAGGTTTTTAGTTTTTAGGTTTAGACATAGTAGTTTTAACTTAATTATTTCTTTATTATAGTTTTTAATTTATTATTATTGTATATCATAAATTACCTCATATTAGCTGATTAGATTTATAATTCCGTTGTGAAATATGTGTCAGATTCTACTACCTTTACAATATTTTAATCGGGCACGTTTCATTCTTAAACAACAACTTTAAAATGATACATCACTTAGAAATAACGAAAGTTTATTAATATGGTATAATCTGTGCTGATCCACAAATTATTAAAATGTGCTTTTGTTGAACTGTTCTGTAGCTTCATTTTTGGTACTCATAAAAAATCGTGACAAGAATATTTTTTTATTTGGAATGTGTACCTTACAACTACTACTATAAATTGCCATAGAGACTGTAATCGATTAATGCTGAAGTTAAAAACTAAAGGCTGACAATACTCTTAACTGCTCTTGATCTCGCAAATGTTCTTATGTACCACTTCAACAGAAAATATTATAATCTTAACAGAACTGAAGCCTTAGTGCGAGCTTACGCGTCGATTCTCGATACAGTCTGCATAAAATATTACCATGGAATTTTGTATAAGCGCCCCTAGTGGTAACCATCGGTAACTACGAATCTTCATAGAAATCTGTAACGCGCTCGATAACGAATATCGAATGCGTGAACTCGCACTAAGGTCTCTGTTGGAATCATTTGAAACAATAAGCTTAATTGGCTGCGAGCAATTTACATCGCTCGCGGAACTGGTATGTTGGGGTCATACGGATTATGAGTGTACAACGAACTAGAAGACTCAGCATAGACAGCATCCCACTAAAAGGACCTACGATCCGATGAACTTAACTATGTATATAAATATAACCATGGATGGTAGTAGGCCTCCATAAACTGACGCTTCAATACTAGTCCCATTATTGATAACACTACACTCCAAACTTTTTGTACATGTAGCATATGATGGAAATTTATATTAATTTACATTAATGCTCCCTAAGTCAAATCCAAAGATGGTTCCTTTGAGGTTTAACTTAGACCTAAACCAGTTCTAGTTGCTTCACGACTCACGCGATTCCTGTTGGGTAATAATCTGTATCTGGAAAATTCTAGGGTAAGTTGATTTTATCTCACTGAAATACCTTCCCCTAAAAAGAGGCATTTTATTTATAAGTATTTCAATTCATAGGGACTACGCAGCGTATTTGTAGAAACACACATTTTTAATTAAGATTTTAAGAAATTTTAAGTAACAGCACTAACTACAGTTTCAGATAAATTGTAAAATTAAAATAGTTTCAAATAAATGATTTATTTTCATATTATATTGTTAACAATTAATATGAATAGAGATATATTTTATTTAAGTGATAGCATAGGAAGTTCTTATACGTTGTCTTATAAGATATATTTATGACTATAAGTATATATCTGATTATTCGATAATTTATCTATCTTAAGAATTTAGTTTCCAATTTCACATTTTGGTTTTTAATGTTTTTATAATGCAATCTTATCAAAATATGGTAAAATATAAGTAAGTACGAAGATGTTTAACCTAAACATGTCTGACAGAGCTAACGCCATCTAGTTTGAAATCATAAGACTAAAAAACATAACAGCGTAACATTATTTTTATATCTTATGAAATTACACCAAAATAAAAAAAGTTAAAAGTACCTTAAAACCAATTTATTCTAAATATTAAGTGAAACTAATCCTAATGGTGTCGAATTTTCAGTTGTTAAACATTCTAGAAACCGCCATCTAGCGGTGAGTAGCTCACCTTTGGTGGCGTGGATGGTATCCGCGAGTTCCTTTTTAATAGTTTTAAAACAATAATAAGCAATTATTTTGATTAAAGTAGTGCGATAACGTATTCTTATAATCAACAAATAAAATCAACTAGTCCACCACCACTGTACTTCCAGATTTTACTCCCGAACAATCACAATCCTTCCTATGTGTTTTTTGATGTATGATTCAAGTATCTATCATCTTTACTTGTGATGCGCATTACATAACATACTTGCAGGTCTTAAGCTTGTGTTCTTTAAGGCTTGCATTGCATGTAACATACCAAACTAGTAAAAAGATCTATTTGTCAGTATCTAATCATGGATCACACTAAATTTAAAATCTTATCTTTGTATTATAATTCGAATAAACTTTATGATCATTATATAAGTAAATCTATTCAATTTATTTTATTTTAGTTTTGTAAACTGTTTATTATAATTTCATTGGTACACTCCAACGCCATCTAGATGATTAACATAGAACTTTTCCAACACCTCTTAATTGCATTTGCATTAACCTTTTAATAGCATCAATCAATCGGTACATACTTTAATCGTTTAAAGGTTTTCTATTGAAGGTTTAAAACAGTTTTTTTGTCATTTTAGCATTTAACTACTAGATTTTTTATGAAAAAAATATTAAAACAGGTGTCAGGACATTTGAAGCAGTTGAATTATTTATTTTTGAATGAATGTCATTAAATAAATAAAAATACAATAAATCGAAAGCTAATTTGTAGGAGTCTTAGATTAAATAAATTAAGGAAGTGTAATAATTTAGAGTTTTGCTTTATGGAAGGAAAAATATTTAATTCAATTATTTTTTCAATTCAATTATTGCTTTAATTTTATATACATTAAACCAATCGGAATTCTTATATAAAAGCTTGGTTTTATCCCTATTACATTGTTTCCAGAATCGAGCAATAGCTTTACATAAATTATTAACAATTTTCTCTAAATAATGATAACAATGTTCTCAGCATCGTTCAGAGTAGTCAACAAACTTTGTAGGACTTGACGACACTTTTCCGAGTCATTATCGGTATTGACAGTTAGCCATATTTCAAGAATATGCATTCTTGAAAACGAGCATATATATAAATTACCTAAAACAAAAAAAAACGGTTAAAATTCAGTCACAAAACCTACACAAAGCACTAAGACTAAATAAACTAATTTCGTAGCAAATGCTACGAGATAATCTGGCAACCGTAGCACCCTTGTCATCGCCAAAAGGGCAGATAAGGGCAGCCAAGTTTTAATTTTCCTAAGATAAGAAAGTCTAAAGATTATGGTGCAATATACCTCCATAGTCGGAGCGAGTGGGAACATATTTAAAAGTTTATTCAAACTTTGAATATTAAAATATAATACTCCAAGAAACGTCGCCTCGTAGCAATGACATACTAAAGAAAATATATACTAAGATACAATTAAAATAAAAATATTAATTATTACATACCCTGTTCTTGGATATCCATTTCAGAAAAAACACACACAGCACTCACAGGTCCCGCAATGACAACAAATGACGTCACGCTTTATAATGACTCACTGATAACAGTATTTACGATTGGCGATGCGCTCTCTTTGAATGCACAATAGATAATGAAGGCGCACTCTAATTACTGACCTATTTATAGTTTCAGAAGGTACCGCAACTATCCAATGTAACGACAAGGAATAAAATGTAAAACTAGAAAGCAGGTTTTTAAGATTTATGACCTATGGATGTCCCACAGTGCAACGGTGCGACGGGCAAGATCGGTACCGTAACACCAAACAGTCGTCAATAAAATAAATATAAGTAAGTGAGCATTAAGAAATACATTTTTTTTTAAATTACCAGATTCATACTGAAACGAGTCATATCAATACAGTCTTGGTAACTTATAATACAAGGTTACTATAACAAATTGAGTTCAGCTTACTTAGTCATAATAATTAACAGTCGATATGAAAGGCAGTATTACTAGGTCACCACACCATATCGTCACCAAAAGGTAAGTAATTTTTATTCTGCTTGTCAATACACTTAATAAGGTAGATATATATACATTTGATTTATATTTTTGTTTGTTTCGGAAAAAAATACGATTAGCCCAATCATTGCGTTAATGTGTTAGTTACGTAAAGAAATAAAAACCCTCTGAATTATCTAGAAATGGTCGTCGTTCCGCGTCTGGCAACACTAAGTCAAACATCAAAATAATTGTGCTCCGTATTTGTTAAATATTTAAATTAATTTCCTATAGCCCACTTACCAATATTAAGCTTTTAATAGGTGTACATATGAGTGATTAATTATAGGTAATTAATGGTTATGATTGGTTGTGACTTTAAACGAAATAAGTGTCGATACCGCTAACCTCAAAACAGCTGATTTGTCAAAGTAAGTATTGACTGACTGTTTCTCTTGAATATTATTATTATATCTCGTATATAAGCGGATATTCAATGAAGATATAATCGGTTTCTACATTGATATAATCATTATAATATCATATTGTGATTAACCGGTAACTTTAGAAATACCTACCTTCCAGTTTCTAGTTGACAAATAGTTCCTTCGGTAATAAATTTTGTTGTAATTTACAATCTTAAAATGATGACTCGAAGGGCCTTGTCACGCCAAGAGGAGTCTAAACTTCAACTTATGAGGCCTGGGAGGAGTCGCAGGATGCCTATGGTGTTTTTTGTGACTTATCAAAGGCTTTTGACTGTGTCCAACATCAGACGTTAATCAGGAAATTACACTATTACGGTATCCGTGGTACCGCTTTGGATTTTCTCACTTCTTACCTAAGTGACAGGATTCAAAAGGTGGTCATCAATGGAGAGCAGTCGCCTGGATCATTTGTAACAATGGAGGTGCCGCAGGGCTCAATATTGGGTCCATTTCTATTTCTGGTATATATTAATGACCTCCCTCACCTTGTAAGACGCGACCATGAGATAGTCTTGTTTGCAGATGACACGTCTTTAATATTTAAAGTTAAACGTGGACAAATTAATATTGACGAAGTAAACATTGCACTCTCCAAGGTCGTTCACTGGTTTGGCGCCAATAATTTGTTGTTAAATGAAAATAAAACAAAATGCATTAGATTCACTATGCCAAATGTTCAATTAGCCAAAGTCAAAGTCAGGGTTAGGGATGAGGAAATAGAGCTGGCCAATCAAACTGTATTTCTGGGTATAACTTTAGATTCTAAGTTACAATGGGGTCCTCATATTGAATGCCTATCGAGCAGACTCAGTTCTGCAGCATACGCCGTAAAAATGATTCGTCAGTTAACAGACGTAAAAACTGCGCGCTTAGTCTATTTTAGCTACTTCCACAGTATTATGTCGTACGGGATACTACTGTGGGGAAATGCCGCCGATATTGGCTGCATTTTTGTGCTGCAGAAGAGGGCTGTTCGGGCGATCTATAGGATGGGCTCCCGAGAGTCTTTAAGAGAAAAAATTAAAGAAATTGGTATTATGACTGTACATTCACAATATATTTATGAAAACCTACTGTATGCGCAAAAGTGTAAAGATATTAAATTCAGAAAAAATAGTGACTATCATAATTACAATTTAAGAAATAAAGACAAGCTAGCAATGCCCAGGTATAGGCTCCATAAAATAAGCAACTCCTTTGCAGGTCACTGTATACGAATGTACAACACGCTGCCATGTAACATGCATGACTTGTCAATGAATAAATTTAAATTTTTAATTAAAACTCAGTTATGCAAAAAGGCTTATTATAGTGTTAAAGATTTTTTGAATGATAAGGCAGCGTGGACCTAAAAGAAATGAATTGCTCGTTCTCTGAATCGTTTTGTAATATACACAATTTGTAAGACATTTGGCGATTTTATAAGAGTTTCGGCACATGAGTTTCTTGCCCGATTCTTCTCATGTTAGCCCCTACGTTCCGAATCGGGTCGCTCGTGGCGATTACATGCGCGGCATCAACTCCGCGGATGTACTTGCCGCTAGCGCACGGGCTATCTTTATTATAAAAGAATATTATCTTGATTCTGTAAAATTGACGATTTTAAGTGCCCGCAAGGGCCTATGAAATAAAGTTATTTTGATTTTGATTTTGATTTTAATAAGAGTAGGTATATAGATAGTAAGGGAATGTATAATTTTATTAAAATTTATAGAAGAAAACCAAATTTTATTAAATTACTTGTATTTTTTTTTTGCAAACGAGAACAAAGCTACCTGAAAATGTGGAAAGAATTATTGTAGATCAAATTGATATTTTTTCAGAAATAGAAAGAAAGAAATCAGAAATAGAAAAAAATATTTTTCTACATAGACCCGGCAGGGCATCGAACCCTAGGACCTCGGAAGTGCATTACCATGAATACCGGTGTGCAAACCACTTAACATTGCTGGATAGGTTATGTTAGATTTTTTTTCGATACCAGCCATTAAGCTATATAATAATTCGTAATGATTAATATGCATTTTAAAATTATGTTTTTTATATTTATGCAACCCAATATGGAACTATTTTTTTTCCGAAACTACAATTCTCATGTTTTGTTTCGACATAACCAATCGTTTTCTATTACGAGAAACAGACGTAAAAATATTCTTCTGAGGCAGTTGAATTATTTAGTTTCGAATGAATGTCATTAAAGAAATAAAAATGCAATAAATCCAAAGCTAATTTGTTGGAGTCTTAGAATTAATAAATTAAGGAAGTGTAATAATTAAGTTTTGATGCTTTATGGATGGAAAAATATTGAATTCAATTATTATTTTTTTCCTAAACTTCAATTTTCATGATTTCTTTTCGACATAACCAATCATTTTCTGTTATGAGAAACAGGCATTAAAATATTTGTCTATACCTAATACTTTACAAATATGTTTTAATTTAAATTAAGGCGAATAAGAAAGGATACAAAGGAGAATCATAAAATAGGTTAATATACTGTAATATTTTTAATTTCCATATATCAAAAAAGATATCATCTAAGACAACGATTGGACTTCACTCTCAAACGACAGCTTCTCCCTAAAAACCCTGGGAGGGTTGTACTAGATTATTATTACTACATTTGATAAACATTCATATTTATTTTGTTAATTAAACTGGTAATAATTAAGTTGGTAAAATATAAAGATACTAAATTCGTGTCTATTTGGGCTCAAATAATCATAGCTTACCAAAAATTTAACAAAATATGTTATCAGCGACGACAGAAACTTTTTTTACCGTTGTTTATAAATAAATTAAGAATAAGTTTGTAATACAGAACTTTAATTGTGTGAGAGCGTGGAACAGCCTATATATTTTCTTTCTTCCATTAATAAATAAATTATAATATTTGTATTAAGATAACCTTTAGACTAATATTTAGTACTCTATAGTGCTCCCTCTGATGTTTTCAGTCAAAATCCACTATTTTAATTATATATTTCAATGTTTGATTTGAGATTTTGACATTGAATAGATCGATTTCTTAAGAACAAAAAATCAAATAATGAGTTAATAATTCATACTTACGATATTGTATTCAAATCAAAGTTAAACCGTTTAAGTATTTTGGTAATAATTATAAGGTAACTAGAATTCCATCAAACCACTTCAAACAAAGACACTATAGAAAGTCCCCTTCCCAGGTTAAAACGGTTCCATGGGTCAGAACACCACCCGTATCTCAAGAAATTATTGCTTGGATAAAATAATCTTACCTTAGGTGTCAGTACGCAATATTGTACTGAACTATTCGAAGTGCTGTTGACCAAAAGTTCGTTTTGCCGAATATGGCAATTTTGTTTTTCAATATTTCTGATTGATTTAGCTTAAAATAAAAACGGACTAGGTCTATATTCAATGTATATTTTCATCTTTTATAACAAGAAATAAAGAATCCTATTTCATCGAAAATATATTTATTTATTTTTATTTTTTTATATATTTTGAAGGAAAAACATTATTATTAGCTGTTCAATAATATTTCATACATTCATACCAATAACCTAATCTCAAAGTAAAGACTGTAAGGCTTGTGATAAATACTAGAGTAAACATACAAATAAAAAAACTTTAATATAGATTTATAGAACAATATTGAAATACCCATGGCTCAGGTATTGTCCCCGGCAAATAAGTTGAACATGATTTTGAAATCACGTGACATGCGCAGTAGTGAATTATTTACCTAAACTTGCTACTGCGCATGTCACGTGATTTCAAAATCATGTTCAACTTATTTGCCGGAGACTATTCAAATGCTTGGGATCATCACACAAACATCCTTTTCCTTCCGGAACTCGTAGTTGCATCTGCTGTTGCATCAAGGAGCCGTCAATTAAATCTATTAGGTATCTATTAATATAAATAAATAAATAAATAATAATATTTCTTGCTTTCACACCAACTAGACTAGCCCAATTTAAAATAATAATGGATAAATTCTGGACAACTGACAATAATTATTTAATCCTAAATTAAGCTGAGCTTGTACTATGGGTACCAAATAATGTATAGAATACATATATAAGTATATAAACGAACATGACTCGGTTATATATACTTATGTTCACACAAACATATGCCCAAATCCGAAACTTTTGGTGCAGACGCTAGGATCGCTACCGTTGCACCAAGAAGCCGTCAACATCAAAATACAGAATGAATCATCATCATCATCATCATATCAGCCGTACGACGCCCACTGCTGGACATAGGCCTCCCCCAAGGATCTCCACAACGATCGGTCCTGTGCTGCCCGCATCCAGCGTTTTCCCGCGACCTTAACCAGATCGTCGGTCCACCTCGTAGCGGGCCTACCCACTGAGCGTCGTCCGGCACGCCGTCGCCATTCGAGAACCTTTCCGCCCCAACGGCCATCGGTTCTCCTTGCTATGTGTCCTGCCTATTGCCATTTCAGCTTCGCAATTCTTTGAGCTATGTCGGCGATTTTTGTTCTCCTACGGATCTCCTCATATCAGATTCGATCGCGTAAGGAAACACCAAGCATAGCTCTCTCCATTGCCTAATGGGCGACCTTGAGCCTTCTTACAAGACCCATAGTGAACGACCACGTTTCACTGCCATAAGTCATCACTGGCAACACACACTGGTTAAAGACTTTCGTCTTAAGGCACTGAGGTATTTTGGACGCGAAAATGTATCGCAGCTTCTCGAACGCTGCCCATCCGAGTTGGATTCGACGAGAGATCTCTTTCTCGAAGTTGGATTTACCTAACTGTATTGTATGTCCTAGGTAAACATAGTGGTCAACAACTTCGAGTGTAACGTTCCCAGCATTTACTGGAGCCGGTGTAACATGGGTGTTGGACATAATTTTCGTCTTGTCCATGTTCATCTTAAGACCCACTCGTTGGGATGCGTTACTGAGATCTTCGAGCATGGTGCTCAAGTTTTCCAAGGTCTCAGCACAGAATGAATATATAACGTAAAATAAACTTTATTGCTATACACCTAAAATGAATTATTTTTTGGTGGTCAAACATTTTAAATACCTGTTTTTTTTATTTACAATATTATGTATCGTTAAGGTATTGTATGGTACACATAAGCAGCACAAATCTTTATTAGCGGTATTGAAAATTTCTACCGTGTTTTTTGAGGCTCCGATAACATTAATTCATAAAAAAAACTCCTGTTTTTCCGTGATATCGTCACGCGTGATATCGCGTATGCGCTCAAAAATCCAAACCACAAAAAAAACATGAAAATGAAAATAACTTTATTCAAATGCCCTTGAAACAAGTTGTATTGTATCGCCCAACATTTTACCTACAACCCATTCAGGACATCTTTTATCTGACAAGAAGAAAACGTCAGCTTTAACAGAAGTAACGACATTGACAATATTATACGTCGACACCATACATAATCCACATATAACATTTTCTTTCTGTTTCATCTTGTATCATACTAAAAAACTTGTTTTAAATAAAATTTTATTGCAACTAAATTAACAAACATCTTTTAAAAATACACCCAAAAGAGTCTTATATATATAAGAATTTCGTGTTTGTTTAGAATAGATCATTTTGTACTCCTAGGAATTCTAAAATAAAATGTATTTTAAAAGACCACCTAATTATATAAAAATAAAAAAAATACCACTAACAAACAAACTTGGTTTTGTCTGCCTAAAATTAGCATGCCTAAAATTAAACCTATTAAATTATTACGAACTACCTATATATCATTGGGTGTAACGGTAGCAATCCTGCCTTTCGCTGATGGTCCTGGGTTCGAATTCTGGAAGGGACAGATGTTTATGTAATAAATAAGAGTATTTGTACCTGAGTCTTGGGCATTAATATTACTCTATGTATTACATATCTATATATCATATATGTATATCTGTTCCCTAGTATCCATAACCCAAGTCTTATAGTGCTTACTTTGAGTTAGGCTAATTGGTGTGAATGTACGAAATATTAATTTAACAAAAATATAATAATTACATAGCTGTATCTTCTTTACCAACTAGCTGACCCGGTAACGCGTTGCTATGGTAACGTTAAAAGAGCGGGAAATAGAGTGGACAGACAAATACACAAACAACAAATTTGTGTTCTTAGAGTATATACTAGCGGCCCGTCCCGGATTCGCACGGTTGGACAAAATTCTTTATATTTTTCTATTATTAAATTATTTTCCGTTAGCGCCATCTAACGTCCGGTAGACGAACTACTTGCAGTTAACGCGTTGCTATGGTAACGTTATTTATACAATGGAAAGAGAGCGGACAGACAAACACACAAACCACTGTGATTTTAGATTATAGATTATTCGATTCTTGTAAAAGTATGACATTTAATGTTGTAGTACATAAAAGATGGCGCTGGCGTCAGCTTAAGAAATACTAGGAATAATTCGACGGGTTTGGCATTGTCTCGGTAGCTCCATCGGAAGAGTATCCACCCGGATAGAGAGGTTATGTGGTTTGGATTCCCACTTTACACCTAAAACAAGTCGAATTTTTGGAACGAAGTTCCTTATGGGGCGTTGCGGAGGGGTACCCCAGCCGGGAGAAAACGTCCGTAGCATTAAAAAAAGCGTAAGATTTTTATGTATAATCTATGTGGGATGGCTATACAGTGTCTAATGTATAGTCTACGTGATGACTGTTATTATTTATTTTTATAAATCATTGTAAATAAAATAAACATGTTAAGATAATTTTGTAAAGTAGTTTCTATGCTTTTTCTCGATAAAAAAATCACAATGAAAAATGTATACCCGAATAGTTATTTTCTTTATATCTCGAATAGAACTTAAAATAAATATTTTTATAACAAGGAACTTCGTTTCTATTTTATTTATCGAAAAAAACAATTAATTTACATTGGGTTCGCTCTTGATTTCAATCAAACCCGGGGGCCAAGACAGGATCCGCAATGGAACGAACTAACCCAGAAAGTGCCTATTCATCCTGGCTTTGAAAATGTACGGGTTATACGTTCTCAGAAATACAGACATAGTAGTTCTAATAATATTTTTCTTGGGTATAAAAACGTAGCAGTAAACTGTTTAAATAACATACATATTATAGGGTGCATAGGCAAGTCGGTAACGGCAGAACAAGGCGAACTTTCATGGACCAAATAGACGATGTCCTGAAAAAAAGCCAGGACAAAAGTACCCTTAACCGACAAGCTTGTATGAAAAGGCTAATGAGAGCTAAAGAAGCGACAGACGTATGTCAGGATTGTGATAAGTGGAAATCTGTGATCTCTGCCCACCCCTGCGGGAAAAATGCATGTTTTTATGTATGTATATATGTACATATTATAGTTGACTAGCTGACCCGGTAACGCGTTGCTATGGTAACGTTATTGATACAATGGAAAAAGAGCGGGAAAAAGAGCGGACAGACAAACACACAAACAACAAAGGACCCATTTTTGCAAACAAGAACCAACCCAGAGTTTGAGAACTATACAACATGGTACGTAAACACTTATTATTTATAACATTTATAAATCTGATATTCCTAGATAGGCTACAGTGGTTACATGAGGTTAACAAGTAGGTATTCATTCATTAATATACTATGTATGCATTTTGCACATTCTGTTTACAAAAGTCTCGTTTTCTCGAAACCAACCTGCTGTGGGTTGGTTCTTGTTTGCAAAAATGGGTCCAATTTGTGTTCTTAGATTATGGACTAGCTGACCCAGTAACGCGTTGCTATGGTAACGTTAATTGATACAATGGAAAAAGAGCGGGAAAAGGAGCAGACAGACAAACACACAAACAACAAATTTGTGTTCTTAGATTATATATTACAATGTGTTCTTCAATTTACGCATATCACAAGTAAAAATCAAAATTAGTAATATTAATGAATGTACTAATTAACAGTTAAAATAGATCAATAAGTATATTAACATATGCCTCAAACAGGATTCGAATCCAGAGTGGTTAATATATTAAATAAATATCTAATCAAAAATTTAAGAATGCGAACGAAATCAATTTAACAAAGAATAAATTAATAATTAATTTCACTTTACGTGTATATAATTGTTATATAGAATATTATAATTAAATTCACCCCCAAACGTATTACCAACCTATCACGAAGTATTACGAATAAATAGAAAGAACATATTTTTCTATTCGCCACAATACAATAGGAAACAACCCTATTTATTTGCATAGAAGGGTTATAGATCTCGTCTAGGAGCTTCGATTTACTAATATGAACTTTAAAGGAAAGACAATAAAGTCGAAAACAAAGTATAAATAAGTATCAAAGTAAGTTTTAGTAAATAGTAGGTATATGTTTATTTATAAGAATTAAAAAAACCATTACCAATAGTAATGAAATACTTTTTATTAAATTATAAGAAAACATCATTAAATCTTAATAATTTTAATAACCCAGACCAAAGAAAGCACTATAAGGCTTGTGTTACGGAGACAAGGGTAACGGATAGACATACATATATGATACATAGAAATGTTATATTCATAGAAAAAATATAATTGCCCATGTAGGTAAGTACAATGGTAGCGATCCTACCTAACGACGTGCTGAGTTAGAGTCTCGGAAGGGGCAGATATTTGTGTGATGAATACGAGCATTTGAGTTATGGATATTAATATATATTTCTTGAAATATTACATATCTATGTATCATATATGTATGTCTATCCATTAACCTAATATCTATAACACAAGCCTTACTGTGCTTACTTTGGGCTAGGCTCAGTGGTGTGAATGTAAGAATTATTAATGATATATTATCATGACTTAGGTAAGAATGTTCATGTATCCGGTACTCGAACCCAAAACTGTTTATACAAAAGTCAGGATCTCTACCGTTGCACTAAAAAGTCATCGATTAATTTAATAATAATATTGTTCAAAGAATGATTGCCTCATTAAAAGGATTCCCAACGCCTGGAGTGAAAAAAAGTTTTAAAAGAAGTAATGAATGTTTATCATTAAACCATCATTAAAATAAACTAAAATTATCATTTAAGTTAAAATTATACAATTGGCTTTCTAACTTTTCACATCTAATTTATGGAAGTTTAATATCAATTTGATAAAAAAATGTAAATAATGAAATATGCAATTAGCTAAAAGAATTAGTAGTAAAAATTATAGAGAAATGGACATTGAAATATATGCATGCCTTAATCATAATGGCGGAACATGTTGTACCTTAAATTATTGTTAACTTTAATACCATGTTTGACGCAAATAAGTAAATTTAAAAAGTATTTTTACACAAAAAGTGCTTCTATCAAATAAGAATGTCTAACATTTTCAATTGAAAGTTATCAAATTTGCGAAATTTCAGGGCGAAAGCGTTTAACACTCATTCTTAAGTTCGAATGTTTGACTTTCGTTAAATGTTCATCAAAATGTTAGTGACTTTTATAGTAGACAGTAATTAATATTTAATTATTGTTTGACCTACGAACTATTAGTAAATGCCGCTTGGTGCAACAGTAGTAATCCTGCCTTCTGTGCTAAAGACCCGGATTTGAATTACGGGAACATGTGCTTTTATAAAAAAACTCAAATAGTTCCCGAGTGTTGGTCATCTATAAACTATTTTGAATTTTCGATATGTTCTTTTAGTACCTATGGTATAAGCTCAGTCTAGTTTGAGACTAAATAATATAATTATTGTGGTTGTCCGGAATTGATTCTGTATACAGCTTAATTATATGTTACAGAATCAACGCCACACGGGATTCTAGAACTGAGTTGGTTCCAATCATTGTTTATGGTGCTACATTCATAATATTATATTATGAATGTAGATAGTAATAAACTATTTTTTGATTTTTAGAATCGACACTTTGGTTTATAAATGTGAATGTAGGCATGTTCGTGATTTTTTAAATTCCGAAATAAAAAGCTTAAAAAAAGAATAACTTTATTGTGTGTATTCCTTTTTCAAACTTGACGTTTAAGTACGTTAAATATGGGACAAAATTTGTTAATACCTTCATTTGAATATTTTGACGTATAAATATATGAAAAGGTAATTCTAAATACCAGGAGTCAAGCAAAGTCACCTAGATAAAATAATGTCTATAAAATTATGTTATTTTCTTGAAATCCTCATGAAGATATATATTTATACTAAGAAAGAGGGTCATTTTTTATTTAAAAATATAAAATTACAAATTCATATTATACTCATATGCCTTACACTTTGTGTATTAAAAATAAAAACATATTTGATACGGATTTATTCGGTCACGTTTACATTAAATTATGGTATAAATAAATAAAAAAGACTATTCTTATAAACGCCAAATAACCAGTAAAAAGTGTTTACCGTTTCGATAATAAGATACAACGTGAAAATCAATTCGCTTATTGTATTTTTACTAACATAAAGAATGTTCTTCGAAAGCTCGCTCACACAAGTCCGCGTTTATCCGAGTCAGTTTATATGCTAATATTAAATAATGGCGCTTTGTTTTATAATCTACGCCATTTGGCACACCGGAGCTGGCAATAAAACTCCCTTACCAACGCCATTTTTCTCCTCTCGGCCCCACATATATTAATAATATAGCACCATGTAAGAAATCTCCCGCGCGAGGGTGGGTTGGCTAAATGCGACGCGATCCCTACGCGTAAAAACAAAAAAAAGTAAACGTCAAGCGATAACAGCTCTACTCTCATTAAAAATACGGTGCCTTTTCTTTTAAACGTGAGCGAATACTTAATCACCAGTGTCTCGCACCATAATACCTACGTATAATATCCCTGTACTTAGGCCTTTTTTGTGAAAAAAGGTCGTTTGTGACGCCTCGCGAATCAAGATGGCGGGCGGCGCTTTCGTTCGCGCGCTTTTTTTGTGTAATTAGTAGGTTTTCAGCGTTTTTTTCTCGAATAATGTTGAATGCTTGTAGGACAATTATTAGGTTTTATACTCTTTTTAGTGAATGAAAAAAAAAGAAAATTTATAAAAGGAGAATACGGATATCACTTTTTGTTGTCAGCATGTTCTTTTTTCTTTTTAAAATATTTGCTTCGATCATTGAAAATTCGAAAATCGAAAAAGAAATTGAGCTTCCAAACTGCTTGAGAGCCGACATCTTTATCAAAAGTAACTGCACATTTTATAAGACAAACAGTTTGATAAATTCACTCAAATCGTGAATCGGTGCTGTTAGGTGCCTCGGTAGACTGGTGAATAGGTTATTAAATCAATATAGAATTTAACTTATCAAACACTAGGTAAAATACAAACATACTTATCCCTTACATCAAACAGTTCTAAAAAAATAAAAAAACTTGAAAACAATAGATTGAATTTCGTTATATAAACAATTATGAACATAAAAAAGCAGCTGACTAAGGTATCGATTTCTTTAAACTTAAACACTTTATACAGCTGGTAAAAATCTATTGAACAGTATCGATTCTGTTTACACATTTTTGGGTCACCATTCGATTTGGAAATCGATGGGTTACAAATACAGATGGAGTGAATGTCTGGTTTAAATATCCTCTTTGGAACGTCCTCATGTTCGACACATTTTACTAGTGGCGCGAGTTTATTCTTTTTCATTATTATAATTGCTTTTTCTTCTCTTGTTAAGGAACAAAAACTTTGAAATTTAGTAACAAAAAACATATCTTGAACCTATATAGTTTCCTAGATTAAGAATACGTACACCTAACGATCGTTTGGTGCAACGGTAGCGACCCTGCCTTTCGCACCGACGGTCCCGGGTTCTGAGTCAGGGGTGTTTATTTCTATAAATATACCATATCTCTGTATCAATATGTATATCTATTCGTTACCCTAGTTTCCATAACACAAGCCTTATAATGCTTACTTTGGGCTAGGCTAAATGATGTGAATGTGAGAAATATTTATTTATTTATTATTATATCAATAATAATAATATTCATTACTTGGTTTAGACCCGTAGTAACTATCAATGCAAGCATTAAAAGCTGAGTTAAAAATCCCATTATAATAAAAACAATTATGAGGAGCACATAGCAAAAAGCTTTATTTTAAAACTTAAAGTTTCACGTGGTCTCTTTATACTTTGTTTTAAAATAAAAACAAAGTATAAAAAATAAAAGACAAAAGAAATAAGCAGTTTTCACAGGTCAAAGAAGGCAAAAAGTGTCAGTTAAATTCATCGCAGTTTGGTAACATATCGATTTTAACGCGACTTTTGCACCGACTCAAAAGTTATTAAGATTTATGTAACTGAAACATGACATTAGAATGATGAAATAGTCTTTGTCAGTACGTTTTTGTAACGCAAAAATACTAAGTACTTCAAAACTTACTTGTTATTCTCTTTTTAAAAATAACTCCACTTATAACGCAATACGCTTGCATTCTTTTCTCATTTTTCACATCACATCGTAAAATCGATACTACGTCGTTGACGCGTCAATCGAATAGTCTGCATCGATGGAACAGTATCGGACGCAGTAAATATCGTGTTGTCTTTTTGGCGAACCGCGTCCCTGGCCGAGTTAGAGGTTATTGTTCCATTTTTGAAATGCGAACAGTTTCTTCTTTTTAATTTGTTTCGCGGCCTTGGAGTATTTTGGCCGATGGATGAATGAATGAAGGTTTTAAACCGTTTAGCGTGATTTGTTAGCTTGAAATACACGATCGCAGAGAAAGGGAAAAATCCATTTGACTTACTTTTAAAGATATAACAAAAGATATTATTAACGTTTTGTTAACATATATTCCAACTTTAAATAATGATATATCAAACATGAATTGATAAAAAGAAGAAAATTTTGTTTTTTCTTATAAGATTTATACTAGTTTTTGATAACTTATCTGGCCCTTTATATGTAAATAATTAATATGCAACTACGTGAAGTAGAACTTACTATTTAAGTGAGTTATGTCAAAAAAACTTTCTTTGGATTTTAGTTCCAAATTATAAATTTAAATAAAACACAAATGAATAGATATAATCTATACATATAAATAAAATTGGAGTGTCTGCTTGTAATATAAAATAACCATTTTTTACTACATGCATATGAATATATATACGGTACATACACCAAAATAACATTTTTTACAATTTTTGTCTGTCTGTCTGTCTGTTTGTTCCGCCTATTTTCTCTGAAATGGCTGGATCGATTTTGACGGGACTTTTATTGGCAGGTAGCTGTTGTAATAAAGAGTAACTGAGGCTACTTTTATTTTAGAAAAAATCTTCAGTTTCAAAAAAATAAAGTAATGTTGCAATGTTCCACGCGGACGAAGTCGCGAGCGGCCGCTAGTTCAATATATAAAAATAAAGCTTATCTGTCTTTAGAATGAATAATAAATCGAAGCCAAAATACTTCAGTTTTATTATCATATTTACTATACGGACAACATCGAATACAATAAGTTTTTAAGTAGGTATCCAACAATAGATATCTAAAATTATACCTAGAATTTTTTTTGTTTGAAACCTGAGACAGGATGAATTACAAAAAAGCCTTTGTTTTTCTATTACATACCATATTTTTTTGTAATGTTCGTCCACTGTTTGTCTGTAGTGATTAATTAAACATCGCAGTCGCAGGCTGCCAGAGACAAAGCCGTATTTAAAAAAAAACTCGGAAAGTACAAAAAATAATTCGATGTGAGCTTGAGTACACAACAACAATTGTCTATGGCCGATTGTTGTCATTTTGCGTAGGATTTGCGCGTCAGCCATATGCCCTACGTCTGCCTCCGGGGATGAAAAAACAATTTTTTGCTTTGTGGTCAGCTTCCTGTTAGGGCATAGACGTTATTGTTTATGGTGCGTCCTTTCATATTGCCTCCGGCTTTATATCCTTTCATTGTTTAGTGCAATCTTGGCCGCAAACAACAATGTTTTTAAATTGCGAAAAATGAGCGAAATTTAAAATCATTTCATCTTCATAATGATGAAATTATTTTAAAATGATGAAAAGATGACCGGGTTTGCTGCGTGTGAGTGAGCATTCTTTTATTTTAAACTAGCTGACCTGGCCACGCGTAACTGTGGTTCAGTTATTATAATTTTCACGGAACAAAATATTTAGGTTATGAATTAAAATTAATAAATTTTTCTAAAATAAAAGTAGCCTAAGTTACTCCTTATAACATCACCTAACTGCCCATAAAAGTCCCATCAAAATCGGTCCAGCCATTTCAGAGATTAGCCGGAACAAACAGACATACAGACAAAAATTATAACAAATATTATTTTGGTGTATGTATGTACCGTATATATATATTCATATACATGTAGTAAAAAACGGTTATTTCAATATTACTAACAGACACTTCAATTTTATTTATATGTATAGATATGAGATAGCATCGCCTACATTGTTCTGGACCCAAGTTAAGTAGCTAAAACACTTGTGTTATTGAATTCAGAAACAATACGAAGGCACCACAACACCCAGACCTCTCACCTCGAGAGACACGAGAAAATTTCGTTTTTTACGTGACCCAACCTGGGATCGAACTACGGAGTGATGTTACCATGGATATACTGGTCTGGTCCGCTCTGGTATACCGCTACTCGACCACGAAAGTCGTCAAATTATGTTATTTATACTTTATCCAATGTAGGATGATACTTTTGACAGGTGTCACTTCCTTACTGCTACGTACTACGGTTGCGTTTGTTTCCTTATGTTTGGCTTGACATTGCAAACTTTATACCCTCTATATAGGTGTCAACTGTCAAAAGTATCATCCTACATTGGACAAAGTATAAGCATTAATTATTACAAGAAAAATAGTCAGGTGTCGGTCAGGACACGAACCTACATCCCCTCGCTATCCGGGCGAGTACTATTTCAATCCTGCCTACCTAATACACCTAATAATTTATTGAGACAATGTTTTCAAAATTTACTTTTGTTTAATCCCTATCCGCGCCAGGTACCTATCCTTTAATTATCAACTTAACTCAGACCTAATTTTTTTCACACTCAAACAATCTTACCAAACTTTTCTCACATACACATATACACAAACTTACACACACTCACATAGAATTATTTATAAATACACACTCGAGCTTATACTTATGCTTAAACTGTAATATAAAGTAAATTGTATATTGTATTCACCTTTAAGTAGTTGTGTATTAAGTTCAAAATATGTTTCGATATTATAAGTGTCGTAATATAACAACTATTGGGAACCTACAAAAAAAATCCTATTACGTTCATAGAGAGTAGTCTTTATTTATATATTTTCTTCTTTATTAACTTTCATCTTATTTTGACTGTGTTAAATTACCTAGCCTACGTTTGAAATTGCAAATTTTTCTAACTCACCTCACGACTTTTTGGCGAGATAGGAATGTGTCACTTTAGTGATTTCCTTTTCTTAAAAAAAATATTGTGGCAGATATTAGTGTGTAATAATGTTGAATTATTAATCACTAAATATTAATGAACATGTACGAGTGAAACAAAGCAGCGGAAGTTGTCTTTTTACGCTCGCTCAAGAAGTTCACGGGGACGTTTTATTAGAACCCCAGATCTTAATTAAAACTTAGGGAAAATCATTATTCATTCATTGATCATCTATGATTCCTAACTCATCTCTCATAATCATTAATCATCTAATTAAGAATATAAATAACTGAATACTAGGTCTGCAATACATGCTGCTGTTTGCAAATACTGAGCGAAGCAATTAGATTTTTAAATGGTGATTATTCCTCGATGGTATGTCAGATTTCAAAACTTTTTTTTGCACAATAGTCACGACCACGATGTGAGTTTTGGCGCCAAATTTCATCAATGTAGTCTCAGCGGTTTGGCTGTGATCAGCTTTTGAATTTTTCTTTCGGTGATTATTCCTCCATGGTAAAGTCTATATTTTTTTTTACATAGCCTATGTCCGTCAGGTTATGATCATGTATGTTCATGCTAAAATTCGTTCAAATCGGTTGAACCATTAAGTAGCAGGAGGGAGACAAGCGAAATTTGTGAGTTGCCTAAAAGAGAGCTTCGCTCAATAAAGACATGGCTTAAACGACACGCACCCAAGACATAAAACGTTATTAAAAAAAAATACCTCAGCAATAGTTACTTTAGGAACTTTTGATGGGAGCGGAAAACGTCATTTTGGTGGTTGTCTTTTTCTTGTCAAAATTTGTATTATGGTGGCTATTAGTGCGTAATAATGGAGGATTATTAACCATTAATTGTTTGCACGAAACACATGCAAGAGTGTTGGCAGGTGAAACAAAGCAGTGGAAATTATCTTTTCCTGCTCTCTCAAGAAGTCCACGGGAAGGTTTCAATAAAACTACTGAGACCTAAAAAAGGTATATTTCGCTGGTCATTCATCATTCATTGATCATCCATTCATGGATCGGTTCTCATCATCATCTAGTGACGAAAATAAATTCATCAAGAACTGGCAGTATGGCTTAGACCTTTGCCTGTCCCGAAAGGACGAATATAAACATCAAACTAGTAACTTTAATTCGTACTTGGAATCCGGACCATGATAAATATATAATTTTAAGGTATTTCTACAAACAAAATCCTAATTTGAAGTATAATTCTCCCTTACTAAATCCTTAACTTCAATACATTTCGCTCTTATTACCAACCTCAGAAATAAAAAAATAAAAAAATGCATATGTTAATACATTCGCAAAGTTTACTTTGTTAGCTTTTCTTTGTGTTGACCAAAGAGAACGTGTTTTCAAATGCTGCAGTGGGTTTATGTAACAGTTTAGGGGGTAAATAAGTACCTACGTTGCAGCGGCTTGGCTGCAGAACCGAGCTCGCTGCGAAGGGTTACAACCCTTTCTCGGCAATGTTGTATATAAATGCTGTTGGGGTTCCGAGTACCTATTTAATTCGATTGAGTTTTTGTTCTAATTTCGAAATTCAGATTTCGCGCGAAGATTGCGTTGTAATATGCGTCCAAAGAGTTTTAATTGAATTTTCATCATTTAAATATAAAAGAGGGAAGCGTGAGTTTGTTTTCAATTACTTATAAATATATATGGTTTTTGTCATTGTTTTGGGAGTAGAGAACAGTTTTGAAATAAGTAAAAAATTGTGTGTTATAAGCTAATTAGTGTCCTTACTCATTATAATATACTTTATTAGTATGTACCAAAGTGAAGTAATTGGAACATGCTAATAATGTAAGTCAAAACTTACCTAATAATGAATATTAATTTATAATTTTACTTCAGCCAAGCTGGATCCATCTATGAAACAGGTATGTAATTGTTTAATTATGTTCTTAACCATGAAAAACAACAATTAGTGTTTTATCTAGATATATAACAATATGACACTTTGTCCAATGTAGGATGTTACTTTTGACAGTTGACACATATATAGAAGGTATAAAGTTGCTATTGCAATGTCAAGCCAAACATAAGGAAACAAACGCAACCTTAGTACGTAGCAATAAGGAAGTGACACCTGTCAAAAGTATCATTCTACATTGGACAAAGTATAATTAGCCTAGCTTAAGGTAGCACTGTAAGGCATGTGTTAGGGTATATAATATCATGACTCGTATTCATCATACAAACATCTGCCCCTTCCGGTACTCGAACCCGAAAACATCAGTGCGTAAGGCAGGATCTTTACCATCGAACCAAACGTAAATTCGTCATATTTTAGAAGAGGAGAAGTATTTTTACGTCACTATTAAGGCGGCCATTTTAAATACTTCGACAAAACTTGGCTTTCCATTGCCCAATTTGTTCTCATGTGCAAACTTTACTGTTGAAACATAATGCGAGCTATTATTATAAAATTGAATTTTATCCTGTAAAAGAAACCGTATTTGTAAAATCGTATATGTAGCCGTTGATTGAGCTTTAACATAAGCTGAACGAGTTCGATTCTCTCCAATATAAGTACTATACAGACGTGGACTCACTCGTAAGCTGTACGGTTTTACATTCTTTACTTTAGTCCGATACGCTTAAATTAGGTGACGCGTCAGCATTTAAACTTTACCTTCATCTGCTGTTATTAAACATTATTTGACGACCGTTTGGTGCAACGGTAGCGATCCTGCTTTTCGCACCGACAGTCCTGGGTTCAAATCCCGGTAGGGGCAGATGTTTGTATGATGAATACCAGCATTTGTACCTGAGTCATGGATGTTTGTATATATTTCTATAAATATTTCTTATTTATGTATGATATAGGTATGTATGTCTATCCGTTACCCTAGTATCCATAATACAAGCCTTACAGTGCTTACTTTGTGCTAGGTTAATTGGTGTGAATGTAGGAAAGATTTATTTATTTATTTATTATAATATTACTATCGGCCACAGCCGAGGTAGGACCCATCAGTCAACTATCTTTTTACCCAACTACGCCAGAAGAAGGGTAACGTTTTTCGAGAGTATGTATGTATGTATAATTGTTTGGCACGCTCTGCAGCCTGAACGGCTCTATAGATTTTAGATTTAGAGGTGTCGTTAGATTCGTATCCGTGATATTGTGTAAGTATATCAAAATAAAAATAAAAAAATTATAACTAAAAACCCAACCGCGTTTCTGTGTACTTTGGAAATGAAAATACCATAAAATAAAAAAAGCCCTAAAACAAAAAAAGTCGCCGTACCCGATTGCAATTAACTTGAGAATCCCCAAACTTGTAGCAGCCGGGACTAATTCTAGAAAGTCAGTCAGTAGATTGGAGTAATCTGCAATGTGATATAGGTATGTGCTCTCAATTCACTGAGCCTCCATTTCTACATAATATCTTTGAGGACGAAATAATAATAGCTGGAGAGAACTGAGATCTATCGAGGTTTAGAATATTTCTGTTGAAAATTAATATTTTTGTTGAAAATAAAACGGTGTGTGTACTTATGTACGCACGTAAGAATTTATACTTCTTTAGCGTAACTAAACATAAATGAAAAAAAATCCTCCCGTATGCTAGTACTAATTTATAGAAAAGACATTAAATACAATAAATGATGGTTTAATTTTATAACATAAAATTGTTATATATACATAAATTACGCGTTAGAATGTTTGACCGCAATGAATTCCGAAACTACTCCACCGATGTTGATGGTTGTTTATTTTTTAAATTTTACTCGATTTGTTTCAACTTAGGATATAGGAGAGGTTTTATTTTAATTTTTCCACAGCAACACCTAGTAAAATAATATAAATGATAGTTTACTACCATATATAATTCCATAACACACACAAACAAACACTTGTTTATTAACGTATGAATATAGTTTATATCTCCACTGATATTACATATTAGGTATAGATAGTATCATAAATATTTGAGTAACGACCTTGAATATAATTTATCAGTTCTCACTAAAACTTAAAAGAATTAGCGGCCGACTTCATCCTGTCGGTTGTAGGTGTCGGTGTGTCGTAAAAATCGTACCTATCGTAAAAATTCACTCCCATAATTTTTTCCAAAGGCGCCAAAAGAAGTATAGCTTCAAAATATGTTTAAAACATGTTCTCAAGCGAGATTCGAACTATCTTCCTTCAAGCTGACTTCATCCGCTAGGCTACTGAGACCTCTAAAATCGCTGGATTTCAGAGGTCTCAGTAGCCTAGCGGATGAAGTCTAGACGCCTTAACTGCGAAAGTTTATTCTTTATTATATATTTTATTATTTAGGCATACTAGAGTTTTATAATTAAAGAAATAATTTAACACTTGACACTTTAAACAAGCAATTTCATACATTAGCCAATTAGCCAAGCCCAGAGAAAACACTGTAAGGCTTGAGTTATGGATACGAAGGCAACAGATAGACATACATATATGATACATAGATATGTAATATTTATAGAACTATATGTAAATACCCAGGTACAAATGCTCGTATTCATCACACAAACATTTGCCTTTTTCGGGACTCAAATTCAGAACCATCGTTGCGAAAGGCAAGGTTGCTACCGTTGCACCAGACGGTCGCCAATAAAAAATATAAAAGTACTTATTGGCTATGCTATTTAGTTTCAGTTTCTTTTTTTAAATTAGAAAAGAAACTCGTTCCTTTTGCCTTAGAGTTAGGTTGCAAGCAAATTGCCTAGCAAAAGATCTGTATTGAGAAGAAGTGAGCAAAGAGTAATTACCATGTCGATAGCAGACAAAGAAACCGCGGGTTATTAAATACCCCCGTGCTGTTACGGATTAATATTGAACAATACTGGAAGCGTTAAATAAACCGTTTGTTTGTACAAATACAGAATAGATTTATTTCGTTCTTTTCCTTGTTGACCGCACAATACAAGTAAACTATGTTACTCGTTATAAGATCAGCTATCTGCTGGTGAAGGTCTTGTCAAAATCGGTTGAGCTGTTTTAAAGATAAGCCAAAACATACAGACATGCAGTTCTTTTAATAAATATCGTTTATAATTTTTAACACGCTTTTATTAGCTTCACTTGTAACTATGTAAGAAAATCTTGGAATCTTAATTTGACCCACTTTCCGGTCTTTGATTGGGATGAAATTTTGCACACGCTCTGAGTTCTGATGACAATACATGACTAGCTAAGAAACGTCATTACAAATCAAATATGGCGGCCTCCCCAAGATGGCGAACTGGCTGTTTGAAATGGACTTCCATGATACGGGTATCAACTGAAAGGGTTTGCTGTCAGGAACTCAGAACAATAACAGTTATTGTTCTGAGGTCAGGAATAAGAAGAAAAACGTGTTTTTTATTTTTTGAACTTTATTTTTTATATTTGCACAGAAAAATAGGTTCTTTTCACATTCCAAATTTTTTTTTCTATTATTCTATAAATAAGTTTAAATTTCTTAATAAAACGTAATTAATTTGCGGAAAAAAACTTACTTAACTTCAGACCGAGATCCCCGACCAGGTACATAACATAAGTGCTTTAACACCGGATTCAGAACAACGTATGTGATGTTATTTGATATTATAGTATTTTTATAATATTTCCCGTATTATTAACATATTATATTTAAAAAAAACGAAGAAATTGGTTGTTTTGATCAATTTTATTAGGCCCACCTCTCGTTTCACTAGAAAATGTGTTTTCGTATCCCACCTGAAGTGGATTTTGTCAAAACTATTTTCCTATATCTATATTTATAAAAATCATTAATCCTCAAACCAAAGTACAGTTAATGAAGTTAATTACAATTGTTTCTTATACCTTTGTCAGTAAAATAATAAAATTACTTGTTTTTAATGTAGATAGGTAATTGTTTATTTATTGGAGCGAAGTGATTGGAGCTTCCATGGATCAACTTCAATGACTCAATGTCTGTTACACCAAAACTTCCCGAATTCTTAACCAATTTTAATATTTTTTATGTCCAATCGAATCAACACATTAAGGACCATTTGTGACGGAGCCCGAATTTTGAAATTCATAAAAATTAAAAGGTTATGACCAAAAAACCTTGCATGCATTTCTTAAAAAGGCAAGCAAAATTTAATTATTTAAGATATAACTTAGAATAAAACAATAATAAAAATGGTATTAAATATTATTTATTTATAATAATTTAATAATTTTATTCATATTCTTCATGAATTAATAATCTTCTTTTAAAGACAACGAACTTCTGCCATATATGTCAATACTATTACCTTACTTAACCAGATTATCATATGATTTGCCCATTCGGTTTAGTGGACGATTCGAACTCAAACTCCTTTTTTAACACTTGAACTACACTTGTTACCTATATATAACAGAGTCCAGTTTCCCAGCAACAACTTATAAAAAACGTATTTATAACTTGCTTCAACATAGTTTACAAGGTTTAAGAAAGATAGCATATCTCACACGTATTTTTACATACATACATATTATCGTGTTTTTATTGTTAATAAACCCTATCTATCTATGAAACGACCACAAGAGTTTCCAAAGTAAAAATTGACAAAAGTTATATTATTTAATAAAAGACTAAAGCTTTTAAAAATATTATATATATCATTAAACATTACTAGCATAACATATTCAAGTAAATGTTATGCAATATTATAGGTACTACACTTATATTTTAAAGTAAGGCATAATGAAATTTGCATATAAATAAATTGAAAAAGTTACTAGAAGAAATTATTTTTGCTATAGTCTGTCGGAAAAGGAAAAGAGATGTGTAGATTTTTTTTTAATTTCATGTGTTTTGGTTTTTGGCTTCTAACCATAGTTTATTTGAAAAAGTATTTAATTAGATACTTAAAGCTTCAATTATCTTATAAAATATTAACCTCACATATTTCTCTGACATGATTAACACAATTATGTCACGGGAAAGTAGATTTCAAAATATTTTTGATAGTTTTTTTTATTGCACATATTATTAATCTGTGGTTTACCTATGAATTGGTAAGAATTAGAGACGTTCGTAATTGTTAAAATATGTCAGAATTTTATTATTGATGTTAATTATTATATATATTACGAGCCTTCAGAAATATATATCAATATTTTTGACGTGATAACGTCCTATAAATCGATGAACGCCGGCTGCATGCACAAAAAAGTGTAACGTTCCGCCTGAGCCGAGCGTGCAAGCGAGAGCGCAGAACAAGCGATAGAGAAGCACAATACGCCTAAGCGTTCGACTTGTGGTGCATCTATCTCTCTTCCACTTCATGAAGTGAAACTTTAATATGGTTTCCATTGTTTATTAAAACAACTTAATGTTAATTTATCGAAAAAAAAAATTTTTCAATTAACTCCTTCTTTGTATTATACAAAATTATAATAATTCAGTGATAATAATTCAATTCATAAAAGTATGCAATTTTTCATCAATGTTTTCTTATGACGCTATCACGTAAAATTATCGTCCGTGAACTGATTTTACAGACAACCATTTTTTTGACATCAATAACACATTTGACTTTATTGTAAAAATAACAATTGCATTTAACTGTACCTCTTCCTCTTTTGAAGTTTGCGCAATGCGAAGCAACAAAAGATAACCGCGCGTACGTATGTACAGATAAAAAAACAAGTTTTATAGTAGCAAACAATAAAAAGGGTACCAACGGTGACTTTGCACAGGTCCACAAAATGCAAGAGTTGAGCTGCAGATCGCGAAAACAGGTCTTGGAACGACTTTTAAAAGTTGCCATAAACAAATTTGTTTGTTGTCAATTTCAATGGATGAAGACTGTTGTTAACGAACAATTATTTGAATATAGAATCGGGAAACATCTGCATTCAAACATCGAACAGCTAATATACATAATAACCATGCTAATTTTAGAAATAAGAATGAAATCTTTTTACATTTTACGTAAACTTACCGTGTTTAACTCTCGATTTAAAAAAAAAGACTCAAATTAGACAAACTTTTGCAAAAGCGAACTGACATTACACAATTTTTTCTAAAAGCAAAATTTTTACTTCGCATTTTCTACTAAGATAACGCTCTGCCGAGCGAAATATGAAAGAGTTATCAAAACGATCTCTCGTGCACTAAATCACTTTATATAAGGGGGGAGTGGAGTCCTATTTACTCACAAACGGACAAAATAAATGTTTTTATTACATAATACGAATTTTCTCTAAGGCTCAAACCGGTGCTGGTATTCTAAAATGCTCTTTTTTCTTGTCGCAATACAGCTTAATTTTGGTTCCTTCTTTTCGTGTTTATTGCTGATGTGTTATAGAAGTGTAAGTCTTAAAGCATGGGGGTTAAGGTGTAAAATGTTTTTGTTGTTTCGTTGGCAGATGGTGTTTTGTAGGTATGTGAAAAGGGCCGTTGCAAAATTTTAAGTAGAGGGATTTAGGAAGCCGTTGGCTTTCGTCGCTGTGGCTGCATATACAAACTTTGTGTGTATGCAAATATTAGTGAAGACAAAGGACACGTACATACGTTTTTTAGAAAAACGTTTTTTGCGATGTGAACGTGAAAATTAGATTACCTCGCATGTGTTTAGATAATATTATGGAAAATTGCTACGTATTTACACGGAGTTGGGTTCTAATTTTCTGTGGCTGCTCGTTTAATTTTTGAAGTAAACTTCTTAAGGCGCGACTTAATGGTAACTAAGATTTTTTTCTGATGGAAGTAACGTTCTGAAATCTGTAGTCTGTTTAGATAATTTCCGCTATTTATTATCTTTACCTATGCGCAATTTAAGTAAAACTCTTTTGACGTTTATGGCACAAATGTCACTGATAAACGACAAAGAACTTTTTCTTCGATCGCGCGTAAGTGTTACACACTTATTTTTGTTATTTTTTTAATCTGTAAACTAGTTGAAAACAAATCAGCATAGACACATTCTAAGAACACTTTATAAAAATATAAAAGAAAATACTTATCTTAGAAGATACCTACTTATCTTCTTTACTATACTTAGGTATATCATCTTGTACAGATACATAATATATTTGTGAGAATTGACGTTTATGATGAATATAACGCACCCTTAGAATTAAAATGTAAATTGTGATTTTGTGGACCGTTTGGTGCAACGGTAGCGATGCTGCTGTTGTCGGTTCAAGATCCGTAAGGGGTCGATATTTGAGTGTATAAACAAGCATTTGTACCAGAATCATGAATGATTGTCCATCTTTATATATAAATCACACAGTGTCACAGTGTTTGATTCTTTTTCTATTTTGCTGGATTTGTTCTCACTTAGAATATAGGATAGGTTTCAATTTAATTTATAACACTATATATATAATCCCTGTCACATTGTTTGACCGCGATGAACTCCGAAACTATTCAACCGATTTTAATGATTTCTTTTTCTTTTTGCTGGATTTTTTTCGACTCAGGACATAGGATAGGTTTCATTTTAATTTATAACACAGCAAAGCATGGCCGTGTCAGCTAGCAGCTAGTATTTCTATAAATATTAGATATTTCTATATTATATATGTATGTATATGGGTCATTCTACTTTTATACCGACAATGGTCTGTCCTTCGTCTTATTATGGCATCTCGTTGAAGTACTGATATTTACGGTTTTTTAATTCGGTTCGAATAAACGTCCATATTTCTCTTATCTATTAATATTATGTCATTTTTCATTTTCCACAACCAACATATTTTTTCGTTTGTTTTCCGTAGAATGCCGTGACAGAGTGGTAAACCGAAATGTGGTCTCCACAGAAAAAGGCCATTCTGTCACATTTTTAAAAAAAAAACCAACATTAAAAAAGAATTAATATTTGCCGCAAAGGAAACTTTAATTAGTTCTAATGACAACACAAATGCAATTTCTTTTAAATTCCACACAGAAACCACTTATGGATAGTTCAAAAATCAAAAAAACAAAAAAACGTCGTTTCACTGTCGGTAGAAAAGAAGAACGACCCATATCCACTACCCTAATATCCATAACATAAGCCTTACAGTACTGACTTTGGGCTAAGCTAATTGGTGTGAATATAAAAAATATTATTATTATTACATACTGATGAGTACAAATAAGAAGTATACCTATCATCACGAAAAGTCCTGAATTTCGTCGTATGTTTTTTTAGGTATCGACCCTCTAACAAAATATCAACAAAAAAAGTCTGATTGACAAATCAGGATTTTAATCAAGCATGCCCCAAACCTTCTTTCCAATAATGGGGTTCAGGAATTAATTAAGATAGGGACAAACAGATTGACCAATGAACTGCCTTGTTGGTTTAGGTACCCGTGTGTTTTTATAAGATTCCACAACAAGCCGTCTGCGTAAATAGAATTTGCCTGTATAAATAGACCTTTAATAAATTATTATATACAATGACAGATTGTCCAAAAAATGTCACAAAATGATGACGGTAAAAACGTTATCTATCTAGTACTCGTGGTATGATTTTTTATTAATTTACTGAAAACAAAACTACTTTCTTATGTTTTTTTATTTATTATTTTTTTTCATTTACAATGCATTATTTCTGTAAGATATACGCACGGTAGTTAACGTTCAATTTTGTTTGATAATGTAGACTAATAGTAGAAGTTGAAATACGTTTGTAAAATTCGAAACGTTTGTCAGCGTCTCGGAAGCTCAGCAGTCAGAACACTCGCAAGGATAGCGAAAAGTCGTGGATTCGAATCCTACCTGAGGGCTCGGAGGCGTAGTTGTCTTTTACACTTGTATTTTATATCTTACTTTTTTTTAAATAAAAAAAAACTGTTTCTTTTTTTGCGCGTCTTTTATTTTGATTTGTATAAAATTTGCCCGATTAAAATATCGTAAAGGTAGAATATGACGACCATTGCCTTAGTCATCCTGTGATCACGGCTCCTAGGAGTAGAAATCTCAGGATTAAATATAAATTCTGCGCAAATTGCCGTTTTTTTAGTTAGATTTGTAATGCGCGCGGAAGAGTAAAAACTAAAAAATAACTAATTGTACATAATTTATTGTTTAAACGAACTTTTTTATTTAATTATTTCAATCAACCAGTAATTATTTAATGATAGAATACACTAGGCGATGCAGTCGCTTAGCATAAAGCTTCGCTAGCACCATAAATTGGAGCAGATCGTCAAATTTAAGACAAAAAAATAATAATGAAAACTTCCAAAAAGCGCGCAATTTTTGTTTCAATGGGAAATCCCATAGAGCCAATGTTTTTTGGTCATATTTTTTTTATTTTTGTGAATTTCAAAAGGCTCCGCCACAACATTAGCTGAGCTTAGCATAAAGCTTCGCTAGCACCATAAATTGGAGCAGATCGTAAAAATTTAAGCCAAAAAAATCAATAATATTTAGTAAATTTTAAAATTGCATAATAATGAAACTTCCAAAAAGCGCGCGCTTTTTGTTTCAACGGGAAATCCCATAGAGCCAATGTTTTTTTGTTATATTTTTTTATTTTTGTGAATTTCAAAATTCGGGCTCCGTCACAACGGGTCCTAAATGTGTTGATTCGATTCCACACAAAATTATTAAAATCGGTTAAGAACTCGGGAAGTAACAGACATTGCGTCATTAAAGCTTATCCATGGGGCCTTTTTTGTTTATTTATTCCAGCTCCAATAAATAAATAAAAAAAACCACCTAAACCGACGAGCTCATATAAAAGGTTTAAGGAGAGTTGAAGAAGCGAGAGATGTAATGTCAGGATAGTAGAGCGTGGAAATCTGTGATCTCTACCTACATAAATATATAAATAATACATAAATAATTATATAAATGTCTGTCTGTCCTTTGGTATAGTCTCATTGTGTGGGGTAATCATTCTACAATTAAAAAAAGCTTTCATTGCACAGCAAAGGTGCTCTTTTCAATGATATTCAAATTGCCACATGTTTTATGTAAACCATTATGTAAAGAAATAAGTTCGTCAACCATAACAACCGATTAAACAAAAGTAGCGATCCCTCCGAAGTTCCTGGGTTCAAATCCCGGAAGTGGGCTGATATTTGTGTAAGGAATACGAACATTTGTACCTGAGTCATGGGTATTTTTATTTCTATTAATATTACATATTTATGTATTGTATATCGACGCTAGAAAGCAAACACATAGTAAATTATATCTACGGTACCTTAGTATCCACAACACAAGCCTTACAGTGCTAACTTTGTGCTAAGCTAATTGGTGTGAATGTAATAAATATTATTATTATCACCATGCTTATAATGTGTCTGTGTCTTTGTGAAATGAAATCCACAAATGTTACTAAAGCACCTGAATTGAATCTACGCACAAAGATTAGTCGGTCAATCTTTGGGCTTGTGCGTTGAAATACCAAAATTATTGAAATATAGTAATAGTTGCCTTTATATGTGCAAAACTTCATAACGACGAATGATCTTAAAGAATTAAACTCACAACTCCACTAGGAAACTTTCTGGTTACGTTAGTAAATTATTATTTTATTTTATATAATCAAAACAATGAGAAAATAAATAGTACACAAAACGTATATTATGGTTGATATACCAAAGAATCGCACTAAGCGTTTTATTTCCAATTTTGTGATACGTACCGCTAAGGCGTGGAAATTTTTGTCTAAATCCGTTTCCAGACAAATATAATTTAGGGATTTTTAAATCACGACTTAGTAGGTTTTTTCTACGCATGCGCGTCACATTCTATCACCATCAGGCGAGATAGTGGTCAAACACTGACCGCCAAAAATAAACTGAAATCATATGTACAGATAATTGAAATACTATGAAAGCAATCAAGCAAATTAGATGCTAACTTTGACACTAGTTTACCTAAACAATTCGATTTAAAAACGCCTACTTTCAGTTTCATCCTTCACGTCTCTAACCTGAAAACACTGCTTCATAAGCCACGGCTACACGACCCGCCAATTATAAAAGGCGCCATCCCAAATACCCCCACCAAAAAAAAGTTATTTAAATAATACCTCCATCGCTGTGTCGCATAAATTGCCTTCATTAATTTCCGGACCCTGGAAAATATTGTCTTGAAAGGATATAATCAAATACAAAAACGGGGAAATGGCGGTGCGTCATTTCCATAACATTTACCATCCCGCCCCCCCACTTTTCCCCTTTTCCGGCCCCCTTTGTCCCTTTACGAGGAGTCCAATTACAGTCCGGGTGAGCTTAAGGCCCAACATTAGAGGGAATTGGAACGATCGCAATTATACCTACCCACATTAATTTAATGGGTAGCGATTATTTTAAACAGGCTACGTTCGCGACATACGGAATGACTTTTTTTTAATCTTTTTTGCTCTAATTTTTTCACGCCGATTTAAAAAAAAACATGGGTTTATTTGGAATATTGCAATGTTGGTATCTATAAGCCAGTAATAGTAAAAGGTATTAACATTTTATTGAAAATATATATAGAAGCACTAGCTGACCTGGATACGCGTTGATATGTTATTAATTAAAATGAACTCTACTTTATGTCCTAAATAGGAATAATTCCAACAAAATAAAATAAAAATCAATAAAATTGGTTAAGTAGTTTAGGAGTTCATCGCGGTCAAACATACAAATTAGGGGTTTTAAAATAGTACAATATAAGTTATAAAAATTTTTCTCTCATAAAATCCTTTTGCTTCCTCAGAAAGATACTAAGATTTCTTATTACTGACAGATCAATATCTCAATTAAACATAAACAGAGTTTACTGAGACATTGTATGGTACGAAGTTGTTATAGTTTTAATTTGTATTTTTTTTCATTTGTTTTGTGCCAAATAAACGTTTTGCTTTTTCTTCCACTCTTTAATTCTTTCATAGTCATATCATTTATTGCAACATGTTGGTAGTACAGATCGTAGTACATAACAGAGGGAGTTATATACATGACCCTGTTTACCAATTCTAGTAGTTATTAAATTATTTATAAAATACATAATTAATTCTAGACATCAAATATTTTTTTCAACGACAATTAGACTTATTTAACATGTCTCTACTCATCATCAGTCATCCTGTGATCACGGCTCCTGTAAAGGAGTCGAAACGTCAGGATTAAATATAAAATAAAATAAAACATGCGCAAAAATCCGTAAAAAAGTGTTTTGTTCTGATGTCTCTACTTCTATTTCTCTACGTTTTTGGTAGGTATTTGATTTGACGTATGTATTACGTGGGCTAACTTTTGCAAAATCCAATTTTCGGATGGGCGACCACAACTTTATAATCTCAACATATATCCAGAGGGGTTGTAATCTATTCTGCCTACGGTTTTAAAATTCAAAAAAATATACTGGCCGCTTGGTTTTTTTTCTGTAAGATTCTATTCTAAATTCAAAAATAAAATACAATTTCTCGATATTTTGTTTGTAGGTTGTTTCATTGACCACTATCTTGCCTGATGGTAAACAACTATGCGATCTAGAAGTTGACGCGCTTGCCTAGAAGATATCTTTTCTCGTGACTCGAAACACAGACTCAGGCAAAGAGTTCCACTCCATAGCGGTACGTATTACGAAATTGGAACCAAAACGCTTAGTGCGACTCTTTGGTATTTCAATCAAATAATTGTGGAGCTTATTTGTAAGTTTGGTTGTCCGATGAAAAAATGGGGAGGGCGAAACAAGGTTGTGCAATTCTGCTGCACACCTTCCGATAAGTATCCTATAAAAAACAAATAGGCAAACGGATACGCTCGTCTGTGCTCAAGGCTTTTGAGATTTTTATGTAATCTTAATGGCCATGGACTCACTTACGCCCGACAGTGAACAATATACTATTAATACATATATTCCAATGGACACTAAACTAGGTTTTTATCCCCATTAAGATTTTGTCGTCCGATATTATTGTCTTCCGTTATTGGTTGTAAAAGGTCCTCTATTGCGATGAACTATGGTCTCCAATCTGGCATTCGTGCCGCTCTTTCGCTTTATCGACGGGGATACCGTGTTCACACTTTGAACCGAACTTGGGTAAAGCTTCATTTCCACAGAGAAGCGAGGCGAGAAAAAAAATGCGCTATCAGCCCTAGTTCCCTAACAACCCTAACACTTTCTATATATATAATGAAAATGCTTTTCTTTGTCACGCAATCATGTCAAAATTACTGAACCTATCGGTTTAGGTCCATGAACAATCGATGCAGGAAAATCTGTAAACTTTTTCTGGAATTAATTTTATTTGGTGGATTGCTACGATAAAGTTTTCAGTCATCATTTTTTTTTATTTAACTAAACTAGTTTTTTGCAGTAAAAATAAGAAAACTGAAATGTCAGTCCAATAGTTAAGTATAGAAACTCTATGTTTATATGCTGACTAGACGTCACCCGCCCGCTTCGCTGTAAATTTTTGCAAAAAAATCAAAATAAAATGGGTTGATTAATAAAATGACAATCAAATCAATTATTCAAGAAACATTGAAAATAAATGAATTATAAGCCCAGCAAAGCAAACGGATGGTACAAATATAAATAAATAAGGATGCTTGTCCCATGCGATCTATGGTCTTAATAATCTTTCTTGAAAATGATCTGAATTGAGATGATACAAGACGATATTATTGTTACAATAGTATACCGTATGAGTAGACATATAAGTCTTGGCAATTAATATTTATCTAGAGTTACGTAATACCTAATGGCATTTATAATAGGCCGTCGCTATTTTTACTGTCGTCTCCTCGCCATGGAGGTGGAATTGCAGCTTTATTGCATTTTGTTACAAGTTCCTTTTAAGCGCATGAACTTTGATACAAATTAAGTTTCCTGACTTCCTCAAAAACATTTATATACTTACTATACTATAAGACTGCCCACTTTTATAACACAAACGGAGTTGCCTTATAAAACTTAATTTTTGGATGATTTCCACCAAAAATGTATGAGCATGTAAAAGTTACCTAATTGTTTTCAACTCGTATTATTTTTATCGAATAGATTGTTTTAAGTTAAATGGTAGGTACCACCTATAACAAATAGTGTAGAGGTACGTATTCTTTAAAAATGCTAATTTTTTTTTTGTCTTTTTGAGATGTATGTTGATAGTGTAATTAACCTATCTGATAGTGTCGAAATAAAAAAATGCTTATTCACATCTTTGTAAAAGTCATAAGTCAAGTAAAGCTCTACAGACCTTAACATAGTTATATAATTCACCATCGTTAGGGATACTTTCAAATTTACGAACAACATATTTTTTATTTCGAAATTCAAACGTACTACCTATACCGCAAAAATCTCTACTCGATACATACAGTCGTCATGAGAAGGCTACGCACGGGTGGACAAAATTCTTTAAATTTTTCTAGCATTAAATATAACCTATGTTACTTAGCGTGAATGTAGCTTTCTAACGATGAAAGAATTTTTGAAATCGGTTTTGTAGTTTTTGAGTTTATTCATTACAAACACACAAAAATACAAATCTTTCCTCTTTATAATATTAGTGTAGATTGAGGTGCAATAGGAAGTAATGTAATCCTAGAGTAAATAAATACTAAGACATAGGCGTATTTTATATCTTACATAATGCTTAGATTTAAGCAGACCATTCGTTTTAATTTCATAATCGTAATACTATACATATATACACCGTAAAAAGCTATCAGTCTTAACTGTCATTTAGTGTAAACAAGCATGTGACGTCACTCCAGATTGAGGCGATTCCACGCATTTTAAATCACGTGTTTGGACATGAACTATTAATTATTTCACTAATGATTTTGAAGTTATACTTCTTTAAGCGTGCTATATAAACATTATGAGAGTGCAATTTTAAGATGCGCGCACATCACTGTATCACAAAATTATCATGTTGAAGTTGGCCACAAAAGCGACATAGACTAAAACCAGCAGGATGAAGTTGGCCGCTAATTATGAATATGTGTCTGTGTGTGTGTGATTTTAAATTATATATGATAGTTAACAATAATTTATATAAAATTACAATATTAGTTGTCTTTGTTTAGTAACGATAAAGAAATATAACTTCTTACGTGCATACATAAGTACACGCCACGGTTTTTTTTTTTACAATAATCATATATATTTTAAATTAATATCTACACTAAATTGGTTAAAAAATGTCCACTCTTGGTCTAACCAAAGTTTGATCTATATTTTCATTGAAGTCAAATACCTTATTTATAATGACCATTCATCTTATAAACACAGTATCCGAAAATTAATTGAAACACTCAATATTTTCATTTAACATATTATGTCACCCTTATTTCCATTTTTATATAACATACTCGTATATAACCTCTACCGCAACACGGCCAGTCATTACCGCACACCCAAAACTCTGCCCTTTTAGAAGCACGCACTTTCCAGTAATTTGTCAAAAAAAGTTCGGAGTGCGGTCCCGAGGGTCGCACTCATTTATTATCCGACCCCTCTAAGGCCTTAATATCACCTCCAAAGCCTTACCGGAATGCGTAATGACTGACGACACGGTATGGGGTGACGTTGCCCTCTACGCCCACTAAGGTATATGAAGATTTTACTCGTATATTTGGTCGCTTATGGTTGACGATATCTTCTTTCACATATTTACGAACATAACTTATTTAGGGCAATAGTGAATGTATACCAAACATTTAAAGTACATGCTAATAAATTTCAATGATTTAAATCGTTAAGTGCAATTTCGCATGTTTTTTCTTTTGTAAAAGTAAAGTCTGTTCATTCTAACTTGTCCTATTTTGTAAACAATCTTGACATAACTTTTTAACAAAATCACCCATTTAAAAATAAAATAATAACAAAGTCAATAATCTATTACAATAAATCGTTATTATAGACTGAAACCTATTGAATCTAGTTATCAGTTGATTTTTACTGCTGCATTTTCAATAAAAAGGAGTGCCAAGATTGTTTACCAAATAGGACAAGTTAGGATGAATACTGACTGTAGATACGTGGTTTTTCGCTCACGCATTAAAGTCATATCCTTGAAAAAAATTAAGCTTCATCATAAAGATGGCATATTAGATTTTTTGACGTGACAACGTCTTAAATTAGGTTGCGGCTGGGAGTCACTTATGAAAAAGTGTAACGCTCGGTAACGTTACGATGAGTCACCGAACGAGAGAGAGGCCCGCCGAATGCCTTGCGTCTCTCTCCCACTCAACTATGATCGGTCTGCCGCGCGCATTGTGCAATTTAATTATATTCATATCAATAAATATTCTACCGAGAAAAAGACGTTGTCACGTAAAATCTTCGCCCGTAAAACCGACTTTACAGGCAAAAAAAAAAAAAAAAAAAAAAAAAAAAAAAAAAAAAAAAAAAAAAAAAGTTTTTTTTACTTAAGTAATGAGTAAATGACTGTTTATCAAAAATGTTTATCGGTTTATATAAACTCATCATATTTATACAATTAAAATCTTTATTTATTAATTAAATAAGGTAGGCTCACAGCTTATGTATACAAAGTTCTTAAGATATGGTAATGAAGTTGTTGGCAATTAGTCTTATACACGAGCCAGTTACGAGCTAACCAACATTCTTATTACACGTTTACACATAGAAACGTATTCCAAAGTACATATAACTAAAACTAATCAAATTAGCATAGGATAACAATATTTATCGAAACTAATAGTGTTAAAATCTTGTGTTTGGTAAACCGCTTGGTACAACGGTAGCGATCATACCTTTTGCATTAACGGTCCTTGGCTAGTGCCTGGAAAGGTGGTGGTTTATGTGTGGTGAATATAAGCATTTGTACCTGAGTAAAAGGTATAATAATATAGGTATGTAGAGTCGCACTAAGTGTTTTAAATTCAACTATTATCATCCATACCACTATAGAATTAAACTCCATGCCTGGTCTTCAAGTTACGAATGAATAGGTATGTTCTAAGCAAACGAGTCACGTCTTAAAGCGCAACATCATTGACCATCAAACGAGATAGCGATCAAGCGGTTACTTATTTATTATTAAAAAAAAAAAATATTACTAATTTTTATCAGAGATCTTATTATGCATAACACAAACCTTTGGGCTAGGCCAATTGATGAATGAAAGAATTATTAGTTGTCTTTAATAATATTGTCATCTTTATGCTACAGTTTATTTGAAAAAAATGTTAACAACTTAAATCACGATGCCTTTACAATTTTCTTATTTTTAATTTTCAAATGTAATAGGGACAAAAATAATCTTTCTCTCTTTCTGTCTCCATTTTGCTACGCACTATGATAGTTTCGTTTATAAATAAACAGTTTATTTTACTTGCTAATAATAAATTACTTCTAGGAATTGTGTGTTTAGCGACTACATACCTGCACGTATCGACTATATATTTTCACGTAGGTAGATTAAGCACACGGTTCACCGATAAGTTAAGATTGTAATAAGCTCGCATTATCATAGAATATAAGTCATATTGTACCCAAAATAAATCAGACGTCATAACACCTTGTCTCGTTATTTTTATTGCCATAAGCTTATGGCAAAGTGTGCATCATTGACCAAGAAGAATAAGTAGGTTGGAAACTGATTATATAGCAGTCTATCATAGCAGGTTTCCTACAAATCTATACTAATATTATAAAGAAGTAAAGTTTGTGTGTTTGTATATTTGTTAAATTGTAAGGGGTAATCTCCGGATCTACTGAACCGATTTTAAAAACTTTTTCACCAATAGAAAGGCACATTATTGCTGAGTGTCATAAGCTATATTGAATGCTAGTAATAATTTAAAGAATTTTGTCCACCCGTGCGAAGCCGGGACGGGCCGCTAGTATATAATAAATACCAAACTCGCTACGAAATATTTAACTACTAAACCCTTTCCACCTTCTTCATAAAGTCCACCAAAAAAACACCATACGATTAAATAAGTAATCACGTCGTATTTACCAAAAAGCGAGGGAAACATTAAAATTCCGTATTCGCCCCGTGTATAATATAAAGTCATTATGTAAATGGGGTACAGCTTTTTGCTCAAAGTTTGGGTTATTTGCGGAGATGGACCAAAATATGCCCCGGGTTTTATGCGATGTTTTGCTCGTTCAAAATTAATGCTATGCAGTTAGGGCAACGGCGAATGTGTTACTTGGAGCACCAGCGATTAGTGACTGCGATTGTAGCGCCATTTTGTGATAATGATTTTCGGATGAGATTTTTTTTTTCTTAAAAATTACAAAATTTTATAGCAAAGGAAACTGGTTAGGACTTTCGGTCATAACGAAGAAAGTTAAGCCACTTATGTGATTTTCAGTAATTGGATTGCTGATCAAAATTTTATTTTCATGAGATCTATTTTCGAGAGGTACGTTAAACTATATGCAGTCATTGGCAGTTGCCAATGACTGCATATGCCGATGCTGTGGTGAATACCAAACGAAACTAATAACAATTATAGTAATATCTTTTACAATCAAACCAATTAGCCTACACCATAATGCTTCTATAAGACTTGTTAATGGATTTTAGGGTAACGGCTTAAAATATATTATACATAGATATTAAATATTTATATAAATGTATATACCCATGACTCAGGCGCAAATGCTCGTATCCTTGGATGCGAAAGGCAGGATCACTATTTCAGCACCAAATGGCCGTCTTATCGAAATTGGTTTTTGATGGCTTTTCCCCCTTAAGGAGTTTTCTTCCAATAAGAAGCCATGTACGGGACATAAATATGTAGTAGATAATATAACTATGAAGAAAAAAAAAACAACACCTACCGAAAAACCTTCTTCTTTGGACTAACGAAGGACTTACGAAACCATATCAAAACTGTTGATTTTCAATACATGTATTGTAATTGCATTTATTGAAAAAAGTGCTTTGTCTTTTAATAGAGTGCATGATTGAATTTAATCGTGCATCTTGCGTTAGATGCTGCTGATATCTTACAGCAGTCGAGCGACAGTTAATAAACGAATATGCAATATTGACCTCGTTGCTTTTTAAGATACTTCCTAGCCATTATATTTTTTCTTTTTCATAGCATATAACTACTAGATTTACAATATTATTTTCAAAGATCTAAACAAATTATTTTAAGTAAAACCTACTTGTCTACCCATATCCTCTCCTTATCCGGGTAAGTATTCTTCCAAATGAGCTACCGAGACTTTGACAAGTGAAATTTTTGTCGTTATGGTTTCTTTAGGTAAGTCCTAGCTATTCATGACTGGGATAACCTTCAAATCAGCACTCATTCGTATGAATAATAAGCCGTAATAAGTCTGTGCATTTTTGAGTCATGTGTGAGAGACTTGTGTGTTTGCCTATAGCATTACATACACTTATAGCACTTGTGAGTATGTGCAGATTACCCTCTACGCTCCAACTACGGATACGGACTACGGATTTTTCAAAATACATATTTTGAAAAATCCTTTGCTATAAGAGCACATTTCATCAGTAGAGCAATGGTTATTATAAATCCTTCTTCGATCAAGCTTTTCCATTATGTTATCCGGATTTTAAAATTGGAAATTTCCTGAAAAAGGCCAATTCAAAGCACCATTTACCGACAAGCTTGTACGAAAGGCCTTGTACAAAGATGAAGCAAGATATGTATACTCCCCCACGACACGGCGTACCATAGCCGAGGTCCGAGCCTTTAGAGGCACCCTATGGCACCCTGTACTCCCTTTCCGGCTTGAGCGCCGTAGTGACTCTATGCTGGTTCGAAGACTCCCTCATGGGAGATGCCGTCCAGCTAGAAAACCACTATGGTGGCTCGCTAATCTCGGCTTGAGGTCCATTTAAGGATTTCGCCGTCCCAAAACCCGGTATGTTGTTAAGGTCATCTGTGACCAACATCAATAAAACATCAAAAAAAAAAGATATGTATGTCAGGATTGTAGAAAGTGGAAATCTGTGAATCAGCCTAGCTATACGGGAAAATGGCGTGATTTTATTTATGTACCTACTCGTATTTAGAAAATATGCCAAATCGCCGAACGACGTTACTGAAAGTAGCACGTTTGCCGCAACTTTATTCGTCCAGGACACTCCGAAAAAGCCTATTTCATTGAACTTTATGATCCGGGTGAAAGCCAAATTAAGCCATTTTGATTTTGAAAGCTCGTCAACTGATAAAATGCTTGATGAGAACTTTCATCAATCATATGAAACAAATTTAAAAGTTTGATTTGTGGAACAATCCAAATTATTGACTCCCTTATATATTTGTTGCTACAAGTTATGGAGCTAAGAAGTTTGATGGCGCTTTGGTCATCACGTTCTGCTTGCGGTTACGGTAGTTAAGCCACTTTCGTAAAGGCGTGTCATCGGATGGGTGAAATTCAAATTCTGTAATTTCAAATTCAAATTTATTTATTGAATAAAACATGTTAGTGAGTGTTTTCATTACAATTATTGTCACACATATTTTAATATTAAACAATATTTTAATTGTTCTTATAGGTAATAGTAAATCTATCATTGATTAAATTAATCTTAATTTACAAATAAAATTACCTATTACAATTTATAAAATAGTCATTACAATACAATGTCCATGGTCCAGCGAAAACTCGCGATAAAACAATGTCGAAGACGCATAAAATGAAATTTTTTACAATTCAATAAAGTTTTTTAAAACAATTTTATGATGTTTAATACTTTAATTGATTAACATTTTCGTGTTTCTAATAGTACTTACAAAGTTTTAGTAATTAAAAAAAAAAAAAAAAAAAAAAATAATATACAAGACGCAAAGGATGTGCTTTTGGTCCTGCCTGAATCCTAAGACAAGTGGTTCTAGTAAAAACTCCAGCAGTTAAAAAACAAAAGAAAAATAACAAAGCAGTTTTTTTTTACTGATTGTTTGATAAATATAAAAAAAATACATTCGATTTAGTAAGTATGTTGTTACCTAGAAAATCAACCCTTTCCGTGACAGCTACGCGAACACTCGTAGTGCGTTACTGTAACATGGTGACGACTACGAGTATGCTCGTTGTTTTTTTTGGGCATCCTATACAAAAAATATTTCTTGGCACTACAAGTAAGATCGGCTTTTAATTTGGCATTAGGAATAAAGATACATGTTAAGTGTTTAAATAGTATTTTCGTAGCTGACACGGAAACGGTTAAAAGATAGTGTTGGTATTCGACTAAGGAAAAAAATCAACTCGTCTGTGTAGTCTCGGGAACTTATATGTAAGAGTACACGCCCGGGTAGAGAGAAGGTGTGGCTTCGTGTCCGGTTGAACTTCTGAGACAAAATATTTTTTCAAGTAAACATTTTAATTTAATCTTTAATAAAAATATAAAGCCTTTATAAGTTTTCTATTTTTTTTATTAGTTTTTTAATGGTAGATAACTGGCCATTGCGTAAGTTGCTTCAACTCTTCATTAAATATATGACTAAATAATAGTAATTTTGTTTAATATAATATATAATTATCTATTGAACGTAAATATTTTTAAAAATAATTTGAATTTTATTTTCAATCAGTCCAAAGTTTAATAACTTTATCTTTTCAACTATGGGAAAAACAATCGTGTTCATGATTACTTTATACATACTCATTTATTTCCAATTGAACAATCTGAAATCCCCCAAAAGTAAACAAAAAAAAAACATACAAAACCACCTCAAAACAAAAGAGATTTTTAATTACCGGCTAAGCCATACATCATGTCCGAACGCTTCCCGTTCCTAATCTTCCTATGTAAATAGTCCCTTATATGTTTCATATACATGAAGACCCGCTGGGTAAATGGAATATTCATAAAAACAGAGCGTTTACTGCCTTGTAAAGGGTCACATAAAAATTTAGAGGCAAAAAACGTAGGCCCTTTAGGTGAGCTCTTGGGATGGGCCGAAGTTCGTAATTGAATTTTTGCCTGAAGCCGCAAAGGGCCGCCCTGCTTAATTTTCCGTACCCAGTAAGGGTACGATGCGTGGTACAAGGCATGTGCGTTGTGACAGTACGTTAAAGGACGGACTATTTTATTTAACGAGGTTTTCACTACGTCTTCTGATAATACTTTTGCTTAGAAGTGTTATGGAGAGCAATATCCACTGTCATACTGTGACCAACCTCACATTTCTTACTGTCTTATTACGTAAGAAATCTACATCTACACTAATATTATAAAGAGGAAAGATTTGTGTTTTTGTATGTCTGCAATGAATAAACTCAAAAACTACTAATCCGATTTCAAACATTCTTTTACCATTGGAAAGCTACATTCACGCTGAGTAACATAGGCTATATTTAATGCTAGAAATAATTTAAAGAATTTTGTCTACCCGTGCGAAGCTGGGACGGACAGCTAGTTATTAATATTATGCGTATTTCCATATCGCTATCTAGTTTTACACACACCCGTCAATGCTCGTTTACCGTTACTACGTCCGGTGGACAAGCGCGCTTGGTATCTCTGATAGTAAGTGCGGCTTATAAAAATCGTTAGCAATTTTTTTTACAGACAAAAATTCTATTTTAGAAGTTTGTTATGTTTATTTTTTTGTAATTTTTAATATCAAGAAGACTTCAAACCTGAATAAATGATTCTTTGGTAAATATGTGTTTCACTAGTTTCTTTTTTGGATCCTTCGATATCTTTTCACGCTGTAACACATTTATGCTCACAAATATTTTTAAATTAATCTTTTGGCTTGTTTCGATATTTTTTTACCGTAGGTATTCGACGACGTTACACTGGTGATTCAATATTTATTCGCTCCACTCTTTTCACGTGGACCGGCATCTAAGTTGCAATACATATATTGTTGTAATCAAAAAGAAATATCCCATTTTTATCTGCGTAAGGGTTGTTAGAGGGGTTCCTTTTTTTCCGCCTACGTGCTAAAATTTTATTCGGACTTCCCGGATTATGTAAAAGGTCCACGTGTCAGGCGAAATGGCCTCTTTTTACTTTCGTTATAATTTTAATTTTGATTGCTTGTTGATTGTAACCGAAAACGATGTTTTGCAATCACAAAAAAGCACTTCGTATCTTTTTTCTTATAATTATTTAAATGCCATTTAACAGTTAATGAACTGTTTTATTTAGTAAAAATATATGATGTGTCCTTATTTTTTATATTTCTATCTTTGTTTGGAGCTCCCATGGATCAGCTTCAAATGGCGCATTGTCTGTTACATCATAACTTCCCGAGTTCTTAACCGATTTTAATATTTTGTGTGGAATCGAATCAACAGGTTTAGGACCAGATTGTGACGGAGCCCGAATTTTGAAATCCGCAAAAATTCCCATCGAAACAAAAAAAAATTTGCTTTTTTTAGGTATTAAGCTCCGCTCCAATATATGATGCTAGCGTAGCTTTATGCTTAGCGACTGCATCGCCTAGTACTATAAATTTAAGTCTTAAGCCCTTAATACGGAGTGTAAGTTCTCAAAGATACAAACGTCACTTTAAATTTATACCTATTTTCTTAGAATTAAGGTCTACTATATAAAAATTAACATTCATAAATATGAAACACACATCTCTGAGTGTCAAATCTGTAACATAACTTCAATATGTCAAACTTCGATGGTTCGTATGTATGACAATAAATCCATTACGGCTTCTTTAAGAGTCATTGTCATATTTTGCTCTTTAACGTTGCAATGGATAATTAACAAATTTATCTGTTAGTTTTAGAAATGTACATATTAAGTATTTCATAGAATAAGGCATTACTTGGGGGAAGTCCATATCCATTAGTAAGACAAAAAATATGTAGCTTACTTCCGCACACACTGCTTGGATTTTGCGGAAGTATGCTACATTTTTTTTTGTTTTGTTTAATGTACATATTAATTTTCATTTATTAGTTTTACAGAACAATTAATTGAATCCTCTTTCGTTATATTAGTGACAGACTATCGTTAAATGCGGCAGAAACAATGTTTGGGTCAAGTAAATCATCAATTAGAATTAGGTTTCTTTATAGCCACTACCTGGGTTATCTGACTCGAGTTTGTATATAAAGTTCTTGGCCTCATGCCGTAGTAGTTCAAGTCCAGAAACGAGCCTAAAGACCTTCTCCTTCTCATTCCTCAAGTTGAAACTCGAATAATAACTGGTAGAAATCTCGAATTTTGGCAGTGATTTTGTACATACATTTTATTGTGACTTAATTAGGTAGTTAAAAACTGCAGTAATTTTATTTCGGTTTCCGAACTCTTTCCGAACCGCAAGGAGCAAAATCGCGTGTCAAATATATTAGTTAAAATCTTATACATTTTGAGTTAATTCAAGTTCTTATTATCACAGGCTAAGACTCACTTTGGGTCGCTACGCCAACTTATTAGTTAGGTAGTTTTTGTTTTTTTTTTGCATTTGTCAATGCTATGTTATATGATAAATTATTTTAATAGAAAAATACTCGAAAATTGTTTTGGATTGAACCTTTCAATTGTTAGAGCATTAGGACTGCATATCCAAAGGTTGCTGGTTCGATTCTCGCCTAGAATTTAGTTGTGAGCCGAGTCAATCTTTTTTAATAATTTTCTATTAAAATAATTTATCATAGTAAGGTTTTTTTTTAGTAAGAAAGTGTATTTGTCACTAAAGAGTAAGAACGAGACAACGTAAGGAGGACAGAGTCAGTTATTTATTAATATCTATTAAATATATTATCATAAGAAAGTAACTAAAGAAGAAATCTATCTCAGGTCTATACTGTTATCCTTACTAATATTATAAATCGGAAAGTGAGTTTGTTTGTTTGTTTGTTTGTTCCGCTTTCACGCCGTAACTACTGAACCGATTGCTTTAAAATTTTGCAGACGTAAAGATAAAAGTCCGGATTAAATAATAGGGTTCTTTTTATCCTGGAAAAAATGATATTCCCGAGGAAAAACAAAAATATTGTTTGCTTGATGGATGGATTGTAGATGGCGCTGTGTGTCGTTCAAAAGAAGGTCAAATATTGCAAACGAATATAAACATGTAAATTTAGAAGCTAAATGATACGATAATGAATCCCCGAAAATGAGGAATTCCCGAGGGATGACGTACAATTTGTTTTATCGTCTAAACTGTTTTTTTTACATCTACTTATATGTTGCAAACGAATATGAACATGTAAATTTTGAAGCTAAATGATTCACTAAATGACTCATTCCTCGGATTCCGATTATTCCAACAGACCTCCCATTTCAATTTAAAAGACTACAATTTCCTATAAGGGTTTCATTTGCAATGACCATTAATAAAGCACAAGGCCAAACTCTAAGGGCTGCTGGAGTACACTTGGAAAAACAATGTTTTTCGCATGGTCAGCTCTATGTAGCGTGTTCCCGGGTTTCCAGTGCCCAAAATCTGCATGTTTTTGCTCCACAAGGGAAAACATATAATATAGTGTACCATTCAGTTTTCGTTTAACAACTAATTGTATCCAGCGTTACATTGCGCTTCTTAGATTTTTCCGTGGGAATGAGAAGTTTTCTTATAGTTGTGCTTTATACCGCAATATAACCGAATTCCACGCGGGCGAAGCCGCGGGCGGAAAGCTAGTATATCTATAGTTTAAAACTAATGTAACACTTTTGTGTGAAAGAGAAATAAATATAATTCTATTCTGTTTTCAAGTATTATCATAAAAATGTAATAAAAGCATGTATGTTTTATCGTCTAAACTGTTTTTTTTACATCTACTTATATGTTGCAAACGAATATGAACATGTAAATTTTGAAGCTAAATGATTCACTAAATGACTCATTCCTCGGATTCCGATTATTCCAACAGACCTCCCATTTCAATTTAAAAGACTACAATTTCCTATAAGGGTTTCATTTGCAATGACCATTAATAAAGCACAAGGCCAAACTCTAAGGGCTGCTGGAGTACACTTGGAAAAACAATGTTTTTCGCATGGTCAGCTCTATGTAGCGTGTTCCCGGGTTTCCAGTGCCCAAAATCTGCATGTTTTTGCTCCACAAGGGAAAACATATAATATAGTGTACCATTCAGTTTTCGTTTAACAACTAATTGTATCCAGCGTTACATTGCGCTTCTTAGATTTTTCCGTGGGAATGAGAAGTTTTCTTATAGTTGTGCTTTATACCGCAATATAACCGAATTCCACGCGGGCGAAGCCGCGGGCGGAAAGCTAGTATATCTATAGTTTAAAACTAATGTAACACTTTTGTGTGAAAGAGAAATAAATATAATTCTATTCTGTTTTCAAGTATTATCATAAAAATGTAATAAAAGCATGTATTTCCAAGAATATTTATTAGCTAATACCATGTGTTACAATGACGGGGTGTTACATAGATTTTGAGAATCAACAATATTCGCCTTATTGTTGTAGGCATGCTAATAAGATAAACATGTATAAACTTAACTAGGTATACTTAACTATGCTTAACATGTACCTATAAACTTAAATATATTATTATGCTAGTAAAAGCCCCCTTTAATAAAAAGTATCCAATGTTACTTCTAATACCTCCAAAAGATATGTACGAAGTTTCATGATGATCGGTTTAGTAGTTTTTGCTTGAAAGCATAACAAACAAACTTACATTCACATTTATAATATTAGTAGGGATTAGTTTAATTAAACTATTAGTTAAATTAAAATTTAACAATTTTTTCTAAGTATTAACGGCGAAAATATCTCTTTGAGTTTGACAAACAAAAAAACATAAACTCTTCTTTTGAAAGCTGACCCCGTGTTGATTCAAGGCGGTCACCCTACAAAAATAAAGAACATTATCCATTAGCCGCCATTCGTTTACTACCTTTTGAAGTTTCTTGATCCTTAATGGATTTTGTAACACATTAACAAATCAAAACTATCCTGTTTCTAAGCATTTTACTGCTTTATTTTAATCTATACATATAAATAAAATTGAAGTGCCTGTTTGTAATATTGAAATTACTGTTTTTTACTACATGCATATGAATATATATATACGGTACATACACTAAAATAAATTTTTTTACAATTTTTGTCTGTCTGTTTGTTCCGGCTAATCTCTAAAATGGCGGGACGCATTTTGACGGGACTTTTTTTGGCAGGTAGCTGATGTAATAAGGAGTAATTTAGGCTACTTTTATTTCGGAAAAATAATGATGCAATATTCCACGCGGACGAAGTCGCGGGCGGCCGCTAGTATTTAAATAAATTTTAACTAGAAAACAATTCAGCTTGTCTCAGCTGTCAAGCGGGATTCGAACCCATATCCCTCGCTATCCGGGTGAGTGCATTTCCAATTAAACCTTCACGGACCCGTCGAGTTTTCCAATTATTTCTTAAGCTGACACCGGCGCTGTACGGTCTCATCATGTTATACTTAATACATCGAGTGTAGTGCTTTTACAACTATCGAACGATCGATAAAGATAAACACAGCTATGTAATGTTAATTAAGTCATGATATCCAAATCAAAACAATTTATTTAATCGAGAAACAAAGTCTCATTATGGTGAGCAACACAGGAACTTAAAACTATATTAGTACTAGCTGTCCCAGCAACGCGTTGCTGTGTTATAATTTGAAACCTATCTTATCTTTCAAGTTGGATCAAACTGCACACGGTGTACAAATTTGATTAAAATCGGTTAAGTAGTTTAGGAGTCCATCGCGGACAAACAACGTGACACGTAATTTATTTATATTAAGACAGAATATTTTAAATTGTAATTTATCAAATAAAGAAATAAAGTCTAATTGCCGAAAAAAACATGGGTGCAATTCACACGTGGTAGAAGTGAAACTTTCAAAAATGTATACATAATACCACGGTTGTTGTGATGCCTTCTCTCAAGCTTTGTACTACGTATGCGCACACAAACACGTATTAATTTACGTACGAGTTCAACGCTGAAGCCCAAGCAAACTGCATCTATGCCATGGTAAACACGAATGGAACGAAGCAGAGCACAAAGAAAACCACGAACATAAGAGACACTGTATAATGCTTCCTATCTCACTTTCTCCTACGTTAAATCTTATGAATTTATGAGTCTGTCTCTTTTTGCTGTCGCTTTTTCGTTTCATCAACTTTCCAATCACAACGATGCTGAAGAAGTTTTCACTTCAAAAATTAAAATCAAATGATTAAATTGTCGAAAAATGATTAATTATAAAATTATCAACATCGAATTATCAATAAGGGATATATCGACTTATCCATAGAAAAAAATGTCTATCGACTTCTCCATAGAACAGAGTTCGATGCGATCATGTGATCATGACTAGTTTTTTAGCCGAATGAGCCCTTATCTCATTAAATTAAATAAAAAAATCGACTTCTCCATAGAACAGAGTTCGATGTGATCATGACGCAAAAACTAGTTTTTTTAGCTAAATGAGATAAGGTCTCATTTAGCTAAAAAACTAGTCATAATCACATCACATCATGATCACATCGAACTCTGTTCTATGGAGAAGTCGATAGACATTTTTTTAACTCTATGGGGAGCCTATTATTCCCTACTATAAAACCATTTAATCTTTAAAAAACAGGCTTCACAGTTTACTCAAGAATGCGGAGCCAGACTAATGAAATGGATCTCATTCCACTGATTGGTTTTTGTTTGCTTATGTGACAGTTGTTCATTTCATTAAAACATTTTAAGCGATCAACTATAATTTCTTAGTAACACAGCCTTTAAAAGGATTTTCAATCTATAATGAACTTAGTAACAAAAGCGTGCGTACTTAACACGAAGCAGAAGTTATACTTTTTTATTAAATTTTAAAATGAGCTATCTTGAAGTTAGTCTATTAACTTTAACAAATAACTTCATGGTGTCGCTTAGTCGTTGCATGCTACGTTCGTAACTATCGTTACATAAAAAAGCATGTGTGCAATTCACACGTGGTAGAAGTGAAACCTTCAAAAATAATAAGTACACGTATACAAAATACCACGGTTGTTGTGATGCCTTCTCGCACCGAGGGTTCCGTAAAATATTTTTATTATATGATGTAACTAAAAATTTACGGTCTTCGCATTTTTTTCTTTTTTTGTGCTATGAGACGTAGCTTCGTACCTTTCAAGATTGTGAGTTCACGGGAAGTACCCTGTAGGTTTTATTTCCATTGCGAGTTTCCAAAATTTGCGGAAATTTGCAGCATAAACGGCTATTATCTTTTGATTGCGTTGGCTTAGAAGTTTGATTTTTTTCACAGCTCCAAGGGATAGTAGACCTGAGTTTCTGATATAAATTCCAGCTTGATACCTCCACGCCTTCCTGAAAAAAGGGTCTTGACAGACAGACATAGGGACGGACGGACAACAGAGTGATCCTATAAGAGTTCTTCTATCCTATAAGGGAACTGTTTACTGATTTCGTGTTCAATCTTTTAGGTGATAATGTATACTATATTGTCTATATATATAAAAGTTAGACTATACAAGACGAGATATAAAAATGCCCTGTCACAGTGTTTGACCGAGATGAACTCCAAAACTACCCTGCTGATGTTGATGATTCTTTTGTCATTTTGCTGGATTTGTTATGAATTAGGACAAAGGATAGGTTTTATTTCGATTTATAATAAAAAAAATATATTACAAATTAAATTATAATAACTGAATTACAGCATTGCGTGTCCGGGTCAGCTTTAACATAAATATATTTCATAATATATATCTATTATTGTACTACAGTTAAAAAAAAATCTGACGTTTCGACTCCTTTACTGGAGCCATAATCTCGTGAGATCACTGTAATTCCTATAAAAGAAATAAAAATAAACACCTCGTTTATTTACCAAATTTGGTTTTTCAACCAAGTTCATCTGATTGATTATCTTATAAAAGCTCATTTAAAAGTATGATAGACGCGAAATTGTAACAACTAAATAAATAATAATTCTTCTGATTTCAACCCTTATCAAATTGGTGACAAAGCGTTTAAAAACCAGTTCTGCAGCTCTTAGCTCTCAGCAGTATAGGTATGCAATGCATCGTTTCGTGCAAAATTTTATGGGGGTTCATTTTACCACGTTTTTTTCGAACTTAGGTAATATGCAAAACGTTAGTGATTAGTAAGAAGCAATAGGATATTGGATCTTACTGACTGATCTGTCTGACTTTGTTATTGTTTCGTAGTAGAAAAAGGCATGGTTAAAGCCATTATATATTTTTAAGCTTTAAATTATATAAGATTAATTATAATTATTATATTATTTGTTGTTTAAGCAATTCACAGCTAGATTATTATATTTAAATAAGTTTTTCTAGTAATAGTTGCTTTAGGAGAGTGAATAGTCAATATTAAATTAGCTTGATTAAAGTAATAAATTATTAACATATATATAAATAAACAACACACTTGATACCATCGCGTTAATTAATTATTTATACTGTCCCTCAACAACGAAATATGTTAGACCTTTAATGGGGAGCGTAAAATATCACTTTAGTAGAGTTTATTTCTTGTTAAAGTTTCTGTTTTGCAGATATGTGTTAATGAACATGCATCAGTGCTGGCAACAGTAGAAGCAGCGAAAGGTGTCTTTTCGCGTTCTCTTATAAATTCCTAGTAGTTTTAGTAAATCCTTCTTCTTCTTCTTTTTGGGCGCCTGAGTTGTCTCCTGTGCTAAAACGCTTGTATGGCAACTCTCTCAAGACAAAAACCGTCCCAGAATCCTGGAAGCTTGCCAATGTGCAGCCAGTAGCCAAAAAGGGTAGTCGCACAGCAAAGGAGTGGAACTGTCCATTTACAAAGCTAGGGTGAATAGGCACCTTCTGGGTTAGCTCGTTCCATCGTAGATCCAGTTTTAGCCCCCGGGCTTGATTGAGATCAAGAGCGTACCCATTCTAAAAAAAAACAGAAGTCGGGCTAATTCATTATTAATTAAACTTCCTATCATCGTTCCTCATCATCAATTTGAGAAAAGAAATTACTGAAGAAGAGGCTGTATGAGCCTTGTACCCTTTGCCTTCTCTTATAGGAAAATCTTAACAAAAAATTACTTTTTGGCGGAAGCGAGATGCGTCAATTTAGAAGTTATTGTGACTTTTTGGCGGGAGCGGGAAGCGTCACGTTGGTGGTTTTGTTTCTCTTGTTAAAATTTATGTTGTTGTGGATCTCAATATTGTTGATGCGTAATAATGGTGGATTATCAACCACTAAGTGTTTGTGAACATACAAAAGTGTTGGCAAGTGTAACAAAGCAGCGGAAGTTGACTTTTCCTGCTCTCTCAAGAAGTCCACGGGGAGGTCTCAGTAAAACCCCACACATTTACTGAAACTAAGGGAAAGGGATATTCTATCTATGTATTCATCATTGTCCTAATAAGAAAAGAAATTACTTAATAGCTGGCATTTATACTTACTTGACACTGACTAAATGCACAAATCATGCAAGCCATAAAGAAAGAAAAAAAGGTTTGGTTTTCTTGTTAAAATGTGTGTTGTGGCGAATTTAAGTGACTAATAAATTATTATTAGTAATAATAGTGGATTTTTAAACATCAAGTGTTCGTAAATATGCATGAGTGATGGCATGTGAAATAAAACAAAGGAAAATGTGTTTGTAAATGCCTCTTCATCTTTACTGAAGTGGGGAACGGGGTTACTTTATAATTTATTCATTGATCATCCATAATTCATAAATCAGCACGCATCATCATTTAAATAAGAGAAGAAATAGCCGAAGACGAGGCTGTATGGAATTTACTTCCCTTATGTGAAAACATAAAAAAATAAAGTCAGCTAGCTTGCGCTATGAGGAATGAGTCAATTATCTGATATTTTAGTCCACTTCCTTTTGATGCGATTTTGCTTCAAATGTAAAGGTGTACATCGGCTGTGATAGGTACCATACTTCATTAGCAGCATATAAGGCACTTAAAAAACAAAGAACGTAAAACAAAAGAAAAACAACAAAAAGAACATCAGCTAGCTAGCGCTATGTGGAATGAGTTCAACATGTATAAAATTTATTTGGGCTGTGTATTATAATACGGTATTGTTCCTTGAAAACAAATAAATATTTGTTTTAAATACTAATATATTGACTATCGTTTGGTGCAATGGTAGCAAACCTGCCTTTCGTATCTACGGTCCTGGGTTCGAATCCCGGAAGGGGCAGATGTTTGTGTGATAAATACGAGCATTTCTACCTGAGATAGGGTAGTTAGGCATTAATGTGTTATATATGTATGTCTATCCGTTACCCTAGTAACCATAACACAAGACTTACAGTGCTTACAGTGTCGTTAATATTGTAACAAATATTATTAAATATTATAACACCATAACAGCTTATGGATAGATTAGTTTAATCAAATTTCGAACTATACTTTTTAAAGTATATTTTTTTCATGAGAGGCAATGGCCGTTCCTGTCCAACAAAGGGATTTGTTGTTTATCTCCTCCCAAAAAAAAATGTCATTCAAACAATCTTATATTACGAACCCAGCTCAAAATCTGTCGTTTTCCTTCGCTTTTCCATTTTCCTGAACAAGTGTTAGCTGACCTGCCGCCCCCCTCTGCCGCATAAGAACCAATTGATAAACGGAGGAGTTTACTCCAAAATGAGAGGTCAATGTATGCTGGCTGGCCTCCCGTGCAGCTCTGCATGACAGATGATTATCTACGCTCACGTCAAAGTGAATAATTGGGCTTTAGCATACGCCGCGTTTGGAAGAGTTGGATAGTTATGTAAATATAGTAGATATGTAATTTTAGCTATGGTCATTTACGTACAGTGCCTACACAAGTTACACGAAAGAGGAAGTAGAGTAATGTTATATATTTTGACGTGACAACGTCTTAAATTAGGTTGCGGCTGGGAGTCACTTATGAAAAAGTGTAACGCTCGGTAACGTTACGATGAGTCACCGAACGAGAGAGAGGCCCGCCGAATGCCTTGCGTCTCTCTCCCACTCAACTATATATGCGCTTACAATGAGAGCGAGTGAGAGGCACGCGTCCCTTCCACTCGGGCATGGTTAGCCCGCCTAAGAGCGAGAGAGACAGACATAAAAAGTGGAAGGGACGCGTGCCTATAAATTAATGTTTTAAATATAATTCTTTGTATAAATAAATGTTTTAAATTGTTACTATTATTTCATCCTTCTTCCTACTATACGAATGAATATTCACATTAAAATTATTTTACCACTCAAAGTCGTTGTCACGTAAAACTTTCGCCCGTATACCGACTTTACAGGCAACCAACCAGTTTTTTTATTTTATTTCAGTAGATGAACTATATGTATTTGGTATTTTTGGGTTTAAGCGTCAAAAAGTTTTTTTTGCTCTTTATTATTTTGGGGCTTTTATCCACATGGATACGTCAGCCCCACCGTATCTTCTCGATAACTTGTCAGATGTCTTAGAAATCAGATACAAAAGTATTATATAGACGAAAAAGAATCACTGTTCGGTCAGTTTCACTTGACCGCATAATTTTTTAGCTACTTCAGATTTCGGTTCTGCCAAGATGTATTGTAGTTAAAAAGTTGATTTGAACTATTTTTATTACGCAAGAGCTAATGCATTTGTTTCAGCAACAACGATAACACAACACCCAGACTCGAGCCAATATAGAAAAGTTCGTTTTCTACATTGACTCGGACAAGAATCGAACCCGGGACTTCGGAATGGCTTTACAATGAAAACTTGGATGCGAACCACTCTACCACGGTGGTCATCTTTTTGTCTAAAAGTAATTCTAATGAAATTCTATTTATACTTAAGGAAGTTACGTTACCCAAAAAGTTTTATATTTATTATTAAAACATTTTTATTTTTTTGGTTTCTTAATTGCTCTTAGTTAAAATGTTAGTCTTGTCCCAAATTATACACTTAAGAAATCAATGTTTGTATGTTTGTGCCCTATGCGTTCCGTACCAGTGATCAGATTGTAATGAAACTTTATTACGTTGTTGAATGCTTACCAGGGAAGGTTTATATGTATAGTCAGCAAAAAAAAAGAGCAAAAACAGCACTGGAATGCATGCCGGGGGCAGCTAGTATTACACAAGAATCAGGTTCATAATTTTTAAAGTATTTGGTCTTAAAAGTTTGTCTAAAACGAAGCGACGTTAACGCTCTTAATAACTTTTTATTTTTTCAATTACGTGTTATAACTATGTTGTAACTTAATAAACTGTCACCATAAATATCATAGAAATAGTCTAAAAATAAAACTGGCAACATTTTCGATTTCCCGTTTTTTAACGAAAATATTGTATCCCTATCCCTCACTAAGGATATTATTAGATTCGGTTGCCAATAGTTTAAATTTTTTTATTGTCAGTAATCTCGGTGAAAAGTATAAGTTTCATAAGAATATTTACTAAATAATTAATACAATAATACTAGTAATTGTACGTGTACCTACTTGTTATACGCTTGGTCTGTGATGGGCAGATGTTTGCATCACGAAGTCATAAGTATTTATATTTATTTCCATGAATATTACATAACCCAAGCCTTACAGCTACCTTGGGCTAGTCAAATCGGTGTTAATGTAAGAAAAAATATTATTAACACTTTATACATTATCTGAGCTGTTATTATCAATAACCTCTATAATAATATCCAAACTCATTTATTCAGAAGAAAAACGGAGAATCGCACCAAAACAAAACACGGCGACCTCTACAAAACATAATGGATGCCACAGACGATAAATATTATCTCCAAGGGTCTTCATTAAAAATCTTTTGTGCGCGCCCCACGGAAGTGGAAAATGAAAAATCTATCTACCTACATATTGTTTTCACCCATACATAAACGTTGAGACTGGGGCGAAAATCACCCCCTAATTAATTCGGGACTGCTCTCGCACCTCTTCGAGTACAAACCACATCAAAATTTGTTCATCAAAGGCCCAAGAAACATAAGCGGAAATATTCGCTTGCGGAAATAAAACCACGCCTCCTGTTAAGGGGAAGACTCTTTGAATATAATGTAGCGGTCGACTGTCAGACAGCATATCTTGTTGCTACCCATTTGTAAATTTACAAAAAAAAAAAAAAGATAAAAAAGTCGCGCTCATAATTTCTCTAACTTTTTTTATGGAATAGCTCTTATTCCCAATCAAGAGTGGAAGCCAAGACAAGATCTACAATGGAGCAAGCTAACCTAGAAGATAGAATACAGACGCAGGCAGGGAATTCCTCTCCTTTGTTGTGCGCATTATAAAAGATATTTAGAAACGCTTGGTGCGACTAGTAGGAATAGCAACCAAGAAAGAGTGGTAGCCTGCAGTGCGTCTGATGTGCGATGGAAGAAGGTAGATGGTTTTAACACATATAGCTCCAGAGCACATATCTTTATATATATAATTCTTCTGTGAGTGTGTATGTCACTGAACTCCTCCTAAACGGCTGGACCGATTTGAATGAATTTTTTTGTGTGTGTTCAAGGGGATCTGAGAATGGTTTAGATTCACAAATCAGTCCGGCAGATGACGCTGCAGTCGGCACAGCAACGCGTGGCCGGGTCAACTAGTTTATGTATAAAGTTTTACAACGGGATTAAACTTCTTCATACTTTATGGGCGGTGTCCGCAACTCGACGACTTTAAGCGTCTATTTTGCGTCTGGAGGGTGTCGTGAGGCTCATTCTAGCCATCTCAGCTCTACCAGGAATGCTCGATGCACCTTCATTTCGCGAATGGCGCCCGGCTAGCCGAGTGGTTTCATTCGGTATAGAATAAAATATAAGAAATCTGATAATCTATAAATAATATTAAAATGAACTAGGATGAAGTAAATTATATATATAAATAAAATTATATTTCAACGAAGGGCAAAATGACTAAATTTATCAGTTCGCTTAATACACAAAAGTTCACTAATGTCTTAAGATAGCGGCTTTTATGCTACTACTTCTAGTAGTATAGTGATCGCGCTTGCAGAAGGCGAGCAGAAAAAATAATTAAATTTATCATTTATGCCCACTAAAATCAACTTACCATTCCTTCTACGAAATAAATAGGATAGATTTTTTTTTATTTTGAGACTTAAAATGTTTTTTTTTTTAAATATTGAAAAACAAAGCGCTTAATTGCGATTTACACAATATTACGCCCTGTTAAAGTCCAAAATTCAACTATTGTTTCTGACAGGAATAACAACGAAACTTTATTAAGTTTTTAAGTTAATTTCAGTCCAATTGGGTATAAACTTGCAACTTATTAAATATCAATAAATACTTTAGTACTGACTCATTCGGTTAATCGCTTTACTAGTAAAGACGGAAATATTAAACCTACTCTTAAATTTATATATTTGTTTTATGTTATTTATGTTCTATGCAATACTAAAAAAATATGCTCATTACCATACAATGCATACAAACCAACCATAAAAATAACAAACTCTTAGTAAACCTTTTTTAGTCAAAAAGTGTTTTGTCCATATCATTCGAATTATGATTTAAGTTTCAAAGACAAAACCCTTTTTAACTAAACAGGTTTATTATGATTTGAGTATATTTTTTTTATTTAAGCCTTTGTAGTTAAAAAAGAAAAAAATAGGTATTCAACCTGTTTAGGCGGGCCGTGACCTTCCTCTTAACTGTCCCAAGTGGCGCTTTTTCCCAATCCTGCTACGCACATGCGTATTTCTGCACCCCCCACACCCCGCTAAGCCGACTTCCATTTTGTTTTTGCCTGGCCAAACCTTTTTTAGTTCCGCCTATATACTAATGGGTGTTATAGTCGCATCCTATTTGCCTAATAGCTTGTAATGCTATTGTAGCATGCGAAAATGAATTCTAAATTCGTTCAATGAAATGGAGTTATGTAAAATTTGCCGTGTATTTCCATTCACATTTCTTTGTTACGATGAATAGAAATTTTTAGTGAAACTTTTTTCATATGTTTGGTGATTTGTTATAACTAAAACTAACGGAAAAATATTAATGTTAATAACTGGAAATCATAGCAATAAAGGAATACTTGAAATTTCCATATATATTTTATCGACTTTAATACAAAAAAATTAAAATGTAATTTTAATACCTGTTTCAGAACGACGCCGATTTCCGAAAATGCATTGCAGATAACTGGAATATTTCGCAAGCTATAATTAAGTGGTATGTTCTTGTTTTACTTGGTGAACTTTCAGTCTGATAATAATTATAATTGTGTTTGTAATTTTATTTATGATTTACAATGCCATATTTCTATAAGATATAAAATACGCATTTAAAAAACAACCACGCCTCCAAGCCCTCAGGTAGGATTCGAATCCACGACCTTTCTCTATCCGGGAGAGTGTTCTGACCGATGAGCTACCGAGACGCTTAATATATATTATATCTTATAATAATTATACTTGTATTATAAAATATAATTTTTGGGACAGATATAAAGAAAAAAGAAATGATTTTGTTCAAGAAGCCAAATTCAACTTAACAAGTATAAAAGTTACAAGAAAAAAACGTTATAAAAAGACACTTATTCAATATTGTACACTGAACTTCCATGGACATTAAAAAAGATAGTATAATTATGCTATGGAGGAACAATTTTACAATAAAGTTAGTATCAAAGTACTAAACCAAATAAACCAGTACCTAAATGTGAGAAGATAGGAATAAATTAGGATACCTACAAAACCATATTTACTGTTAAGGAAAATGAGAGAAAGAAGAAAGAAGTAGGCAAAAAGAATGATTAAGAGTAATTCACATTTAAATAGGAACTCGATGGTACACCGGTTATTGCGTTTAGCCTATGATTGCGGAAGTTAAGCACCTTTCGTTATGTCCGGTGTTTGGATTGGTGACCAAAATTTTTTTTGATGCTTGATTGATGTTAATCGCTGATGACCTCAGCAACGATACTGGGTTTAAGGACGGCGACCTTAGATGAACCTCAAGCCGAGAGTAGCGAGCCACCATAGTAGTTTTCTAGATAGATGGCATCTCCCATGAAGGAGTCTCCAAACCAACATAGATTCACTACAGCGTTCTAGCCGGAAAGGAAGCACGGAGTGCCATAGGGTGTCTCTAAAGTCCTCGGACCTTGGTACGCCGTGGGATATTATTGCCTATTCGCCTTTCATCCAATTGGAAGGTCTTTGCACCAGTGGATACGTTCTCTTATTACAATGATAGGTCCTTGAGTCTATACTGATAGGTACAGTGATAAAAAGCAGTCATTCATGTTATTATTCAGGTTTTTTTTGTAAATAGGTTTTGTCTTTCGTTTGTCAGATGGTACAAACAGGAAAATAATAAAATAACAACATTTGAATTTAGAATTGGTGACCGGCGGAGTAGAATAGCACGAAACCTTGACATTTACTTGATTTTGACACTTAAAATTACCTAACGCTATGTGTATTTATTTATTTACTTATAATTGCATTACACGCGATGTAGATAGGCGTCGAAATACATATCTCTATATACTTATGGCACTTAACAGTAGAATGTACTTTGATAGGCACAGCAACAAGAAAAAGGGGCAGACATTTCATTATAATTTATCTAAATATTCTTCATTGGAGTTAATATTTTGCAATTAAGAGCTTTATTAAATTTTAGTAAGTTTATTTATATTAGTGTCAGCCTTTAAGTATTCCGGTAGTATATTGTAAACCTTTATGGACACTGAATATTCAAATAAAACACTTTTTTAAGGATTTTGCGCATATTTAATCCCGAATTCAGGAAACTTCAGGATTAAATATTAAATAAAATATGCGCAAAATCCGTAAAAACATGTTTTATTTAAATGTTTAAAGTGCGCGGAAGAACTGTGTATATACTTATAATTCAGAACTGTGTAGTTATAATTTAGAATTATATTATATCGTATATGGTGTAGTTACATTATACTGATAAGTTTAAAATTTAGTAAGTAATAGTTGTTGTAAGGTCAAAAGATAAAAGTCATAAAAAACATAGTTCACTATTTATTTCCGTACAAAGTGATGTAGAGAAAATAACTCCTCACTCGACGTCAGTTGTTTACAATAGCTAAATATGCACTCAATTTATAAAGTTATTTAATAAATAAAGTAATATTGGTTGGCATGATTCATTGGTTTACTTGGTATTGTCAATTTACGAGTGAACTGTACACTACCCATAGGCGAAGTTTGCATACTTAATGAATTAAACTGATACACCTAATTGCAGAGGTTTTGATAAAATAGAAGATATGACATATGGATTGTATCAAGGACAGGGCCAGAAGGAAATCACTGTTTGATGAGTTCCATTTAAATATAAATGAAAAAAAGATAAGTGAAAAACATTTTGGCAGAACCAAAATTAGAAGTAGTTAAAAAATTATGCACTCTGGTGAAACTTACCGAGCAGTGATTCTTTTTCGTATATATAACATATTTTAGGGTTTTCTTTTTAAATTCACTTGTACCATCTAATTTCAAGTATTACATTTCCTAAGAAGATACAACAGGGCTGGACTTTGGAATAAAAGTCCCAGTCAAAATAAAGAAAATATCACTTAAAGAACTTCACCCAAAATTTAAGTATTTGAGATTTGAATCCTATCTGATCAGATATACAATGTGTATTTAATATATAAATAATGTTTTCAAAAAACAAGATTGCGACGATGTCTAAAGTTCAAAGTTGAAACTTAATCAGTTTCAAATTTAAAAGGAAAAAAATATTGAGTAAGTTGCAGTTTACTGCACATGTACTGCATTTTTAAACCATCATATTAATATTTGTAAGCTCTTTCTATCTATTTTATAAAACTTCATTTGCAATTAAGCACTCTATTATCAAGAGTGCACGGCATATCAGTTTTGTTATTCACACTGATGAATTGGCACAAAGTCGTATTCAAATTAGATCCTTATTTGTAACGGAAGAGAATTTACTTCAGCTCAATCCGTCAAGGCAGACGCACTTTCATATCGGCATCATTCGTGATTTACCTAAATCGCCGGAGATTACCCGAGCTTTTGTTGTCTCCGTACTTATAGCCTCTTGCGTCATTAAACAAAACAAATGAAACTCTACATCTCTACAACGCGCATACACAAACATTAATTTACTCTACCTAACCTAAGCCTTCCGCAAGCTAGCAAATTTCGAAAAACTCCAAATAATTTTAATACATCTTCAACCTTATTCTTAACGGGACAAGGATGTTTTATACAAGTAATATGCGGCTAAGTGTTGATGGTAGTATAAACTGAGGAGGCGCTATCCATCATCGTGACGTTTCTATTTATCTTGATGAGGCCCCCACTTCCAATGCTAATGGCATTTTGTTTTATTTTTTAAGTGTGAAGGAATATGTAGACATTCAGCCAGGGGGTGAGCTTGATGAATTATGAATGAGAAAATATTTATATTTAAATAAAGCAAATAATAGTACATAATCATATTTGATGAACGTAGTGGTCTTTTATGTGATTCTAATATTTATGTATTGACAAATTGTAGTGTTTATCGAGAAAACAAATGCGTTGATTAAAATTTTAGTATGAAACCGCTGACTTATTTGAGAATTCCTTTTCAAAACAATAAATATTACAGAAATTGATGATCTTTGTACTTTTTTCATAACGCAGAACAGACCTAACTAATAAGATTTGTTAAACTTACGTTTGACAAAGGAAAACATTAAATTTCACAATTTAAAAAGCTATAGAACTTAAAAGGTACGTAAAACACATACAAAAGATAATGTTTCAAACAATAAAATGGGGAACATACGCATAAACATGTTTTTATTCTTTAGAAAATAGTAAAAACTTGAGGTAACACGGTTAATAAATTCACATCTCTTTGTTACAAAGCAGCAAAATGCTCTACATAACCTCATGTCATCATACAACAATGCATTTTATTACCGACTGTACTATCACTAAGACAAATGAGAAATACACAATATCTACCCTATTTACCTAGCTTGTCCCAACCCGCCCGCAAAACAGCCACCTTCTTTTATAATCAAACGGAACCACACGAAAACAAACGTTACACGCATACAATAAAGCAATTTTTCGAGCGGCAAAAATTCCAGTTTCAAAACTCAAACCAGCTTCTTTTACGCCGACTATATTCCCAATTCGAATGTATACAACTTTTGGATTTATACTAAAGTTTGAGAGTCTATTTTGCTCTGAAATTGTGCAATGTTCTAAAGTCGTTTTGTAATGGAGTTGGCGGTCAAAATTTATTGTGCATAAATGTACCTCTGGCTAACCCGGGAGTTAGGGGGTAGGAGTAGGCTTAAAAATCGGGGTGAGGGGCAAAGGGGTACCTTTTTAGCGTTCGCATCGCGTCGGCCTATTTGGGGTGTCGACGATCCGCAGGACCGGACTAAGGACTAGTTAGTGAATTAGTAAAAGATACATATGACTAAATCTATTTAAGAAAAAAATATAATCAATGTTTTAATTGTAACTTGCTACATTTTAATCTACTGCTCCCCATACATTTTTAAAGTTATATATACTCAGAATTATGTATTGGCAATCGATTAATTTACTAGCACACATTGTTAAGACTTACGTTAAGACTCGATGATTTTTAATTTGAGTCTGTCTCTTGTAGTATTGTACCTACATCAATCTCGAAAAGAGGACTAGAGACGAAGGCGAGAAGAGACTACTTACAAATGTTGATCAGAAAAAAGGATTTTAACCTCTTGCTAACTAGATTCCCAGTATAAATTTTCTTTTGGCTATTTTTTACTTGAAAAGTTGCGTACAAGAATATTTATATAAACGGCACGTTATACTACGAAATTGTAATAATCTTACTCGTAAATTTTGTGAAGCTTTAAATAACGCAACTTAACTTTTTGAGTTAATCAAATGTCAATTTAAAACTACTTTACTAACCACCACCTGCTGTTTTGTGTCAAAAATCTTCTTGGTAATCAGATTTGCAAAGTTGTGTTGTGTATTTTAATAAAAAAATACTATAAAACCCGTCGAAAATTTCTTGCACTTTTCTACTTTTCACGCTGTAGGCCAGCGTTGTCTCATCAATGAGAGGAATATTCTCTCATTGATGAGACTTGTGAGCCGAGTCGATTTTTACTAGTATTTTTCTAAAACAAATTATCATTTACGAGTAAGATAACATTGAAAAATGCAAAAAAATATATAAAAATCCTAAAAAGTTAAAGTTATGTTAAGTTTAAGTTACTTATTTTAAAACAGGTCATTAGATGCTATAGTATAATAATCTGTGTCTGTTGTATACGCTAAGACTTAGACAGAACGTTTCATTGTTACCTAAAGCACATTAGCCGATGCTGTCTTTAAACATAAGTTTGTTGGTTACCAGTCTTGCAAATAAAGTGCTCAGTAAGTAATTTAGTATACACTCCTAAAATAACAGAAATATTGATGTCATCATACACATACATAAACAAATAAATTCCATACGAAAAACATGTTATGTGACTTCTATGTCGGTCGTACTTTAAACGCTAAAAGCTGAATTACGTCCAAATAAAATTATTGTATCTTACTTGTGATACAAAATCTTTATGTAGCCAAATCTACGGCTATACATTAAATGAGTACCTAATTAATGCACTAATAAAACAGCCTATTAGCTTCCAACAAATACAGATTTTTTTCAACGAATAAAGAACTCTATATGATTGCAATTCGGTTAAAAATCGAATGGAGCAATTTTACAGTTTTGTATTTCCTGTTTAATCGTTCATAATTACAATTTTTAAAATGAAAAACAACATTTATCTCTTTTTAAGTAATCTATAAGTGAAAATTATTTAGGTAAAATCGTTTTAAAATTAATCGTCAAATTATTTTTCAAATAAATAGCCTTACTTATTAGTTACTAAGTGCATCTCTGTAGCGCGTTTAACCCGCACCCAGCTGACCTCTACGCACGTCTCACTCGCACAAACTCCAAAAAGAACTGTCTGTCGCTTTCCACCCTTTGCTTAAATTATTGCACCTCTAGCTAGCACTGCGGGATTTGACATATCTGTACGAAGACTACACATTTGAATTCGAACCTTATCCGCGGGGGTTACAGTCAGAAATACTAAAAGGAAACGACAATCGTAAGAACAAATTTCTCCAAAGAACGTGCGATTCTGTTGATCCGATATTCAATTAGATACAGATCTAACTTCAAAAATGGAACTGTACGATTCTAAACCTTGAACTGTTTAAGTAAAGTTTATATTTGATTGTAGTCTTGATAGTAAAATTTGTCGTTTAAGAATCGAATGCCGACGACGGACGGGATCTGAGTGAAAAGGTGATAGGCATTAAAAAGGCCACCCGTTGGGTGGGGTGGCTTAGGGGCGAAGGGTGGGGATTGGAGTAGTCATCATGCGTTAGGGGAAAAGTTTCATTTCTCCGGCGACCTTAACTAAGAAAAGACGTTCATTGAAACACTGGACTGTATTAGTGTTACCAACGTTTTTTGCTTACATTGAAAAATGAAGTACTGTTATATCTTATTCTATGGTGCCTAGATTTTTTGTTTATAGGAATACAAGAAACTTAATCATTTGTCTTACGATAAAATCTTGGAAATAGTTAACAATAATAAGTAACAGTTATTTACAATAATTATAATTAAAATAATCAGTAATGAGCCTAAAATATATAGGTATGATACAAGACAGATATAGTTATTTATTTATGCCATAAATTATACCATAATTTTTTTAGCTTTCTTTTCTTTTTCCTCCTTCAACTTGAATTCAAGTAAAAGGTGGGAAATAAAAAAAGTTTTTTTTTTCATTATGATTACTAAGAAGTACCTACGGTATAAGTAAATAACAATGTCAGCTAATTAATAATCAAATAAATGACAAAATAATGAATTTATAAAGCAGATCAGAGGCAATCTTTACAAGACTAAGACAAAAAGCAATTTATACTAAACTAAGACAAAATTTTGCCATGAATAAATAAAAAATAGTGATATTTTAGTCGCTATGTTTATTAAATATGGCTTTATTGTTAAAAATAAAGCAGATCTCTTTACAAAAAAATATCTAATAATTAGCAGTAATGAAATTTGTAGAGTGCTTTTACTCAGTACAAGAAAAATTACTGCAAGACTTATAATTGTTTTCCTTTCTTAGATTATTAAATAAATATTAAAATAAAATGTGAAATATTATTTCAGAGTACAATATCACAATGTCTTTTAAAGTAGCCAGTAATGAATATTTAATTGTTGTCAAAAAATTGAATTATCGAAACTCGAAAGTAAGACTGTACTTTACAGAAACGAGGAGCTAGTTTTATTGTTGATCTTATTGATAAAAAAAAGAATAATAGTGATATCATGTATCTATAATTATCTGTATTCTAGTTGTATGGTCTTATAGAATAATAAAACTGATAAAGTTTTTGGATATAAATAATTAAGGACTTACAACTCAATAGCGTAGCTGTTGACATTTTATACACAATCATAAACAATTATGTTGAATAAAACAATTTTATCTTATACTTATTGCTTGTAAAATGGACTGTCTCTCTTTAAAGATAGGATAGGATATTTGTTGATATACTAAAACTAATAAGTTAAGTTGCGTACTGACGTTTTTCTTTACCTTTGATTACGTTTCATATAAATTTTTGAGTACAAATATCTCAATATAATTGTAAAGAAAGTCATAAAATTGTAAACGCTAAAGAAAGAACCATAAGTTAAAAAGTCTGTAGAAGAGATTTTGAATTAGATTTCTATATACATGTTATTTTAAATTATATTAAAGATTTACTTATTTATATTGAAGATTTCAACAATGTTTTCTGTTAACTGAATAATTTAATGTTATATATATTAGACACCATCGCATACATTATATATAATACATAATATTTAAAATAAATATTAATATTTCTTACATTCACACCAATTAGCCTATCCCAAAGTAGGCTCTGTAAGGTTTGTGCTATGGATACTAGGGTTACGGAAAGGCATACATATATGACACATAGATATGTAATATTCATAGAAATATATAGGTATAAAAATCTATGACTTAGATACAAATGCTTGTAGTCATAACTAAAACATATGCCCCTTCCGTAATCGAACCCAGATTTGCAACCGTAAAATTAAATAAATCAAATTACATGTTCTGTGAGGTAGGCATGTGTGAGAAAGAGCGCATATCCTGCCAACAAATTGTATAAATAGTTTGACGGAAACTTATTTATATTGTTACATACTTTTACATAAATAATTATTTATTATTTTATCCATTTTAGTGAAAAATGAAGTTTTCATTTGCCGGTTCTCAAACTCGATTCATATAGCCCACCTCAGGTAGCACAAAGCGGAGACAGCGGTATCAGATGGGTGTAATTTTTCATTACATTACTGTAGGACAGTCAGGCACGCGTGAAGATAAAACCGACGCCCACCCCGTACCATGTTTCACGATCACAGTAGCGTTGTCGTTATTTTTTTAACATATTAAATATACCCGAACCCGAACCCGCAACTTTTGAAAGTCCGATCCAATGCTCTTTTAATTGTTCTCTGCAAATATTTTTATTTTATAAGATAACATTGAAAAAAATATGAAAAAAATATATAAAAATCATAAAAATATTAAATATTGGGAAAAACCTACTGAGTGTATAAAAAGAACACAATGTACCACACGATAAGTATGATTAACAGAAATAAATTGACAAGAAAATCTTTTGTTTTTGTGTATTTTTAATTTAAACTACAATATAGTTTATCTATGTGTTATTTTTTTCAAAGTCTTATTCGGTAACGACATTTAAATGTAAATTCATGAAAAAAGCAACAAACGTGATCGTGAACATGTAAAATTAATCTTCAGTTTCAATCAATTCAATCAACTCTAAATCAATTCAAATCAATCAATTCTTCAGTTCAATCAACATCCGTTTCCCAAATATGGTCTTACCCTAAATAAATTATTATTAATAGTTCAGTTTTATTTATCAGTTTTTAGTGAGAATCATTTTGTCTTTGTGTTTTAGATTAACACCTACTTTTGGAAATTATTTTCTTGCGACAGTTTTTAACATGTTTTCCTTAACATTCTATTGCAATAAAAAACATACTTATATTCGAAATCTAACGCTAATTATAATTTTATCTTATCCTTAAATTTTCCCTGACGTTTCAATCGTTCGGAAATAATGAGATGCGTAGACAATGATATCAACTTTGCTTCGTTTGGTTTTGTTCACATTTTTCTATAAATTTTTTTTTGTTAAAGTACTTCTTAAAATGTTCATTTTTTTTATAGCAAAACCCTAAATCAATACTTAATATTGTTGTAAAAAATCTGCTTAACATTAAAAATAAATCAAAAATAGCTTCTCATAATTCGAACTTTCGACTAAGTGATCAATTGGGCATTCTGCTACTTCCGCACTAAAATATTCGCCTTATCTTTGAACCAATACCAGTATTATATATATAAGACCTAACGCTAGAGATTTTAAGGTACTATAGCACAATTATATCTATTGAATAAAGTTAGAAAAGTTGCATTATAATCATTGTTATCTCATGGTATCAAAATATTAATATACTTGTGAGGTTAACCATAAGAATACACTATCAAATGAAATAATAAACCATGTACCTGTTTGTACCTAAATACATATTTATTTCGACAAGTTCCAAATAATCATAAAATATAAAACACGTGTTTACGTCTCGGGTCATAAGTGAATTCTCAGGCGGGAACGAACCCGCAACCTTTCGAAATCCGGTCCAATGCTCTCCCAATTGAGCCTGAGATTCCCGCCTGAGAATTCACTTGTGACCCGAGTCGATTTTTTCTAGTATTTTCTTATTATAATAATTTATCTTAACAGATCGCATTGAAAATGCATAAAATACATAAAAAAATATATAAAACGTGATTACGTGTTTCTACAATATGATTCCGTAGTAAGAAATATTGGCAATTATGAAAGCTATAGGAAATACATCAACTAGAGAATAAAAAACATAATGTGTCGATAGAAAAAATATTTATTTCATTAAATTACATTTTTAAGCATTTTAGCTATCATGTTGAAAATATAACGATGTTTTTTATTCTATCGCTTTATGTCGTGGTACGGGGTTTTGGGTGTAGAGTTCCCTTAGGAAATTAATAGTAACTGAACGGACCCTTTTGCCGGGAACAAAGTTCACGCGCGCTCCGCTAGGTGGTGCTCGCAGTTGCGAATTAAAATATTTCGTTCAAATTCCAAACTTATTCATTATTTCGTATTTCGTGAATCGTAGCAATGAGGATCTTTTCTCGATAACGAAGTATTTTGTATTTAATTTTTATTTCAGTAAATATATGTAAATAGTAATTACATCTAAAGTTTCCAAAATTCTTTTTAGTAAAGTTTTTCCTCTTTTGTTTGTTCCCCCCTAAGGAAAGGCAAAAGGTACACAATACATACAGCCTAATCTTCAGTAATTTAGAAAATATTTTTTTAGATGATGAGTGATGATTAGAGCTAATTTATGAATAACAAATGATCAATGGGTCACGAATGAATAATTAAATATCTAACCCAACCTAACCAGCAATGTATGTTCATTTTCTGTCTTTTAATTTTTATGTTTTTTAAATTGTGATTAATATGTCTCCAATATTTCTCTTTAAAATAGACTTGAATGAGAAACCGGTTCTGGTGTAAGTCACTGTCATATAGTTTACAAACAAACTTTCCACGATAAATACCTAGTAAAGGAAGTAATAAAACCATAGAGTATAAAAATCATAAACAATCCACAAAAGTGTTAATATAACTTTTTACCAAGAGTCACTAAATACGATTAACGATAATTAAAAATCGTTCTTTCCCTTTCAACTTCAAGTAGTTGAAAGAGATGGAGTAATCACAATTAGTGACTGCCGTTTTAAAAAACAAGTTTATTAATTATACACATTTTCCGAGCCGCAGAGTGCAACTAGAACACTGTAACATTCAACGTTGGCTTAAAAACATTTCAGCAAAGTGAAATATTTTAGAACACGTAACTCATGAAATTAAACTGCACATTCGTTTATTAGTTTACTAAACGATAATTAGCTAGCGAAATATTAAACTAAGCTTCCATTTTGTTCACTTAAAATATGGAAGTTTGTTATCGGTGCAACTATAATCGGGCACTCATGGCATCTTATATTTTTTAAAACGGTTCCCTTTATTTTGGCATATTTTTTTTGGCAGAATATATTTAGGCAAAATTTCATATGGCATAATTCAATTTTAATTGCTGGCTGGTAATGAAAAAAAAGTATCTAACCTAATCTGACCTGCAATGAAAATCAATTTATGCCTTTTAAATTGAATAAGATATAAAAACATTATGCGAATGACAGGTATTCCTTTTAAAACATACTTGGATATTTATAATATGACAATAATTTAATAAGCATTTAAATATTTTACTACTAGACACAGTGATTTTGTAGATAATGAAAGAGTCAATAAATGTATGACGTAATACAATGGGCATTACAAGATGTATTGCCACCGCAACCTACCAACAGATTTCATATTTGGTGATATTATAATTAAGATTTTAAGTAGAAATCGTACTAGCTTACTCATAATAGGTGAGACACTGTCCTTTTATAAACTGAACTATGTATCAAATGTCTCTACTTTAATTTCAAAAAGTTAGTGATCAGAAAGTATTTATTTACTTATGTGGGCTTAAACGATTGACATGATTTAAAATATTCTAAGTTTATTTCTTTTGTTTTTATTGTTTTTTGATGTTTGATATTTTTTTTAATTGCAGATATTCAGGTAAAATATTATTTGTCTTTGTCTCTGTCAGAATAATAACAAAAGTCAGTCAGAATTATCACTATTGCGTCAAAGTGACACTTTTCTGTCTGAGACAAAGGAGAAAAGATTATCTGCATATTTAGAATAAATTATACATGTAAAATACACAAAAATTAAAACAAAACATAACATATTAGATATTTATTACTTTTTTTATATGAGACAGTAAAAAAGGTTGGAAAAATGAACTCGACTATTTTGGATAAATTGCCCTCTTTGAATTACAGCATCAAGCTAAAAAATACAAACAAACCGCGATATTCTTTCCAGAATTTGTATAGAACTGATTTCAAAGTATATTTTGTCATCCATTCCAAATTTTACGAGTTCTAATCTATATGAGTGCCTTCTCGAGCCCATTCTCATAACTATGTAAAGACGAGTAACCGCTCGCTTCTGATGAGATCCATTACACATAAAGTCTGGTGTTCGTTGCTCACGGACTCCGTACCGAATCTAATTTCCGAACTACTCCAATCGTATGAAGTTGGAACTATTAAAACTTCCATTCGCTAATTTTCAGACATCTAGTGATACGGGTAAAGAAATCGAACAGAGACTAAGTTCTCAACATAATGTTCCTTCATTGTTAATCTCTGATATGAATAATCTAAGTAAAGATGTGTGTGTGTGTGTGTGTGTTTGTGTGTACAGCGTTGTCTCCAAGAAGAAAATTAGTATAAGAATCTACATCGTGCAATCTCAGTAGGGCACATCTATCAATATTTTATACAAATCTTGGCCTACATCGTTCCCACTGGTAGGTATAGCCCGAAGCAAGATTTTTCTTTGGTATTTATACAAAACGAAAAATCAAATGGCCACACAGCACATTAAATTTTCATTTAAAAAATGTCTGTATGTTTGATTGCTATGGATTGAAAATTAATTTTACACCGCCACCAGGATTAAAAGAGCAATCATAGTTGGGTTATAGTAAATTTCCACAGTGGTTTTCTCGTCGGACATAATATCACTTAAAGAAATCTCTAAACATACCGCTACAATGTTATTTTTTCAGCGAATATTGTGTGTTCGACCTATATGGTTTTTTATAACGACCGTTTGGTGAAACGGTAGCGTTCCTGCCTTTCGCACCGGGCGGTCTTGGGTTCCAATCCCGGAAGAGGCAGATGTTTGCATGATGAAAACGAGCATTATTACATATTACATATCTAGGCATATATATGGCTATGGCTAGGCTAATTGATGTGAATGTAAAAAATATTTATTTATTTATTAGTTGCTGTCCGACCTCATACCTCTGTGAACTAGTGTCGGAGACGCGACGCACTCGCATTAACAAGTTGCGTTGCCGGAGTTGCTCGCCCGTATATAACCCATTCTGTATAAAATACGGGCAAAGTGCAAAGTTAGACAGTGCTATCCTTGGTGGCTATAATTTATGTGTGGCTTACTTATATTTTGGACGGACAGCAAAATTAATTTACTTTAAAAAAAAATGGGTATAATATTATCTTTAAAAAAGGGTTCTACAACGCTTGTAACTTACAGTTTATTCTTAATTAATGATTTAAGTTAATAGAATGGAATATTTATAACTAAAGCATTAAAAAAAATCAAATTATCAGACAGTACTTTAAATTATCTCTAAATGCTGGTCTAATTGAGCTATCTAAGACTTGTTGAATTTTCACAAATATATCTTATGCTAAGTAGAAGCATTATTTCTTAAAATTCTAATTAAATAACGTAAAAACAATGAATTTTTATACTTGTAGAGCGGGGTTCGAGATAGTTGTATTTTATTTTCAAAAAAATAATAAAAAATATTTTAGATAAAAAACGGCGGTTAAACATTTATATGATAAATAAGGGTAAACTACAATATATTGACATCTATATTCCCAGCTGTATTTATTTCAATAAACTGTCAAATTTTATGTAATGTGATTCAATTTATTTTATTTCGATTACCTAAACTTCTCAAATTTTCATGTACCCAATCAAGGTATATATTTGATACTAAACATTAAAAAACACAAAATATTTGATTTTAAATTTGACTAATGGATAGACTGCATAGAAAGAGTTAGTTAATAAAGTCGTTAAAAAAATCAGGTTCTTATTGTTGAAGCTGTAATACGAGATCTTTATAAATTCACATAACACCTATTACAAATAATACAACAAAAGCGTATGTAATTAAAAAATAAATACATTTTAAAAGTTCAAATTAATGAATGAAATATGTAAAGTAATTTATTTCGTTTAATAACGCACTTCATATTGAGGATACTCTGAAATTTAACAAGCCATTAAACAATTTCATAATTGTAATCGTTTATAGCAAATTGAGCGTGTTTAAAACTACATTTTTGCTGACCGTAGCGAGCTACGAGGCGCCACGGGGTAATTGTACAAAAGTTCCTGTTCCTTACATCCACCTGCATTTACTAAGCGGGTAAACGCTATGAGTTAAACGTCCTTCTACTCGAGACTATATCTTTCTATAATCTAAAATTGTTGATGACAAAATACAGCACTCAGGCAAACAAGTAGAAGAAGTTGACACTACTAAGTTTCTTGGAATTTATATTGATAGTAACATGAAATAAAGACAAGCTAGCAATGCCCAGGTATAGGCTCCATAAAATGAGCAACTCCTTTGCAGGTCACTGTATACGAATGTACAACACGCTGCCATGTAACATGCATGACTTGTCAATGAAAAAATTTAAAATTTTAATTAAAACTCAGTTATGCAAAATCTTTTATTATTTTCATTTTTTTAATGATAAGGCAGCGTGGACCTAAAAGAAATGAATTGCTCGTGCTCTGAATCGTTTTGTAATATATACAATTTGTTAGACATTTGGCGATTTTATAAGTGTTTTGGCACATGAGTTTCTTGCCCGATTCTTCTCATGTTAGCCCCTACGTTCGGAATCGGGTCGCTCGTGGCGATTACATGCGCGGCATCAACTCCGCGGATGTAATTGCCGCTAGCGCACGGACTATCTTTATTATAGAAGAATATTTTCTTGGTTTTGTAAAATTGACGATTTTAAGTGCCCGCAAGGGCCTATGAAATGAAGTTATTTTGATTTTGAATTGGGAAACCCATACTAATGATGTCTGTGAAAAGTTGAGTAAATTTAATAAATAAAATCCCACCTAAGGACTACAAAATGTAGTTGGTTTTTATAAGCGTATTTAATCTTATATAATATTTAGTCTTATATATATGAAATTCTTGATATTTTTTTATATTTCAAACGCTCAAACAGACTCTTTCCGTTAAAAAAATGTTCCTCAGTCAGTTAAACTAGCGATACCTTTTTGTGTGAACTTAGTAGGTTGTTATGTATGTGTTATGTGTATGAAACAATATTTCCCATCAAATTATATGTTTGCTGTAAAAGTGGGTAATTCTAAGTAATTATTGTTATTATTATTTTCTAAAATATTTAAACACCCCGTTAACAATAAGAGATTTAAATAAAAATCTCTTTCATAGTACTGAGTTTTTTTTATGTTTTCTACCCTTTAATTAATACCCATAGTAGGTACAAGCTCTTCTTAATTTACGACTAAACAATTATTGCGAATTGTCCAAAATTTATTATTATTACATACGTACGCAACAAAGCAAAAAAATATTGAAAGGTTTTTATAAATCCTTTTGATATTTTTAGTTCATTCAGGATATACAAACTGCTTATAAGTAAAACAAGTGAAGAAACTGCCATGATTAACTATTATTTTCGTATAAATACTGCATTTGGCAATACAATTTCAAAAACAAATTTCATGAATGCTTCAAAATAGATAACAAATAATTTGTCAATCGTTCGGCGCAATAGTACAAATGCGCGTATTCCTCACACAAACATCTGCCCTATCCCGGACTCGGACTCAGAACCGTCGTTACAAAAGGCAGGATGGCTACCATTGCACCGAACGGTTTTAAAACATATGCATATGCAATTTATCGGGATTGGTACCCACGACAGTTAGCTCAGTGGCCAAGATTACTTAACCGGTTCGTTGCGGATGACACGCCTGGCGTGCCATCACTTTGTTTTGCTTGTGGCGCTAGCCACTGGAGCCGTGTCATTTTTAAGTCCATGATACCTTCTTTAAATTAAGTTTTAGGGAAATTTTCTTAGAATAAAACTATCTTCAGTTGTAGCCTTCGTTTCTAGGATTGTACGTAGCAACAAATCGGTTAAGTTGCACAAAACAGTAGTTGTCATGGTTAGATTTATAATAGAAGCGACATGTAAAATCTGAGTTTTTGATACATCTACCTACAATACACAATTTCCCACAATCAGGCAACTTTGTTCCAGGCGTGCCTATTTAATTTCAAGAGGGAGATATTAAAGTGGACACGGTTTCGGCGGGAAGGCGGGGCGGGTCTTGCGGCCACCGAGTAATGAGTTGGGGGCTGAAACGCTGAGCACACTCCACAGAAGGGACAGTAGGCATTAAAACAAGACACGATGCTGACATTAAGAAAATATAATAATCTGAAGTAACATTCATTTTAGAGGATTGAAAATACGCCTGTATAAAAAAACAACCAGGGCTTGAGGATATGGTTGTTTTTTAGAGGCGTTTATAAAATCTTATAGAAATATGGCATTGTGATTGCAATAAATAAAATAAATACATTATTTATTTATTTAGCTATGAACAGAGTTAACAAATTCTTGTGTTTAGATAAAAAATACAGTTATTAAGAGCATTAAACCCTACTTATAGATAGCCACAGCATGCTATATCAATGTTCAGGTAACAGTCACTATATGCACAAATTTATAATGGCGGCTTAATGCCTTAGGCATTGTCTACCAGTCAACCTTAGGGTGATGTGGAGACAAGTCAAAAGTAGGGCACACAATCAGTGTAAAAAAACAAAGGAAACACTTTTCGGGTGAATACTTTTAAGCTACCGAGGCTTAAAATAACTTTATATTTTTTTATATGTATAGGTACCTGTGTCTTCTTTACTGATTGTTCGATACTGGAAAAATATGACATTCCATGTTGTAAGTAGTAGTATACACTTCATGAAAAAACGGCGCTGGCGTCAGCTTAAGACTTGAAAAATTCAACAGGTCTGTTAAGAAGTCGGTATCCTAATTGGGTTCAAGTCCCTTCTAACAACTAAAATAAGTTGATGAATGTAATAATTTCTTTAGATATTCGACCATGTTATCTTAATAAAGCAATTAGCAATAATCCCTATCACTTCGATAAAAGAAAGTGTTGAAAGTTAACTTACATAGTATCATATATTCTGAGTTCTGTTGGGTGAGTAATGATTTTTACATATAATATTTATTACAATCATTAAATTCATTATTTTGGTACTACCTATTTCAACTTTGATGATAAACTTTTGGCGGGAATTATTTTCAATATTCCATACTTACTTAATTATCTGTAGGTATGTACACTCGAGAGCAATGAATCCGGGTCACTTAAAGAATCCTAAAAATCTCGGAAACTAAAAATGCTAGGTAAATGCAATAAATTGTATTTAATAGACAATGTAATACTCCTTAAATGAAGGTATTAAAACTTCTTAGTTATTGTAAAGTTATATCATAAAAAAATCAAATTTGAAAAAGGGCCACTTTCGAAGATGGAACTACGAAATTACAGCATTTGGTTTTGCTTTTGTTTGTAATCTGTCATTTATGTGGGTACATAAACCATGTTGATAGTGCTCTATATTCATTATTCAAGCTGAAATTATGTCGCTTACGCCTGAAGAATGCACCAGAATACTTACAATGCTGGAAACCGGCCGGAGTCAGCGCGATACAGCCAGGACTGTCGGTGTGTCGCTGTCAACAGTACAAAGAGTTCTCCGACGTTACGAAGAAACTGGTTCTAACCTACGCAGACCAGGAACGGGCAGAACCAGGTATACCACAGCACGAGAAGACCGATACTTGGTGAACACCATGCTTCGAAATCGCTTTCTCACAGGAACTGAACTCACCAATCAGTTTCGACGCCTCGGAGGAAGTAACCCAAGTGCATGGACAGTAAGACGTCGGCTTGCTGAATCTAACTTAAAACCCCTTAGACCTGCAAACGGCCCTAAACTGGAGCGTGGGCATCGTATTTCAAGACTAAGATATGCCCAGAGCCACGTAAATTGGAGTATTGAAGATTGGTCAAAAGTTATGTTCTCCGACGAATCAAAATTTATGCTCTACAAGCACGATGGAAGACACAGAGTGTATCGAAGACCAGGGGAAAGATTCAAGCAAGCATGCATCGAAGAAAAAGTAGCCTACGGTGGTGGGTCTGTACTTGTGTGGGCCGGAATTTCTTCTGAAAGTCGCACAGAGCTGGTGATCATAGAAAACGGCTCTTTAACTAGCGTAAGATATGTGGAAGAAATCCTCAATGATCACGTTGGTCCATTTATGGTCAATTTAGGTGAGGATGCTATATTTATGCATGACAATGCCCGACCTCATACAGGTAGGATTGTGAATGACTACCTTCAAGAGATGAGCATTACTCGTATGGAGTGGCCAGCGCGCAGCCCGGATATCAACCCGATCGAGCATGCTTGGGACGAGCTAGGCAGATGCGTAAAACAACGAAACCCTCCCCCAATCACGCTTCGTGAGCTCAAAATTGCTCTCACAGAGGAATGGGAGAATATTCCCCAAAATCGTATAAGGAACTTGGTGTACAGCATGCCAAACCGCGTAAACGCAGTAATGGAAGCACGAGGAGGCAATACGAAGTATTAAAATTCAAGAAAATCGTAATAAAGTTCAAACATTTCATGTTTCCTATTTTTGTTTTAAGGAGAGATCAGCAGTTTTTTTCTTTATGTAATTTTGTGTTAATAAAATGTATGGTGACTCATATTTTTTTTACTTTCATTTAAGGAGTATTACATTGTCTATTAAATACAATTTATTGCATTGACCTATCATTTTTAGTTTCCGAGATTTTTAACATTCTTTAAGTGACCCGGATTCATTGCTCTCGAGTGTATATGCGCTGAACATAATAATATGAAATAGTACATCAGACAGAAAGTTTCAACATAACACTGTTATATACATATATTTACTAGCTGACCCGGCCACGCGTTGCTGTGATATAAATTAAATTTAAGTTGCTGTGATAGGTTTCATATTTTAATTAAAATTAAAATATGAAACCTATCCTATGTGCCATGTCGGAACAAATCCATCAAAATTAAAAAAAAAATCGAAATCGGTTGAGTAGTTTCAGAGTTTATTGCGGTCACACACTCTGACAGGGAATTTTGCTGACGCTACTGACTACAGAATTAGCTGTTATAATATTTTGTAGCCCACCTATAAAGCGATTATTACATTATGTACCACGTGAAACAAATTTTGATTATGCTAGTTTTATGAGAATGTGCTTGTCTCAACTAACCAATGATTTGAAATTGGAATATAAATTTATTATTTTTATTTATTTCTTTTCCTTTATTCTCTTTCCAAACATCATAGCGGTATCCTATCTGAATTTACCTACACAATCTATGCGCGAAGTTAAATTTTGGGTCCGCTTTCGAGACTACAGATATTTATCTGGCCGTGGCCAGAGTTTTTTAATATAAATGTTCTTTGTTCATGACGGGAAAAAGTTTTAATGAAAATTCAAATAAGGAGAACTTTTAACCTTTTATTTTTTGGCGCTTTTTACGGTCAGAAATTGTTTTTGTTGTTACGAGTACTTGAGTAAATTGAGTTTAGATTTTTTTTCGGTTAATCGTTGGAAAAGCTTGGAAAATACTGTTGTTCTTCATCATTTATTTACTTGCAACCTCATTTATTTACCAAAAGATGAAATCTTCTAATTTTCTTAGACATCAACATTAAGAAGGTCTGTATTATATTACATTGCGTTCACCCGAATTCAGGCCTTTCATTACGAACTCCAACTCGTCTGCCAAGCGTTGAGATGGTACCCCCTTTCTTTTTAAAGAGGGTTCTGTCCAGCAGTGATATCATTCGGCTGAAATGAAAATTATGAAATATCAGTACACTCCAATTTCTTTATAAAAACTTTCGGATTGCTCTACTCAAATTAATATGTGAAAGTGATGTGATAGTTCTTGGTAGCAAGAATTGTTCGATTCAATTCATACTATAGAGTATTATAGAAGTTATTAATAGAAAAAAATAACTTGTGTCTGGCTAGATCCAAACCCACATCCCCTCGCTATCCGGGCGTTTACTATTCCAATTAAGCTACTGAGAACTTGATAGTCCCGTCGAATTTTTTTAAAGTATTTTTTTAGTAGACGCCATCTTTTCGTGTTCTAAGTATTATTGCCTACAACATCGACTGTGATGTTTTTGCTAGTATTGAATGATCGATACAGAAGAAGCAGCCATGTACCTTCTTATATGTTTGTATCAGTCGCCTGACAGTTGAGACAAATTGATATTTTTCATGTTTTATTTTTTATTTTCATTTATTTAAAGTTTACATAATGATATGTTGTTAGTCAAAGTTATACCCTTATTGTTAGTAAAGAAAGTCGACAAGACGCATACAATCACCAACAGTAACTTATACATGGCAATTAAACATTCTTACAAAATTTAATTGATATTTAAATCTAGCAGTTAATTAATTAAATAATAAAAAACTGTGTGTAGCTCCGACGAACGACTGGTGTTTGCACCTTAAGAACGATTGTCCTTAAACAGACACAGAAAATAATAAAATAAAACTTCATAATAAAAGTGAAAGGTACGCACGATAGGTTAGGTTAGGTTAGGTTAGGTTACACTGGGAATATGATGCCGAGGTGCTTGCAACAACATACCGTTGTAGAGCCGATGCAAGGAGCCGCGGGGAACGCCCCGCTGTAGAGGAGATAGTGAACGCGAGGCGGGCAGCAGAGAGAGCCCTGATAGTGCGGTGGACAGAGGACCTGGAGTCAACCAGGTACGGAGCCCGCACAATCGAGGCTGTCCGACCAGTGCTTACCGATTGGACAAAGAGAGGACACGGCTCGCTTACCTTTCGGCTTGTCCAGGTGTTGACCGGACACGGGTGTTTTAGTGACTACCTGCACCGTATCCGAAGAGAGGTGAACAAAAGATGCCACGAGTGTGGCGCAGCTGTTGACTCGGCGCAGCACACCTTAGAGGTGTGCGCAGCCTGGAGCGAACAGCGCCGCGCCCTTGTGGCTGTGGTAGGGAGAAACCTCTCGCTGCCCAGCGTAGTCAAAGCTATGCTGGACAGCGAGAGGTGCTGGGAGGCAATGGTCTCGTTCTGCGAGGAGATTATGGGGCAGAAGGAAGCCATGGAGCGAATCCGCGAGGACGATGCCAACGCGGACCAGCTCCGTCGAAGACGGCGGGGAGGGCGACGGCGGCGCTACGCCCATCTCCTCCCCCCGTAACAGGGCCCACAAGCGGGAGCAGGGCAGCCCCCGCTTGCATTGCACAACCCTGTTTGTGTGGGAGAATGCCCAAGTGTGCTCGGGCATTCTTCAAACTAAGAGGAGGCTCGGTAACGACTGAGCTGGCCGGTGCGACACGGTCGCCTTCTTACAAGGATCCCGGGTCGCTACTAACCGGAAGAGAGGGCACACCGAGGGAGTTTTAGTGGGTATGCCCCCGGGCCCCCACCGGGCCTGACTGGGTGGATGCACGGAGGTGAGCCCCACATAACTCCGTAGCCGCTCAGCTGCGGAGTATGCATAAGGCCGCATTTCTCCCTCGCCAAAAAAAGAAAAAAAAAAAAGGTTAGGTTACACTAAAAACGTAACGCTGTCATTCGATCACAAAATTTTACTCTTTATTTTTTCAATTGTAAAGGAGTAAACACCAATGATTTAATAATCATACTATAGACTCACCGATCTGCACGTGACTGATTCCTGTTTCCAAAGATACGAAGTACCCACTCACAAATGTAAATATCCCTAATTCATGGCTCGCCCATCCAGAACTACCGATACGCAAGGGTTCAAAGGTTTGAAACGAGTATTTGTCCGGTCCTCTCATATTTCGTTGACCTAAAATGCGGTAAAGGCGGTTACACACTAAAGGTAAAACATCCAAAAACTGGTAGTTAGATGTACAATTTTAGAGCTGTACTCTAACAAAAAGAGAAAAAAAATTATAGTTATTTTGATCCTACGTCCCATTTATAGAGGTTAGTATTATAGAAAAGAAATATGATAACAAGAAGTTGAACTATTTTTGAAGGTTGTTTAAGAAAATTAATAAAAAACCAATGAAAAGAAAAACACATAAAGTCTGGCTGACTTCAAACGATTTCTTTGTCAACTAACAAAATAAAAAAATACTCAAAAGTATTAAAATACTACCAAAACTTATAAATATTTTAAGAGAAGTAAAAAAACTTGAATGTATCGTTCAAGAAATAATAAAAAATATATTCGTAGCTTTGTATTAGTCTTGTTTATAAACTGAACAAAGCAAAAAAGCTACGAAAGACTTGTTTATTCGCCTTGTTCATTTAATTATTTTTATATGTTCTAATTACGATTATATTAAATTATATAAACGAGTTCCGAAAGAGGCAGATATTTGTGTCATAAAAACGTGCAGTTGTACCTGAGTCATGTGTATTAATATAAATTTCTATAAAATATTACATATTTGTGTATCATTTACAAATGTACGAATGTTTGATTATTGCAGAGGAAATGAGAGCTTTAAAAAGTATAGCTGGAGTGTATATGATGGATAGAATAAGGAATGTTGTGTCAAGAGAGTGAAATGATGTGAAAAAAGATATAGTGACCAAGAAAAAGGGATGCTTAAATGGTTTGGACATCTAGAGAGGATAGACGAGAGAAGAGGCAGAACAAGTCTATGAGGCAAGTCGGTAACGGAAGACCAAGGCGAACCAAGGACTAAATAGAAGATGTCCTGAAAAAGGCCAGGTCAAAAGTACCTTTAACCGACGAGCTTCTATGAAAATCTGATGAGAGTTGAAGAAGCCAGGGAAGTATGCCTTGATCGTAAAAAGTGGAAATCTGTTATCTCTTCCTACCGTTGTACCTACATAATGTGGTGACTTTTTTGGCGGGAGCGGGAAGCGCCACTATGGTGGTTTTGTTTTTGTTGTTAAAACTTGTGTTGTGGTTGATATTAGTGTGTAATAATGGTGGGTTATTGACCACTAAGTGTTTATGTATATGAATGAGTGTTTGCAAGTGAAACAAAACAATGGATGGTGTCTTTTCGCTCTCTCTCAAGAAGTCCACGAGAAATTTTCAGTAAAACCCCACATCTTTACTGAAACCTAGGTTAAGGTATTTCACATTTCATTCATCATCCATTGATAATCTATCATTCATATCATTCATATATCAATTCTCATCATCATTTCCAAAGTAACGAATATTTTCCAAACAAGTTATGACTTAAAGGTCTACGTTACCAGGTCATAAAATTATATTAAGTGATATTATGTATGTATCATATATGTATGTGTGGATAAACATACATATATCCTAGTATCCATGTAGAGTCGCTAAGTCTGCATAAGATGCTATTATAATGTTAGGTTAATGGTATACGATGGCGGGAAAATGTATAAGACGTGTGTCACCGATAATTGTTTTATTGCCACTGTTATAAAAGCGCTCAATTACATAATAGCGTCCCGTCCCGACTTCGCACGGGTGGACAAAATTCTTTAATTTTTTTCTATTATTAAATATGTTTCCGTTAGCGCCATCTAGCGTCCGGTAGACGAACTACTTGCGGTTAACGCGTTGCTATGATAACGTTATTGATACAATGGAAAAAGTGCGGGAAAAAGAGCGGACAGACAAACACACAAACCACTGTGATCTTAGATTATAGATTTACATCGGTAGCATAAAAAAATAAACCTAATTATGAAGTTAATACATATTATAGGAGCTCCCTCATACAATCCATAAAACAAGTCTAGTAGCGCTTACTTTAAGCTAGACTAACTGGTGTTAATATAAAAATATATTAATATTTTAATTCTCATTTAGGCAGTTTAGTTTTAATATTGTAACACAATGATTCAATATCTACAGAAAACTATTAAGTACTTTTATATTTTTCTCTCACTTTATCCGAAACCTCGCCGTTATGTATTCAAGACCTATTTACACACTTCATCGTTGAACCTGGGTGGCAAACAGAACCCTTTTTCCGCCAACACGCGTTTTAATCAAGTAAGACCCTTCACTTAATTAGCCAACTTGATTACGCGTTCACTTAAATTTCATTTAAATGGATTTTTAATTAGATGTAGTAGCCATGTATATGAAGCAGATATTGTTATGGAAAACTGCTAACTTTGAACAAATAAAATGACCTTTTCATCTATAAATACAATTCACTGTCAAAGTCGACTAATCTCGATGTATACTCCGATGCTTTGAATATATTAAGATCTATATGTCTTAGCAAACCTACATAATTTAATGAAGTTAATAAGTACTAAAGAACTTACTTTAATAAGTTGGCTTACATAATTATAAATTCTTACCATTCTTTAACCTGTAACCGTGTGAATCCATGTAATTTATTTTGTATTTCGCATGCCCTTGTCACCTCTAATTAAGGTTTCTCTTGATCAAATAGTTATAATGTTTGTATCTGTTTTGTGATTGTATTAGTGCAAACAAAAAGAAATAAATAATAATAATATCTCTTACATTCACACCAATTAGCCTAGCAATGTAAGCTCTGTAAAGCTGTGTGTTATGGATACTTAAGTAACGGAGAGATATACATATATTATACATAAATATTTAATAGTTATAGAAATATGTAAATATCCACGACGCAGATACAAAATGCTAGTATTCATCATACAAACATCTACCCCTTCCGGGACTCAAACGCATGACCATCGGTGCAAAAAGCTTGCTACCATTGCACCAAACAACGCACTAAGCTAGATGAACAGCAAATCGGCTATACATATGAACGCTGTCGCTTTATTAAAAAATAAATACATAACACCAATTAGCCTTGCTTAAAGTAAGCACTGTAAGGCTTCAGTTATAAATACTTAGGTAACGAATAGACAAATATAAATTATACACTAGCTGAACCAGCCACGCGTTGCTGTGTTATAAATTAAAACGAAACCTATCCTACATTATGTCCTAAGTGGGAACGAATCCAGCAAAATAAAATAAACAAATCAGTTGAGTGGTTTCGGAGTTCGTCGCGGTCAAACACTGTGACTCAGAATGTTTATATATATAAATAATAATGTATAATTTATACAAATATATATAAAAACCGATGTCTCAGATACAATTACTCATATACATCACACAAACATCTGCCCATTTCGGGACTTAAACATAGGACCGATGGTACGAAAGGCAAGGTCGCTATCGTTGCATAAAACAGTCATCAAACACTCGCAAAATAAACCAATGCTGATTAAATTACACGTCATTGTACATGTCCGTCTAAAATCTATCTTACGATTAAAATCAAGTATTTTTAAATCCAATTTGGATAAGCATTCACGTAAGCAACGCTAAATGTTTTTAATTAGCTGAAGCATTGCCAAGCCGGCAATTTAATTTAGTACCTAAATTAGATGGCTGCATTACCAGCTGTTTGCTGATACAGTGTAACAGAAATTATTATAACATTGATTTATGCATTATTAGTTGGATAGTTCGTGTTGTTATTTCTATATAAATGGGCGAGTATAAAATGACAGTGGATTATTTTTAAATGCTTTTAATAATAATAAATAAATAATAATTTTATGTATACTAGTTGACCGGGTAACGCGTTGCTAAAGTAACGTTAATTGATACAATGGAAAAAGAGCGGACAGACAAACACACAAACAACAAATTTGTGTGCTTAGATTATAGACTAGCGGCCCGTCCCGGCATCGCACGGGTGGACAAAATTCTTTAAATTTTTTCTATTATTAAATATTTTTCCGTTAGCGCCATCTAGCGTCTGGTAGACGAACTACTTGCGGTTAATGCGTTGCTATGGTAACGTTATTGATGCAATGGAAAAAGAGCAGGAAAAGAGCGGACAGACAAACACACAACCAACTGTGATCTTAGATTATAGATTTGCTGTGTTGTGTTGCAGAGTAGAATAACCCTTATCTTAAAAATATCATAAAATGCTATTAATGGCTTCTCCCTTAGGACACAATGGTTAGTGACGTTTTCAAATTAAATATAAATAAATAGATATAAATATGAGACAATATCACATATATTAAAGAATAATAGAAAAGTAATAGGTAAGTAATAAGAAATATAGAAAAGTTCGTTTTCTACGTTGACCCGACCGGGGATCGAACCCGAGACTTTGGCAGGGATGTTACCATGAAAACGGATTTGCAAGCCACTCGACCATGGAAGACATCAAATAGGGTTTTTTACAGCGACTTACCATTGTTAAAACAACTGTAGAAATTATGGACAAATAATAATTGACATAATCTGTCTAAAGTCTTCATCCCGCACTGATTGTCTTCGAGATAAATGAATAGTTAGAAATATTATTTGCAGAATAATTTTTTAATAGAAAAATACTAGAAAAATTCGATTCGGCTTACAAGTTGTTCTCAGACAAGACTCAAACCGCAACCTTTGGATTTCCGGTCCACTGTTCTCCTTATTGATCTACCGAGTCTTGTGAGCACCCGTTAAAAATTTTATATTTTCTTATGTTAGTATTTTTCTATTAATAATTATATCAGATATAAAATACGTGTGTAAAAAACAACTACGCCTCCGAACGTTCAACATCATTGGTGGAACGATACTAGCTCATGGTAGAAGTTGAAATACGTTTGTAAATTTCGACACGTTTGCCAGCGTCTCGGTAGCTCAGCGGTCAGAGCACTCGCCCGGATAGCGAAAGGTCGTGGGTTCGAATCCCACCTGAAGGCTCGGAAGCGTAGTTTATATCTTATACAAAAATTGCATTGTGAATGCAAAAAAAAAAAACATAATTACGATATCAGTTTTGAAAATGCCAAATATAAAAATTTAAGATTATTTGTAAGTTTTATGTGCAGACTTAAATCTTTGGAGCTACTCAATGAATTCGAAAAATGTTTTCACATTTTAAAGAGAAGTATAACTTTACGTTTCTTGTTAGTTTTCCAAAATTATTTTATATTTTAATTTTTTAATTATAATTTTGAGTTTTGCACCTTAAATAAATTCCTAAATACCCAGAATTGGATAAACAAATCCACAATTATATTCCCCCTCACTTTCTAATTTAAAGTATCTAACAGAACCCATCAATTACTTCCCTTGGGAAGTCATCTCGCCCTCATTTACTTCCCAGTAATTACCTGCTGTTTACCGAACACTTAAAGCCGATCGTCGAAAAAGGTATAATGAAAAAGCCCGCCATTTTGTGGAAGCTTTTTCCCTCGCAAATTTAAAATTCTCAAAACGTCCGCACTTTGAAAAAGATATATGGGGGTATTCTTTCATCTTCTCTGTAGGGAACCTTAGCCGTTTGCGGGTTGGGGGCGGATCCACAGTGTTGCCAACTGAGGTTATTTTTCCCACTTTATTTACTACACTTTTATATTTTAATTTTATTATTATTGGTCAAGTAAACGTGGCAACTGAGTAGCCTTTTTAGTGTCTTGATCATATGATATCTGCTACCCAGATACACGATCCGAATCTATATATAATTCTAATGTAACTATTGGTATTTATTTATTTATAAATACAATTTCTACATCTTATATATACAAATAAAATATTTATAAGTGTAAATAAGTATCTTAGCCTATTTTAGAAACTTACAAGCAATATTAATAAAATACAGGGTAGTTCAACAATAATTTTTAGATGTTTACTAATAAATAAACAAGTACAAATTCCAAAGTGTGTACGTATATTATATTTATATTTTATACACTTATATATAATCGTTCACTTATATAAACTGTTTTATCTTAATCGATTGTCCACACATTTGTAAAAATATTTCTTTCGAATACGAGGGCCTTATTGATAACACAACGCTGGCCTACAGCATAAAAAGCGACTCGGTAGCTCATATGGGAGAGCATTGGACCGGAAATCCAAAGGTTGCGGGTTTCATTCCCGCCTGAGAATAACTTTCTAATCCCTTAAGTCTTGAGGTTAACTTGTGAGCCTAGTATTTCTGTATTAAACTAATTTAACATTTCTAAACATTAAATTGAAAATAAAATAGCCAATGATGGATGGATGGATGTTTTGAAGAATAAGTAATAACAATGCGTATATCAGATATGAGTACCAATATCTTCTTACACCTGAACCAATCAGCTCCAACCGCGTTTCAAATACAAATAAAAAACGATTTTTATCTAACAATAAATTATCTACTTATTTCATTATAAAATTGCTTAATGTTGGCAGCCCTGCTGCGGGGGTTTTAAAAAGGGGTTTTTGTAAAGTCGGGGTCCAGACCTCGGCGGTTATTTATGGGGCCCTCGAGTCCGAAAAGTACCCAACGAAATAAATCCCGGGAAGACTTTAAAATGTAAAATAAGAACGGGTTAAACCCGCGAAGTCGGCCATGTGCGCTCCGGACGCTTCTATTAAACTGCACGAACGTTTTGTTTGCATTGGAAATTTATTTTTAAGTGATTGTGATAAATTTTGTTTTTGTCTAAACACTGTGGAGAGTTAGCGGTATTTTCTTATATAAAAAAATATTTAAATTAGAGCACTTTTGTTACTTAAAACTATGCTTTAATTACTTACCAAAGAGTTATAAATTAGTTAAAATGTTTTTACAAACACATGTTTAAAAAGTTTTCTGTTAAAAAAATCTTATTTAAAATAGTTTTATCCTAAAATGTATATATAAGCCAAACACAAACCTTTGTTGGCATTATTGACTTATAAAAAAATCTTTTGTTTTCATTTAGTAATAGAAAGAGGTGGTTATTGTAATCTTAAACTCAATCGAACCAAGGAAAGAGCCTCAGATACTGAGTATTTGGATTTAATGAATTCTCACAACACTATTCACTTTTTCCATTTTTATTAAAGTGGTAAATTAAACTGGAAAAATCTAAATATATTCATATTCTTTGATTGGAATTTAAATATATTAAAATATTTTTATAATTAATCTTTCACTTGAAATATTATTTGTTTTAAGCTAAAGACCAAAGAATGAAAAGAATTCTGAAACTTGTTAATAATTTACTTGTTGACTTGATTTATTAATTTACTCAATTAGGTTTGCTGTAACCTTACCAAAACAAACGTATTAGATATTCGATGTTTTATCTATTTTATTAAATTACTTTTTTACATGGTACAAGTGGATGTTTTCATTATTATTACCGTCTTACATATTTTAATGTTGAACAGTACTGCATATTATAATTGTTATTAAAATAGTAGATAAATCATTACTCACTTTCAACTTGATTCACTAATTAAAAGAAATCTATTGCAATATCCAAATTTAAAAAAATATCAATAAAAATACAATGTCCATAGTAGAATTATTCAGTATTAATAATAAAATCGATGTCACTATAGTTAGCTCCCATTTATTTTATATTAAATAAATTATTGTTAAGAAAATCCCAAGTAAACCAACTTATCCTGAAAGAACTATATTTTTATTAATAATTAGCTGACCCGGTAACGCGTTGCTATGGTAACGCGTATACAATGGGAAAAAGAGCGGACAGACAAACACACAAACCATAAATTTGTGTTCTTAGATTATAACTAGCGGCCCGTCCCGGCTTCGCACGGGTGGACAAAATTCTTCAATATTTTTCTATTATTAAATATCTTTCCGTTAGCGCCATCTAGCGTCCGGAAGACGAACTACTTGCGGTTAACGCGTTGCTATTGTAACGTTATTGAGACAAAGGAAAAAAAGCGAGGAAAAGAGCGGACAGACAAACACAAACCACTCTGATCTTAGATTATAGATTAAAAAAATGTAAGGCATTTAGGTATGTAATTTAAATATTTTAAATAGCTCTTCAATCTTTAAACACTGAATATCAGTAAATAAGTCAGCAAACAATTGCCAAAAAACAAAAAAAAGGTTATCGAAATTGACCTTCAAAGATTTCACACTATACCAGTTCAATCATAAAAGAATTTGAAACTTTCTCTCATTTCAAATCTTTCAAGCCAAATCTTCACATTATAACTAACATACATGAGACTTTTGTTGAAAAACAGAAATAATGCTGATGAAACATATACCCACTAGATCGTTAATAAAAGCAAATTAACTTACTCAAACGTTCGGTATGGTCACGTTCGTTATTTTTCGTCAAATAAAAGATGTTCTACTCACGATATTAGTATGCTTGAAATGTATAATAAAAAAAAACTCCACCGTAAGCGTGACCATAAAGTTGGTGTACATCACTAAAATTTTCTGTGCCCTAAACCACAAGCAAACATAATAATTTTTTTGGTTATAATTTACTATATGATTTGAAAATCGTAATCTTTTCATTCAACTCGATGTGATGTGTATTATTGAGAGTATAAAATAGATAATATTACGTACGTTCATACCAATTAACCTCGCCCAAAATATGTACTGTACGGCCCAGTGGTGGATTACCCACTAGGCACACTAGGCACGTGCCTAGGGGCCCCGGTGTAGAAGGGGCCCCAAAATATAAAAATATAAATATTAAATTTTTACTTAAACAATATTTTCTGATTTTGTATTTATTCACTCAAGAAATGAGTATTCAAACAAAATTTGAGGGGCAATTTGTCGACAAAAAATGCTATATATCACACCATTAAAGGCTCCGACACTGGTGACGGGACACATTGTATAAGGGGGCCACCAAACATAAAGTGCCTAGAGCCCCAGACGACCTTAATCCGGCACTGGTACGGCTAGTATCATAGATACTAGGGAAACTAGATATTAAATATGGGTATTTATCTCTATTTACTGAATATCAGTAATGAATTAGCAAACGATAAGACAAAATTATATGATATATATATAAATAGTAATATTTATAGAAATAAAATATCCATGGCTCAGTTACAAATGCTCGAATTCGAACAAACATCTGCCTCTACCGTGACACGAACGCAGGACCGTCGCGGCGAAAGTCAAGATCCCTACCGTTACGACAAAGGGTAATCAAAACTACACTTGGATCACGCTGTGAAATCCTATGAGTTTTTAATCACATTATAATTTTCACTCGTAGCTTATTAGCTTGCACGACGAGTGTAAATTAAAAATTAATGCTATAAGTTCGCAATAGACTAAAATAACTGCTTACCAATCATGACTGCATACTTATATACTATGTAGCAAGCATATGTATATGATTATGTAGGATCACTATTTATTTACGTTCAAGTACCACAATCAGTTATGTGTACACAGTACACACTCTATAAGTGATTATTCTTTTATGTTCTTCGTTACCCGATTTCAATGATAATTTTTAAAAATACACTTTCAATTTCAAACTGTGTAGGCAATAAAAAAATATTACATTGTAAAACTTTGTCTTTTAGATTATTATATGTAGAGAAATTATTGTAAGAAAAAAATCAACTTGTTCCAGGTGTCCAGCGGGCTTAGAACTCACATTCCTCGCCATCATAGCGAATACTGAAGTTCACTAGACTTTTACACAATATAAATCTCGTTTTCCTATATCGACGGCGAAGTGCCAAGACCTTCTAATTGAAATTCGTCGAGAAATTCACTTTTTTGTAATTTTGAATTAAAATTCGTTATTTGCATGTTTTTTCAGAAATTTCCTAAGCATATTTTCAGTTGCAAGCGTATCATGTTAAAAAATAAATAAATATTTCTTTTACTAATTATTAACTCGTCAATAAATCAAACGTTTCTTTTAGTTTGTGTATTATTTTGAAATTAGCAGTTAGGTGTTAGTGGCACTTCGCCGTCGATATGTTTTCCGTTACTGTAAAAAAATGGTATGACGAAAAAGTAGACAATTTTCTCACCTCTTCTTATGACTTAAGGCACAGGTAGTTGCGTGACGTCGCACACAATCCCTCATTAAAATGACACGAGCACGCACGCCGATTACGCCGACAATTTGTATGGCGCCGGCGTCGGGACGCAGATAGCTGAAAGCACCCTTTTTTCACGTAAGCCTCCGTCCTGGAGCCATCTGTCACGTAGGGACTCTGTCAAGTCACAGATAATGTAACTGTAGGGCACACAAAAGAGACTGAAGTTCTCGTAAAGTTGGATTTTTATTATAACTCATTATTTGTATGTTAGCCATGCAGAGATTAGAGCGAGAAATTTATTGTATATAATTTTTGAGCATAAGAAAAAAATTTACTTAAAATGCGAGTCATTAGCTCTTTTGTAAAATATAATTATGCAATTAACAATGATAGTTTATGACAATGATTTGGTCTTTTTCGTGTTGAAATAATATGAATTTATGCGCACATTTCGAAAGCACGATTAGTGATAAACAGTGTTATTTCGATAAAGCTAGTAAGAGCTTCAATACTATAGTTTATCAGTTATGGCGTCCAGTTCCGTGTACCAGAAGATGCAATTTTGAATCTTTCCAGAGGTTTTTAGTATATTCTTAGAAAGTTCCAAAACATATATATTTAATATCGGTTGGCTTCTTAAACTTATATTTTTAATTAAAAAACTGTCGCTGACAATATACGATTAAACGGTACGTTTAAGTTCGCTAGGGTACAAAAAATATTTCGGTCACCAATCCGGCAACGAGACCTTGTAAAAGTTGCTTAGCCTTTGTAATAGTAAATCGTACAAGCTAACCTCTATCTTTTTTTAAATAATAATATATTTATTTTCGTTAAATTTTGTACAATCAATTTTATCAGTGATTGAAGTTACTTAGTAAGCAAAAAATACCTGTAACATGTGACTTACTCTTCCATATCTATAAAGTAGGTATTATATTAATAGTATCGGACTTATATTAAAATAACACAAAAATATTATTTAAACTAAACATAAAATCGCGACTTTACCGCAGGGGTACGCAGAGATGACATAAATCTCTCGCTTCTTCAACTGTCATCAGACCTTTCATACAAGTTCGTCTGTTAAGAGTGTTTTTGACTCAGCATTTTTCTAGACATCGTCTATTTGGTCCCCGAAAGTTCTTCTTGGTCTGCCTTAACCGATTTGCCCGTGCACATTGCTTCATATACTTGTTTTGTTTGTCTTCTTTCGTTCATCCTCTCTACATGTCCAAACCATCTAAGCATCCCTTTTCTATCTTTGTCACTATATTTTCTTCCACACCATTCCACTCTTAAAATTCACTAAAAAGAGAAAAATGTATGATATATTTATTTTATCATTCTCTTAGCTTCAAATTATTAACTAGGCGATGCAGTCGCTAAGGGTCGCTTTCGACGCTAGCACCATATATTGGAGCGGAGCGTAATACCTAAAAAAGAAAAAAAAAATTGTTATTTGTTTCAATGGGAATTTTTGCGAATTTTAAAATTCGGGCTCACAATCTGGTCCTAAACCTGTTGATTCGATTTGACACAAAAAATATTAAAATCGGTTAAGAACTCGGGAAGTTATGGCGTAACAGACATTCCGCCATTGAAGCTAATCCATGGGAGCTTCGCTCCAACTAGGCGATGCAGTCGCTAAGCATAAAGCTACGCTAGCATCATATATTGGAGCGGAGCGCAATACCTAAAAAAAGAAAAAAAAAATTTTTCGATGCGAATTTTTGCGAATTCCAAAATTCGGGCTCCGTCACAATCTGGTCCTAAACCTGTTGATTCGATTTGACACAATAAATATTAAAATCGGTTCAGAACTCGGAAAGTTATGCCGTAACAGACATTCCACCATTGAAGCTGATCCATGGGAGCTTCGCTTCGCTCCGCTCCAATAAACGAAAGTTTTTGTGTGTTATGTAAGTTGAGCTTACGTATGAGTGCAATTGAAATGGGTGTTAAATAGCATGAGAAACCTGTTTCTTCGTAGTTCAAATGTAGTGAGTGCTACTAACAAAATTGATAAATTTCATCATCATATTACTACCTTAGTATATCACAAATGAGTTATTCTTATACGCTGGAAATTTCCACAATCTGTCTACAACATGTAAAACAACTTAGTATTACTAAGTATGCACTGTATTATTCTCAAAATACTACAAATTTTATGATGAGTCAGATACAAAAGTCTAGTTAAAGGGTAGACGTACCAAAATATAACTCTATATAACTCTATAAGATGGATCTCCATCAACGAGAGGCTGAAATATCTTATGAAGGAATACATAATGAGTAACAACCACAGTGGAGTTGTCAATCAGTAAATCGAGTGCGAATCACGAAACTATATAGAACAGTATAATAAGGTTTCTCTAAACTAGGCGATGCATAAAGCTTCGCTAACACCATATATTGGAGCGGAAAGTAATATTAAAAAACAATGTTTAGTAAATTTTAAAAATTCCTTATAAATGAAAAATATCAAAAAGCGCGCGCTTTTTGATTCTCTTGGAAATCCCATAGCGCCAATGTTTTTTGTTTATGTTTTTTTTATTTTTGTAAATTTCAAAATTTAGGTCAATCCGTGTCAAACCGTGGCAATCTGATCCTAAATATGTTGATTGGATTCCTCACAAAAATTATTAAAATCGGTTAAGAACTCGGGAAGTTATGGCGTAACAGACATTGTGTCATTGAAGCTGATCAATGGGAGCTCCGCTCGCGTCGCTCGCTCCACTCCAATAAAAAACCTTATTTGATTGTATTAAAACACTTATCTTTAGCGTTTCAATACGGATGAATAAATAATAATTAATATTAAATAACATTTTATACGTTATAGTAATATAAGTTATTTACGGGATTGCTACCATGTACCTTGTTTTTGAGTTTCCGATATTTCGGCACTGTCGCAAGTGCCATGATCACGGAGCGACTGAAGTAATTGCGGGTAGGCTGTTATTGGCAGAAATATGATCATGGCACTTGCAACAGTGCCGAAATATCGGAAACTCAAAAACAAGGTACATGGTAGCAATCCCGTAAATAACTTATATTACTATAATGTTAGTGACCATGAAAGTTTAAAACAATATATTTTATACGTTGTTCCTGACCCTTTCACTAGCTATAGAAGTCAGATAAAACGATGACATCACAAAAACCCAAACCATTATAGTCCAGTCCACTTTCTTCATTGAGCCGGCTGGAAATCAACCCGGGACCTCCCAGTGGCGTCACCATAAAAACCGCTATGCAAACCACTCGATCATAGATGTCGTCTTTGCTTCATTATAAATAGACTACAGTAGTTATAAAAACAAATGCATTTAGTAAATGATACATTAGCCTTATCGCTAAAAGCGATATGTTCCAGGCGACCGTAGAATGGATCGGATAGTAAAAACAACAACGATATGGGCGGCTTTACAGTGTCTTACTTAGCGGTCAAAATACTTATATAAAAAACGTTAAAAATGATATTTAATAACTGTCTTTTTTCAAGTTATAGTTTCATTGAAAAATATGAGATAAATACAAGGGTACAAAAGAATGTGGAACTGTATTATTTTGCAGTAATGATCTTTTTACACTTTATATTTAATTTACTTATGCATGAAAAAAGGTAACTTACTGTTTACAGTGTAAAGTATGATAGGGGAGCGGATAATTGATATGAATTTTACGGCGGTTCGCAAGGCCGAACAAAAGGAATCGTAAACAAGGGATACTGCGGTGACGTGCTTGCATGTCCAGGCTCGTCCACAATATGATTATTACGAAAGCTTCGCCTTCGTTGAGCGTGCAAATTATTTCACATTGAAATACTTCTGTTTTCTACTTTACCAACAACCATTCTTGGAAAGCGGCCCAGTTTATTTTTGACAATTACCAATTCCGAGATCAGCGTCATTCCATATAACCAATTGTTCTTATAAACTGTTTTTTTTTTATTCTTGTTATCTGCAAAATAATACGTTTTATTATATTGAGTTTTATTTAAGCACTAGCGGCCCGTCCCGGCTTCGCACGGGTGGACAAAATTATTTAAAAAAAAATCTAGCATTGAATATAGCCTATGTTACACAGCGTGAATGTGTCTTTCCGATGGCGAAAGACTTTTGAAATCGGCTTAGTAGTTTTTGAGTTTATTCATTGCAAACATACAAAAATACAAATCTTTCCTCAGAATAAAACACTTTTTTACGGATTTTTGCGCATGTTTTATTTTATTTTATATTTAATCCTGACGTTTCGACTCCTTTACAGGAGCCGTGATCACAGGAATGCGCAAAAATCCGTAAAAAAGTGTTTTATTCTGATGTGTAATGTGCGCGGAAGTGTAAGAACTAAATCTTTCCTCTTTATAATAGTAGACTAACTGTACCTGCGACTTCGTCTGCGCAGAAAAGTGACTTTTGGCAGCATTTACTAATTTTTTAGGCTAATTATTTAAATTATTTTAATTAAAATACAGAAAATAAGCTATTTATAGTATTTAACTACAAATAGCTTATTTAAGAACATTTTTATAGACGACGTTTTTTCCATCTTTTGCCAAAACGTAAAGATTTTGTGGGTTTGATACACGTTAACATGCCACATAGAGTTGCCCATGGGAAAAATATTATAAGACGTTTTATTATATTAAGTTTTATCAAGACATTAAACTGCCAGATTTTTATATTTAAAGGAATTATTATAATTCACCAAGGGTACGATATAATGATCTCAAATAATATTGACCATTAGTAGACAGATATATGTTCTTTTTTTAATAAATTTTTCTTATCGCTCGTATTACTAATTCCGATGCAACAGAAACAAACGACAATAGCAAAATTGTTTCAACCGTACCCAGTCTACCCTACTATACGCCATCCTAAGAAAGTATTAAGACATACTTGTCACAGCAAGGTAATTTTGTCGCGCAAGATGAAAGTTTGGTTCATGTATTTAAAAATATAGTAAATAGGATTAGTATAGTTTTTCATAAATTTAAAATAAAAAAAACAAAACATTTTTTTTTTTAAGGATGGGTTTGCTCTTGATCCCAATCAAGGCCGGGGGCCATGACAGAATCCACGATGGAACGAGCTAACCCAGAAGGTGCCTATTCACCCTGGCTTTGAAAATAGACGGGTTATAAGTTCTCGGAAATACAGACGCAGGGAGGGAGTTCCACCCCTTTGCTGTGCGCGTTATGGAGGATGTTGAAAAGCGCTTGGTGCGACAGGTAGGAATATCAACCAAGAAAAGGTGGTAGCCTGCAGTGCGTCTGGATGTCCGATGGAAAAAAGGAGATGGCGGTATGAGCAGATGCAGCTCTTGAGCACACTCTCCAAGGTACAGTCTGTAGAAGACCGCCGGACAGGCAACTTTGCGGCGATGAGCTTTGCGATGCTTTGTTTTGGTTTTTCGAATGGAGATAAAATAAAACATATCAGAATCATGAGATAATCATGTACCAATTTACAATGACAATAAACGTTTGATATTGACGACAGGCGGGAATGGAACCCACTATCGTCCATATAAAAGTTCACAGCTATATTTTTGTAAAGAAATAAAGGGTATCTCTTACATGGATGACGTTAATAATTAACACCCCAATTGAGAGTGTTTTACACTGAATTGTCTGTTCTATACACTATATATTTGCATTAGTAAATACTTGTTTATTATACATTTTTAATTTTGAAACAGGAGCGAAATTCTAAGATATGTTTCGATAGCTTCAATATAGATTATATTTGTGCGCACTTTTTGATAAACTAACATTCGCACCTATAAATAAAGCAAACAATAATACAAGTATACAAATATCCATCATACTTTGCATTTATAATTCGTCTGGAGATTATTTATTCATTAAAAAGCACTGTTATCAATACCCTAAAAACTAAAGGACATATATTGCAGTATTTACAATAATAGGCGGACAACATAAATACTTTTTACAATGAAATATCTCAATTTATTCGTTATATAATAAAACATTTGCTATTTGATTAATTCTTTGTCAGTTTATTTTCTATAAAAATCTCTGTCAAAATTTAAATTTATAAAAACACGCTAAAACTCTAAATACACCTTTATGCAGGTTACTTCATGACGTCACCTACTTGTAAACAAACTTTTAGCTGTCAAATCGTTATACGATAAACCGTACAAAAACATAAACTGACATTACTGCCGTCACCTCAGATTCAGAGACCTTAGTGCGAATTTACGCATTCGATACTCATTATCGAGCGCGTTACAGATTTCTACGAAGATTAGTAATTTCGGATGGTTACCGCTAGGGGCGCTTATACAAAATCCATAGTAATATTTTACGCAGACGATATCGAGTATCGAAGCGTAAACTTACACTAGGGCCTCTGATAATCCCGTGTGTATAGTTAACCGATTCGTGGCCAATGACGCACCTGTTGCGTCATGTAGAAACCTTTAGGAAGGCCAATGACGCACAAACGCGTCTTTTAAAAATTTTCCTAAACACACAGTTGACAAGAAAATGAAAAAAACATTGTCAGGGGCCCTTAACGCGAAAGCGCGTCAACTTTCAGCTAGGCCAATGACGATACGCGATAGCGCGTCATTCGATTATTGTTAGGGCCTGCGTAAAAAAGTTATGAAAATGAGGGTGGCAATGAAACGGTTAATCCCGTTAATTTTCAATCACATCTTTATCACACATATTTCAATTATTTTATTTATGATTTCTTATAATAATAATCGGACACATTATAAGTGTGAGCTAAATTGCTTTAAAAAATATTTACTGCTAAGCTAACAATAGTTTAATGTATATTTTTACTATAGTCAAATACCCGTTTACACTGAACAGTCTTAATTAGAAACGGTTTCAACATCTAAAAATGTAAGACAAAATTTCAGGAAACAATTTAAAACGGTGTAATTTAACCTCTAACTCTCTTTTAGCTTTAAAACCCATTGAACAAAACCGCAGAATCCACTTATATCACTGCAACTGTACAGTTGGAAAACTGCACTAAAATAAATCAATTCAATTAATTGTAGACCACAAGGAAAGTGCTGTATTTCGTCGGTTAAGAGTGTTCAGCCTTCAATTATTGGCTTTTGTAGCAGATAAAACACTTAATAAAGCTGAAGAGTTGGTATTTCTTTGAACGCCCTCCTTGTTCATACTAGTTGTAGGATGTTCGCTTAGTTGACCACGAACACCGTACAGGTAGATGTTGTAGTTAGTTTTGTTGCTTGTTAGTCACGTAGTAAGTGGTGGCTGGCACCACGTTGAAAGTTGTGTTGTTGCGGAGATAAAACGAAAGGATTTCTTCACTTAGTTTATTAAAGTTATTAAAGTAGTTTGGTCAAGTTACAAATAAAAAGGTAGTTGAAAGATGGGTCCTACTTCGACCTATAGACATGACTACTTTTTTGTTTTAATTTTTATTTTATTATCCTGCACCGACCCTGCTAATAAGGTTGGGTATTCATTTTTTGCAGGCTTGTAATTTTATGTTTATTTTATGTTCACCTTCTTTTTATAGTGTGTTGTGTAAGAGTTCGGTGTGTTATTCGTTCTTTTAATTTATCTTACTATTTGTATAATCTTTGTATATTCGTTCTGTATGTATTATCCGTCTTCCGCGCACCAAACCAAACAGGCCCCGTCAGAATACCAGCGTTGCTGCGACATGCATTCGTGTCGTAACAACACAAGCTGAGGCGGGGACCTGATTGACCTGTTATGCTTCTATACCGCAACTTTTATTTGTAAAATCTATTTTGTGTTGGTCAATAAATGTTTCTCTCTCTCTCTCTCTCTAGTAATCTCATAATGTTTAATTACAGCAGATAAAGGGTAAAGTTAAAATGCTAACGCGTAACCTAATTTAAGCGTATCGAACTGAAGTAAAGAATATGCGATGTAATACCGTACACTATTTGATTTGATTGATTTTCAGATATACTTTTTGCACATGATAAGTAGGAAGGCTTGGAAGTAGGTAGGCTTCAAAATTACGTTACGAACCTTAGAAGTTGATCAAAAAGAAAAAAGTGTGAGTGCCAGCTCCGACATATGACTGAAGTTTACTCCTTAAGAACGATTGTTTTTGAACAAACAAGAAATAATAAAACAAAACTTCGAAATATAAGTGAAAGGTGCACACGATAGGTTGCGCACAAAAACGTAACGCTGCCGTTCACTAAATTTAACTTTTCATATTTTTTTCATAGTGGGCGCCTTATATGAAAATCAATTCTTATGGAGTAAACTCCAATAATACTAAGCGAGATCGAAGTAATACCGCGGGCGGGCGATGCCATACGACTCAGAGGACATCCTTCCGACGAAATCCGATAATTACCGTAAGGTGCCGATAAAATTTTGTGTGACAAAACAGAATTCCACGAGGACGAAGTGGCCGGCAACAGCTAATTTTGACTAGAACTGTCATTCAATTGTTTTATTGTTTTTTAATAAGCTTTTATAGCTTGCGTGTCCTTTAATGCCTTTAGATGATGATAAGAGCTGATAATACATGATGAATGAATAATAAAATACCCTTTTCCCTAGGTTTCAGTCAAGGTGTGGTGGATTTGACTGAAACCTTCGTAAACGTAACGTAAAAATACAACTTGCGCCGTTTTGTTTCACCTGTCATAACTGGTGCATGTTCTCAACTACTTAGTTTAATAATCCACTATTATTATACACTAATATCTACCACAACACAAGTCTTAATAAACCAGAACCACTAAAATGACGCTTCCCGCTCCCGCCTAAAAGTAATGTTTTTTCTCTAATGCTACTTTTACTTAAATATTAAACCGCATGAATGACCACTGTATTTTTTACATATATCTTCATACGAATACTTTCGTATGGAAATGGCTGAATACTAGACAAGTGTTTGTTGCGAAGTAAATTCATAGATCAGCGTCAGCTTTGGACTTTTACAAATCCGACAAATTTGAAATGTCGGCACTAGTCATTACGTTTTGTAATACAATTGGTATTTTAAATTCCCCCATGTTATATCAGTATATTATATCTGATAATCAGCATTTGATTATAATATATATTTTGGAAATTACCGGCAATAAGTCGGGATATAAATAATGTTTCCAATTTTATATGAAGTCTATAATGTGAAGTTTAATGCCTCGAAATTATTAAACCATAATCATCGCACACAAGTTTTTGCTTGTTTCAGTTTTTTCGTATTATGGGCATTATATAAAATTGCCACATTTAAATACAGTAAAATAGTTTAATTATCGTTGGTTAAAAATGAGTTTTTTACTTCAGATTCTCTGGTTAAAAAAAAATGATTTGATCTACGATATTACAAATAAGAACAACGCAGGCTGCATATCCGTAGACTTCCTTTAAAGATAAAGAGCAAAACTTATTTATCATCAAGCTACAGATCCGAATCTTGAGCTCAGGAAAGGTGAATGAAAGATGGAACAGAAGATGAAACATGCAACAGATATAAGTATGTTGATTGAATGGAAATCCGTAAATATGACAAAAAAATAGCAATTACGTTTGAAGTAAAGTTTAATGTTAAACCAGTGACGAAAAAGCTAAAAGGGAACCATTTGTTGTATACAGATTGTGGGATGAATTGATGTTAATTAAATAAAAGTGTTGATTGATGATAAAAGGAAGGGAAAATCACAGGAGAAGTAAATGCTAAGTTGACAATAAAAAGAGAAACATAAAGATATGGACCTGAACAGGGACAAAACGTGGACTGTCCACAATAACTGTCCAAAATGTGGACAGGGACAGAAAGAAGGTGATAATGGTCATATAGTCAATTTATAATATGTGAAATGTTTCAAAAGACGACTCGATTGACCCTTTGGAAATGTTGATCAACTTAATAGAGCTCTAGAAATCAAAGGAATGACTTTAGTGTTGCCAACATACTATAGATCGACCACTTAAATGAATCTTCGCCTGCGCAGTACAAGGTCGCGGGGGTACGTCAACAACGGAGCTCGAGTGAGGAGCGGAAGGCGGGCGCGCATAGTGCCATACTCTCGGCCCCTTTTACCGTGCGGGAGAAAACTCATTGAAGAGGTCGACCTACAGCGATAATTGGTTCTGCAAACATGAAACCAATACTGCTTGCTATTTCCTGTCTATAAATGTTCTAAAACAATTGTGAAAGAACTTTCAAAATTCCTCGATACCATGTCTACTCACGAGTTTGGTCTATATGAAAATGTTTTTTTGATATGTAACTACTGTTCCTCAAAGAATGGTAGGTTCATTGTTGGAGCGGAGCGAGCGAAGCTCCCATGGATCAGCTTCAATGGCGCAATGTCTGTTACGCCATAACTTCCCGAGTTCTTAACCGATTTTAATATTTTTGTCTGGAATCGAATCAACAGGTTTAGGACAAGATTGTGACGGAGCCTACATTTTGAAATTCGCAAAAATTCCCATCGAAACAAAAAAATCAGTTTTCTTTTTTTAGGTATTACGCTACTTAGCTTTATGCTTAGCGACTGCATCGCCTAGTTTTATTTATTTAGTTGGTTAACTGTTGATTTAATTTTATAACGGTTTATATGTTTGTATAATTTTGTTTCGTCCTATATCCACAGCTAATTAATGTTTTAAGTTCAAGTTTCGGCTCAAGGATAGGGTTTGCAAATCCCCTATGAGATAGCAATGATTACAAGGCCACACAGTATTTTTTTTCAAGTTTATGTTTTATTTTGATGATGATGGTTATGAGACTTGATTTATAATTAAAGGATGATCTATTTATTATGATTAAATGATATGTATGATGAAAAATTATATTCTCCATTTAGTAAAGTGGCGGAATTTATTGAAACCTCCACAAATTTCTTTAAAAACACCAATCATTGCTTTGTTTTACTTGCTTGTAATATAATTCACCATTATTATTACACATAAATATGCAGCAAAATCGTTGCAGTTCAACAAATAAAATGACACTAAGGTAACTTCATGTTCCCGCCAAAAATATCTTTCTAAGCACAATTAAAATGTAGTTTCAGTTTTAAACATCAAGCAAAGGCAACCAGTATCATACAGCCAGCGTAGTGCAATTAAAGCAGGACTGCATTGAATCGCTAAATTAAAGTGTTCCACCGTCGTCTGCGGCGGAGTCCTACTAATGAGGCCGGAGGACATTTTCAATTTGCCACAGCTGCTTCATGGGATGAACTTCTCGCACCGACGCGTTCACTTCATTTCTATTTACTGACACTTTCGTTATTAAAAAAAGGGGTATTTGCAGTTGCAAGACACTTATAAATATATTATAAATACATACTTCGAATGTGGTTTACTATTTTAACACATATAATTTACATGTCAGCTTAAATAATATGCAAGATATGTCAGTGTGTATTACAGCAAATGGTATTGCAGTTGTAATACAATTATTTTTTTTAAATGTAAGCTTGTAAATTAACTTTTTATGTATTTATGAATTTCCTACATTCACCCCAATTAGTTCTAGCCTAAAGTAAGCACTATAAGTATTGTGTTATGCATTCAAGATTAACGGATGACATACTTAATAATTAATAGGTATTTTATATTTTTAGAACTATAATTATTATTATTTATTTCAGATATAAAAATCCATACTAAAATGTTAGCTACAAGAAATATTATTCTTTTGTTAGTAAATAATTAAAAACATACAAAAAACACTAAATAATTAGCTCAGCTCGGTAGCTGGCACAGGAGCTGCATCGGTATGCAGCTCCTGTGCCACAGATAATCATAGCTACAGGTAGGAGCATGGAGCTGCAGCTAGCGGCGCGGCGGTCAGCCAAGGTGCTCAGGATGCTATTCGCTATTATTACTATGTGGGACTCAAGTACAACTGCTTGCATTTGTCAAATAAACATCTACCCACTCAGGGACTTGAACCCAGGACCATCGGTGCGAAAGGCAGAATAATAAATTTCTATTTGAGGAGCTCGATGGCGTAGCGAATATCACGTTTAGCGTGATCACACAAAATATATAGCAAAAACAGTAACAAACTAGCAATATCGAAACGAACGCATTTACACAACCCCAACAAGACACCTAAGTGAACATCGCAGTACTGTCGCAGTCGCAGATACCGCATCGAAACGAGTGGTCACGTTTGTTTAACTTTGTTACTGTTCGTTAGTATAAGGATGAAGGAGGAAAATTTAATAATAAGGCATTTCGTATTTTGTAGCTGAAAAGTATTTTTCGGTGACCAATTTTTAATACCGAAAAATTAATATTTGTTAAGTAGTTGAAGTTATTCTTAAGATACTTTTTAAATTACTTTTATTTATAAACTAGTAAATTTATTCAATCATTTGATCATTAAACCTATTTTTTTATAAAGAAAATACTTTAAATTTTACAAATACCTGCATAATGCTTTAATATGGCGTAGGTATTAATTTCAACAAATTGGTTTTAGACAACATTTAATATGTTATGATGTTATGATTACTTAAAGGAACTTTCGCAAGCGCTGATCTTGGGTTAGGTGGCCGAAAACTTCTACTCCTATTGCAAGTTGCACATGCACCCACTAAACATGGAGTTTGCATGGTATTTGCATTATTTTCACCCGTAGGAAAGGCCTGCAATTGGGGATATCAATGCTGATTATGAAATAATTGAGAAAACACAATGGCCGTTTTTATGGTCCCTTACCATGGTGACCATAAAATATATGGTGACCTTGATTGAAGTGGTGGTGATTATGGTGAAGCATTATGCAAGTATTTGTAAAATTTAAAGTATTTTCTTTATATTATATTATTATCTTTATATTATATTATTATATATATTTAAATTAATAGAAACGAAGAATTTATGAAAAATAACGTTTAATTATTAACAATTTTATTTATTTTGCTTTTAATGTTAATTATGAAGGTAAAGACTAAATAAAACACAAGCTTTCCGTAATAAAAACAAAAGATGAAAAGATTACAAGACGAGGAAAAATGCGGCACTATTTGTCAAGCGTGGCTATCCAATTAGGGGTGGGCTTAATCCAGGCCATCTGAGCACCGCAACACCTGGGGATTAAAAATTGTCTGCTACTTGAGGCCAGGTAAGATTATGGGTACATGGATAATGTACTTATTTATTTAAAATCCGGTTTTAGTTTGATAACTTTTATATATTTTTTTGCCTTTTTTAATGCTATCTTATAAGATAAATTATATTTGTAGAAAAAATCGACTACGCACACAAGTGAATTCTCGGAGCGGAGCGTAAAAATTAAAAAAAAATTAAAACAATCATGCTTAGTAAATTTTAAAATTCTATAAGAATTTAAAAGTTCAAAAAGCACGCGCTTTGGGAAATCCCATAAATCCAATGTTTTTTGGTCATAACTTTTTTATTTTTGCGAATTTCCAACTTCTGGTCCCGTCGCGATCACGTCACGATCCGTCACAATCTAGTCCTAAACATGTTGGTTCGATTCCACACAAAAATTAATAAAATCGGCTAAGAACTCGGTAAAGTTATGGCATAACAGAGATTGCGTCATTGAAGCTGATACATGGAAGCTTCGCTCCAACAAGGTCAAATGCTTTAAAAACTTTGAAGCTTCCAGAAACGTACTTTTGAGAGCGAGAGATAATTTGATATTTATTTATTTAAAGAAAATTTAAAATGAATAAATATTCTTTTAATTTTTAATTGTAACTAACATACTTTAATTTAATTAATTATTATGATTTGTTGTGTATAATGGAACTTATTTTCTGAAGTATGCTTATTTTATTAGTAAATATTAAAAATTAAATATTTTTATTACTAATCCTTAAAACAAGAACCTATTTACTATAGGCCTGACTGATAGCCCTTTATGCAGAGTTTTAAGCAGATGAAACTCCACATCACGTACTTTTGGCATGCACAAGAGTGGCGGATCTACGAGCACAGCTTTTCCAGTCTCCTGTATCGATGCCGGAAGTGCAGCAGTCTGAAATTATATTCAATACTCAATACTCAATAATTTATTGCATAAACCACAATGTACAGTATAAAGATGTTAGAACAATACGGTTAATGGTCATTGTGGACCCTGTCGGGCACAGCAATTTGGATGATAGGGGGAGAACCCATCACAACAATTTACGTTAACATTTTAAATTATTATATTTTATATCTACTTAAATTTATGTTTTAATTGTATTAATTTATTAAGTGTCTATTTAAATTGATTATGACAAGTATCGTATTATTATTATCATGAATTTTTCATCAATTTTTCATCAATTTTTCATCAGTATCTTTAATTTATTAACCCAGTCTAATACAAATTTAACTGTTACTTCAAAGTTTTCTCATTTGGTTATTCTTGGATGCTAATGCAGAGTAAATGCAGATAAATATTAATGTCTTAATATTTTTATTAATAAATATATTTATTAGAAAGTATTCATTTTAAAGAAAAAATTACTTAATACGTTGTATCTACCAATTGTTCTTACGCATTCTTTTATGGTAAAATCTTAAATCCATCGGTGTGTCAAAGCAATAATGTTCTTGGTTTATATATGTAGCATTAAGATGGGATATTCTTTTATATTAACGATTTAACTGCTAAGTTTTTAAGTATAAAGATATTAATTACAAGAAATATTAACTTTTTCAGGTTCACTATCAAATGGACGAGTACTCCCCCGGATAGCGAGGGGAACAACCTCGAATCCCTCCGGAAACCTAAAACAAATTATTTTTTAATAATTTCTTTAGGATTACTCATGACCGTTGCTGCAGTAGGTAGAAACGCTACTTTTAAACCAACCGTTCTTCAAATACAGGTTTTCAAGAATATAACTACGTAGGTACTTATTTCACTATTCTTATACAGGTATAAATAGAAATTAATAGAAAAAATATTCAAAATTAAAATCAAAAATTATAGACAGCACGCAAAAATATTACAGATGATTTGTCATTATGTGTGACGTCACTATAGTTTACAGATCGTTTCATTCACATTAAAAATCTTGAAATATCATTTGTTTTATTCTGTAAAAAAAATCAATTTTCATAGTTTTTCATTTACAAGGTTTAGAATGTTTAATAAGGTGATTATCTTATTTTGTTTTTATTACCTCAATAAATTATTTAAATGAAAAAAAGCAAGTGTACACTTCACACGTGGTAGAAGTGAAACCTTAAAAAAAAATACGTACACGTACACAAAAATAGCACGGCTGTGATGCCTTCTCTCAAGTTTTGTACTACGCATGCGCACACAAACACGTATTATATTAACACACGTACGATATACTTCCTATCTCATTTTCACCTACCTTAAATCTTATCAATTTATGTGTCTGTCTCTTTTTCGTTTCATCGACTTTCAAATCACAACAATGCTAAAAAATAATTCACTTCAAAATTTCAACCTGTCTCAAGTATCAAGCGGTACTCGAACCAACATCCCTCACTAGCCGTGTGAGTAGTCGTCTAATTGAGCTACCGAGGCTTTTTTTCGGTGAATACGTAAACGCTTGACCACTATCTCGCCTGATGGTAAGCGACGCACATAGGAGTATTAGATGCATAAATCCGGTCAAAAGTCAAAATCACAAACTGAATGTAATGACACTTAAAATGCTCGTTTCATGTAGCCTAGTAACCGGTTGATAGAGGGGAAGCCCCGCCTGTCCCCGCGCCCCGCGGCTCTCTGACCAAGGCCAGTCGGAACTCAGTCGTTTTCGGAATCGCGTTTCTTTTGTTTTTTGGTGGCACTTTTTTATTACACTAAATTGTCTGTGAAAAATAGCTTCGTTTAGTGGACTACAAGAAAAACAATTGGATATTATGGAAGTAGAAGGTATGTACTATATTATAAAATAAATTTAATGTTATCTTTCCTGATTTATTCATTTACTAAGTCAATATTGCAACACCTTTTTTCTACTCAATTTTTTTACTAAATTTGGGATATCATAGTGGATTTGACCAAGTGTCGCGCCTTGTCGCCTTTCGCTTTTTATGTTGACATATATTTAAGACCTTTGTCTACGTGAATTTGTAATAAAATTGTTCACAAACGTTCACCTTTTTTTTTGGTAAATTTTGTAAATTTTAGATATAGAATATTTGAAATATGGATTTTTACCATTTTTGCTTTCTTTTGTTACAGATCCCTCGGAGAGGGTAAAAAAACTTACTAGATTGGAATTATATAACATAATGAAAGAGTTTAAAGGAAAAAAACTTGAAGAAAAGTTCATTTTGATGGAAGAAAACCTCGTACTACTCACATCATGTCCAGTCGAAGAAAAGAGCGTGTTAAGTCGTTCTTTGAGGTTTTTCAAGACCAGCTTCAAAAAAAGGTGGACAGAATCACACAGTATAGAAGATAGGTTCTTAGATAAGAACGCAGATTGGCTCAAAGCAACCATTGAGCTACCTACGTGGTCTAATAAACCGGGAAGACCGCAAAAACCATTCCAAGAATTAAGTGAAAGGAGCAAGCGCCGAAGAACTAAAGATTTACGAGACCAGGTTCCTGTTGATGAATTGACCTTCGCAGCTCGTGTGAGTCAGGGCACTTCAAGGAATATTGATACATCGAAAATTTTGAAAGAAATAACGGCAACTCCCACACGCGCTACAAAATTTCGAAAAATCATTTCATCAGCTAATAAAAATCAGATGACAAAGAAATACACGCCACAAGAAGCATTGGCATTGTACGTAGAAGGTGACTTCACACGAAGACAATGGGAACTAATCCAAGGCGAAAGAAAAGATGTTTACCCTTGTTACTCTCTCCTTCAAAAGGCCAAAAAAGAGTGTTACCCGAAAAAAGAATCGTTTAAAGTTACTGAAACAAGTTTTGAAGTGGATCTTCAAGCCTTATTAGACCATACAGCTTTGCGTCTGATCGAGTACTTAAGTGATGTTGTGGAAACTTTATCGGAAAATGAAAAAGAAAATCTGATTTTGATTTCGAAATGGGGCTGTGATGGATCCCATCAGACACAGTTCAAACAAAAATTTGTGGACACACTAAATAGTGATGCAAATATATTTCTAAGTTCATGAGTGCCAGTAAGGTTGATTGTATCTATTAGTGGTAAAACAAAGAAAATCGTGTGGCAGAATCCTGTACCCTCGTCAGTGAGGTTTTGTCGACCTATTCGGGCCCGTTTTGTTCATGAGACGAAAGATATAACTAAAGAAGAGATAGCATTCATTGAAAACCAAGTAAAATGTCTCAAGCAAACAGAAGACAACGAACAAGGCGCTAAAATAAAACACACCCTACTTTTCACAATGGTCGACGGCAAGGTGTGCAATGCCGCGACTGATACTGCATCAACAATGAGGTGTTACATATGTGGCCAAACTTCGAAAGATTTTAATAATCTCAAAAAGGTAGAAACCAATAAAGAATCATTGAAGTTTGGGCTTTCGGTTCTCCATGCCAGAATCCGTGTTTTCGAGCAATTGTTGCATTTGGCGTATAAAGCACCTCTCAAAAAGTGGCAAGCCCGATCTAAAGAAGAAAAACAACTTGTAAAGGAAACCAAAGAGCGGATACAAAAAAGTTTCAGGGAAGAAATGGGGTTGCTTGTCGACAATCCAAAAGTTGGCTTCGGAAACAGTAACGATGGCAACACATCCAGAAGATTTTTCAATGACCCAGAATCTTCTTCTAGGATCACTGGTATTGACATATCGTTGATTAAACGATTTAATATAATATTAGAGGTTTTATCAAGTGGTTTCAACATTGACCATGAAAAATTCGATTTGTTTGCCCAAACAACAGCAAAAATGTATGTAGAGTTGTATGGGTGGCATCCCATGTCACCCACAGTTCACAAAATTTTAATGCATGGGGCTGAAGTTATTCAACAAGCCCTTCTACCAATTGGACAACTGTCGGAAGAGGCATCGGAGGCTAGGAATAAGCATTTGCGAAAGTATCGCACAGACTTTGCTCGGAAATTTAATAGGATAGATTGCAACAGAGATGTATTAAACAGACTTTTGTTAACATCTGATCCCTTAATTAGTTGCAGCAGAAATAAACGTGCAAAAAAATCCAAGTCCTTCTCAAAGGAGGCAATGGAAATTTTGATTTCAAGTGCACAAGATGATAGCTCTGATGAAGAAAATGAAGATGTCGATGAAAATAATGATTCCGATAGTATGTAATTATAATCTGTTATTTTTTCTTTTTTTTTAACTCAGTATTGCTATTATTGTTTGTTTTTTGTATAATTTATATAGATATTATTATTTTTTCAATTTATTTAATATATTATATGCTGAAAATATTTTCTATCGTATTTTATTTCATAACAATATAGAAAAAACCGATAAATCATTTGGACCGGATTTTTGAGTCTAATACTCCTACGTGCGACGATGCGATCTAGGATGTGACGCGCCTGCCTAGAAGATACCTATTCACTCGTGACTTAAAGACCCCTAAATTGAATTTATCAGGAAACACAAATTCAGGCAAAGAGTTCCACTCTTTAACGGTACTTATCACTAAGATAGATTTATTGATATATATGTGGTATTTCCTGTTTTATTGGGTATCCTAAAATATACTTTGAAACATGCTCTTGAATAAAGTGGAAACTTTAACCCATTTTAACCCACCCTGTTTAAGTAAGTATAGTAAAAGGAAATAAAGAGAAAATCAATCATTTTAAATTAGATAATTTTGCAAAAACAAAAAGGAGCCGTAAAAAAGAATCAATCAATATTAAATAACTATTTATTTTTTTTTATAATTTTTATATATTTTATGCATTTTTAATGCGATCTTATAAGATAAATTTTTATAATAGAAAAATACTAGAAAAAATCGACTCGGGTCACAAGTGAATTCTCAGGCGGGAATCGAACCCGCAACCTTTGGAAATCCGGTCCAATGCTCTCCCAATTGAGCTACCGAGCCTTGCGAACACTCGTCGAAATTTTCTAGTATATTCCTGATTTAACGCTGTAGGCCAGCGTTGTTTCATCAATGAGAGGAACATCCTCTCGTATTCGAAGGAAACATTTTTACAAATGTTTGGTCAATCGATTAAGATGAAACAGCCATTCTAGTTTTATAATTTCGAGGTCGCTAGGTAAAAAATTAATTTGATTAGCTAGTTAAGGCTGTCCCAGGGCCTATACTTTAAATCTTTAATTTTCTCGATAATTAAAATATTAAAAAATATGAAGATTCACAAAAACCATAAAAATAACCCTAAACATATAACACCCCCAAAAATCCCATCTCACTTATTTACACCCTAAATTTAGGGGGAAAACTTCTAAGTTGGGAACCCTGGTTTCTGTACACACACTAGCGTGAAATTTTAAACAAAGGTAGGGACTTTACCATCCTAAAGGTGTGCACACATTGGACAAATATTTAATAAAAGAAAATTAATAACGTTTACTACAAACATTAACAATAAATGACTTGTTCCATCAATGTTATAATAATGCAATATTGTTATTTGTAGAATGTAATACATGTTTTTATATTATTTTCTGAGAAAATAAATTTCAAAACAAAAATTAAAAGTATGACCCTTAGGTACCATCAACTTACATATTTTAGTAGTGGTTAATTTCAACAAAAATCCAGATATTTTCAGAAAAAGGATCTTGTTATCATAAGGGTCCGTTTGTTTTTACTTTTGATGTACGGAATTCTAATAAAAAGTAAAAACTCTTTAATTTCAGGCTCACTTCAACGCGAACTAATACCAGAAACGTTAAATAAATTGATTGAGTCGATTTATTAATAATAAGGACATACCTAGGCACCCAAGTAGCAAAATCAAAACTATGAATAGTTGTTACAAACAACGTCAAATGATATTATTTCTAATATCCGAATCCAAAAAAACACAAAATTACGTTAAAATCGCGCCTAGGTATCTAGGTATCTACTATCAACAAAATATTTTTCCGATAAAAAAATAATGTATCCACAGCCTAATTTTAACGACCACTGCAAGCTCGCCTTTCGGCAAGATAAAAGGTACCTACGACCGCCTTACACGTGCCACTCATTTCGCGGGCTGAACTTAGGAATTAATTTCAAAAGTATGATGTTTTAATTGGGGTAGATTGTTTAAATGTTTTTGTTTATTGCGTTGCTACTGTTTTTGAATTTATTATGTTACGTTTAATGTATTGTAAAGATTTGTGATTTAGAGTATTTTCTGTTGTTATTAGAAACTTATCTAGGAAATCTACTTTTTAAAAACGATAAAGATGAAGATGTGTACATGCTGGTCGTTATGGTAAATTGAATACCATCACGTGTATGGACAAAACAGTCAATAAAATGGTCATAAGGATTTTAATGACATTTCAAAAGTATGTATTTAATAATATTCCAGTTAAGTTCGGCCCTGGATGGAGCTCGGTCCTGTGTAGAGTTGGGAAAAATTACTCGTAAAATGTGAACCAAATCACTAATTCAGACATTGGTATCAGAATCGACTTTTTGATTCGTATGAATATTAGAGCTGTAGCAAATCGTATGTATTCGGTACTGAGTAACGGGTGGGCCATTTAGTACCGAGTAACGAAACGTTACACACAAATGCATTTCGTTTTTCGCATTTTTCGTAGTATGGGTACCTACACTATTTCAGTTTACGCAACGTCCGTTGATGCGTGTATTTGTACGTTTGATGATCGTATATTTTACGCATGCGCGCGCTTATTCAGTGAATTTATAAACGTACGTTACAAAGAACGATGTTTGTTTATTAAGTAAAGTATAATTTGGAAATTCGTCGTCCAAATTTTTTACTGTTTATAAAATTGTATTGTGTAAGTAGACAAAGTTTGAGATTGTAACAGAAACAAGGTAAGGAAGTATTTTTTACAAATAAGAAATATGTATGTTTTTGTTTTTTAGTATCGCGAATATCACGGTTTTTTGTTGTTATCTTAAAAGAGATGTGTCTAAATGAGTCTAATGATATTAAATTGTTTCTTCGATAACAAAAGATGTTTATCAAAAGTCTGGTTCAAAATACAGAAAACTGAAAAAAAAATACCTGACTCAGCTTGGTATGTAACGTATAAGTATGTTTTCTATAAATCACGAATGTTGCGACGCCGCGACGTCATACTGCACTCGTACGCAATACGATTCGATTCGTTGCTCTAACTTACACATAACATAGCATGTTATAAGGTAACTGAAGTAACGATACGATAGTAATAATTGTTATAGTAACGAATACATACGGGTACACTTTTTTTCGTTACTTTTACAGCTCTAATGAATATCATTGTTGTCAGATCGATTTCGATTTAAGATCAAAATGTGATTCTGACCTTAGTATCTTTCGGACTGACTAAAATTATTAACTCTGCGGACTTGATAAAATTTGAAGGAGTCGATTAGAGAGTCAAGAAATCGAAACATTTCAATTGTTCACTATGCATTTACCCGTCACTAGTTCTTTTAGGTCAGCGATTGTGTGAGTGACACACACACTGAACATCTTGAGGTAGGTAAGTATAGGGTCAAGCTGAGGGGTCAAGCACCAGCTGATTTAAGGCGCAGTTTAATTCGGTTTGTCAATAACAAGGAATCGTTTTGGACGTTTATTTTCATAATAATACGAGCAATTAAAAAAATACCAATTACTGATTGTTAAATATCATTGATTCTATAGGATTTTAATAATTTTATTTTAATTACTGCAACTTAATTATGAAACTTTGAACTGCAATAACTCCGAAACGGAGAGTGATATCGCGAAAATTCTTTTTGTGTTTGAACACTGAAAGCCCATGGTTTTTACCATTTTAACAGGTGTTCTATTTTCATTGACTAGCGGTATAAATTTTAAATAAACAACAAACAATTTTATTATTTATAAATACCTTAAAATATCTTAAATATGATCTGGAAATCAATGAATACTGAAATTGATGTTACTAACGCTTCACAAGATTTATGCGCCATAGTAGTTTGTAAGATAAATTTTAAGTAAGGATCTTATGTGTTATTTAAATACCTTTTCGCATTTTTCATAGAGATAGCCTTAGTGTCGGAATGAGTATAATGCGGAATGTACGATAAGCCGCCCCGTAGCTAAGCTAGGTTTTGTTCAAACACTTCGCTTTATTTAACTTAGTACGAATTAGACTGGTTGCTTTCAGCAAAATGGCTCTCGATTTTGAAACGTACAATCTCACTTGTATTTTAAGTTTATATAATAATGAAACATCCATTGCTGGCTATTTTAAAACAATGGATTATCGACAAAAGTCAAAATTCAATTGATGTGCGATTGTGAGATTATTCGTAATAGAATCGATAAGCTATTTAGCGTAAGTTGATATACTAATCAGATATTTATTTTATATTTTTAGTTACTTAAGCAATTAATTGTGACCTTTTTCAATCTAAAGAATTTTTACTAGAAAATAATTATTTCGAATTATCGATAAATATTATCGTACAACACGTTGACGCAGTAGTAAGCGCGTTATGCCTTTAAGAACAGAGATTTAGCCACTTTTACTAAGACTGGGAATCGGATGGGTGACACAAAAAATATTATCATCAGCAACTCCATGTTTGCGTGTTCCCAACTGCGTCAGCAGTTCTTTAACATAATAATTATTCAACTACATAATCCATGTATACATCACTCAATCCCCAACACCATGTTATTTATTTGGCACAGGTAAATAGTTAAAGATAAAACAACTCTAAGCTAAGAGAAAATAATTCTTACGTTATAAGTCTAGCCCAAAGAAAGCGCTATAAGGCATTATGGATACTAAAGTAACGGATAGAAATACATATCGTACTTATTTGTAAATAATAATAAAAAATAATAATAAATTATTCATAGAAATATATAACATACCCACGGCTCTGATACAAATGCTCGTATTCATCACACAAATATTTGTCCCCTCCGAGACTCGTACCCGGAACTGCTTTGCTTCGTAAGTAAGATCACTCCCGTTCGCTCAAACTTATCGTCAATTTAGAATCATTCAGCCAATCAGCATACACTTGTCAAATAATACCTATTTTTAAGTCTCCTTAATGATAAGTTTTAAGTTAATTGGGGTCCTATTCATGTTTCCGAAGGGTTAATTTCCTGTACAATTAAAAATCTTGTCTTAAAATACCCCGAGGTTAATACTGAGGGTATTTTAAGATTAGAGATTTTAGAGTATTGACGGCCACTATCAATCTGTACGCCTTTTAGAACCATTTAGAAATGCAGTCGATTTCCAGCTGTATCTTGCCCGTAGAGAGCTGAGGTGTCAGCCTGTCTCTCCTTATATTCCGTTTGTGCCCATCAAAGTGGCTATTTAAGTAGCGTCAGCCTTGTTTGGAAACGTCACCCCGCGGCCTCAGCGCTAATGTTCTGCCTACTGTACCGGCTATAGAGCTAAGAATGTTATGCCTGATTTTAAAAAAAGAACAAATTACATGTTATATATATTTTTTTTTATTTGCAATTAAATACTAGATTTTTATATCTAAACAAATTATGACAAGAGAAATTTCAACTTCCCGCGCTATCCGATCAAGTTACCAACACCTTGACAGATTTGTCAAATTTTTACAAGCAATTCTTACGTTGACACGACCGCCGTTATATTATAGGTATATTCTAAAACAAAAAAAACCTTACTTCCATCGGACATGCAGACGCACTGCGGTCTACCACCCTTTCTTGGTCGCTATTCCTGCCTGTCGCACCAAGCGCTTCTCGACTTCTTTTATAATGGGTACAGCAAAGGAATGGAACTCCCTCCCTGCGTCTGTATTTCCGAGTACTTATAACCCGTCTGTTTTAAGGCCAGGGTGAATAGGCACCTTCTGGGTTAGCTCGTTCCATCGTGGATTCTGTCACTGCCCCCGGGTTTAATTGGGATCAAGAGCGAATCCGTTCTGAATAAAAAAAAACCTCAAGTGTAATACATTTACAAGTATCGAACAACCGATAAAGAAGAAACATCTATGTGATTATTATATTTTTTAAGTAAGGATTTAACTGCTATATTTTTGTATCTAAAGAAATTGTTACAAGAAATTACATGTTTAAAAAATTCACAAACTAAAAAAGTGGTTAAATATATGTATTTAAAATGAAAGGGGAGTTTTAAAAAATATTTGAATTATGATTTATTGGGATTTTTTAAATCTATACTGCTAATTTATACTTATAAGGCTTACTGCATTGATAATAAATGCCTACATTTAAAATTGTAAATACCTGCATACAATTTTACGTTATAAGTATCGTATTCTTTCGTCGGAACCAAATAGCTCTCGGAGTTGGACCAATACAAATTAACTCCATAGCTACTAATGAAATATAACTTTGATCCGCAATTTCCGTCTTCAGTTATGATTTCTAAGAATAACATCACTACCGTTATTTAAATATTAACACTATATAAAACTTATATTTTATTTAACACGTTTGAAAGGAAAATTCTTTTAAGACCAATCAGATAAATCTAAGAACATTAGATCTTATTGCATATTTCCCCACTGCTGAAGTACATGTCTTAACCATACGGTATCAATATAGACCGGTGGGGTCAAAAGACAACTGCTGCAACCGAAGGGTGAAGTCATTCTATATACAGATATAGACAAAAGACAAGTACAGACTTGTTAAGATAAATAAATATTAGACAACATCAGATTCATTGTAATGCATTCAAAGTTCGTTTTCTATATTAACCCACCCGGGGAACGAACCCAGTGTGGCTCGAAGTGGTGTTAACCAGGAATACCGGTGTGAGAGCCACTCGACGGAAAACGTCGATGTCGAAAAGCTCATCAAATCGTCATAGATAGTCCTATGATAGAAGACTATCTAAGAAGATTAGAAATGTTAAAGATTTTTCATGAGATATCTATCCAATGAAACATCACTTTATGAAAAGTAAAGTTAGTTGTGAAAAAGAATACGTCTTTAAACAGAAAAAATCCACCTAATCAAATGGAAAAACAGTGAAGGATGCAGACAAAAAAATAATGCAGTTTCGGTGTCATCAAAAGGCTTGCCCGCAACCTCATCAGATTTAATAAGACAAAATCCTTAAGTTAATAGTACAATAACTGGTAATTATCCTTAAAACGAGAACCTATTTACTATAGGCTTGACTGACAGCCCTTTATGTAGAGTTTAAGTATATGGAACTCCACATCACGTACTTTTGGAATGCACAAGAGTGGCAGATCTACGTGCACAGCTTTTCCAGTCTCGTATCGATGCCGGAAGCCCGCAGCAGTCTGAAAAGACTATTAACCTTCTGGGACGTACTGGGTTAGTTGTAATAAGAAAAAACCTAGAACATGAACAATGACCCAATCAAGATGCTAAGTATGGATACAGCCACGTAAAACTATCTCGTCATCTTTCATGTTTCGAAAGGTGAAAGGGATTAATGCTGACTACGTTTGTAAAAAATGTAGAACAATTTTTTTATCAAACAAAAAATGCCACCTCTGTCAAATTTGTAAGTCGTTCTACCTAAGCTTTTAGACTTGCATAGCGAGCTTCTAAACTTTAAGCTCCGCTCATATATAATTCTAACTGTAGCTTTTGTGCCGTCGGGAAATAGCCGAGAGTTCAACATAAATAATTTACTCGGTCTAGTTAACTGGAGACGAACGAGTTAAATACGGTTTGCCAAGATATTATATGGATTTCGCGTTTTAATTATGATAATGCATGAGTTACAGTTCTGCAATGTAGAGTTTTAGTCTATGAAAATCTTTACACTTATGTGTCGAAAAAATGAGGTTTTGTATTAAACATTTTGATTTTTAAAGGTATGTATATCGTTACATAATCCTTCTAGGCTAAATGGGCCATAAACACACCACGCGAAACTCCTTGAAATATATATCTATATTAAATTATTTTACATTTACAATGTGGTATTTATAACTAGAAACATTATACTAATAAATTTTATATAGGTACCCTAATAACTTATTGTAAAGAAGTTTGTAAATAGGCTAATTTACTACATCTCATCCCTTGATTCACATCAGAATAAAACACTTTTTTACGGATTTTTGCGCATATTTTATTTTATTTTATATTTAATCCTGACGTTTCGACTCCTTTACAGGAACCGTGATCACAGTTGAAAATCTCCGTTTAAAACATTGATGACAACTAGTAGGTAGCAACTTATGAACTTTTTATAAATCAATCTTATAGTAACTAGAACTGTTCTTATAAATTTACAAATTTTCAAAGCATACAAATTTGGTGAGGATTACCAGTTGCTCACAACTAAAGATGCCTTCCGAAGCTCGTAAGAGATCTTGATAATAAACAGTTAACAAAAAAAAATTGGTCCCACAAAACACATCAAAAGTGTCTAAGAATCAAGGCATTTAAAAAATATGACGTAAGACCCTATTCACATTAAATAAAACTTAAACATTTCAGATTATTTAAATAAAATATTTATTAATATTTGTTTTATATTTTTTATATATTTTATGCATTTTTTAATGCGATCTTATAAGATAAATTGTTATAATAGAAAAATACTAGAAAAAAATCGAATCGGATCACAAATGAATTCAGTTCAAAGTTCTTCAAAGCCTGAGAATTCACTTGTGACCCGAGTCAATTTTCTCTAGTATTTTTCTTTTATAATACATTACCAGTTTAGTTACATTTCAAGTTACAAAATAATTTTATTTTTTTAGTAATTAGCATAAACTTCCTTGATTCCAGGACACTTTTGACGTGTATAGTATATATACCAATCTAATCTTGCTTATCATAAACCTTCGCGAACATATAATAACAAAAAGAGTTTTGACGCTATTAAATAATAAGAAAATAATAAACTTGTGTTTATCTTTACATTGGAAAATATCTATTCGATTAACTAACAGTGAAGCAATAAATTGCATAACTTTGTCCTATATTGTTAGATTCAGCGCAGTGATGGATGGAAGAGAGAGCAGCTGCATTGTTTAATTGCAGAAATCTATTGCAGACGTGCTTCGTTAAGAACAGACTCACATACTCTGTTATCTATTTATTTTCACGCTGCACTATTTCACCGTTTCATTTATTCAAAAAGGCACTTGTACTTTTGCTTTGCTAGTACAAGTAAATATTAGCTTCTCTCTAAAAGTTACTTTGATTTGTTAAAAAAATATAGCTATAGACTGTTACGTACCAAAAGGTCGCAAACGCCAGCTTAAACCAAAAAGCAAAAGCCATCGCAAAAAGGCGGGAAAAAGGCGGTAAAAATGTTAGCCCATCAACTATATCAAACACACTTATCGAAACACCCACTCCAGTGGGACCGGAGATTTCTAACCGTCCCAATTAATACCTTACTCCACAAACATGCCAAAAAACGGGACGAAAGCGAAAAAAACATTCGTTGCGCAATCTCTCAAGCGAAACATGACGACCCGATTGAATCAATTTAAACTCCGAAAATCTCATCTCGGAGGGTCCGTCCCTAATTATGCTGCGGAAGGACTGGGGTACAAAGGAGACAAATATACAATTCTAAATTCGAAAATTCAAATCTCGAACGGTCATGCCTTATTGTGTAAAGAATAGAGGTTTTTGTTTGGCAACAAAACTTTTTGTAAAAGCTTTAACAATTTTGTCGAGGTGTAATCGTCTGTTTCGGGCAGCGGGAGGGGGGCGGGATAAGGGTTTCCAAAATGGCCGCCGTAAGATTTTGTTCGGTTATATTAATTAAATCTTCGTAATTTATGACCGGGCTCGTAGCACGTGCTGCTTTTGATTTATGGTTTTTGCCGTGCTTATCTTGTTTAAGTTGCGATATTCATCTAGCCAAGTTTGATACATGAAAATTTTAGGTTTACATAAATAAACAAAATATTCCACTTAGGTATTAGGTACCTATCCTTCCAATGAAACATTATGTTTTTTACTTTAAGACACGATATGAAAAAGAATTACAACATAACATATCATTTACGTATTTTGTGCCTTATATTATCTACCTTATGTAAAATCTTGGAAAATTATTTTTATTGCCGTATTTTTTCATCTAAATATACTTTACTCGTTTATTTACACAAAGCATAAGTCGAGGGACTTGTACACTATGGTCACCTAAACCTCTCAATTTCGCACCAGATAATATTACAGGGAACACCTAAAATGGCAAATATTTTTATTTATATTTTTCATGAAAATGTTTTTATTATTTGTATTGATTATTCATATTAAAACATGTCAGCATTTTCATAGACCTTCCGTCGTGACCAAAGTGTGCTTACTTTAAATAATCGGTTCTGTTAATAAAGAGGTAAAAATAATTATATTCCTCAAATAATTCTGTTATTAAAAATAAATAAACAACATATGACAATCGACTAGATGCTGCCGCATCTTAAATAATCTTAAATCTTAAGCAAATTTATCTGGCAAATTTATTTCTTCTTAAATAACCCTATTACATAAAAATTACACACACATTCACATCTAATTGTAAGACTTAGTTCAATGACATCTCTATTTCTTTGGTTCGTGATTTTCTTTTTATAAATATTTGAATAATTCATAATATTTCGTATTCAAAAGTAAGTACTACATCAAGCAGTACATAGGTTTATACCTACTCCTATATTTTTTTTTATTACATTCCCGAATTAAAACACCTAAACAGCCCACCAAGCAGGTAGAAAACACCCCGCATCAACATAATTACAAAAGTCTTTCAAACTAACCTCTGCGGGCCGACGTAAAAAATTAGGGCATCCCGACCCTTATCCCTCCCACATCCCCCAGACCCTAGCGATAATTCAACCCCACGCAACCCTTGAGAAAAATAGCTCGGTAAACAGTGAAGATTTAAATCGACCTAGTTTTTTAACGTCCAAAAGGATGAACATGGAAACGGAGTTAGCAAAATAAATACTTACTTTTTAAATAACAAAAGGACTTTTTTTCGAAAGCGGAACACTTTAATAGTTTTGATTTTCATTGAATGTTCGTGAAAAGCCACGATTATGGCAAATGAAAAATAACAGCGAAATGTGTCTTTCCATGCTCTGTTAAAAAGTCCAAGGAGGTTACAGTTAATTCCCTAAAGCTTTACTGAAACCTAAGGACTTTCCTTATCTTTAGAATCAATTCAATTTTTAATATTCATCCATCATTCTTATTCATTTAATAACTCAGTTCTCAACATTATTTATAATCATGTAAAGAAATAAAATTGCTAAAATCGAGGCTGTACGGCCTTTGTTGCCTTCCCTTATCGCTTAACAATTAATAAAAAAAGGTGTAGACGGTACCTAAGTCATTTCAATGTTATTGTTTTTTTATATTAATGATATGACAAAGATTTATTTGTGGAAACAGATTGAGCGCAAATTGTTTTTAAATTAACGTAAATGAAAATTATATTCGGTACCGAGAAACACTAGGAATCGCAGTAAGTCCTTGATGTTTTAAAGCGACGGCGATTTCAAAAAGACTATTCCTGTATGTGTCTTAAAATTAATAAAAAGATACCAATAAATATTTAAGACATGCATTTCGATAGGTTTGAAATAACACTACATAATTGGTTAAGTGAACCTACAATTTATGTTTTTAAATAATAAAGATCGACATTAATTTTATTAATGACCCGGTAACGCGTTGCTATGGTGACGCGTTGCTATGGTGACGCGTTGCTATGGTGACGCGTTGCTATGGTGACGCGTTGCTATGGTGACGCGTTGCTATGGTGACGCGTTGCTATGGTGACGCGTTGCTATGGTGACGCGTTGCTATGGTGACGCGTTGCTATGGTGACGCGTTGCTATGGTGACGCGTTGCTATGGTGACGCGTTGCTATGGTGACGCGTTGCTATGGTGACGCGTTGCTATCGTGACGCGTTGCTATCGTGACGCGTTGCTATCGTGACGCGTTGCTATGGTGACGCGTTGCTATCGTGACGCGTTGCTATCGTGACGCGTTGCTATCGTGACGCGTTGCTATCGTGACGCGTTGCTATGGTGACCCGTTGCTATGGTGACGCGTTGCTATGGTGACGCGTTGCTATGGTGACGCGTTGCTATGGTGACGCGTTGCTATGGTGACGCGTTGCTATGGTGACGCGTTGCTATGGTGACGCGTTGCTATGTTGACGCGTTGCTATGGTAACGTTAATTGATATAATGGAAACAGAGCGGACAGACAAACACACAAACCTCTGTGATCTTATATTATAGATTAATATCACTGACAACACAATGTCATGCTTTTTGTTCCTTTTTGATTACTATTATTATTTATTTATAGAAATTTATATTAATTATTAAAAAAGCTTGTATGCAATTCACACGTGGTAGAAGTGAAACCTTCAAAAATAATACGCACACGTATACAAAAAACCACGGTTGTTGTGATGCCTACATAATGCTTCCGTATCATTTTCTCCTACGTTAAATCTTATGAATTTACGTGTCACAACGATGCTAAAGATTTCACTTCAAAAATATTATTACAATTGTATTGTATAATTGTGATGCCCTCATAAAAAATGAATTTGGTTTGACATATTTGCATGCTATTGTTAATGCCTGAATAGGCAATGAATGATTTGTAATAATACTTCATCTTGTTTTGTACCCTATTCAAAAGCAAAAGAAGATCATCCTGTTCTATCTTATTCTACCTACGTCAAAGATTCAGTTTAAGTTTTTAAATTTACATTAATGTATAATAGATAAATGTATATTATAAATCTTAATACTTACTATAAAAATAAGTTCTAATTTAAAAGATATTAAACTCAAGCGTGAAAAATTACTTTGCGTATTTGAGAACTTACACGTAGCACGCCGATAACTATAATTATGCTATCGACTCGAACACAGAGATATTTTTTTCATATTGAGTACTAATAAAGCCAAAACTATTCTGAAATCAAATTGAAATATAAACTAAAAAACGTAAAAAAGTTGAGGAAATTTTCAGCTCAGTTACTAATATAACCACTATATGAAAAGTGTATGTCGCGGTTATTTTTAGAAAATGAAGATATAAGTGAAAATCGGAAAAAGTAACTCTTTGGCGGGAATTGGTCCCCGCTTTCAGTAGACTACCACCAGAAATAGAAAGTCTGTTGAAGGAATTGATTTCAAATCCAATAATTAATTGCACTTATTTTGAACTTTTTGGGATTTTTCAACTGAATTGAAAACCTTAGAGTTCAATATTTTTTCTAGTGTTTTGGCGTTTCCCCGTGGTTTAATGTGCTGCTATTTGTTTAATTCGTTTATATCAGTATATATTTCTTGTTTTTACTAGTGACTAGCTAACCCGGCCACACAATGCTGGTATAACCAGGCCACGCGTTGCTGGTATAACTTGGCCACGCGTTGCTAAGGTAACGTTAATTGATTATAAAAACTGTTATTCTTGGGCTTATGGTAACTATAGTAACTATATATGGTAACAATAACACAAAGTATTATCATAATATAATGTACTAATCAAATGTAGTAAATAGTTTTCAATAAGTACTTAATGTATAGTTCATTTGCACTTATGTCACTCAACATAACTTTATAAGTACCAATTATAGAGGTGGAAACTATTAGGCTAATGTGCCAACCTATTTCCTTAATTTAATTTTGATGTAAGCTATTTTTCCTGAATAAACAACAATTGGTTTTAAGAACTTACTTAAACCATATAAGGATATTGCAATATAATCATATTAACTACTTAAAATTATGCTACATTTTATTTTATGTCTAATAAAGTTATGTTATGTCTGTTAAAGTTATTATTTTAACAGAAAATCAGTGATCATATTAAATTTAATCAAATTAAATCGTCATATTAATATTATTTTTCGGATGTTGAAAATTAATTTATTGTAAAGTAATATTTGTTTATAAAATAAGTATCTATTTATTTTATTCTTAAAAGAGGAGTTTTGTGCAGAATATGAGGATTCTAACAAACCAATCCATACACGGTTAAGCTTTTGCTTCGACATCCTCTAACACCTCACCACAATGGAGTATTTGACAGATTTCACAAAAATATCTCAAATTATTCTTTATAGCATTATAAATGAGCAATTTGATTCTTTCTTATTTTCTTTTAAATTCACCATCATAGTTTAATTGTATAAAAAACCAACCCAAACTCTAAATACATCTAATACATATGCAGATCATTTGATGTCTCACGGTCATCTGTTAACAAACTTTTATCCGTCAAATAGTAATACGTAAAACTTAGACTGGCATTTATTGTAAACAACCCGGTGACTTCACTTTAAATTCAATCAATCCTATACATTTTTAATCACATGATCTAATAAAAAAAAAATCAGATTTCTTATAAAAAAGAAATAACGTTAAATATATAACGTTAAATCACATATTTTTTTTTACTTACGACCAGCTCTTGTAAAGGTTTTTCAACAAGCTAGTGTTGTAAAAATGCTCGAGTCAGTGCTTAAACGCTTGAGTCGACGTTCGAACAGTTAGTAAACGCTAGAGCAGTAACTCGAGCGATTCTAAAATGCTCTACCATTGATTTAAGCTTGAGAGTCGAGTATAGTCATCGTCGTGGTCAAGCATCAATTGCAACATACTATCGTTTTATAATATTAAACAGAAGAATCGATATTACGAACATAAAACAATAAACAAAGTAACAAATTTACTCATGTGAAATTATGGCCATAACTTCTCAACTTGCCTTTGCTATCAAAATAAACAAATAGTACCCATCGCCCCAACACTACCGACAGACAATATAAGTTTATTTAAATATTTAAACTATATAATTTAGTCATTGAATGACCTTACTATAAGAGACAATATGTTATGAAACGTAATTCATTCTGGTACAGATGTTAAACACTTGATAGATGGAACCTACCCAGGTTAATAATAGTTGTAACACTTGATAACGAAATATTTTTTTACTAAGTAAAACCTTATTAAAAAATATAATACTTCGGCGTTTGAGTGCGTTACTCGAGAGTTAAATCTAGAACCTTTACCGCTCGTGAGTCTTAAAGGATTGAGCATTTATCGTTCGAGTCTACGCTTAAAACCTTATTTTTACAACACTACACGTAGATTCTCATACTTACATTCTAAACATACATATTAATATATAAGATCACTTTCCAAATAGACCCTAATTAACATGTAATCAAGCCTCAAGGATAAGGGTTGCCACCTTCTCCCGCTCACCTACAAGCTCAATCAGGGTTGTCACCGCAAGGTGAGTGTTATCGAAGATGTCACTTGCGCCTGGCACGCGACCCTTAGGGTTGATTCGATGGCTATTAATTAATTTGAATACGCATACACCTTTGTATGCCCACCTATACACTATAAAGGGTGGTGCATCAAGATGTATTTGTAAGGGCATCTATACACACATAAAAGAAGGAAAGAATAGTTACCTACAAACACCTGTATTGTCGATTGTTTGATTAAAAAACTGGTATTGATACCATGTTTTAGTAAGTGGAGGTTTGATACAATTCAAAACTGAACTCATTAATTGAAAACCGGCCAAGTGCAAGTCGGACTCGCGTGACGAGGGTTCCGTAAAATATTTTTATTATATGATTTTTTTTTATAGAAAATAGGCATGCGCTTGACCACCATCTTGCCTGATGGTAAGCGTCGATGTGATCTAGGATGTGACCCGTTTGCCTAGAAGGTACCTATTTACTCGTGACTTGAAGACCCCTAAATTGTATTTGTCAGGAAACACAGACTCAGGCAAAGAGTTCCATTCCTTAGCGGTAACTAAAAATTCACGGTTTTCGCATTTTTTTCTTTATCTGTGCTATAAGAGGTTGCTTCGTACCAAATTTCAAGATTCTGAGTTCACCGGAAGTACCCTGTAGGTTTTAATTCCCTTGCGAGTGTCGAAAATTTGCGAAATTTTGCGGTATAAACGGCTGTATCTTTTGATTGCGTTGGCCTAGAAGTTTAAGTTTTTCATAGTTCTAAGGGACAATGGACCTGAGTACTTGATGTAAATTCCAGCTAGATACCTCCACGCGTTCCTGAGAAAAAGGGTCTTGACAGACAGACGGACGGACGGACGGACAACAAAATGAGAACGGAAAACATGGTTTCTTTTCCTTTCCTTTTCCTATCGAGGAACGGCACCCTAAAAATAAAAACTCACATAACTCAGGATTTTATCTCTGTGATTTGACGACTCTTTGGTGTGACTGTAACGATCCTGCCTTTAGTTCTGGGTTCGAGTTCCGGAAAGGGCAGTTTTTTTTGTGATGGTTACGAGCGTTTTTTTTTATATATTTCTATGAATATTACTTATCTATATATCATAAATGTCTATCCGTTATCCTAGTATCCATAACAAGCTTTACAGTACTTTCGTTGGCCTAGGCTAATCGTGATGTAAGAAATATTATTATTTATCACGTTCCGACGCGGTACTCCAGTCCACTATGACACTAACAATCTTCATACAAATGTTTCGTACACCTATACCCGTACTGTTTTTCACAGTATTTTAGTGTACACGTGTTTTTGACACTAGGAACACAAGCCTCCTTTACCGAATGACAGTAAGACTGCTCTCTATGACACTCTAATGTAAAATCGACGGTTGTTGCCGTAGTAATTTTTAGATTAATTTTCGTGAAAACGGCGATACCCGTACTGTCATAATATGAATTCCACCTTTACTTTATATGCCGTTACCGCGGCGGAACGTGTTATCTTATTATTAACAGGTTTCAGAGGTAATACTTTTAACGTTTTAACGTTCTGATCAAAACAATAACAAAAGTTAAAAAGGCTTTGTTTCATTTAAATGAAAATTCTTTGTATGTTTGAGTGCGTTTAGGTTCACTATTGTACCCTGTAGGAGGCGCTGTGATCAGACTGGATGACGTCTGCCACATCCGCTTAAATAAATGTTCAGTTCATAGTTATAGTTTATTATTGTAGGTATACATTTTAATAGCACAATAAAAGTTTCCATATTTTTTGGAACTATATTATGTAACAAATAGTTTTAAGAAAAAAAAACAATCCTCTCCAAGTGTCTTGGTGATGCTTCCCTCGTAGGACTTACAATTCCATTACGTTACTGATGTTCAAAAGACGCATTGTAAATGTTTATCTCGCAAAAAATCGAAAAGTATTCAATAAATAGCGAAAAATCTTTAGCAATTATGTTTAGCAACGGTAAGTTGTACACATGCCAAATAAATATACATAAACACGTAGTAAAAACGTTATTAAAAAGAGTTTTAACTTTCATTTTAACAGAACCTAATAATTACCAAAAAGTATATCATGAAAAAAGAAAAAAAAACAAAAGAACCCTTCTTTATTATCTTAAATCCAATTTCAGAAGGTCTGAATTTGTTTAGCGATGACACAAGTCAAGTGGCGTTCCGTATCCAAATGTATTACTGTTGCCTTTGTCCATGCAAACAAATTGCGAACGAAATTCGCCTCATCCTTTCATGTAAAACATAAAAAAGTTGATTATCGTCAACGGGCAACTCCCAAAGCGGAAACCCTTTTGTTATTGTCAAATTAGCCAATCCTCAAGATAACAAAACAAACCTTTATTTCAAGGGACAAAAGCCCTTTTATTGACGATTTGAATTTATTCTCGGTTTTAACTATCTTCCGTATATAATCCGGGGGGAGGTTGGGTAATGCTATATTTATGGCGGGTGGACCACCCTATGGATTTGAGCTTTGAAATTAGATACGGTTTGAGAAGTTTGTTTGTTATATTTTTTGTATCTTGTTTGTACTTAATGTAATTAAAGAGAAACATGGTTTGGTATACGAATGATTCTGAACTTTTTATGAGCAAAAAATTAAAGTTAATGAAAATATTTATACTTTTAATTAAAAAAATGACTTTTTTAATAAATATATTAAAAACTGTATTTTGTTTATTATTAAAACATTTGGCTCATAGATTTTTATGTCATTATCATTATTAATAAATCTAAAATTCTAAACCATGAGATATATAATATGTGTTAAGATTTTTTTGTTCAAAATCCAAATTAAATTTACAGTCAAGTTCACATCAAAACATAGACTTTGCACTGTTGAAATAGAGATCATGTCAAATTAAGAATATGTAGCTTGATGTTCTGGCAACCAAAATAGTCTAACTTATCTTAAGTTATTTATTTCATATTGAAGCTTTTAGAATTGCTATAAAACAAAAATCTACGTATAAATACCAAATCTTTAATAAGAAAATAAGTCTAAACAAAAGCTGTCATATAATATATTATTAATTAGGTACAAAAAAGAAGCAAAATAGAGTAAAAAAAAACCGTACATCACAGCATTACCGGGGCAAAACCCTCCCGGCGCAACCGCGTTTTATTGAAGACATAAAACCTTACAATTGGGGCGACGAGGGTAATTTTAACTATCCTTATATGTAATGAGGGTGGGGTGGGTTAGGGTGCGTCTTGTTGCTGCGTGCCTCGCCGCGGCCTCTGGCGATTTGTCCCTAACATCCCCTGAACCCTTGTGGATGGATCTATGGTTCTCAAACTCTATTATATTGCTTTTATTTTTCGCATAAACATAAGCAGTAACGTAGTAAGATTTTGAAATCACTCTACATCTCTTGAAATATCATAAAAATACTAATATCAAGTATAATAATAAACTCTTTACACACACTACAGACACATTACAAAGAAACAGACTACAGAATAAAGCACTCAACAGGCGGTCATTTGCTAAATAGCAATCGCTTTCACGCAGCCTTGTGTAAAAAAAATATAGTAAAAGACCACAAATAGCGGAAAATCTTTTTAAAAATCGGGAATGTTTTACAGAAAAGTTTCGTATGCAGTTATAAAATACCTACGGCCTATCATCTGGTTGTAAAACAGCCATTTAACAACAGCAAAAGACATTATGTTTATACCTCATAAATATTGCACTCTGCAAACTTTGAGTACCAATGACAGCCGAGTGTTTACGTCGTAAAAGGTGGTCGATACAGACGAGCTCCTGACTCTCCTAAACACATAATCCCACCCCCCTTCCCCCTGGTTAAACCCGAACATTATTACGACCGCTTCTTTTTACAGCCTTATGCTAATCAACTTAGGGATCACGGCTGTGTAATTCTTTGATATGAAAGTGAGAGCGCAATAAGCCCAAAAACAGCTTGTTGATTAAAGGTCTGGATATCATAAAAGGAGGATCGTTAGCGATTCGGAAAATGAAATGTAACCAAAAGGAGGTCAAAAACTTAAAGCGGGTTTTTCAATACAAACACTGGCAGTTTTCTTTGACTAAACAAAACCTTATTAACTAGATAATGGAGTCTCAATTAGTCGTTATGATCGGCGTTCTGATTTCAAAATGTTTGACAGTTATTGCCCAAACAAGTGATTGTCAAAAAAAAAACAACGAAACGGATTTTCCCTTAGTGTTGTTGTTTACAAGGATATAATTATTGTCTTAATAGAATCTTTGTGTCAAATCTTGGTCTATATTTCTGACGAATAAAATCAATCACTGTTTTTCTTTCTATTAAAAGCATAAAAAGGTTTCTTGTTATTTATTTATTTAAGAAGTCCATATTCACCACCTCTCACTTTTTTTTTTAAATATTTGGTTTGAATTTCAAATATATATTTTGTTAAAGACAGCCGTTTAAAAATCTCCTTTGTAGTCTTATTACTTTTTAGAAATAAACATTTTGTGAGTAGTACCTTTGCAGATACATCTTTACTAGCTCCTTGTTCTCTCTTCATACATATATATATATATATATATATATATATATGTATATATATATATATATATATATATATATATATATATTTGAATACAGACAATGATTCTTTCTACTTATTATTTATGACTCTTAGAATATTTATTAATTTATTCAATAGAAACAAGCATTGGTCGCTTTCATATTTAAAAGCGATTGTATATTACGTGATTGCACAAATGATAAGCTATATGACATATCGATAAAAACCTTATAGTCCTAATATTAGAAATTCGAAAGTGAGTTTGTTTTTTACGCTTTAATGCCTCAACTACCCAATCGATCATCAAGAAATTTGGAGGAGGTACAGAAAAGTATTTAGTGTACCTTTTATCCAGAAAAAAGTACTGTTCCAGAGGGATAGAAATAACTTTAATCGGTAGTCTATATTAACGCACACACTCACACACATACACTCGCAACCTAAACACAAAAACACAAACACACTCTAGTGGTAAAATCTGTTTTCTTTGTTTGTTTTTAAATTCTATACTCTTATTCCTTAACTCTGTTTAAGAATCAATTTAGTTAAGTTTTCAAGAAATTTTATATCAACTTGATAAGAGACTGAGAGGGCGAGTGCTGACAGCTGTGACACAGTTTTTACTAGTACAGCTGTCAACGTAAAATATGTATGTGTCATCTTGTAGATTACTAATTATTTAAATTAAAATAAGCGTTAACCAAGCTATAAGCAATCATAAGTAAAATATATACCGTATTTTTAACATTAAAAAACTTTTTATTTCTACTGTAAGCTTAGTTAGCAAACTAAGAGTATAAAAGCACAATTCCCCTTCACGAGGATCCTCTAGGGCTTGAGTCGTACAACTTTATGATCTCTAAGTCTGGGGAAAAGGGGCAAGTGTGAACGGTCTTTTTGTACAAGGACCTGTTCAAATGAAATAAAAAAATAAAGAAAAGAAATACATATGCAATTATACTTGTAATACTTGTATTTAAAAATCTTAATTTTACTATTATTGTACAATAATAATAAAAATAAAACTTGGGGCCGGTTTCGCAAGGTTCAGTTAGTAATTTACTCATAGTGATATATATATACCTGTAAATTCTTTTTCGCTTTTGAATTAAACCGGAAGCCAGTGTTTCATCAAAGTTTGTGAAACGGGCACTTATTGTCATAGGCTACATATTTTTGAAGTCTATTTATAGAATAATATTGTCTTACTGTCTTTCATGAGGTGTTTCTATAATTGACTGTGTACCAAGATAAATAGCAACATATGAACCTAAGCATTTTAGCAGAATATTTTGTGCATAAGTTGTTGGTAAACCAATAAATACCAAAATTGATCAATTGAGCAAGATAACGCATTGACATAGACGACAGTTTGGTGCATGGGTAGCGATCCTGCCTTTCACACCGACGGTCCTGGGTTCGAATCCCGGAAGAGGCAGATATTTGTATGAATACGAGCATTTGCACCCGATTCGTGGATGTTTATATATATTTCTATGAATATTACATGTCTATGTATCATATATGTATGTTTATCCGATACCCTAGTATCCATAACACAAGCCTTACAATGCTTACTTTGGGCTAGGCTAATTGGTGTGAATGTAATTTTTTTTTAACATTGACGCAGGGTTCTTCAATTGCAGAGTTGGATTTCTGTAAAGGCTCGTCATCAGATGGGTGATCGAGCTTCATTAAATCTGGTTATGCTTGCATTAATATCTATTAAACTCCACTGTGCTCATAGCTCGTAACAATGATGATGATTACAAAAATGATTAACAGGAACTTAGTTCACTAAGTAAAGAATTGATTCCAGTAAAAAGACGACCGTTTGGTGCAAGGTATTGTCACCGGCAAATAAGTTGAACATGATTTTGAAATCACGTGACATGCGCAGTAGTGAATAATGTGCCTAAACTTGCTACTGCGCATGTCACGTGATTTCGAAACCATGTTCAACTTATTTGCCGGAGACTATATCGCTATACTTTACCTGCCTTTCGCACCGACGGTCCTGGGTTGTACGTTTGTTCTGTAACTTAACAATTTTTTTAAGTTGTTATGCATTCGGAAGGATTATTATATATAGTCAGCAAAAAAGAGCATTGCAAAGCATGTCTTGTGCAACTAGTAATTAATCTATAATCTAAGAACACATTTTTGTTGTTTGTGTGTTTGTCTGTCCGCTCTTTTTCCCGGTTTTTTTCCATTGTATACGCGTTACCATAGCAACGCGTTACCGGGTCAGCTAGTATATACTCTAAGAACACAAATTTGTTGCTTGTGTGTTTGTCTGTCCGCTCTTTTTCCAGTTCTTTTTCCATTGTATACGCTTTACCATAGCAAGGCGTTACCGGGTCAGCTAGTATATATAAATAATATAAGCACACACCAACCGTAATCCGTTCAAAAATGTCATGAACAGTTGAGAATAAACCCCTAATTTTCAGTTCAGAAATGCAAACGCTTTTTACTTCGCGATGCTCCTCCATACTTCGCCCTTGGGAGCACTGGTCCGGCCGAGAATGTACTGTTCAAAGTTAAATTATACTTTACTTTGCCTCGTATAAATTATGTTTTTGTTTGCGCTTTTTATTTTGAAGGCTTAAACAAAGGAACGAGTTGGAAAAGGGTTGAGTTTTAGTGAGATGTGCTTGGTCAGAGAATCTTTTGAACGTAAGGAGCCAATGCAATTTTTAACAGTTACAAAAACCGTCCACAGTTTTAATAAATTCAAACAAATACGAAAAAGATTAATCTAAAATTCATTATCGTAATAACTGAAATATTGAAAACTCAAAAAGTCTTACTTTGTCGCCGTTAATTAAATATTTTTAATTTATAATGTGTTTTATTTATGTGTTTGTTTTTGAAGAGTAAATTTTACTTGTTATAACTTACTTTGTTAATGATGTGTCAACATATAGTTAGGGTAACATTTAGCAAGTAACTATTTATTGTAAACCTAAATGTATTTGTGACTGTAATCTGTTTTGTTGTCCATATATTTAATAAATAAATAAATGAATATTACGTTCATATATTAGAAAAAAATGTTACAATCGACAGCACATTATATTATATTATACTTACATATGGACGTATGTCGTTGTAAAAATAAAAAAAGATTTTATAATTAGTGTAAATTGGTCAATGTTTTTGAAGTTGAATCATAACTATTTATCCCTTTTTTTATAAAAATATTAAACTGCGATCCATATTATATGATCATAAAGAAATAAAATAAATAAAAATATAAATTATAGGTACTAATTCATATTTATTACATAAATGTGAATCGATCAGTATTTCTTAAGTTGATTCAAAACTATATTCATCATCCCCTTTACGTATAAAAATGCTTAACACCCTATTAAAATTACAACAAGTTTCCACAAACAATGCGAAATCAACTAAATTACCTTTTAGCCATAAAATAAGATAGTATATATATACTATAGTACATAACCAATATATTTGCTAATAATAGGGGTTAAAGTATGAAATTGCCGTTTTATTGCAATAGGTTCTTTGAATTGACATAGAATCTTCATGGTTTGAGGTTTTCGAATGAAACTTTTTTTAAATGGTTTCTATGATGTTCTTTTTTTAAAAAATGTAAAACATTTGAATATCGACTTTCAATTGTTTTTGTTATTCAATTTAGACAAGAAAGATGGATACTGCGAAAATTCGAGTTATTTTTGAATACGAGTTCCGACGCGGAACTAACGCGGCAGAAACAGCCCGCAATATCAATGCTGCGTTTGGAGAGGGGTCTACTAATGAACGCACCGTGCGATTTTGGTTTAAACGCTTTCGTGATGGAAATTTCGACTTAAAGAACGAGCCACGAGGAAGACCGCCCACACAGGTAAATAACGATGAATTAAGAGAGATAGTGGAAGCCGATCCTAGTCAAAGTACCCAGGAATTAGCGGCATGGTTTAACGTTACCTTACCCACAATATTGACTCACTTGCGTCAAATCAATAAAATAAAAAAATACGAAAAATGGGTGCCTCATGATTTGACTGATCTGCAGAAAGAAACGCGTGTTGAAACTTGTGTTGCCTTGTTGAACCGGTACAGAAATGAAGGAATATTGGATCGAATTGTAACATGTGATGAAAAGTGGATTCTTTATGATAACCGGAAAAGAAAAATGCAATGGCTGACCCCAGGTCAAATGCCACAACAGTGTCCTAAAGCAAAACTTACCAATAAAAAGGTAATGGTAACTGTTTGGTGGTCTCAGCATGGTGTTATTCACTATAGTTTTCTCCGATCTGGTCAAGCAATAACGGCAGATGTCTATTGTGCCGAACTCCGAACCATGTTGACAAAACTAGCAGTAAAACAGCCCCGACTCATGAATCGATCTTCACCATTATTGCTCCACGACAACGCGAGACCTCACACAGCACGAGAAACCATTTTGACCCTTCAGGAACTGCAGTTAGAAACCATTCGTCATCCTCCGTATTCACCAGACCTTGCTCCAACGGACTACCATTTTTTTCGTGATTTGGACAATTATCTACGTGACAAGAAGTTTTCTTCCCAGGAGGCAGTACAAAATGCTTTCACACAGTTTGTGCAGTCTAGATCGTCGGAATTCTATCGCAAAGGCATTAATGACCTTCCCATTAGATGGCAGCAATGTATAGATAATAATGGCAACTATTTTGATTAAATAAATTTGTTAAAAATTTAAAAAATAAACAATATAGATTTTCAGTACAAATCGGCAATTTCATACTTTAACCCCTAATATAATATATATTAGCAAATATAATGCTTATATTTCTCGGTGAGTATTGAGTAATTGATATTTTTTTATTAAATATTATATAAAGAAAAAAAATTGCAAGCTGCAAAAGAACAAAGCATTAATGCGTCGAAATTATTACTAATACAAGCTGTAACTGATGTGATTTGTAATATTCTTTTGTGTTAACTATTAAATAGAAGTAGCCTAAGTTATTCTTTCTAACATGAGCTATCTGCTAGTGAAAGTCTCGTCGAAATATGTCTAGCCGTTTCGGTGATTAGCAAAACGAAAAAGAAAAACACAAACAGACAAAACATTCATAATTTTACTGTGTATAGGTAAATATAGTAAATATTTACTAAATTATTTTAAAAGAAAAATATTAGAAATAATTGTCTCGGCTTACAAGTTATTCTCGAGCGGTACTCCATCCCGCAACCTTAAGAGTCCGGTCCACTGCACTCCCAATTGAGCCACGAGCCTTGTGAACACCCGTCAATATTATAAATTAAAACGACTGTTTCATCCAAATTTATCCAAACATATTAATAAATGTAAATTTTTATTTTATTTATTTTAGAAAACCAACAAGTTTCAAAACTTATATCCATACAAAAAGGTACTTATCAATAGTAGGGTATTTATAGATTTCCCTTTACTAATAAGTGCAAGTTGTGATATCAATAAATAGTATAAATATAGAAACTGGGCGATGCAGTCGCTAAGCATAAAGCTACGCTAGCACCATATATTGAAAGCGGAGCGAAATACCTAAAAAAAGATTTTTTTTTGTTTCGTTGGGATTTTTTGCGTATTTAAAAATTCGGGCTCCGTCACCATCTGGTCCTAAACCTGTTGATTAGATTCCACACAAAAAATATTAAAATCGGTTAAGAACTCGGGAATTATAGCGTAACAGACATTGCGCCATTGAAGCTGATCTATGGGAGCTTCATTTGCTCCGCTCCAATAATCGTAATAGATAGTAGAAACTAGTAATTTTATCAAATAATACGAGAATAAATAATATGCGTTTTTTGTAACTAGTAGCTACTAGCGGCCCGAGTACACATCTGAAACTTTTTATGTTAAAGACTGCATGGTATATTATTAATATTTACAGTATATGGAAAAAATATTACAAACAGATATTTAAAATGTACATAAGAAATAACATACACATACCACTTCTTTAACAGCATAATTTTACTGGCAGGCAGTTTTTAATGAAACACGCATTTCCATTAAATCCTTATTTGAAAAAGTATTAAAGAGTAACAGCGATAAACTTTGAAAATGACTCTTTATAAACATGATACGTGGCAAAATTATGCGTAAGTCAGGGCCCTTAATGCCGGCACGTGGTCAAATGACCCAAAAAGGACGGGACGATGCTTGCTTGACCTTTGCCATGGCTTGTGAACGGTGATCTATAGAACGACACCCGACTTTTAATGAGGGGACCAGTCGGGACAGTTTCACGGCGCATCTGCTTCGTAAGTTAAATAATGAAGATGTTTTTATATACGAACCCTTTTCGATTCCTAATTTAAATCTGGCTGTTGGTCCTTGTTATTACGAACCTTTAAAAAGTATATATTTTTTTAAAAGCTGGCTGTAAGCCCGTCTTGCTACAACCTTTTTTTAAAGTATATATTTTAAAGCTGGATAATAATCTTTCTGATTCTGTTTTTGAAGTGAAAACTTCTTTAGCGGCGCTGTGTACTTTTTTTGGAATGGGTAAAAATTTCTAAACTCGCGTCAGGACACGTGACCTGATCGAAAATTCGTAAGACGGCGTAGGGCGCTTGCGCGATGTGCGTATAGTCGTGTCATTTTTAAACTTCATAGTGACAGTTACATTATTTTTTTTTAAAACTGTCATTATGAAATTTTAAAATGGCAGGTAATGTCATGAGAACGCATGCGTTCAACTGGTTTATTCATTGCGCATGTGCAAAATCCTGCACATGCGCACAATAAAATGCAACGAACACGACTTGTGTTTGTTGACATGTTTGTATACGATAGCGCAATAAATGAATATTGTATTTTGCCACATAAATGATAGCACTTTTATACTGATCATTAAAGCAATTCGTGCGAAATTATTCCTTTACCATTTAAAAATATCAAAAATGCATAACGTTAATATTCAAGTTTTCACTTCTGCCGGCACTCCCGGAGTGCAACTCGTCGTTTTTTTTTCTTTATTTATGACTTGCACAATTTGTGCATTTAGCCAATGTCAAGTAAGTATAATTGCCAGTTCTTGAGTAATTTCTTAATTTAATAACGATGAATGAACAGTAATTTTTTTTTCCGAGGTTTCAGTAAATGTGTGGGGTTTTACTGAAACCTCCCCGTGGACTTCTTGAGAGAGCAGGAGAGAACTTCCGATGGTTTGTCACACTTGCCAAAACTCTTGTATGTTCACAAACACATAGTGGTTAATAATCCACCATTATTTCGCACTAATATCCACATCAATACAAATTTCAACAAGAGTAACAAAACCACCATCGTGACGCTTCCCGCTCCCGCCAAAAAGTCTCATTATAACCTTTTTAAAAGTATATTTTTTTAAATGCTGGCTGTCAGTCCTTCTTATTACAAACCTTTTTTAAAATAAATGTCAGTCTTTCTTGTTATGAACTATTTTAATAGTAGTAAATGATATTTTTCAATCATATAAATCCTGCATGATTTTTAAATTACATTATAACCTCAATTCATTCAAATATAAACGCGACTGCTACTTTATTAGCGATACTTTTATATAGCAAAAAATCCGATAGCCAAATTTAAATAAGTGGATACCTCATTTTGGAAATTAATTTGAACTAAAAACTGATAGAACACTCTGTTTTGAAAAAACAGTTTTTTTGTTTAGAAGTAAGAGAAAAGTTGAAGTAATAAGAAATATGCGACTCGGCCCATTAGTTATTCTCAGGCGGGACGAAGGGATTTAATCTAAGATAGCATTGAAAATGAAGAAATACAAAAATCATATATTAGTTAATTTGTTTTAGAGTTATAACTTTAACTCGTACTATTTTTATTCTATCTTTGAATTATTGGTATATCTTTGTCCATGTCCTCCTTTCTGTATAGTTTTCCGTAAAGAACAAAGCTTGTCCAAAAGGAATCGCTCTTAACAATAAGGCCACTGTTGTACACATTATATATAATTTGCTTTTATATCCACTGCTAGAGGGTCTCCCACCCCATAAAAAGAGGGATTTGCTAAAAATCTCCTCTCTCAGCAGGCGAAATGGAGATCACTATCACCTGCAGTATCACTACTTGTCTTTTACGACACTTTATTCTTCTTCTTCTTCTTTTATACGGGCGATTTCCTCAGCTCGACGTCGTGTACGCCTGTTTTGCGTCTGAAGGGTGTTTAGCTTATTTTACTCCAACCACACCAACTCTGCTTAGAACACTCCAAGCGCAGCTACGACACTTTTAAGTGTGATCGGTGTTATTCAACTCTACCAGACAATACACGTAAGCAATATAGGGTTTATCTATTGATCTAAATTTTTCAACAAAATTTATTATAGTAAATTATCTGAAATGTGTACTGTATTTTTTTGTTATGAAAGAAATATGAAAGAAAAACAAGCAAAGTTTTGAACTCTTTTCAACATTTAATTAGTTGACTAGAAAATATTGTGGGCCACGTTAAACCAAAAATTTAAAGCTCAGAAGCACGGAAGTCAATAAAGCAATGTGAACTTTTAAACAAAAACATACGTAAATAAAAACCAACCGACACCAAACGGAATATAATAAACATGGACGCTCATGGTGAAATGAAAGTGGTAATGACATTGAAAATTAAAATCCCGATGCATCGCCCCATTGACCGGCAACCGGCCTGCGAAAAAAAAACACAACAATCGAATAAAAACGTTAAATTGCCGCACCGGAATTATCCTATTACGTCATCGCTCCATTCATGAGAACGACGAGAAAAAACAAATGCGATGCATCGTTTAACGAGCCTTATCGAAAAATATTAATTATTAATTAACACGCTTTCGCGGGATTAAAATATTTTTATTGGCGCGAAATGGCAAAAAGGCGGCAGTTAATTCGGTGGCCGCGTGGCATTGTTTGCGGGCCGCGTGCATAAAAAACTGAAACGAGATCATGGAAAAAAAAACAAGAGTCGAATAAAAACGTGGACGTGTGGAGCACGGTGTGATTTAAAAAAAAATACGGGCGCCCGTAATGAAATCGAAAGGCGGTTCGTCGATGCCCGTTTGGAAAAATAGTAAAAGAAATACCACTTTCGCGCTTCCGGTTTTGGCCTTTTTTGTGTAACTTTATATGAGAGATGTAAACTCCATACTGTAAGACCGTTTTTAATTCAAAATAAGAATATAATTCTTACATTTTCCGTAATTAATCTAGCCCAAAGTAAGCACTGTAAGGCTTGAGTTTTGGATAGGTATTAGAACAACTGATAGTACATACGTACATATTTGATACATAGATATGTTATGCTTAAAATCATCGTGACACAGGTGCAAACGTTCGTATTCATCACAAAAAAAACATCTTCTCTTTTCGGGACTTAAACCCGAAACCGTCACGACTGTGACAAAAGCAGAATCGCCACGGTTGCAAGCAATCGCCATATTATATACCCTATGACTCGCTAAGCTTCTGAGGTTCTTATTGGTTTTCTTTAATAATAAAAAAGTGACACACTTTTATTTTTTCAAAATGCCATAAACACCTGTTTGTTAGTAAACCATAAATAACATTTCCGATCAAGAATTTATTTCTTAATAACAATGCTTTACCAACTAAGTGAGTATTTTCATACTATATCGAACACTTAAAATAAAAAAAATATATATTTTTAAAAAAATAACATAATTTACAATATTATATAGAGGTAAAACATTTTATTAATGCTACCGAATTGAAGGAATAACAAAAGAGACAACTACAAAACTAATGAATATAATTTATTTTAATAATTAGTTTTAAAACTTTCATGGTCCATAACAAAAACAACATGGTAGAATCCCATTTTAATTAATACTAATTATAACAATGTCTTAAAGTTGATATGTCAAAAAAGCAATCTCTGTCAGATAACTTTTGGAAAGAGAGGATTCCGAGAAAGTTCGAATTGATGAGTGTTAGCTCGTTCCATCGTGGATTCTGTCTTGGCCCTTCATTCATAGAAAATACTTACCCATGCGTCATATTCTTGATCATATGCAACATTTGACGTAGTAATGTTGAATATTTAATATTTAAAATCAATGTAAAGTAATAAACGATTTCCTCTTTTTTTATCGTAAACAAACTTACAACGTACCACATTCTGAAACTTAGGCTAATTAAATGTCAACACTCCGAAAAAGCCTATTCACTCTAGTTTGTCATACCAACGAATGTCACAAAAAAGTCTAGTTCTTTCACACAACATGCTCAAAGAGATTAAACCAGTGTGTATACCGAAATATCAGGGCCGTGGAAAATTAAGCGTTAAAAGTAGGAAAAATTGTTATAAATGGAGTGGGCCGCAAGAATATTTTTTGGCTGGCCAAGCTAAGCTCTTAAACGAGGCAAAGCGGGTAATTTAGAGTGTCGCGCCGGCATTAATTAGTATTTTAATTAAAATTAATAGGCGATTATTTGAGGATAAAATTTCAAGTAAAATTTTAATAGGCTGTTGAAATTGAGTTTTGTTTTAGATACGCTTAGATATTATATACGCAGAATACGTCTGAGGTGAATATGTTTAGAAGCTCTTTTTATTAGTTTTTACCAAAAAGTTATTAAATTATTGAACACTAAAACCAAAAAAATAAAATAAAATATATTAAAAATAAGTTTATCTATTTCACAAAATTTGACCGACTTTACCAACGACTTTGTCGCCGTCTTTAAGATCTTGTAGCAGACAATTCGCACCTTTAGAATTAAAATGACGCAAGTGCAAAAATTGTGAAACTAAGTTAACTATAGGTTAAAATATAACAACTTTTTACGGTTTTTTGCGCATAATTTAAATATAATCCTGACGTTTCGACTCTTTGACAGGAGCCGTGATCACAGGATGTCAAAGTTGTTTCATTTAAATGTGTAATGTAACCGGAAGTGTAAGAACTAAATATATTAAGTATAGGTACCAAACACTTTAAAAGTAACAAACTAACGTTAACAATGACTCTCTTGTGATTTTTTTTTATTTTTCGATTCATTCCAATTGAACAACAACCTTACTATAGGAGTCCTATAACTTAAGTAATTATTACAACATAAAAAAAAATATCCTAAAAAGAGAATAAATTAAACGAAAAGTACATCTTTCCTATATGTGTTTGCAGTTACGACATTATAAGTCTAAAAGTGCGAATTAAACATTACAAACAGTATATGACAAATTTTCAATATATTACTTCGCAACTGTTTCCATTATACCATCATTATTTAGCGATTTAATCTACATTTGTAACCAAGTGGTTAAAACACCGCAAACCTTTACACGCCAACAGTATCAACCACAAATTACACTTAACGAACTCCAAAAATAAAACACGAAACATTCAGCGCATTTAAAAACTTATTTAAATCCGAACTAATCACTTAACAGCTAAGCCTAACCGATACCACGTACGGAACTAACCGCACCTGCCAAATAAAAGCGGTATTAATTAAAAAGCAGCCTAACGTAATGACAGGACGAAATTCGCTTATCATCTCGGGGCACGCTTATGAAAATTCGAGTGAAAATTTTAAAAGGAACTCATTATACCACGGGTTGTGTCTACCTTACCCTTTGCATAAAGCCCGTAACATAATAACCCTCCCACACCTACCGAGAGCGTAACGACCGTCCCTTCATTACAATATCACGAAATTGGGGTGTATGTGTGTACATAAAAGACATTTGTAAAATATTGATCCTTAAAAGAACTATGTAAACACATCCCCTTACAATTCAAACATAAATATACACGGATATCACATTTCTCGTCGAGAAACTAAATCAATATGTCGCATCTTGGTCACGGTTGCTTTCATGAAGTCCGTACTAATGAGCAGTCTGAAGTTGCTTCGGAACGCAAGCGCCGTCTAGTGGTGCTGTACAGAGTCTAGCTAGGTAATGTAGCAGTGTGGCGTTGGACTCAGTTTCGTCCTAACCAACTCTGCGAGCAGACGTTACCTAAGAACTGTATTGCGTCCTATAACTTTCTGATTTGTGATAAGAATTGCAGTTTACTCAAAAATATCCAGACCCGTGATTTCAACCAACACTACCTCACATATGTATACTTAAAAACTATGGCCGAGAAAAACGATCAAGAATTACCCATTCGCCGACAAATAAATATGTAACTGTAAATTGTACTAACCCAAGTAGCTAAAGCACTTGTGTTATGCAATTCAGAAATAACGTTGGCACCACAACACCCAGACACGAGTCAATACAGAAGAGTTCGTTTTCTAGATCCACTTAGAGGGACATTCCCATGAAAACCGGTATGCCAGCCACTCCACGACGGCGGTCGCCAATAAATGCGCTGCAAACCATCTCTACGCATAAGTTTGATTAGTATTATTCTTTACGAGATTTTTATCTATTTTTTGTATTTATTTTATTTTTGCATTCACAATGCCATATCCTAATTATATTATGACAATACTTTGTGTGTGTTTGTTACCATACCAGCAACGCGTGGTCGGGTTATACCAGCAACGCGTGGCCGGGTTATACCAGCAACGCGTGGCCGGGTTAGCTCGTTTCTATAATATTAATAATGCGTAATTCTATAAGATTCAAAATTCACCTGTAATAATGTTTTTTTTTTACATTAACATAACAGTAAATAATTGATATAATTACATATATTATTATGAATCCAAGGTGAGTAAGTAAAATCAGAAACAAAGAGACGGCACCATAACACCTCGACACAAGACAATTAGGAATAGTTCGTCTTCTACATTGGCCCAACTGAAAATCGAACCTAGAATCCAAAATTGACGTCACTATGAGTACCGGTATACAAGCCACTCGGCCACGGAAATCGTATGTAAAAATCCAGCGAGAGAAGACATAACTGGGGTAATTATTTTGGTATGCACTCAAGCATTAATCTACTCAGATATAAATGTCTCTGGTGAGTAGGTAAATTTAACTTACACAGAATTTATTATGAGCAAGAAAACCCACGATAAAACGCTAGTATTCATATATTCTTTCAAACACCTCACATTAAAAAAGAAAACCGCTGTATCACTGCCATTTTTAATTTGGCCCTAACAACGCCATTGGAGGCTTCGACGGGGGCCATCGGAGGCCATTACGTCACTATCTGTGCATACATCTTGCGTCGCAAATGACCGGGAAAATCCGTCAATATTGTAGCGTGTAAGGGATCTTTTAGGGTGAAAAATGTATAAAATTAATGACACTTTGTACTGTGTTTGTTTATATGTATATATAGGATTCTTCTCGGTACAAGTCCTCCCGACGTAGGACTTAAGAATCCACATTCCATACAAACGATGCAACCCATTTTCAACCTTAAAGAAGTCGAATTTGTTGAATTATTTGAATCAAAGTTCATCAAGACCATCGAACACGTTCCCAAGTGGTCGACGATCAAGACTAATATTCCATTGCCTTTTATTGCCTTAAAGGTTGAATTTCCAATGACAATTCATGGCAATTTTATTATTTAAAAATACAGAAAAAATAAAGAAACCAGCAATTTTGTTTTACCATTGTCTTGTATTTTTTTTTATAAAGACAAGCTTTAGGACGAATAATTTTTGTCCTTCACGTTTTTTCTATTATCATGTCAAAGTGACGGTAAAGTAAAATAAGTGATTGGCCTAAAGGAATAATCTATCCACCAATTTAATATCTTTTTACGAAGAGTACATCATTTTAAGCAAAATATAATAATTAACATTACTGCTAACTAATTCTATCCATATAAATAGTATATTATAGTATATTAAATAAATAATAAATTAAATAGTATATTATATATATAAAAAGTATAGTCAGCAAAAAAAGATCAACAAAAAAGAGCATTGCAAAGCATGGCGTCTGTAGTTAGTTTACTTATAATTTAAAATTACTTCTTATACCGTTTACGGTTAAAATGAAAGGATTTCATAATTATTGTTCGCCCCACGTAACACGTATGCGTAGCTTTTGTAATACAACTGTCCTTGTGTATATTAATATTAATGACGAGGCTTTTGATTTACATTCCCTTGCCCTCTTACTTCCAAAATTACTCTAAAATTCTCGGAAATTATGACAGGGACGGATTTCAGAAAACAATTATTTTAAGCAGCACGATCAAATATTATGATGTTATTAAAAATCTTCTCCAAAACGCAAGCGTGTATTTTCACTAAAAAAAGGAGTTCCTTCAACCTCACTCCTACTTTCCGAGGTACATCTGTACCTGTGACAGCCTCAAGCTTCTTGGCATGGAGTTGTCGTCAGATCTCAACTTCGGCGCCAACATCGAGTCCAAGGCTCAGACTGCAGCTAAAAAGCTGGGCGTCCTAAATAAGGTCAAGCGATATTTCACGCCGGGACAGCTTTCAACTCTCTATAAAGCTCAAGTCCGATCTTGCATGGAATATTGCAGCCACCTCTGAGATGGCTCAGCAAAATACCAACTTGCTGCACTGTACAAGATTCAGCGCAGAGCTGAGAGGCTCATTAGTGACAGCAAATTGGCGAAGAGCAAGCTTCACACCTTAGCTCACCGCCGCAAAGTTGCCTGTCTGTCGGTCTTCTACAGATTATATTTTAGAGAGTGTGCTCAGGAGCTACATATGCTCACCGCCATCACCTTTCTTCCATCGGACATCCAGACGCACTGCGGGCTTTCACCCTTTCTTGGTCGCTATTCCTGCCTGTCGCACCAAGCGCTTCTCGACTTCTTTTATAATGCGCACAGCAAAGGAGTGGAACTCCCTCCCTGCGTCTGTATTTCCGAGTACTTATAACCCGTCTGTTTTTAAAGCCAGGGTGAATAGGCACCTTCTGGGTTAGCTCGTTCCATCGTGGATTCTGTCATTGCCCCCGGGCTTGATTAGGATCAGGAGCGAACCCATTCTGAATAGAAAAAAAATAAAAAAAAACACACACTAATGCACTTTTCCTTGAAAAAAATCATCTCAAATAATATTTATTAAAACGCGCCCTGAGTCCGTCAATGACAGTTTTGTAAGTAAATGGCCCGAGAAAAATTACGCGAAGCGTGCAATCCGTGCGGAATTAAAGCGCCACGGTGCGCTGCTCCGGTGTGCTCTGGCGGAATTTGCGATGACGGCGCAATTTGTGGCCGACTTGCGGAATTCTCTGCTTAATGACTTTGCGTGTGTTACATGCTCTGTGTCTGTTACGATTAAGGATTGAAATCATTCCAGTACTAATTAGTTAGGTTTTTGTTAAATTATCCAGAAGGGGAAAGCAAAGGGTACAAAGCCCATACAGCCTAGTCTTCCGTTATTTCTTTTCTTAGTTAGATTATGATATGATGAATGATTATAAAAAAATATTCATGAATAATCGATGATTGATGGAGCATAAATAAATATTGAAATAATCCCTACCCTCGGTTTCAATAAAGTTCAGGTTCAGAGGTTTTACAATAACCTCCTCGTGGACTTCTTGAGAGAGCGAGAAAAGACATTTTTCTCTGTGTTATTTCACTTGCCAACATCCATGGATATTCAGAAACATTCACATTAATTACACAGTAATATCTACCACAACACAAAATTTAACAAGAAAACCAAAATCATTAAAGAGACGCTTCTTGCTCCCGCCAAAAAGCTTCTTTTTTGTTAAGTTTTCCCATAAGGGAAGGCAAAGGGTAAAAAGCTCATAGAGCCTAGTCTTCAGTAAATTTATTTTCTTAATAAGATGATGATGAGAGTTTATTTATAAATGAAAGATTGTCAATTGATTATGAATCAATAATGAAATTATCCCCTTCCCTTGGTTTCAGTAGCGAAGGGTATTACTGAAACCTTGAGATAGACACCTCCCAGTATTTTGTTTCACTTGCCAACACTCGTGCATGTTCACAAACACTTCGAGGTTGATAATCCACCATTATTACACACAACACGAAGATTAACTAAAAAACCAAAATCATTAATTTGACGCTTCCATATTCTTCTTTCTTTTTCTTTTTTATATGTAAGACAATTTACTTTTTATTTTTAAGAAACAATAGGATTATGTAAAGATTAAATGAGAGAAATTTGCGAGAGAAAGGCCAGACTATATGAATGTTTTATGTAAGATAGGTATAATATGTATATGAGCACCATTTTTTGAACAAAGGGTTTTCCACGCTTATCCATCCACATAAACGTATTTACCCTTCACTGGAAAAGGGTCCGGTCAAACAAAAACCGAGAAGATATTTCACTCCAAAGAGCCCATTACAACGGTCTTGGTAAAAAAGCAGCATCTCGATATTGCAATCGCTCGAAATATACATTTATTTTTAAATACCTACTTTCTGAAGACAGTCACTACGATAACTTATATTATCACCATCATTATCAGCCGTTAATAGTCCACGGCTGGATATAAGCCTCATATTTAGAGCGCCACAATGAGAGGTTGTTAGCAATTTACAGCCATCAGCTTCCGCAAACTTCAACAGGTTTTTAGTCTAACTAGTAGGGGGCCTCCCCACGCTGCGTCGTCCAATTCATAGTCTCTACTCCAGAACTTCTCTTCCTCAAAAGATCATCAGTTATGCAAGCAATATGGTCTGACCATAGCTATTTCAGCTAAGCGACTCGAAGAGCTATATCAGCTCTTGCTGATATTCTCTTTACAAATTTTATTACGCAATTGCCTTTTCATAGTTATGTTGATTTACATTAAACACAGTAAAATGAGGTGTTACTTTCAGTGAAAAGTGTTACAGATTTTATCGATCTGTCGATATACAAATATTGATCTATTTTTCTGCTTCGCTTTCAATGATTATACTTAATTGAATTCTATCTCAAATCAATATTAATTAAAATGGGATTACAATGAAAATAAAAAAATAATAAAGATCTGGTTTTATCTGCAATGCATTTCGAAAGCAATATCATGATATTATATCGTTTACGCGTTTTACCGTTGACACTAAGATTAGGTAACTTCAGCAAAAGCTAGTCATCAGACGGGGAAATAAAAAACCTCGAGCTCTTCTGTGCTTCAAAGGGTCAGTAAAACAGTTGGCAATCGGCAATTATCGCTCAAAATTCAAGCTGGAAAACAGAGATAAAGTTCAAACTAACGTTTATATGTTTTCTGTGTGGTTTCTAAACTTTGTTTATAAAAATATATATTATGTAGCAGGAGGAATTAGGGTTTCAAGTAGTCTGGGCACGTGAGTACGCCGGCGTTCTATTGAGCCTTGACTTAACATTAGTAAAATAAAAATATATAGCTTACTTCCGCAAAACTTAAGCAGTGTGCACCGCCCGCCCGCCCGCAAATAAATGCAGGAACCGCAGTCACCGGCATCTTCACCAACTACTCTACACGTGTTTTGGTGAAGGTGCCAGTGTCTATGGACTTCCGCCAAGTAACGCCTGATTCTATCAAATCCTTGACTAAACTTTCGGTTTAAAACAGAGAGAATTCCTAAAGTCTTATAAGCTTGAGCCAGTTAAAAACGTGTTAGTTTACGGATATTCTTCCTTTACAGTGTTAACATCTATAGTGAATGTCTATGGCCTACCAATGAGAACATTAAATAAAGATGATGATGATAAAAAATCTTTTGATATATCCCAAAATTTCGAAGGTTTTATTTAACACTACTAATGATCAATTGATAATTATTTGTGATGTCACAAATAAGGAATTATTTTATTTTCAAATACAACAATATCAAACTAAAAACTTATCGTGAAAAATTAACCCTTAAATATTTATATACACATACACAAAAAGAATATGTCATCCAAAATTCCAATTTGGGGCATGGTACCCAGAACACTGGCAGCTTTACCTCCCTGAATTGCTAAACTGATTCTCTGCGCGAAATAGCTGCCAGCCCTCTGATCACCCTGAGAGAGAATTAGTCGATTCGACATATCCTTCATAAACCGCTTCATGCCAGCCGACCACGACCCTAACGTCTCGAAAGCTAACGCCGCAAACTCATAATCTTCAGTTATAGAAGAGTATTTACGACGCTTAAGAAACTGAGCACGATCGGCTGCGGCCCCAGCTTTATATCCCAAAATATTTTTTCCTTTTTGAAATCTAACAGGTCTATAGATAATTAAATTTAATTTAATTTAATTTCTACCAATTCCAGATTCGGAGCCCTTACTGATAGCTGGCATCAATTAACAGAGGCGGTCGGTTCTGGCGCAAATAATCGGCTGATCATTAGAGCCCTTAACTTCTACTCTAAAGTAAACGTATGTAAATTTTTAATATTGTTTCATGGGAAATTCGTGGAAATAACCATTTTAAGGCAGGATCAGTTTCGATAAATAGAGAACTTGGACGGAAGACTCTTTTATTTTTGTAATTTTCATAGTAATAGGATAAATAATTAATTCCATTGAAAAAAAAGGATTGGATAATAACAAGCATAATAATTTTTACATTCACACCAATTAGCCTAGCCCAAAGTAAACAAGGGTTTTGTTATAAATACTAGGATAACGGATAGGCATACATATATGACACATAGATATGTAATATTCAAAGAAATTTATATTTAAAATAACACTCAGGTACAAATGCTCGTATTCATCAGACAAACAACGCCCCTTACTACCAAATGGTCGTCAGTAGTGAAGATAATTTTGGTAGCGAAGTTATAATAAATGAAGTATACTTACTTCATATTCTTCTACTATACTTACGTATTTTTATTAGTCTGTATGAATTTTAGTGATATTGTGAGAGTCTTTATATCAGCTAATATCTATTTCATAATTTATACAAGTGTTCGTTGAAGACAACATGGCCGACAGTTTTTGTGAACACGATCCAGTCCACCGACCATAACATCGATACACGAACCAACAAAATAACACCAAGTATCACAGATGGCGCTAACTGCAAGAAATCTCAATAGTATAAGTATTTTTTTTTTTAATATAAGCATTTACAAAGCGTGCATAGGGCGTAGAACGGATGGAAGATGGGGGAAGAAGGTGCTCGAATGGAGGCCAAGAACTGTTCGTCGGAGTACGGGCAGCGGATGAGGTGGACCGACGATCTGGTCAAAGTTGCCGGAAAGTTCTGACAGAGGAAGGCCCAAAACAGGGAAGAATGGCGGGCAATGCAGGCTGCCTACACTCAGCATTGGGAGGCGAAAGGCTGAAGAAGAAGAAGATTTACAATGCGTGTATTGATCTTCAGAACTACACCATGGCTTCCTAAGTCCTACGTCGGCAGACCTTGTACCGAGAAGAAACCGTAAGAAACTCGGCAAGGGCTGTATTTTTCTCTGTTTTTTATGTGTACGTGAAACCTACATCGTGCAGGTGTTCACATTCACAGATCACTTAGCGTAAAACTCTTCCCTCAGGTTTTTCTATGGTGGTTTCCTCTACAACTTACCCATACCCATATACAATTCGGTTGATCATGTCCGAATTGTCGTCATTAATCTTACCACGTTTACTGCTCATTAACCCGTACCGAAGATCAGTATCGGTCCGGCGCCCCTGTTCGTTTAATTAAGGGATGACTCGGGTTCTCCTACAGGAATTAAGGGAACATAATATATTGAAGTAAGCTGTTTTTGTAAAATTTACGAAACATTAAAACCAAATAACTGTATATGGTCCTGAGGGTTCGGAGATGTGCATATTTTAAATCTTATAAAAATATGGCATTTTAAAAACAAAGATAAAATAAATACTCATATATTCCTATCCATTTCGGATAAAAGCGAACGTCTTGGAGTTCACGTGTTGTATATTTGGAGAGCTGTATTTTTGGAGTTTACTGCTTTAGAATTGATTTTCATATAAGGCGTCCGGTATGAAAAATATAAAGAGTAAAATTTTGTGATCAAATGGTTCATACAAACGCATATATGCACGAAAGTTTTACACACACACACACTTTTACATAGATAAGCACACACGTCAATCAACGACCCGACATGAAAATAGTCTGTATTTCTTGTTATAATATTGTACTTTTCTTTCTTTTATTAATGTAGTCAGAAATAGGTTATACAGTCGCCCTGGGAGTGGGAGCCTGATGACCTGTAACAGGCTTTTTCCTAGCACAGGCAACATTAAATACACCAAATAATGTATAATACCCTTTTTCATTCAAGTTTGTGACGAGAAAGAAATAAATTACTATTATTATTAATGACAAAGTTACGTTTTTGTGCGCAACCTATCGAACGCACTTTTCACTTTTATTTTGAAGATTTTTTTATCTGTGCCTGTTCAAAGACAATCGTTCTTAAGGAGTAAAGTTCACTAACTTTTTTATTTTAAGTAAATATCTAAGATTTTGAACAAAAAGACGTGAATATGTCTGCGTCAGTTGTATCAAATGGTGGGTTCACAAAAAAATAGTAGAACACCGCGTTCCGCCTTCGCACAATTTGCGTTCAACGCACTGGCGGAGGATTAAAGCGGGGTGATTGATGGCCTTCGGAAATTATATTAGGGGAGTATTCGCTTACCTACACTTTTCTGAAACGTTGTAGATACAAGCTGTTTACAAATATAACAATTAAAACAAAAAATCCTACCCACATATTTTAGCGTAAATTTATTTTTAATTACTAGGAACTGTTTATATATGATTGTAGATGATATTAAAAAGACAAGAACTGGTTTTATCCGGTTTCAACTGGATACATCTTGGTTTAGCCAATGATATTTTGTAAAGATAACATAACTAACTATAATTAGGTATCCTAATCCAACATCTTATAGATAACGCATTTTATAGATACAGCTAAATTTAATTATTAATTTCATCTAAGATTCTTCGATAAACATAAAACATTCTTCTTACACCAACTCTGCATTTCGAAATAAAACCAGTAAGGTATCTTGGTAATAAATAAATAAAAAATAAAACAACGGATATCCGTAATTCTTATAAAGGACGTAAGAAAAATATACTGAAATGTCTATAATTTTTTCAAGACTTTTAACTATTTTAAAACAAAGCATATATATATTGTTTTTAAGCTTAATCTAGGTATTTGTTTTGGATATCAGAGTAAATACACAGTTAAAAAACGACCAACCCAGTTAAATTTCTTTCATCGTCTACTCACGAATTTTGTACATATATCAAATGTCTATCCTATACATTTGATATATGTACAAATTTCGTGACTATTCACATAAATTCTATTAATATATATTTAGATTATACATTTCAAATAAGATATTATGCCAAGTATTTATTTCTTTTTTTGCATTCACAATGCCGTTTTTCTATATATATGCCTATAAAAAACAACCATATCTCCTGGTCGTTTTTAAAGGAGTATTTTAAATCTTATAGAAATTATGCTATTTCAAAAGTGAAGGTGTAAAATTTTAATTTTTCTTTTCAGTTGAAATTTTTGACGCAGTCAAGTTTTAACACGAAAGTTAAGTTTGCATATTTGAAAACTAACACAGCACCTTACAATATATTATCTACTTCATAAATATTCTATTTGCCCTTATTCACAAGTGCATCACGAATTCCAATCGTGAGCAATCTGTTTATTTTCACAATTTTTTTTCTTTATTTATGTCAAGTAAGTATAATCTTTCTTCTATGTTCTTGAGTAATTTCCTAGGTTGCAGTAAAGAAATGGGGTTTTACTGAAACCTCCTTGTGGCCTTCTTGAGGGAGCGCGACAAGACACCTTCCACTGTTTTGTTTCACTTGCCAACACTCATGCATATTCAGAAACACTCAGTGGTTAATAACCCACCATTATTACACACTAATATCAACCACAACACAAAATGTACCAAGAAAACCAAAACCATTAAAGTGACGCTTCGCACTCCCGCCAAAAAGTCCTAATTTTCACTATACTATAACAAAACACAAATCCTATTCAGAGTTTATTGACCTCCCAAATATCCTCACCCTGTCATTCTAAACATAATAGAACATTAACAACGAGATTTGTAGGTTACGTTTGAATTAGGAACAAGTGTAAGTGTAGTGGTGAAATTTGTAAACACTGTTGTTTGTGGTTGTGAATGGGCGGTTCAATGGCCTCTAACTGTCTATACATTTCTAAGCTACAATGCCTAGAATAAATTGTACGGTCAGCAGAGACACAGTGGCTAAGCAGTCAGTGCCTTTGAGTTTTGGCGGGAAATTTAATGTCACGGTACAGTTGCGTTTTGGACGATTCATTTGATGTAGTACCGTTAAATATATGTACTTTTCACCTCACACGCTCGGAAAAGTTTGGTTTGTCATGCAATTTCTGCGTGGAAAAGTGTTTTAAAATTAAAACCTTTCAATTTCAAGAAAACACTTTCAATTTCAAGAAAGATATAGTCTTTATATGTTACATTTTATTCTTGTTTAAATTACTACTATAAATAAATAAATATTTCTTACATTCACACCAATCAGCCTAGCCCAAAGTAAGCACTATAAGGCTTGTGTTATGAATACTCGCTACGCTCGTGGTTCAATCCTAGAAAAAGCAAAAGACAACTTTGCGGCCTTGCATAACAAATAGCTATTTTTATGCATTTATTTTAAAACGTCATAGGATTTGTAACTCTACTCGTATACGTGTTTCGCCCCCATACGGAGCATCATCAGGAGTTCTTAGAACATGCAATATCGATCACTGAGTCTCGACTAGTGATGCACCTTACTATTTTTTGCGAAAACACACTAGATATTTTTATTTTATTAGATGGCTATAGTAGTCTGATACTATCAAACCTTATTTCTAAATTTGTTACCTGGTTATAATACGTTCGCAGAAAGAAGGCAGGTAATTAAGAGTTATGGCGGAAAATTGAATGCCACTATTAGTTACGTTACAGACGAGCCTATTGATGTGCAACCGTTAAATATATATTTTTATGCATTTATTAAAAAAATATAGAATTCGTAAAGCTGCCAATGTAAATTTACTCAATTTAATATAATGAAGATATATTTCAATTTTTCCCTTGTTTAGTCATAAAAAATTTTGGCAAAATATTGAAAGGTATAATTTGATATAACTTGTTGGCAGATAATATATAAAAGATTATTTAACATCATCTAATCTGCAATTTTATCATTTTATGCCAAAGTAAAATAGGGATAAAATATTACGTGAAAGAAAGAGATCTCGTAATTCAAATGCTTACATGAACTATAGATCAAAAATCGTTTTCTTACCGTGCAATATAGAGCACCGAGTTGCGCTCTTGTTTTTAATTAGATAAATATTTTGTTTTATAGATGGTTGAAAACGTATAATTCTATTAAACAAAGTATCTTTTAAAGTATCTTTGGGTATAGTCAACTGGTGCGTTTTTCTAAATTTCATACCAGGTACTTATAATCCGTTCACGGAAGAAAGGTTATTTATTCTTTTAAGAATAAAAATTAATATCTTAAGCCAAATATAATTGGAAAGTATTATTTTCTAAAAACATTCTTTATAAGTATGTTTTTGACTTGACAACGTCTTATAAATTGGTTTGCCGGGTGGCACTTCAAGAAACTGCGTTACGCTCCGCTCACGTTATGCGCTCACAATGAGAGCGAGTGAGAGGCACGCGTCCCTTCCACTCGGGCATGGTTAGCCCGCCTAAGAGCGAGAGAGACAGACATAAAAAGTGGAAGGGACGCGTGCCTATAAATTAATGTTTTAAATATAATTCTTTGTATAAATAAATGTTTTAAATTGTTACTATTATTTCATCCTTCTTCCTACTATACGAATGAATATTCACATTTAAATTATTTTACCACTCAAAGTCGTTGTCACGTAAAACTTTCGCCCGTATACCGACTTTACAGGTAACCAATTTTTTTTTTTTGCATTCACAATGCAATATTTGTATAAGGTATAAAATACGTGTGGAAAAAGTCTCGGTAAAGAGTCTCGGTAAAGAGTCTCGGTAGCTCAGCGGTCAGAGCACTCGCCCGGATAGCGAAAGGTCGTGGGGATTCGAATCCCACCTGAGGACTGGGAGGCGTAGTTGTTTTTTACACACGTATTTTATACCTTATTTTTCATAAGAAACTTAAAATTAAACATGAAACTATCTTTCTTTGCACACCTTACATCTCACAATATCCTAACATAGGTACTAATGCATCGGACACATTGTGACGTCACACAAACAACCACTTTCACCTGACCACAAGCGACGCGTCACAGCGAACGCATGTTAGTCAAATTACCGGTAATTTGCGATACCGGTATCGACTTGCGGTATTGTATTCACACCACTATATATTAACCAAATGTTTAGTGCTGTTAAGGTTCTATGCCACAATAACAGGCTGTATTGCCTTCTATTTTGTTTTATATTCCATACATGCTCAAATATAAAATTGCAGATATATTTGGGTAATATCACATACGATAAGCAAAGTTAAGTAGCAAAAGTGTTATGGAAATCATTAACAACGACAGTACCAGAACACCTGAGCCAATATAATTTCTACTTTGATCCAGTCGGGAATCGAACCTGTGACGTCGAAGTGGCATTACCACGAAAACCGGTATGCGAGCCACTTGACAACGGAGTTCGTCATATATTATATTGTTTTGAAAGAAAGAAAAGAAAGAAAAAACATTTATTGACACACACACACACACACAGAGAGAGAGAGAGAGAGAGAGAAAACAAGGATAGGAGAGAGAAACAAATAAGGGACGAACGATGTGAACAAAAGAAAAAATCTCAGCATCTCGTCTCTGTCTTTCACAGCTGGGCAGAATAGACACAGAGGCGTAGTTATTCTGACAGGGTTCAGTGAGTGATAAAAAGAAAAAAAAAAGGCGGCTTATAATTAAATATCGCATATATACATACACATACATACACACCATATGCACATATACAAATATAAAAATAAAATTTCCTACATATACCACTTCACATACGCAAAAAAAATATAAAAATATATTAATGGTAAATGAACCGTCGTCTAGGCGTCGTTTTAAACTTTTATGATAACTCATATTTAGTATTAATTGAAACGGGATAATTATCATGTTTTTTTTTTATTTTTGACACGGAAGAATTGAAGTTTTGCGGGTGATTTTAGCAGACGTACCTATCGGTCTAACCCGTATGCAGTTGTTCCATGACAATAGCGTATGCAACTGCGGAGAGTAATCAGAGTCACGTCATATTATATTATTATAAATAATAATAATATTAATTAATAATTCATTTCTAATTTTCATAATTAGCATAGCTCAAAGTAAGCACTGTAAGGCTTGTGTTATTGATACTAGGTTAACGGATAGAAATACATATATGATACAGAAATAAGTAATATTGATAAAACATATATATGAATAACCATGACCAGACCCCTCTTTCCCACTGGGCACTCTTTGCAAATGCCCAGTACCCCGCGATCGATGGGAGCCCCCTAGTTCCTGCCAGATTACTAAACCAATACAGAAGTTTATTACGGAAAAACTTATTTAATTGGAGTAAATCGAACCTCAATAAGGGGACTATATTATCAATTTGCTTATTAGCTTTTGCATGCGCGAAGCTTAGAATAGCTCTCGCCCAAAATAAGGCTATCGAATATATGCTTATATAATTTTAAATATGTGAGAATCGCCCTATTTAAATTAAAGATTATCTATTGACTGTCAATAAAAAGATCTGAAACCTAGTTTATCTACTCTCATTGTCTATTCTAGTAATAAAAAAGTTTTTTGTCAAAGTCATAGGGGTCCCATTATTCTTATATGCCCAGGGCCTCCAATAGGTTAAAGACGGCCTTGCCCATGACTCAACCACAACTGAGCGTACTCATCATAGAAACACCTGCCCCATCAGGGACTTTCACCCAGCACCGATGATACAAATCGCTTAAATAACTTTTTTATTTAAGCGACACATATGCTGGCAACCTATTATTACAATCCATGATTAGGCACTACCTTCTTGCTTTATTTAAATTTAAAAATGGAACAAAATTTTTATGAAATTATTCGTAAAGTCGGTATATTTTCTTAATGTAATCAGACCTTCTGAAACATACCCTTAAAGTTATTAAGTTCCAAATTTAAATGCTGAATTTTGATTCTTTTCCTGAACATTACTCGAAGCTGCAAAATTTGGTAGAGCACTAGACCGGACAACCAAAGGTAGCTGGTTCGAGTCCCATCTGAGAATAATATGTAAGCCAAGTCAATTTACTAGTATTTTTCTATTAAAAATTATATATAAAATAATCATATAGAGTTGATAAATCGTTGATAATAATAAACTTGTCACCATGAATGGCGATGTGTGCCTACCTAGGTACGTAGTAATTCTGTCTACACGCCTCACTCTCGCTATCAACTGCGTCTCTATTTGTATACAATCGTGTGAGGTCAAGGCGTCTGTCATAGACTATACTTACATAAGCTACAGAAAGGTCAGTCCTCTGAACTAGAGTAACATTACATTTTAACGGAGGACAAATGAGAATTATAATTTAACTAGCTGACCCGACCACGCGTCGTTATGGCTCGGTTATTATAATTTTCAGTAAAAAAAAAGTTATGAATTAAAATGATACCCATTCTATGTCCTAAGTTGGCACAAATCTAGCAAAATGAAAAAAATATAATCAAAATCGGTTGAGAAGTGTCGGAGTTCATCGCGGTCAAACTGGGAATTTCTTTATATATATATTTAATTGACGGTACTCGGTGCTTCGTCAGGAATACGATAGACTGCGATTTTTATCTTTTATCTTATTTAATTATAAAATATTTTATTGTACCTTATATTTCATTGTTGACTTCAAATTTCGTATAGAATTTAGAATAGGATTTTGTAAATATAATAATAATTCTAAATTTTATTTATGTGTAATCAATAGGCTTTTTGTGAGGTAACTACCTATTTTGTAAACATCCTTATGTAACCAAAATTAAAACAATAAAGAATAAAGACGTATTTGTACCCGACAACTTAAAATATAATTTTTATTTTTTGTTTACTTTGTTTTATTTGAACCACAACGATAATCAATACAATCACAATATTCGCACACGAGAATCATGACTCGATTATCTTTTCAAAAATGAAAACTCTTTTTCTCATCAAATTTTAAAGATTTTATTTTATATTTAATTCTGACATATTTTAAGATGCTCTTTTTGCTACCTATACATATAAACCTGCCCTGGTATTCATACAACAACTTAACAATGTTTCGGGATAAACAGGAATAAACATACAAACATTGGTTTCTTTTTATATACTAGCTGACCCGGTCACGCGTTTTTTTGCCTCAGTTATTATAATTTGCAATAATTTTTGATTGACTAGTTGACCTGGCTACACGTTGCTGTGTTACAAATTAAAATGAAACCTATTCTATGTCTTAAGTTGGAACAAATCAAGTAAAAATAAAAAATAAAACATCAAAATCGATTTTGTAGTTTCGGAGTTCATCGCGGTCAAACACTGTGACACGAGATTTTTATATATTGGATCCATCCATTCCATCCATTGTATACGCGTTACCATAGCAACGCATTACCAGGTCAGCTAGTTTAACTTAATATTTCGTTTATAATACATTAAAATCACTGCAAATTAAAAGTTATTTGGATATACTCGTAAGTCAGTATTACATAATAGATTTTAAACATCTATAAGAACGTGCTAATCAACATTGACCAATAAAAGCATTTTTAAGAAAGCAATCAGTCAAATTATTGCTTTAAATCGTTTTAATCTTTAAATCGCTTTACCATTACTAAGGGAAACTATTACTTTTTGAGATAATTACAGGTTTTTTATTTATTTCATTTCGAATATGGTCATTAATAAAAATAATAATATCTCATACATTCACACCAATTAGACAAGTCAAAGTAAGCACTGTAAGGCTTGTGTTATGGATACTGGGGTAACGTATAGATACACATATAACACACATAGATATATAATATTCATAGAAATATATAAAAATACCCATGACTCAGGTACAAATGCTCGCATTACGCATACATCCGGTCTAGAATTCAAACTCAGGAACGTCGGCACGAAAGGAGGTGTCGCTACTATTGCACCAAACTGCCATCATCAAAGGTTTTATACCAAATTCAAACCTCCGCAGACTTTTGAATTTTTTCTTCTATTCTTCTTTTGTTTTTCATTTGTTTCACTTTTGTTCTTCACTTGTTCCTCGTTTGTTCTTCATTTATTTTTAATCAACAACACTCCTGCATATTTACGAACTCTTAATGGTTATGAAATCCACTATTGCTACTTCATCACAAGTTCCAACTAAAAAGCCTCAATCCGACTCATGTCTACCACTTCGATTTATTTTTTAACGGAGTAACGTAATTAATTATTTACATTCCAACCAGTTCCATTCGTAAAACTCTTTTCCACGAAACTTCCATTCATCGAACCATAATTTTATAATAAATTTAGCTCTTTTTATTGAAGTAGGTGAGAGAGGCATTATTTATGTATGTCATCAATCTGGATAAAATAAAATATGATGAAATAAATCAATAAAAAATAGTTAAAAGATAGCTGAGATTTGAAAATTTAGTAATAAAAATAATAGAATACAATATCACGTACTTTTCTGAACACAAGTAGCTAAAGCACTTTTTTATGTAGTTAATGGTACCAATTTTACCTACCGTGCCAAAGGTCCCGAGTTCAAATCCTGGTAGGCATATAATTGTGTGGTAAGAGGTACTTGTATAAAGGTACTTGTTTATGTATTATATACCTCATTTAGTACACATAGTACAATCTCCGCTTAGTTACGGACTAAATAAATGATCGAAATAGATACAAAATTTCAACAAATTGACTTTGAAACGAAATACCTACATTATATTACTTATAACAAATTTTCAAAGTATGTACCTAAATAGTATTTAGAATTAATCAATTTCATTAATTTTTGTTACTCAAAATTCATTTTATATAAGACACTATCTATATATTAATACGTAAAGCAAAAACATTGTGCCCATTTATAAGAAAAATACAAAAATAAATTACTATTTTCACATTTTTTATTATTATTGAGACTCGGATATTCTGTCACAACTAAGCGAAGCGAGCGAAGCTCCCATGGATCAGCTTCAATGGCGCAATGTCTGTAACGCCATAACTTCCCGAGTTCTTAACCGATTTTAATATTTTTTGAGTGGAATCGAATCAGCAGGTTTAGGAACAGATTGTGACGGAATTATGAAATTCGAAAAAATTCCCATCGAAACAAAAACAAAATTTTCTTTTTTTAGGTGTTACGCTCCGCTCCAATATATGATGCTAGCGTAGCTTTATGCTAAGCGACTGCATCGCCTAGTAATCCCGTTTAAATTAATACTTAAGTTACTATAAAAGATTAGAACAATATTTTAATAAAATTCTTTTTTTTTTCTTCATATCACAACTTTGTTCCAAAAAGTTTAAAATACAATCCAACCTTTTAACAAACATTCAGTCTTGCCATTTCTAAAAAAAGTTTCCTACAATAAAACCTTTTCGCTTACAAACAACTCGTACAAGTCACCGATCGTTATCCAATAAAGTATTTACACACGCGGGGACTGCCTCATTCGTCCAGTTTATATCAAATTTGTCTCGATTTACTGGCAATTCGAACGACAAAACGATTAGCCCGCCATTTCAACATTCCTTTTTAGTTAACAGACAGATAGCCGGTGTGGTAATCTATTAGATAATACTGTTACGTCTCTCTCTACGTCTCTCTCTACGTCTGTGCACTTTGTATCGGTTGAATAATACATTAATTATAGTCTATATTTAAGTTCAATTTAAATTGTGATTGTTTTATAAGGAATATATTTAAATTGTTTAAGTTACTTTCTATAAGAATTTCTTTATTTAAATAATCTATCCAAACATAATATTAAGGCAATAGATTTTGGTGACAATATATGTATAAAAGAAAAGTTAACTGTGTTCATGGTACATTTTTTTTAATTTTGTCTGTGTGTTTGATATTCAAAACAAATACCTAGATTAAGCTTAGTTAGGAACAATATATAGGCTTTGTTTTAACATAATTAAAAGTCTGGAAGAAGTTATAAACATTAAAGTATAATAAGCCTAGCGAAAAGGAATCATGGTAAGACTTATGTTATGGATACTATGGTAACGGATAAACATACATAATAGATGATACATAGATATGTAATACTAGGTGATGCAGTCGCTAAGCATAAAGCTACGCTAGCACCATATATTGGAGCGGAACGTAATACCTAAAAAGGAAAAAAAAAATTTTTTTGCGAATTTTAAAATTCGGGCTCCGTCACCATCTGGTCCTAAACCTGTTGATTTGATTCACCATAAAAATATTAAAATCGGTTAAGAACTCTGGAAGTTATGGCGTATATATATATGAATAACTATAACTCAGGTACGAATGCTCTTACATCCCACAAACATATGACTTAAAAGGGACTCGAACCCAGGACCGTCGATGTGAAAGGCAGGCGAATACTATCTTTGCACCAAACAGTCGATAGGTGAGAAAAAATACGATTAAATTATATTACATCGCCATTAAATAACATGATAATGATAAATTAAACAAATTTTTCACGGTTTTTTGCGCATAATTTCTATTTAATCCTGACGTTTCGACTCCTTTACAGGAGCCGTTCCATCTGCTTGGGTTACCGTAATTAAAAAAATAATATCTCCAAAAACACACTGCAAGACTTAGTGATGTAGTTAGCTCTTTTTGCAAATAATAAAAGTAAGATGGAGGTCGGTCCCCTCCCCGAGTTTCCTTCGCCAGTTCTTGGATGGACCTCCCAATTTCCGAACTGGTGGTAGATGATGAATGATGATGATGTATGTATTGTAATAACTACGTATTAAGAAAATTATGTGAGAAGCATATAGCTTGAAAATTTTAATGTATATTTACATAACACTAAACATATAGTAAATAAACGTAATAGGTATAGGTATATTATTGATGTTAAATCAAATATATTTTGTTTTTATCTATGGTGCTAGATATATTGGAGCGGAACGTAATACCTAAAGAAAAAAAAATTTAAATTTAAATCAAATATATTTTGTTTTTATCTCATAATACGGTATAGTTAAGTGTGAAAATGGCAGATATTGTGAACAAATGTCATTTGTGTGTAATATTAGATCCAAACTTTTGCATGTCAGTCGCTAAAATAAATTATGCACAATACCTACGCTGTTTTTGTTTCTTATATCAATAAATTCAACTTACCTTAGGTGCGAAGTAGGGTTTTAGCAATGTAACTAAATATATACATGTTTATAGTAGTGCCAAATTACAAAAATAATGTTTGTTAACAAAGCGCCTAAAAACCACTTTTTATTTCATGTATTTAAAATAATTGCTATTTTTAATTATTTCACTAGGTATTTCAAACTTTGAAATGTGGCGTTTAAATTTAAAATTTCCATCACCATGACCAAAATTGTATTTTGTTTGCTTACAATCTTTCCGTAATTTGAATAGACCATAGTGATCCGTTAAAGTGTAACAACTGCATGGTCTTCTTTAGTTTAAAGTACGGATGACAAACAAACTGTCAAAATCTTAAAAGGCAAATGGACAACAAACATTATAACATACTTAAAACAAAAGAAGAATAATAGATCGGTACGTGGAAAGTACATGAAATAGTTAAGCATGCTGCCTGCGATAATTTTTTAATTAACACAAAGTTAAAATACTAGCTTGTTATTTAATACCTTGACATAGTCATAATCATAAACTATGTAACAAAGAAAAAAAAATAAAAAAGTAGAGTACCAGGCAGTAATTTAATTAATGATTTAAGATTCTATTTCAAAAGCTAAAATGCTTATTTTGCATTGATGATTACAATTTAGATTTAGAATTAATTAACAAAACATTGTGTTCTGTTTATTTATTCAAAATCCGAATGCCTCGAAAAGCGGCCCTTGTTTATGTCCAACGCGAACACAACACAGAACAGCAGTGCATCGCGTTCCACCCATTCAATAGTCGAATTCGAAAAAAGAAGTCGTAGTGACGTGACCTTGCGTTTCCTCGGTTCGTTTTTCGTTCAACACGCAGGCGCGGTTGGGCCCCGATCAATGCCCAAAAACGGGGGTCGAATTGTCCCCCGGCTTCCCGCAAAGTAAGCTCGCGGCTTCTGAAGGGCCTGTGGATCCTGGTTGCTAGGCAACGGCGCCTTATTTGGGCCCGGTCGATAGAGCCCGCGTTATAATTTTCTTTAATCGTAGGCGGGGTTGGACTTAATGGCCGCCCGATCCGTTTTCAGATAACGCTTTTTGGAGGTTTTGTATTAGCTGATTTCGTATTCCGTTGTTGAGTTGAAAAATATTAACTTTTTTTTCAACAGTTTTTCTCTGCCATTTATTTTTACTTTATTTCTTTATCCCTTTCCATACATTTTTATTTAAAATTGTATAATACTTTTACACCAAATATATAAAAAAAAACAGTCGTATGTAAAGTAAACTCATTCAAAGTAATATACGTGAAATAAAGCAGTTATTTATTTCCTCAGAATTTTCACTACAAGCAAATATTTGTTTTGTTTTTGTATCTGTATTGATATGTTACACTAATCTTAAAATTCCTTAAATTATGCAAATATTTATCTCAAATGTCTACTGGTCAATATTCTCTAAAATAAACTGTAAAAGGTTACAATGCAAAATACAACATATATAATACCCATACATAGATAACAAACTCTTTCCCCATATCTTTTTAGTCAAAAGATCGATCTATACTTTCCTTTTTGCTAATTATAACAAGTGACTTATTTAAAAAGTAGGTCAGTTGGCGACTTCTTAATTCAAACGTTCGAAAAAAGAAATAATTCAACGGCCGGTAAACAAAATAGTAAAAAAAAAAAGAAAAAGTCGTTAAACTTTTTGGCCAGTAACAACAAAGAGGCCGATTATCATTCACCCAACTAATAAAAATCCGTTTTGCAACAGCCAGCAACGGTTGCATCTCAACCCTTTGGATGCGAAGCGAAATCTTTTAAATGCAAATTTATCTAAGATGTGGGAAAAAGTGCCCCGGTTTCTTTCTTTTTCTACAACTTTTTATTTTTAATATGCAAATTTTAGCGCTTTTTAGTGATTTATTCAAATTCACGTGCACACAGGTGGGGTCAAGCCACTTTGCAAGGGTCATCTTGGGAGTTATTTTAGTTTAAGGCCAATTTGAATTGCTAATGTTTTTTTAGTTCACACGATGCGAATGTTCTCACACCTTTAATTACTATAAAAATGCTTTTGATTTTCAACCTCTTTTTTATTTAAGGTTAAAAAATGCAGTTTAAGTAAAGGATTTACGTATTATCGAGCAAAAGATATTAAAGCCTGAAAATTGATAATGACACGTGAAAATGTTGAAATAATAGCCTAACGAATCAGGTTTATAGATAAAATATATTATTCAAAGTATTATTGCATATATTAGTAAAATTGGAAACTTATAATTACTCAGTAATATAAAATTTAATGAAATTTCAAACTAACTATAAAATTAATTATGATTAATTTTTATACCCATGGTATTATTATTTTCAACGTAATGATAAGTTACGTATACAAATGGTTATTGAATAACCAGTGATTAAACATACAGCTATTTTAATAAAGCTATTTTTATAATAAATTATTTTAATCAAAAAATTCTAGAAAATATCGTCTCCGCTTACAAATAAATTCTCAGCCTCTCAAGTTGACATTTCCTAGTAATTATCTATTAAAATAATTTATTATATAAGATAGCATTCAAAAGTGCAAAAAATATATAAAAATTATGTTACCACTTTTAACTGGCGTCTCTTCGAGTATACTCTTGTTTTTTTTTTGTACAATCGTTAGTGCAATGTTAGAAATCCTATCTTTCGCACCGACGGGCCTGGGTTCGAGTCTCAAAAGGGGCAGATGTTTGTGTGTTGAATACGAACATTAGTACCTAAGTACTAATGTTCGTATTTATATATTTTTTTTTATTATTATTACTTATTTATGTATCATATATGTATGTCTATCCACAACACAAGCCTTATAGTGCTTACTTAGGACTAGGCTAATTGGTGTGAATGTAAGAAATATTATTCCTATTCTACTTAATCTTAATTTTTCAACACCTTACAAAGACCAAGAAGACACGTTATCAAGTAAAGGAGTCGAAACATCTGGATTAAAGATAAAAAACAGAAATAAAGGCGTCGTTAACCCAGTAAATCTTGTTTAAATTCAGCTTTTAGCTAATAAGACAGATTTCTATATTTAAAAAAAACTGTTACTAGAATGATAGTAATTTGAATTTTCTAATTTGCCTGAGGCTGTTTCCTGACAAATACAATTTAGGGGTTTTTAAGCCACAAGTGAGTAGTTATCTTCTCAGCGATCGCATCACATCGCATCGTCGCTTACCATCATGCGAGATAGCGGTCAAGCACTAACCTATTCCCTATAATAAAAACCACGAAGCATTCTTCGCAATCCTCATATTTCGTACTTATTAAAAAATTTAATTTCGACCTTAAAAATTCGCTTTATGCAAATACGTAAATCTTCCCAGAGTCGCTCAGCTTCATTATGCTAATCTCGGCACACGTGGGGTCAAGACTTCTGACCTCGGGGTCACCTTATGAATATTCCTCGGACAGGTATCTATGACCCTACGCTTTCCCACGGCCTATTTAAGGGTTGATAGTTATCAGAATTATTTTATCTGTGTAATGCAAATGTGAAGTTTGAAATAATAATAATAAGTCGTATACAAATTAGCCTAGCCCAAAGTAAGCACTAAAAGTCTTGTGTATGGATACTAAGGTAACGAATATACATACATGATACATAGATATATGTAATATATATAAAAATATATAGAAATTCCATGACTCAGGTACAAATGCTCCTATTCATTAGACAAACATCTGCCCCTTTATGTTTTTTATTAAATAGATCATCGGCCTTATATTGCGTATGTCAAGCAACTTTAGCAAAGACTTGTCTTGAAATGGGTGACCAAAAAAACCTCCGTGCTTCGGAAGGAAGGCACATTGGCGTCACTTACGCTTCCTTCCAGTCCTATCTATCTAAAGGATGTTTGGCAAAGATCGCTTTAAGCGATAAGACCGCCCATTGTAACACTATCTTAAGTATTCTTTTGTTTTATTATTGTCTCAATGTGGTGTTTCTAATACAGTGTTTTGTATTGTACTGTAATTCACTTATGAGCCTCGACAAGCCATTTCTATTGCTTTTTAATTTATTTGCCTAATCCATCACAATATTTTCTCTATTTAGTAAAAGTAATTCATAGCGCATTATTATTTATAAATCTGTGAATAAAGTTATAAGATACTTTGTAATTATGTAATGTGTAAAATACACTGTACAACGGTTCGTTATCCCTTTATAAAGAAATAATAAAAATAATATTTCTTACAATCGCACCAAATAGCCTAGACCAAAGTAAACACTGGTAAGGCTTGTGTGATACTAGAGCAACGGAGAGACATACCATAGACGTAATATAAACATCTATTCCCGAGATGTGATTATTTTCTTAAATTTTTATCCTACTTTTACTTAAGCGTTGCGTTATCACAACAAAGATGCGTTACCCAAACTACAACATTTATGGCTCAAATTCCTCATTGCAACTTTTTATACTTTCAAAAAAAGTAAACGAGAGAAAATTCTGTTAAAGTTATTTCATTAAAACCAATTAAGGTCATTTCATAGATAAAATTCCGACTGTACTCTACTCGGTAGTTTTTTTTTAGGTACTATTAAGATTTTCCTATTAGTAAGACAAAGGGTATAAAGTCTAAACAGCCTCGTATTCGGTAACTTTTTTTTTAATTTGATGAATATGAGTGATGAAGGTAACTGAATTATGAATCATGGATGATCTTTATTGGATGAGAAATAAAATACTTAACCCCGTTCCCATTTGGTTTCGGTAAATATCTTAAACTTACCGTGGTTTAATGGCTTGTATAAATAATACTTCAAAACGTATCGTAATTTATCCATATGATATGATTGATTACCATCCGTGCGAGTGGTTATTAAAATTTTCAATTCATCATTTTCATCGGAAATCATTTTTGAACGTAATTATCTGATATTCTACAACGCTCACGCTAAGTACTCCAAAAACCATGATTTAACATTCTACACCACTATTCATTATCCATACTATTATATTATATTGCCTATATATGTTTAAAAGTCAGGGTTGCCACAAAGAAATATAATCAAACTTAATCGACATTTATAAAAATAACATGAATGCCAATAATTATAAAAATAAAAAGAAAGTGTTTTTTATATAGGTACTTATTTGATTTTCTCCGTAGATTGAGCAAGAGACGTAAACGTATACATTGTGTAACATTGTTGCTTTTTACCCATTTTTATTTATAGAAAGTTAAGTCTACCGAAAATACTACGATTCTCCCAAAACCACTATTACACTAATTACTATTCTAAAAGTAGTCGACAGCCCTGTGCGGCCTCCCCCTAAAACATGATACGCAGCGGTATTACACCCCTCCCTCACCCAAACGCACCTTTTCCACCCGCAAGATAAAGACCGAACAAAAAAAAGAAAACGTGAAAAATAACTCCGTCCCTTTTTAACTCGAGCGGAATGCGACCGTGCGAGCAGTGTAACGGCTAAGCTATGAACGACTACGAAAACTTGTGCCCCGCCCGAGACGGCGCCTCTATCCATCTCTTTCACTTTTTCACACTTTTCCATGCACCGATATGATGTAAAAATGACGTTTGTGAGATGGCTGTCTCGTTTGATTTTTAACTCTATTTTGTTGGTGGTAAAGTTGATATTGGTAGTGAAGATGTAGATCTGAGAAAATATTTTGGAATGAAACCGTTTGCGTATAGAAGGTCTCTCTCGCTCGCAAAAAAGCATGCGGGAGGAGAGTGGGTCGTGTTAGATGGGGGGTGAACGGCAGCCATGTTGCCGACGGCCGGCGAAGACTGGTATTAATTTTGGCTTAATTTGGCCGTTGATTTCAAGTATTTTATTGCCCCTTTGCAATCAAACTGCTAATTTTCGTTATAAGATAACACTAACTTTGCTAACTGAGCAATATAATCTTTCAACAGTTTATTCTCATTTTTCTATTATACCTACAGTAATTTTTTTTTGTTAAATGTTTTATTTATATAATTCCAGAATCTTTATAAGTTAAAGAATTAAATAAATTATGCAAATAAGTATGACATATTTCTTATAAGTTCATAGTAAAAAATAAACTTTTTAAATTGTTATTTTTTAATGAAAGACATGACACTTAGAAAAAAAATACAAAATGATAGCGACGGGTGAGCTAGTAGACTACAATGAAATGATTATTAAGGTAAAATAATTATGATTTAGTAGAATAACAGGAATATGACAAATATGACAAGCAGACAGAAACCCAATTTTACAATGACAAAAACTAGATTGACACATAACGTAAGTTTGATAGATACATTCAAAAATATATATTATTTACAAAAAAGGTCAGCTTGCCAGCCAGTTCCCAACAAGAATCACGTATGTAAAAAGACAGACACCTAGATAATAATAAACTTATGCATAATTCCATTAAAGATTACATCTAAAGGCGAACAGTTTTACAGAAGTTGAATTTTTATTTAAATAATAATTTATTTAGATAATTAAATCTAGCAATTTCATGCATAAACAACGAAAATATATACAGTTAAAGCTTTGGAACAGTAAAATCGTTATTAAAGACAATCGAAATCAAATTAAAAAATATGTCACCTATAGTAATGTTTTATTAATAAAAGATTAATTTCAATAGTTATTTTTAGATTAAGTTATAAATTGTAACTGATAATGCTGTGTGAGAGAAGAAATAAAGAAAATTATTATTATAATTTATCCAACATTGCCTTGATTTATTAAAAACACAATTAAAAGTACAAAAAAAATAAAAAATACTGATTTATATTCAGCCTAATAGTGACACTGCGCAATGGAATTTCCAAATATTTTTTAAACAATAAGGTTATTGGAAAAACTGGAAAATTTGTAGTTTTGTATAGGAATAGAAAATTATATATTAAATTGGGAAAATACACCGTGAAACATAAACAAAATAAAAACGGTAAATTTCTCAGAAACCACAATGCGCTCTCGGAAACCGTTAAATAACTTTTACAAATCGATTAAATGATACATACGCTACTTCTGTGAAATAATAAACAGAATCCCGTATCTGTTGACTGTGAGTTGCATAGATTTTCAAATTCGTACATATCTATGCAAATAACTAAAATATGTGTTTGAAATGTCATAATAACAGCTTTTCAACTAACTAGATATGACATTTAAAATATATTACAAATGTTAATAAAAATACTATATTAATCGATTCGGAAAGTTAATCTAAGGCGGGATAAGACTGTATTAATTTTATCATACAACATAACAATTTTAATAAAAATGTATTTATGCAAAACAAAAAACTATTATTTGATTTTGTGTCTGTCTGTTCCAGCTAATCTCCAAAACTGATATACTGATTTTGCCGAAACTTTAACTGGTAGAGAGTTAATATTATAAGAAATAACTTAAGCCTATTAAGAAATATTGTCGCCACTGGGCACACAGACTTACAGTGCTTACTTTGGGCTAGGCTAATTGGTGTTAATGTAAGAAATATTATTATTATTAAATATGTCCAGTGGATACTATGAACGCTCTATAACAGTGAATGTTGAACAATATTTTCAACTTTATTATCACACATTACGGTCGATGTCGCCCTAATGAAATTGGATCAAAATTTCTATTTGTTTTTACAAATCTCTATTTTAATCGACAATCGTTAATCTATAATCTAATATCACAGTGGTTTGTGTGTTTGTCTGTCCGCTCTTTTTCCATTGTATTAATAACGTTACCATAGCAATGCGTTAACCGCAAGTAGTTCGTCTACCGGACGCTAGATGGCGCTAGCGGAAAAATATTTAATAATAGAAAAATTAAAAGAATTTGTCCACCCGTGCGAAGCCGGGACGGGCCGCTAGTAAAATTTATTTCAATACTACTTTGGTACTATTATGACTAAAAACAACTTTGTTAACGGTTATCTGCGCATAATTTATGATTAATCCTGACGTTTCGACTCCTTTATAGGTGTGATCACATGATGACTAAGGCAATGGTCGTCATACATGCTTATTACCTTTACAATATTTCATTTAAGCACGTCCCTGTTAATGCTACTCAAAATTGTTTTATTTCAGGATTAAATATAAAGTATGCGCATACCTATCAATTAAAAAGATTATTGAAATTAAATTAAATTAAAAAAATTAAATTAGTTTATTTAAATGACACTTGATAATGTTGGGTTATTACTGTAGATAGCAAGAATTTACCAACGTTTTTGGCATATTTAAATTTTTAGTATCACCGATTATTAATCTTCTATCGTTACTATTTACAAACTCATCTCTTTATAGTTTTTTCAACTGTAAAAAATATTTGTGCCACAGTGTATAAAATTCAAACATTTAAAACACTAATTACGAATTACTAATCTGTTACGGAAAACAAATATGAAAACTTATTATGATAGAAAAATACTAGAAAAAATCGACTCAGCCCACAAGTGAAAAACCGAGCAGCGGCTCGGTAAGTAGGTTGGGAGAGCATTGGACAGGACTTCCAAACGTTACTGATTCGATTCCCGTCTGAGAATTCACTTGTCAACCGAGTCGATTTTTTCTAGTATTTTTCTATGACAATAATTTATCTTATAAATCAACATTGAAAAAATGCATTAAATATATAAAAATTATAAAAATATGGAAACGTTGGTAATTATTTATTGTCCCTCGTAACGGTCGTGCAGATAGACATTGAATAAAATTCCAATAAAATCTTTAAGACTGTGTTTCTTATCTTGTGGTGAACCTTTGGTGATGGTGTGTATCTTTTGATGATAGAAGTGGTTACTTCTTTTAACCATTTGTCAGTCCATGGTAGCAATTGCTACCAATAGCCAACACCCCTCTTCAGTCCCTAGAAGCAATTGCTACCATATTCAAATTTCCGCGTGGCCTGCGGTTTTTCTAAATAACGATAAATTTTTGAGTTACAGAGATCCAAATGTTCTGTGGTGGATTATTTATTTAATCAGCTTTACGGTAGTATTTTTATGTTTGGTCCTAGCTTCATTTTTTAGCGAGAAAATGACATTTTTATCTGAGAGTCCGACATTTTTTTTTTCATAATTCGCGCAGCGTGAGGACTGTTGAGAGTTCTTGAGCCCGTTCTTCTTGTCAGTAAAAAGACGTTCTGAAAGAGAGATACTAATGAAAAAATGTTGGATAATTCAAAACAAGTTATTTTAAGTGTATAACTTATTTTAATTTTTCATTAAATATTGTTATTCCAACAATTCGATAGATGTTCCGAAGGATGATAAGACAAATAATTCGAATGAAATCTCTTACGTTATAAATAGTGGTTTGTACAATTAATTTCTTTTTCCGTTAACGCGTCAAACTTATCCTCAATAAAGTGAACCTTGTATGGTGGTAATAACGGTTATTTCACTGTGCCACCTTCGTATCGGTTATACAAAAGGCCTGTGATATATATTTACGTGGACAGAACAAAACTGCAGGTGTTTTTCGCTCATAGATTACTCTACGCTTGAAGCTCTCGCCTGAAGCTGAGTGCTGCACGCACGTTTTATGATTGATTTTCGTTTTTAACCTTTTCCATTTTTGTTTTTCACTTATTGCCAATAAACTAGTTATTTATTTTTTACTACAAAGAATGAAAGTTTGATGAAAGAACGCATTTAGCAAAATTGTTTTCGAAAAATATCGTCTCCTTTCAGTTTATAGTATAAGAAAAACATGACTTCAAATTTTTAAATAGTTTTATTTGACAAAAAATTTATTACTTGATGGGTTATTTTAATTTGACATCATTAATTTGCTTTTACTTAGATAATTTTGTTATTTTATTTACTAACTTGGTTTCAATTGATTTCATATCAATAAAATGTTATATAATGTTCTTTTATTACATAGTACCATTCTAATTATATTATTAATAATTATGAATTTTATTGTACTTACATGGGTTTAACTGCCTGGAATAAATAATTTTTTAATTATGATGTATTTAAGATTTAAAAAAATGTATTAAAATAAGAATATGTATTTTACATTGTGGGTAAATATTATAAACTTTAAAACAAAATATATTTTGTTTACATATTTAAAGTCATATTTCATTTGTCGATATACATTTTACGATTTATATCGAGTAATGAAAAACGACATTGTAGCGCCTTTTAATTAACTCTCTATAAAACAAAAGAGGGAAAAACAAATAGCCTTTGCTGTGCTTCTTATAGATTCATCTCAGTACCAGGTCTCCCGTACATTTAACAATAGACGACTTAGCTTCTACACCTTGTATCTAGCCAATACTGAAAAATAGACTTTCCGTAATACATATACTAATACAAAGATTCAAGTTAAAAAGAGTTTTGTCAATTTCATTCCAATTATTAGTCGAGCATAAGAGACAAAAGCAAAAAACTTTATTACCAAAATAATTTTAATAAGAGTTTGAGTATTTTTTATAAATAATACTTACCTATATTTTAAGCCTGTAATAAAGTTTGAGTTGACAAAACGCCACTCCGAGGTCCCGGATTCGTTCCCCGGCCGGGTCAACGAACGACTAGGGTCTGGGTGTTGTGGTATCAACGTTGTTTCTGAATTCCATAAAACAATTCATATTTATTTATTTAAAAAACATTATCACTAATCTAGCAGTCTAAAGTTGGTTGAGACGCATATAAAAAATCTAATAACATTTTTTTTACATTATTTCTAAGTACTTATTTAGTTTCATATTCTTTATTAATATTAAAATTACTTTAAGTTTTATTTTAAGTCTAATACTCCCAACTATGTACCTTTATTTTTGAGTTACTGATTACCGAAAATCGTTTCGCCGAATGATTATAATAAAAATATTTCTTACATTACATCAATCAGCCAAGCCCAAAGTAAGCATAGTAAGCCTTGTGAAAAGGATACTAAGGTTACGGATAAACATATATATATATATGATACATAGATCGGGACTCGTACCCAGGACCGTCCGTTGCACCAATCAGTTTGTTTTATGTTTCAAAATCCTAAATGTTCATTAATATGTTCTAACCTAACCGTTTTAAATTGAACTTAGACCTAGCCGATTTTTATTTTAAGCTAAATCTATCGGAAATGTTGAAAAATATTGAAAAAACAAAATTACATTATTCGACGAAACCTTTCGGCGATCAGCACTCCAGCAAAAAATTCCGTGGCATCCATTTTCTGCTCTTCGTAGCAAACTATAATTAAGACTAAAATTTTGAATGACTAGTCTTGCTGTGGATAATCATTGTGTTTTAATTATATATTTTATAATTTTGTGTGTTACTCTATTGTGTATTTTTAATGTCATGTGCTTTATTTTATTTTATAATTTTTTTTCCAATAAGATCTAATGAATTTTTTTTTTAAATCATTCTTTTTTAAATTTAACTAGCTTTTACCCGCGGCTTCGTCCGCAAATTTTAAACTTTCATGGTCAGTACGAACAGACATTCATACGTTTCAGACGAGTAAGAATAGGTGAAGAGTTCTTCCGTAAGAATGGCTCATTCAACTGCACCGAAATATCAGGATTTCAAATATAAAAAAAAACAATTATAATACCGTTTTTTTATCATACTCAATTTTTTAAATTTATTTAAACTTAACTAATTTAATCATGCAACAGTAAATTCTATAAACACACGATTGGAAGACTTGTTGTACCACCTGAGACCTTAGTGCGAGTTCACGCATTCGATACTCGTTAGTTCTCGTTATTCGATATTAGATACTCGATATTCAAGCGCGTTACAGATTTCTACGAAGATTCGTAGTTCCTGATGGTTACCGCTAGAGGCGCTCACAGAACATTCCATAGTAATATTTTATGTACACTACATCGAGCATCGACGTGTTAACTCGCACTGGAAGAGAATGAGGGAGTAATAAAGAAGAATTAGGGATTGCCTTATACTAAAAACAGCCAAGAAAGTATTGGTAACCCAAATGTTTTTTTGATAACACTGCAACTCGTCTTCAGTTAAATTGGTTATAGGTTTATCTAGTTATTAAATGACAAATGTCTGTGGATGAATACATTAATTGTTTCTGAATCGTCGGTATTTAAACACTTGGGTATTATATTTATCTGAACTGGTATAAACTGTTTGAATCAAGACTAAATGGAAATTTTTGCAAAAGCTTTGGAATTTATTTATTATTTTACTTTACAAAGCTTAAAACTATTCTGTTGATGCCGATTGCAAACTATTTTCAATTACACCAAATTCAATAATATGTTTGAACAGATGAAAGCGTTCCAATAGGAACCCAGAAACTACTAAAATTACTAATGGCGCCATCTGTTGTTCAGTAGCTAAACAAGAAATTTAGCTTAAAATATTAGAATGATTATGAAAATTGTAACTTTAATTGAAAACAAATACGTAGATACAGAGTATGACAAAATGAGAACTAAAAATAAGTAGATAATAAATATCAAAAGACCACGAGTAAGGAATAAAAGAGCAACGATAAAAATTTTCGCAACCCTTTTTAGAGTTGTAAAAAACAGTTCATTAAATACTAGTGTACTTTATGACAATCATAAAATTTATTATTTATAAAACCTTATTGTTTCTTCATATTCATAAAAACCGCATATTATTTAGTAAATAAGTTTTATTATTATACCAATGGTTTTGTTATAGTACTATAAATATCCTCAAGAAAGACCTAAACAAGTTTAGTCTAATAAAAAAGTTGTAAATATAGATACATAAAATACATTTTTTTTAATTAAAAATAAAGGAATCACTGAAATCAGAATGTCAAATTTAGTTACTCTCCATGTTCTACACATTTTATTTTATCTACTCGCCGCTAGATGGCAATAAGTGGCTAAAATAAAAACCTATTTTAGAACGGTTTCGTGTTAGAAATTATATCTTGAACAATGATTTAAATTCTTATAAGACAAGATATCAAGTTATGTGTAGTCTTTTTTCGTAATGTTTTTTTTATTTCTGTTTTAGCAATCATAATATATATAATTCACATTTTTTCTTTTGGTGCATATTTATTGCAGGTTAACATCTTTTTTACTTTCTGTATCAGTAAACAGTATCAGTGTTTTTTTTCGTTATCATGACATTATACTTTTCGATTTTATCTTTTGAAATTATGTTTACTTAAATACTTTCCTGGCAATAAAAAGTGTGCTTATCCGTTTTTATTTTAGTCTATTGTTTTTGGTTAATTAGTCGTCAACATTATTTTGAAAGATCAACATTGCAAATATAGCAATAAAGAATTTAATATTGAGATGATAACGATGGACGAAATATAACGTCAAAAGCAAGAAAAAAACTGGTTGGTTGCCTGTAAAGTCGGTATACGGGCGAAAGTTTTACGTGACAACGACTTTGAGTGGTAAAATAATTTTAATGTGAATATTCATTCGTATAGTAGGAAGAAGGATGAAATAATAGTAACAATTTAAAACATTTATTTATACAAAGAATTATATTTAAAACATTAATTTATAGGCACGCGTCCCTTCCACTTTTTATGTCTGTCTCTCTCGCTCTTAGGCGGGCTAACCATGCCCGAGTGGAAGGGACGCGTGCCTCTCACTCGCTCTCATTGTAAGCGCATAACGTGAGCGGAGCGTAACGCAGTTTCTTGAAGTGTCACCCGGCAAACCAATTTATAAGACGTTGTCACGTCAAAATTAAAAAAAAAATTAAACAGATTTACAATAGTTGTTTGATTCTAACAATTTCACAATACGCAGGCAAAATGTATAAATTTCTTCATTAATCCTCCATATCACTTCAAACTTCACTGTTGTATATAACTGATATCTCAGAAATCTTAATTGTTGGTGATTTTTTTAACCTTATTTACGCATTTAACGGCTACATTAAATAAAAGGGGATTCCTTTTGTTTGGAGTCAAACTCATCACTTATCACATAAGAGGTATGCAGCTTAGCGGTACTGGGGATTTATTGTAACAAACGAAAAAGCTCGCCTGAAGTATAAATTTTCTAAAAAAAAATCCGTAATTAAAAATACCCATTGATTTTATCTTATTATCTGTGAACGGGTTTGAAGTGAAAAAATGTTTTCCACATCACGTATCTAACATGCGGTTTTTAATAAACAAAACAGCAAAAAAATCTTTAAAATAAGACTTTTGCTGATTCAACTTTTATTATCCGTATCGATTAAGAATGGAACTCCTTATCTGAGTCTTTTTTCCTGTCACACACAATTAAAGGGTCTTCAAGTCACGAGTCAATAGGTATCTTTTAGACAAACGCAACATATAGTACATCGCTTACGATCAGGCGAGACAGCGATCAAGTGCTTACCTATTTATTGTTGGGAAATTATATTAAAATAGAGTCGTAGAAATAAAACGGCCATACTTCTAGAACATCTGCTAGAGCGACTAGTGTCAGTTTATTATTTTTCTTACATTATATTTAAAATGTCTATGACTCATACCATTGAGTTTATATCCTCAACATTTATTAAAAAAACCGACATCCGACAATATTGGTTTAGTGTTTCATTTATAGCAAACTAAAAAAAAAGATCTTTGATAATTTAACTGTATTTTTTATATTTATTATTTACTCTCAGGCTTGAGATTTTTATTTAATCTGTGACAGTTTGGGAAAATCCTTTAGGAAGATACCATTGATATAGAAACTTTATTATCGGCGATTTGTTTACGGAAATTATAAACTCACCCCGCTATAACACCGGTCGCTATAATGGACAAAGGAGGCTAGTCCTAAAACACAAGACACCTCATTTGCATATCGCGAACGAAATACGTATCAGAGCAAACCCTCATGCGATTATCCCAAACCCAATCGAATTACTCCAGAATGTCACAAAAGTACGAAGACATTCTCTCTTGGAGCAATTATCCCTCGCCCCCTGCCGCCCCCTGTCCCCATGGGGGCGAAACCCGCACAATTTCGCAAAATCATCTTCACCCCACATTTTCTCTGATGAAGATATGTAAATACCAGGCTTTTGGAGATAGTTTGTCGCCGAGTACGGACGGTGACAGCGGTCGCCAACCTTTTAGGGTTGTGTACTTTTATATTTTAAAATATGAATATATTTATACTTAATGTGGCAACATTATATATACAACTAAAAAAACCATACAATATACGACTTGTAATACCAAGTAATGCATCGCTTTGCTGAGCGCTTGCTGCATTTTCACAATCTCATTGGAAAAATAAACTGTATGGGAAATTTAATAACTTAATACTTCTTTTCTAAACGAATTACATTTTAATTTCTCTTGCGGTGTTAAATCGCCTGACTCTTACAGTACTTTCATATATAAGAATAACATGCATCCCGACATTGAGGACATAAATATGCATATTCATATTTATTTATTATATGCACTAGGTACAATACAAAATACAGATACGACTTTTTGGCGGGAACGGGAAGCGTCAAGTTGGTGGTTTTGTTTCTCTTGTTTAAATTTGTGTTGTCGTAGATATTAGTGCTTAATAATGGTGGATTATTAACCACTAAGTGTTTGTGAACATACAAGAGTGTTGGCAAGTGTAACAAAGCAGCGGAAGTTGTCTTTCCCTGCTCTCTCAAGAAGTGCACGGGGAGGTTTTAGTAAGAGGGATATTCCTTTGTTCATTCATCATCAAATGAAGAAAAGAAATTACTCAGGAACTGGGATTTATACTTTCTTGACACTGACTAAATGCACAAATCGTGCAAGCCATAAAGAAGGAAAAAATTAAGACACATAATTACTCGTTATGTTTTCTATGTTCCACCGATCCAGATTATATTAAAATGTCATGTGATAAAATATTAATAAATTGGGCAATAGAAGGGCTAAGTTACAACATTGACGTCAATATGTTATTATTATTCAAATGCTGTGTTATTTTTATTCAAAAATAATAAGTACTTACTTAATCGATTATTATTAAATGGCATTTCAAATTTTTGTTACTTAAAAAATTACTTTTAGAATAATATGCTTTTTTCGAAACGAGAAATGCTTGCAGTTTCTTTTCAAAATATATTTATTTCCTGTATTATTTCCTAAATTGTGCCCATAGTAATGCATTTTTAATTGTAATGTCATGTCCTTTTGTTTTATTTAAAAAGTCTGCTCTTTTGTTTAATTAAGGTTAATTTTTAGGTTATTTCTGTTTAATATTTTTGTTAAGTCCTCGCTTGTCACATTTTCAAAAATACCCAGAACACTTCCTTGTGACACATCGTAATGTAACCAAAATCAAATAAGTTTACTACTTCTGTTTTAATTATTGCATCAGTTCTTTTATAATTCATTTACAAATAAATTCTCATTCCATAGATTTCTCTACGGACGTGTCAATAATTACTAACACAACTACTTACTAACAAGCAAAACCATATTTCGCACTCATAGCTAAAACTCTATTAACCAGTCAAATAAACAGATTGGTTCAATAAATACTACTGCAAGTTTCGCAACAGGCTAAACCATATTTCTCAGTCATAGGTACAAGCTTAAACTAAACAAAAGTTAAAACTTTCCAACCCTTATTAAAATTGTATAGTAAGTAGAGATAATTTTGAAAGCGTACAAAGTCGGCAAGGTTGCGCGCCCCTGCGGGCTTAAAGTTGTAATAGGTGTCTACATTCACGCGGTCAATTAATCATCGCCCAACGTAGCCATGGCTTGGATATACTGGCCAGTAACTCTTCGTTTTATCAAAGGAATAAGAGATAAGATGAATGTTTGTAGAATTAACGCTGTAGAAACTTGAACAGAGATTTAATATGTTTATCGCACCCTTGGAACTATGTGGATGTAAATGAAAAACGAAATTTTGAAATTAAGAAATATATTTGCAAACATTTTTAAAAGTATTTTTATATTAGTGACTACTTTGTTATGAAATAAAACTGGATCATATTTTCATATTATAAAGATAAAAAAAAACTTTTGAAGTCATACTTCTTTTAGCACATTGAGAGTGAATTTTTCATGTAACGAAAGTTGTGCATGCAGCATGCAACGAAAAAGTGACACCATGAAGTTGGCTGATAAAGTAAGAGGCTAACTTCAAGATATGTCATTTTAATTTAAGAAAAAAGAATACCGCTTTTTGATGTGAAAACTTCTTTAGCATCGTTGTGATTTGAAACTCGATGAAACAAAAAAGCGACAGTAAAAAGAGATAGACACATAAATTCATAAGATTTAACATAGGAGAAAATGAGATAAGAAGCATTATACAGTGTCTCTTATGTTCATGGTATGTACTTTAGTTACCATTAGCCTCTTGCATCATTTATCTAAAATTTAAGCTCTGAGTCGGAATAAATTTATGTAATATATACGAATAAAATGTAAAACAATTATCTAACTTTGTATCACTATGATCATTACTAAAACCTACAATTATCCTCATCCCGAAATTTTACATTCGTCTCATTATCTTGAACAACATTTTTGAAGGATTCACTTCTACCACGTGTGAATTGCACACATGCTTTTTTTATTTAATACACTACATTCACAATGCGTTTATTGAACGTCAATAGCTATCTCATGCTTTCGTAAGTCCTACGTCGGGAGACCTTATGCCGAGAATTCGGCAAAGGTTGTTTTTTCTACCTTTAATTATGTGCATAATTATAACAATAAAAGAGTTAGTGTTATAATTGGAAGGAAAAAGTGATTTTTTCTTTAAAAAATTATTGTTAGGTAACTTTTTATTGAAGATGCGATAATTGTCGGTGTTTAAGTTATAAGCATGAAGTATATCGATGACTCAACCAAGAGACGAATGTAGGACACGGCCAATATTTACAATAATGTGGAAATACAACCACAATACATATAATGGTAATTATTAGCGGTATTTTTTATTCCAGATTATTTATATATAATAGTAGCAGCTTTTATCCAAACAAAATCACTTAAGTGTGTAATTGTTGTAAATATTTATTTATGTGTTTGTAATAAAAACGTTTAAAAGATTTGAGTTCAACCACTAGACTGACAAAAATTATTGGAAGGAGCAGATGTTTGTGTACTCGAGTCATAGATTTTTATATATTTCTATAAAAATGAAATATCTACGTATTATAAATGCATGCCTATCTCTTACCCTAGTATATATAACACAAGTTTTGAAGTGCTTACTTGACGCTACGCTAAATTATGTAAGTGTAAACATTACTGACCTTAAAATTCGCCCCAGCACCAAAAACTAATTGAAATACATCATAATTATCATATTAAATTAATATATAGTTGCGAATATCTGTATTAAACGGATAATCCGTGTTTAATAAAAAAACATTTAAATGTACAGAAACATTTTTCATTAGAGCATCGCCTAATAGCGAGTGACAAACTAAATTACTAAAGCAAATCGAGTTCATTCCCCTTTTGCATTGTTTTTGACATTATTTGGATTGGATTGGATATTGGACTAAACATTATATAATTATAATAACAATATATTTATTTATTTAAGTAACATAGTTATAGTTTTATTTATCCTATATTAGTAACAGTAAAACAGCTGAGTAAAAATAATAATAATACATTTTTATATGCCCGCAGACAAGTCATTTCCGCACAACGCCGGCAGACATTGTGCATCCATGAGCCACATAACGGCAATCCAGTCCTAGCGATCATGCTCAAGATACTGTTGGTACTGCCCGCACCCTGCGCACTAGGGCGGCCGGCGCAGTTTTCGCATAATCGCGTAAAAGCAGTCTACCCGCGGATGCTCTACAGTGTCGGGGCAACCCCAACAGCAACCTCAACGCGTTGCAAAATTGAACTCGAAGAGCGCTGCGAGCGACGCGAGTACATTTGACTCACAGACAACGTGTAAAAATTTGTACAGTATGCTCTAAAGAGAGTAATTTCAAATGATTGGTGCAACGTGCAAATCTGCGAGCCAACATGTTCGCCCTCACTGACAACGCCCTTGGCTCCCTTTCAAAAATTAATTAAATAATAATAAAAATTAATAAGTTATATACATAAAAACTATTCTACGACATCACTGCAGTAGAAGTTGTCCTACACGAGGAGAATAGTTGTCGTCCTTGTCGAGAATTCGAGATACTAGTAGATAAAATTAAAATATACCCTTCAGTTCTTGTTACTTCATTTATTACTAACAGGTTCTTTAGTAAAGCATTGAAAAAGATTACTTATCTTTATAAATATAATTCTTCTATGCGTGTCTATGTCACTGAACTCCTCCTAAACGGCTGGATCGATTTGAATGACTATTTTTTGTATGCGTTTGGGTGGCGCCCTGGATGGTTTAGATTCACAAATCAGCCCGGCAGATGGCGCTGCAGCCGGCACAGCAACGCGTGGCCGGGTCACCTAGTCTTTTATATGAAGTAAAATGTTGGTTCTTATTAACCATAACCTGAAAACTGTTACTTTTAATTTAAATTAAACTATTTTACAGTGCAAGACACTTTTAGAAGTTTAATACTTTTAATTTGGAACTTGTAATCTTTTTTCGCTGTTGGGTATGGATCGAATGGTGTATGGATGCAGAACAATATCCTTTAATGTGCGTCAGACAATAGCTGACCGATTTTTTTGTATTATCTTGAGTTTCACCTTGCTTCAGAAGGTACTTTATAGGTTTGTATACCTACTACTTCACTGGGGCGGCGTTAAGAGTTTGGGCCCACTGAATTTACTGTGTTTTCGTCTGTTGGGATACCCTTCCAGCCGTGAGGCATTAATAAGTTGGCGATCAATATATAGCACCTACGTTGTTCTCATCATAAACATGTATTTTTAACAATCACACAAATTAACCTTGCCCAAAGTAAGCACTGTATTCTTTATTTCTTTAGCACAGTCGCATAATATTATAGATAAAGTTGATAAATATTTAAATTTAATTGTATGTGTGATACCCTGCAAGGGTGTTGGCAGAATTAGTGATTCATTATATACTATAACATACTCAAAAAATCAAAATCAAATCAAAAATCTTCTATTTTTTACAATTACTTGGTAACAGAAATTGTTGTGACACATCTATAAAATAAAATATACCTGTAGTAGTAGTAGTCAAGTAGTCACCGCCATTTCAGACGTTCCAGTTAACATAGGTAAGTTTAAAAACAAAAATACAAATTGTTTTTTTTAACAAACTTATATTATGTGTGTGTGTGTGTGTGTGAGAGAGAGAGATTTTGTATTTATGTGTGTGTTAATGTGTGTATGTGTGTCTGTGTGTGTGCGTGGTTGCGTGCTTGGGTAGTATTAAGGTTTTATTTTATGCCAAAATATTATATTATCAGTGTTAATTAATAATTATTAGTTATTTAAATGATGTTTTATAGAATTATATTTATATTTTATATTATTTTATACATTATTTAATTTACTAAAATTTGATGTAATTTTGCTTTTAAAAAATTAGCAAATCAATAATGTGGATTTTTTTTATTATAATAGTACAAATGCATGTATTCATCACAACATCTCCTGCTTCTGGGACGCGAAACCAGTTCAACACAGTCCAGCGTTCAAACGACGCGTTTAAGCCGCCCGTCTACAAACCACAGCAGGCACCCACGTAGCGAAGATCATTATCTAGCCCGAGAAAGTTGGGAGGAATCTAGTTAGAACCCTCCCCCCGCACACCTCGCCCCGCGGCCCCGCAGCCTTAACTTGTTATAACCAGTTTAAACCAGTTCGGTTTAGTTGGGCACCTGCGATACAAGACAAACTCACGGTTTGTCTTATGTGTTCAGCTATGTACTGAACTGGCTACCCCACTTTGTCTAGAGTACAATCGCTCGCATATTATTAAATAACATTATACAAAGGTTCTACTTATAGGGTTATTTGTCAGGTTTTACGAAAATATATCAAATTGTTCGCTATAGCATAATACATATACATACCATTTGTTTATTTCTTGGTTTATTCAACACCGACGACCTTTTGGTGCAGCGTTTTTAAAGGCAGGATTTCTTATCCTGCCTTTCGCACCAACAGTCCTGAAATCGACTCCATCCAGGCCATAAAATCTTATTTAAAAAAATTTGTTTTGTTTTGTGAAATTTCTTTATAGACATAAAATGAATACAATGTTTATAAAATACAGATTAAACAAATACATATCAGTTAATAAGAGCTTTATCGGGCTAAATACGCCTACAAAAATTTACAATAGTGTAAGCTAAAAAATACTACTCATTACAACTTGAAGTTAATACAATATAGCAATATACAATAATTAAATTTTGTAGTGTGAGTTACTTGAAGGTAAAATCACTTAATTCATGAGCGGGTAATAAAAAGTTAATAGCGGGTAACTGATAAGATACCTAACCATGAATCTATTGAAGCGACCAGTTACTAGTAAGCTAATAGAGTTTAAAAAATTAAAACATCTTGTAAATGATGTGTAAATGCTATCTGTACGGCCGGTTTCGTTACCCGGTCCACGCGTCTTCTTACTACGAGCAAAAACTGAAAATATCGCTGAGTTTTGGCCTTTTTGCATCGCTGTGACACTCTTTGACAGTAGAGTGCTATGTATATTTGTTGTATTTGTAGTTTTTCTTTTCTTTCTTATTCACTTTGCTGTTTTCATGTGTTTTTGTATGTGTGTGCGTTTGATGCAAATAAATAATATATCTATCTATCTGTAACAGATATCCGCTACAGCGTGACGTAAGGGCAATGCAATCCTAATATGGAAAGCTATCGTAGTTTCTAAACGGATGACATCTCACATGAATGAAGTTTTTTAATTGTCGTAGATTGACTACGACGCTCCACCGAGATGTAACGGACGTAGCAACAGGCTACGAGTGATTCGTAGAATAATATGGATATTCTACCGAACACTCGAAAGCTATCTACAAGGTTTCATTGATATGTTGGACACTTTAAATGTTATTTCATGAATTAAGTATAAAAATGCAATCACTCGTGGTAGAAGTGAAACCTTCAAAAATAATACGTACATGTATACAAAATACCGCGGTTGGTTGTTGTGATGCCTTCTCTCAAGCTTTGTACTACGTATGCGCACACAAACATGTATTAACACACCTACATAATGCTTCCTTGCTCATTTTCTCCTACTCTTATGAATTTATGTTTCTGTCTCCTTTTACTGTCGCTTTTTCGTTTCATCGACTTTCAAATTACAAAGATGCTTAAAAAAGTTTTCACTTCAAATATATTGATCTACAAAGCTAATTATAAAGCTTTAAAAATCAACGATCAAAAAAGAAAATAAATAGTAAAATAATAATCGGTTAGAATTAATTCTTTTTATATATCTCACAGAAAAAAAATCCGGTTAATAGAAACTTCATTAAAAAATAAACCTAATTATCAAATTAAAGCTTTCTTTGCCTAATAAACATTTTTACATTTTACTGTTGTATTATTTATTGTAGGGTACATTGACAAAAACACACATAAACTAACCTTTAAATTTCATACACAGCATCATTAAATTAAGAACAATTACTTGCTAAACAATTGACCATAAATAAATAATAACATCACATACATTTAATTATTGCAAACATATATAGTTATAAGAATGTAAAATAAACAAACTTAATGCCTATACGTGCACCCTGTTAGGGTATGGTAATATTGTATCTAATAATACTAATAATATTAGAGCCAATACAATGATATTATTATAATCTAATACAAAAGACATGAAACGACAAATGTTACAACAATAACAAATATTATAATGAAATTAATTAAAATAAGAATAAATTTAAAAAATAAATTGTAATTTCAAAACAAAATACACAACAAAAAAATTTAGAATTGTTTGAAATGAATCATTATTTAATTTAAATTGGAAACAATTGTTAAGAATTTAATAAAACCTTAGGACTAATATGTCCATATCCATGTTAATGCCAACGCAAGTGTATTCGTTGTAAACTGGTAACATTCTTAACACTGGGCTGTAATAAGACTTATTGTTTTTATATGCCTGCATTGCAAACGTGTTAGGACTTGTTAGAATTTATCTAATACTTTCTCTAAATTCTGTTCTAATGCAATAGGAAATATTAATGGCTTCATTTTTAAGTTCTCAAGTTACGCACAGTTTTTCAATATTGTCAAAGTCAAATTGGCCCCAATCTAGCAGTTCCACCTTTAATTAAAAAAATATGTAAGCATTTAGCAATTTATTTCATATATTTTTTACCATTTACTTATATCAGTGTAAATCTTTGTATCTATACATGTTATTAATATTAAGACAGGAGAGCAGAGAGTTAATTACATCAATGGCTGAATGTTGTAATTTGTGAAGGCACATTTTAAGTCATTAAAATGTTATATATATTCTTTAAACATTGTGCCTTGAAACCGAAGCTTTGCACCTCAATTTTCATTAAATTAACCAACGGATTCTTCAGGAATCATGCAACAAAATACTTGCTTTTACTGCTGAGTACTCTAGATACGGTTGAGCTAAACATTTCGAGAAACTCCCAAAACATTCCCGAGTTAGATTGACTCGAAAAGGAGAAACTTAAACAGAATTAGAATTCCGAACGTGATGAAATTTTAAAATAGCTTTAGATATAAATATCTAACTGTTAAATGCTTCATAGCAAAAACTAGCTTTTACCCACTTCGCTTGGTTGGCTTCGCTCGCGTTGATACTACCGATTAAAAGTTATATTTGTATCCCTCTAGAACAGTATTTTTTCTGGATAAAAAGTACTTTATGTACTTTTCTGCACCCCTGGCAAAGTGTATACAAAAATTCATGATGATCAATTGAGTAGTTAGGGCGTAAAAGTGTAACGAACAAACTCACTTTCATATTTATAATATTAGTTAGGACTATAAGGTTTTTAGCGATATGATAAATGGCTTAGCATTTGCGCGATCACGTGTTCTTACCAAATACCAAATTCCATCCAATCGGTCAACTAGTTATTGACTTATAGAAGACATGCAGATAGACGGAATATCAAAAGTAGTGGAATTGTGATCAGTCTCTTAAATGAACATTTGTCAAAAATTGACAAAAAAATAAATGTACATAGACATACAGATGTTTCTAGTAGAATAGATATGATATATAGCTTGTCATTTGCGCAATCTCGTGTTCTTAATATTTACCAAATTTCATTAAAATCTGTCAACCCGTTCTTGACTTATAGAAGGACATACAGATGAAGGACAGACAAAAATTTTAAAAATAGAGTCATAAAACGAATAACTATCGTAAAATTTATCCATAAAAATAAATAAATAGACGACCGTTTGGTGCAACGGTAGCGATCCTGCCTTTCGCACCGACGGTCCTGGGTTCAAATCCCGGAAGGGGCAGATGTTTGTATGATGAATACGAGCATTTGTACCTGAGTCATGGGTGTTTATATATATTTCTATGAATATTATGTATGTATCATATATGTATGTTTATCCGTTACCCTAGTATCCATAACACAAGCCTTACAGTGCTTACTTTGGGCTAGGCTAATTGGTGTGAATGTAAGAAATATTTATTTATTTATTATTATTTAAATGTACAGACAGAACCTACAGATTTATATACACTCGCGAGAAACCAAACCGACTCAAGCGCTACCTCTGCATTGAAACATTGTTTTAAGTAAAAGTATACAACATTTTAATAAAAATGATATGTCATTTGTAAGCTTAAAACTTCAGCTTTTATGAGATATCATCATTATTAATATCCATGTATACTTTTTTTATTGTTGGTGTCTGAACTTAAATTGGGGAAAAATGGGATTTTGGGTAAAGGAGGTGTGTTCCGAATTGACACTAATAAAACACGTTTTTTTTCTGAAGAAGTATAAAATTTAATGGTTCAGTATTTGGTATTGCCCCCCTAGCCCTTATTAGAGCCCGTAGTCGGTTCGTCATCGACCTTATTAATTTTTTGACGGTGTCTTGAGGAATACCTTCCCACTCCTCTAACAAAGCTGCCTTCAATTCTTCTAGGCTCGAAGGGACTGGATTTCTTGCTCGTACCCTTCGTTTGAGCTCGCCCCATAGATGCATGTATTAGTATAGATATAATAATTATAAAGCTGTTTCTTTTTTATCGATTGTTAGGTACTGGTAAAAGTATTACATTCGATATTGTTATTCGTAGTACCTAGAATATGAGAAGCTGGCGCTGGCATTAACTTAAGAAATACTTGGAAAAATTCAACAGGCCCGTCAGTGTCTTAATAGCTCAATTTTAAGAGTATTGGCTCAGATAGCGAGGATGTTTTTTTATAATAACTAGATGACGCTGTACCGAAATGAATCGCGCTAATTTTTCGGTTCCACGACTACAAATAGAGCTAACCGTTCTTAGCCTTCTTGAATGTTATTCTTAGGCTTTTACTGACAATATGGTAACAAACACACACACAAAGTATTGTATAATTAGGATAATATTTATACCAATCAAACCAGCCTAGCCCAATGTAAGCACTGTAAGGCTTGTGCGATGAATTCTAAAGTAACGGATAGACATGACTCCTAGGACAAGTTAAATTTCTTCTTATGATAATTTGCACAGATTTAAATTGCGTTAAGTAATTATAACTTCTTTCCATGTAGTTGCTGGTGTACTTGTATATATGATACATATACAAGTTATATTTATTGAAATATATATAAAACACTCATGACTTAGATAGAAATGCTGATATTCATCACACAAAAATCTGCCCCTTCCGAGATTCGAACCCAGGACTGTCAGTGCAAAGGTCATGATCGCTACCGTTGCAGCAAAAAGTCGTCAAAATGAGGGATGACTTCTCTGATTCCTAGGACAGGTTGAATTTCTTCTTATAATAATTTGCTTATATTTAAATAGCGTTAAATAAAAATAACTTCTTTCCATGTAGTTGCTGATGTTAAGCAATTCCACAAAGACCCGATAATGGGATGAATGCAACCTATCTCGAAGTCTTCTGTTCATTGTTAGTTGTTTGTAGAAACACCATTGCAGTTTCCATATAACATTATTATTGACGTAATATTTATCCGGACTATAAAAATAAAATAATGAATCTGAAGACTGTTTATTTATATTATATTATTTATATTATTCTTAACTTTTATGGTGACTTTTTGGCGGGAGCGCAAAGCGTCACTTTAATTGGTTTTGGTTTTCTTGTCAAATTTTGTTTTGTGGTTGATATTAGTGTGTAATAATGGTGGGTTATTAACCACTGAGTGTTTCTGAATATGCATGAGTGTTGGCAAGTGCAACAAAACAGTGGAAGGTGTCCTTTCGCGCTCTCTCAAGGAGGCCCCACCTCTTTACTGAAAGTATAATTGCCAGTTCTTGAGTAAATGCCTATTACTCAAGAACTGGCAATTATACTTACTTGACACTGGCTAAATGCACAAATCGTGCAAGCCACAAATAAAGAAAAAAAACTTTTATGGTTCAAAAACTTAGTATACACTCCATTTCCAATAATAGTATCGTCAGTTTTTATTTTAACGCTTATTTCTGTAACTTTATCGGATTTGAAAAAAATTATAGTACAATTCTAGAGGAAGTTCATAAGCTATTTAGAATCCGGTTAGGAGCCGAGTGAAAAGAATAAGGTTTAAACAACTATAAATGAAAACGATTTCAACGCGGAAACTCGATAACTCCCATTGCGAAGAAGAGTGTGAAAGGAAGCGATGACAACAGCCACTTATCTACGATGCCAAACTATCCTGGGTTTGATTCCCCGAAGAGAAACATTTGTGTGTTGAATACGAGTATTTTTATAAAAGCTCGTTTATCTATCTACCTCTGTTATGGGTATTTATATATAAGTCTATAAATATTACCTATTTATGTATCATAAACAGGTTTGTATCTATGCCTTTATGTTGCCCTAGTATCCACAACACAAGCCTTACGATGTTGAATTTATTTTCTCACAAAGCCAATACCTAATCAAATGTCAATAATTATATCATTGATACAATAACCACATTAAGGTGTATACAGACGTTTATCAACAAAATTGACATTTTTTAACAAAAGGTTTATGAAAAAGTCCTATTAAAAAAACATGTAATATCTTTGTTCGTTAATATGATAATATAATAATATTTTCCCACAATCACACCAATTAGCCTAGCCCAAAGTAAGCACTTCTAAGGCTTGTGTTATGGATGCTAGGGTAACGGATAGACCCACTTATACGATACATAGATATCTAAATTTCATAGAAATATATATAAATATCCATGACTCAGTTACAAATGCCCGTATTCATCATACAAACATCTGACCCTTCCGGGATTCGAACCCAGGACCGTCGGCGCGAAAGGTAGGTTCGCCACCGTTACACCAAACGGTCGTCCTAATAGTTTATATTGCTTATGATTTAATAAATATATGTTAGGTTAATTAATAAGAATTTACACTGTACACACGAAAAAATATAGAAAAACCTTGCCAGCTTTCATGTCAAAAATGCTACGTTTTAATGAGATTTTGAAGCCAGCTTTTGAGTTTTTATCAGAAACTATATCTTTTTTTTACTCATAAATACTACCTTTCAAACTAAAAGACAACATTTAGTGACACCTATTGAGGACTTACTATGTAAACAAAAAAAATAATAATAAAAAATAAAAAACGGAGTGGAGTGTTTTATTATGCGTAAGTAGTGTGTAGTGTATATTGAGATGTGTTATGGTATAAATAATATACATTAAAATTTATTATTTGTTTAATATACATTAAAATTTATTACTTATACACAATTTTATTTATATTCTCAGCTCCATTGGTTCTGGTCTGTTGAGAGGGGCACGCATTATGCGTAGGCGACCTCGTTGCTTGTTCATCCGTGGGCATAGAGGGGCCGCGTCTTCAACTATATTTAAACAAAGAGAAAATATTATTACTGCTTAACTAATTATAGTATGTAATGGGGCATTTATGCGTATCTTAAATATTTAAACTAAAGCTTAAACATTTATATAGGTGTTAAATAACATTAATGATTGGTTTGGTCTTGTATTTTTTTGCATTTACAATGCCTTATTTCTATAAGATATAAAATATCCCTGTAAACCTGTAAAAAAAATAACCACGCTTTCGAACAATAGAGCGGGATATTATAGCTGGTTCCATCTTAATCGAAACTTTAATATTTGTACAAATGTTACTTTCCCTTTACCCACCATCGAAGCAAACAATAGTACTATAGGAAAGGCACTATCTGAAGAGGTTAGGAGATCATCAGATATCAGAGTATCAAGCTAATGGATAAAAATTAGGTATTCTTTCTGCCTTTTAAAATATTGTAAAGCATAAAGTGATTTGCTATAAGAGCCCTAATTATAGCAAAAGATAAATAAATATGAAACACACGGCAAAAAGTCTTATTTGCAAATTCAGTAACTTCTCAGAGCATAAATTACAGCTGGAACTGAGTTTAGTTTAATAACTGTAGTTATAAAGAAAGTATTGCTCAGATGAAAAAGCACGAGTAACAAATTTAGTGAAATTGAGTCTTAAAAAACTTAGTTGTATTGGTTTTTCTTGCTCTTGTTCGAGCAAAAAAAAACAATACAACATAAGAGAAAAACCAGCTAAGAAGCGGCTACTTAGCTTATAAGGTTTCTTTCTTTTCTATAACTGCAACCGCAACATGGAGATATGTATATGCATTTTTTTAGCATTCTTGCGATTGTTTATTTAAAGTAAAGAATCTGAAAGATAAATAAATTTAATTTAATTATGTCTTAAAATTAGTTTTTTTAATAAAAATACTTTGATATTTACCTTAATTAAATATTTCTTATATTCACACCAATTAATCTAGTCCAAAGTAAGCACTGTAAGGCTTGTGTTATTAATACTAGGGTAACAGATACACATACATGATTCATAGATATGTAATTTTCGTACAAATATATATAAACGCCCATGAATCGGCTAGAAATACTCGTATTCATCATACAAACATCTGCTTCTTCGGCATTCGAACCCACGACAGTCGATGCGAAAGGCAGGATCCCTACTGTTGCGCTAAACGATCGCCAAAAAATATATTATTTTTGGCTATTATTATTTGTATTTAACTAACAAAACTGAGGTGTATCCGCGTAAAACGGAATCACAAAAGATTTTGGGCCATATCACAAAACTTTGTAGTTTTGCAGTTGTTCTTTTTTTTACTTCAGAGGGCAGTACAATGTTGTACCCAAAGATAAAACTTTGACAGCAGCAGTTCCAACTGCAACGACGTACTGATGTTGAACTATTCAGCCACCCTATACCCAATAAACTAAATAGCCAAAGAGAAGGTCCAAGCAGGCATTTTCGGTAACTTATTATAATAACAGATAATCCTTTCCGCAGGGCATAATGTTCTAAACCTGGGACAATGTTGGAACAATAAAACGTGCTTAGTTTACGAGTGGCCCTGATCTTTACCTGCACTTATCTGGACCATCGCGACACTCAAACTAGACACAAAGCAGCATCGCACATAAACTGTTTATCTGTACGCCTTAGGCTAACGCGTAAAGCGAGTCTAAGACATAAGACTCAGCGATTTAAATGTGTGAACAGCTCAGCTTTCGATTTCCTCTCAAAATTGATTTCCGTTAGTATAATAATGTCATCGAATTAAAGAAGAGCAGATTTGGCCAGATTACGCTAAGAAAAATCGTCATTTTGTGGACCTCCAGTTCGTTTTTTCTGCAAATCAAGACCTATTGAGATAAGTCACTATACACGAATTTTTACATTTTGATCGACAAAAGAAATGAACTAAGATAATCAAAAAATAAAATCGTTGTTTTTCCTGGACATTTCCCGCACAAAAATATTAAGGTCGTTATCACCACGAGCAATCTCTCGGGTGAGTGTCCGCCATGTCACCCAGTTTTCCGCTCTTCTGATTGCTGCCTGCAGGTTAAAGTCCGTGGCCTCCTGCATTGCGTCAGTACACCTTGTGATCTATATAAAATAAATATAATTCTAAATTTTAAAATATTCTGAACAGATTTATATGCATTCCCGATTTGCTCTGGAAACTATGTCCCTGTCAATTAAACAATTAGTTTTGAGCTCACAAATTGTTGATCTAATAACTGACAAACGTCATCAATACAGTTATATAATTGTTATAATTTTGTTCTTCCTTTATTAACTAAGAAGAAAAAATGTAACGATAATAAGTCTACAAAACTATACCAACTTAATCTTTTTCTTATACAACCGCCATCTCCCATGCCTTGAGGTCCCAAGAAGTAATTTGCACGGCGCGATAGTAAAGTATCGTTATTAGACACATTGTAGCGTCTAATTTGGTCGCCGGTTCGGCTCCCGGAAGTTAGGACAATCGCTGTGGCCACGTCTACCGTATTAATTGTTAATGTTACGATGTAACATGAATGCTCATTAAATATTTACCGTGTTAGTCATATAAAAGTCAACTGCTTAATAAACCTATTTTAGCTATTGAGGTTGTTGTTCTTTTCTATCAAGCTTAATTTCTTCTTAAAGGAAAAGAACAACACAATTTAATAGATAAAATTGATAACACGGTTATTAGATTAGAAAATCCTTAATTGTTCGACTTCTAAAAAAAAACAAAAAAAATCAAAACGTTTATTCTTAACAATAGCCTTTACATAAAATACAGAACATTAAGATTTTCTTTTAAGTATTTTAATACTTGTGCCTGATCTCGCTTTTCCTTATCATAACATACATTTAAAACAATATTTTAATAGTTAGTATGTAAAAGTTTGGAAGGGGCAGATGTTTATGTGAAGTATATGAGCATTTATACCTCAGGCATTTATATTTATATATGTATATATATAAAAATTGTTTGTCACAGTGTTTGACCGCGACAAACTCCAAAACTACTCAACTGATTTTAATATATATTTTTTTAATTTATATTATTTATATACAGGGTGTCCCAAAAAATAGTGTCAAGCGTAAGTCCAGAGTTAGAGCACCTCTTGGAGTACCCAAATCACCCCCATGTATGTTCCGCGATTATTCGTAGTTTTCGAGTAATAATTTTTTTTCTGACTTTTTGAAAATTTTGATCCAAAGAACTTAAAAATTTTAAATAAAAAAAAGTAGAACATATTTTAATGTTTTTCTTTTTGCCACTGAATCATCTTTAGTGCTTCTTTTATGTCTAAAATAATCAGCTTCATAACTTTAGTGGAAATTTAGAAAACAGTAGTGTAAAGTCGAAATTTGAATGTTAGTGAATAATTACTTAAAAATTCATCTTTGAATTAAAAATCTAAACAGGCGAATTCATGGTTTCTAAGTATGTGTAAAAACTTCTCTAGACTCTCTGCTTTCATAATAATTTAAAAAAAAAGTACTTAATAGGGCTTCTTTGGCTTAAATCGGCCATCAAAGACAGCAAGGTGAAAATTTCATAAAACTCGACTTCTGAATATTTTTTTTTTAAATTCCAATTATTTATTAATAAACCAAAAATGATTGTAGAAAAGCTAAAAATGTATTATTTGAAGGTCAAAAATAACTGTTCCTGCTGCCATCTTTAATAACCTTTGAAGGTTTATTATAACTTAAATTATACTAGATTTAAAAAATCTAAAAATCCCACGTTTTTCAATGTCCTAAAAAGAATAAAATAACCCTGCGGGGCAAAGCGAGGGGCCACTCAAAACGTGGGGGCGCATATTACTAAGAGGAGATTTTAAAGAGATGAATGACATGCATTGATGCCGATTATTGTAAAGATGCGCCCCCACGTTTTGAGTGGCCCCTCGCTTTGCCCCGCAGGGTTATTTTATTCTTTTTAGGACATTGAAAAACGTGGGATTTTTAGATTTTTTAAATCTAGTATAATTATTTTATTCTTTTTAATTATTAACTCAACGAAGTAACCATGTGTTACGCAACAATCGGATAAGCCCCATACAAAAGTGAAAGTTGCCGAAAGTGGACCTGAAAGTGCATCTGGAAAGTTGAAAGTTGCTTTAGAGTGCATTGTCATCGGGTTCTGAACTATCCTGAAAGTTTCAGCTTTCTAGCTTATCGGAAAGTGCCTCAAATTTAAGTTGCAAGATTTTGCCCGGACAGACAAACAAATAAGAAAAGTGAGAAGAAAAACGTGGTAATAAATGAAACAAAACATTATTTTCAATGTATTTATTATTCGATCGCTTAAAGAAAGTTTTCAAAATGATGACCTTCGTGCTCAATACATATTCTAAATCGTCTAAAAAAGTTTTCTTTTAAATTTATAAATGCAATTCTGTTGTTTTTTATTGTTTCTTCCGCTTGTCTTAATTTTGTTCTCAACACTGTGACGTTTGTAATGCCCTTGGCGTATACCAATTCCTTGTAGTATCCCCAGACGAAAAAATCTATGGGGTTCAAGACGGGGGACCGTGGCGGCCACGCAATGGGCCCTCCACGACCAATCCATCTGCCTGGAATTATTTCGGACAAATGTTGTCTAACATTTCTAGCAAAATGGCATGGAGCGCCGTCGTTCTGAAAAATCATATTTCTCCGCGTTAATAGGTCTACATCTTCTAATAAGACGCCGAGATCACGTCGTAAAAATTGCAAGTAGGCCTCGCTGTTCAGTCGGTCCGGTAGTTCGAACGGACCAATCAGCTGTCCGTTTAGGATGCCTGACCACAAATTGATACTAAATTGTTCTTGGAAATTAGATTCCCTAGTGAGGTGTGGATTTTCAATACTCCACGAATGGTAGTTATGCGCATTAAACACCCCACATCGCTTAAAATGTGATTCATCAGTCCATAGAATATTTTTAAAGAAATTTTCGTTTTCAGCTTGTCTCCGTAACATTTCCTGACAAAATGCCACCCTTCTCGGGTAGTCTGCGGGCTTGAGCTGCTGAACTTTCTGGATGTGATATGGGTGAAAACGCTCTTGATGAAGTATTCGATGTGCTTGTGATTTCGGAATTCCGATTCGACGTTCTATTGTTCTTACACTAACTGATGGATCTCTCACCACTTCTTCGACCACTGATTGGACAGTATCTGGCTCACTCATTTCAGATGGGCGCCCCGATCTTCTACCTGGTAGGCGTCCTTCCATGTAAGAGTTATGTACTCTTAAAATCATGCGATGATCAGGCCAAGTTTCAGGCTGAGGTCCACCTCCATTTTGTACTTGCTGCCGGAACAACCTGGCTGCTTCAGAAGCATTTCCTCTTGCATATCCATAAAAATAATGCATAAGAGCATATTCTTGCGATGAAAAAGACATCACAAAATGAAGAGCTTGAAAAGTCCGTTAAGAATGCCAAATTTGTCAAAATCCCGTATTCACACAAAACCAAATCGTAATCGCACTCAAGGTCCGTAAAGAAAGCAAAGTTCGTCAAATAATCACAAATGAGCGTATCGTACGTAAGGCGCAAACAAAAGCAGACAAACGACTGGCGCCAGAACACAATAGGCGCTCGGACTACACCCCCCGCCTCATCCCCTCGTCACAAAGAATAGCATTCCTCAGTTACAGTTATCCATTTCGCCAATGAGAGTGAGAGAGATAGCAATAATGCGGTCTCTTTCATATCCTCTCACTCGGTCAATTTTTTAGCAGGTAAGTACTGCGTTACATCCAACACTACAACCGATGTGATCCGCGAGAAAAATATTTAAATATGGGTTTCATGTAGTTAATTTTTGCTAAATTGTAATTAATCTGAACCTTAGAAATTATAAAAAGACCAGATATTTTTTTTTATCATCTGATAGGAATTTGGTAAATTTCATCAAATTTTCACCTCTCTTTGATGACCGATTTAAGCCAAAGTAGCCCTATTAAGTACTTCTTTTTTTAAATGATTATGAAAGCAGAGAGTCTAGAGAAGTTTTTACACATACTTAGAAACCATGAATTCGCCTGTTTAGATTTTTAATTTAAAGATGAATTTTTAAGAAATTATTCACTAACATTCAAATTATGACTTTACACTACTGTTTTATAAATTTCCACTAAAGTTACGAAGCTGATTATTTTAGACATAAAAGAAGCACTAAAGATGATTCAGTTGCAAAAAGAAAAACATTAAAATATGTTCTACTTTTTTTTATTTAAAATTTTAAAGTTCTTTGGATCAAAATTTTCAAAAAGTCAGAAAAAAAATTATTACTCGAAAACTACGAATAATCGCGGAACATACATGGGGGTGATTCGGGTACTCCAAGAGGTGCTCTAACTCTGGACTTACGCTTGACACTATTTTTTGGGACACCCTGTATATATATATTTTTTTGCGACTTAGGACATAGGATATCTTTCGTTTTAATTAATAACGCAGTAACACGTGGCCGGGTCAGCTAGTATTTCTGTATGTAGTATTTCTATATATATACAACACTAACACATTAAGACATCAAAGTGAAAACAATCTCATTATAAAATCTGATATGAACACCAATAACAGGGGTGTACAACATTCACATAACAATAGTCGCAGTCAACAAACAAACAATCAATTTCGGAAGAAAAAATTTAATTTTAATTAAATAAAAATGCAAATTAACTTCTTAATTAAAAACTGGTTGGTTGCCTGTAAAGTCGGTATACGGGCGAAAGTTTTACGTGACAACGACTTTGAGTGGTAAAATAATTTTAATGTGAATATTCATTCGTATAGTAGGAAGAAGGATGAAATAATAGTAACAATTTAAAACATTTATTTATACAAAGACTTATATTTAAAACATTAATTTATAGGCACGCGTCCCTTCCACTTTTTATGTCTGTCTCTCTCGCTCTTAGGCGGGCTAACCATGCCCGAGTGGAAGGGACGCGTGCCTCTCACTCGCTCTCATTGTAAGCGCATAACGTGAGCGGAGCGTAACGCAGTTTCTTGAAGTGTCACCCGGCAAACCAATTTATAAGACGTTGTCACGTCAAAAATTGGAATCAAAATTCAAGAAATAATAAAATAAATTAATACTCAAACATTTAAAAATACAATCCAAAATAAAAAGGAAGTTACAAATTAAGATCCAAAATGCTGGCAAATAAAAGTTGCTACCATCTGACTAAAATGAATTTAGTATCTTAGAACTAAAGTTTGACAGAGTCGTGAAAAATGTCGATTTCGATACAAACTATCTGTAACTTATCTGTTTGTAAGCAATGTGAGCTAGTATCCATGATACAAGCTCACATTGCTTACTTTGGACTAAGCTAATTGGTGTAAATATTAGAAACATTATTAATATTTATTATTCATATATTTTAAATTATTATATTTATATTATTATTATGTATATTGTACATCATCTCTTTCTCATAACTTTTCTATTTTCTGCTTAATTTTCCTATACCGCAAAGATAATCTTGAAGAGCTCCTAGCGATAACTATTACTTAGTGTATGTTAGTGTATGTAGTGTACATATATACATAATATATACAAAATTGTAACTGTAGGTGAAATAAATGAAACATTCAATAAACATTCGCCAGTAACAAGGTTAAGTATCACATAAAACCGTGTATATAATGGAGCGAGTGGCATGGCTGCAAGACGATTTGCAACAGGAAACGAAGCTGATCGGACAAGGGGGGGCGGTCCCGGGGTCGCTTCCCCTCGCGTGCGAACGACCCGCCAAGAATAACCAAGAAGGGGCCAAGTTGTTACGAAGGGCTAAATAATTACAACAAAAGTAATAATATGAGTTGTTTTTAAAAAATGTACTGTGCAATTCATTTGTTTTTTTTTTGGAATGTTGAAGGCGAGAAAAGTTCCCGCCACAGATAAGTTTTACTTTTCGACTTCGCGTTTGAGGCAGCCATTTTTTTTTTAATTTCATGTACTCATAGACAAAAAATTCTTTTTTATTGAAACGGACTTGGAAAAAACTTAAGGCACTATAATTAATAAGTCCAATGTTAATAAAAATTACAATAGATTGATATACCGATTAGTAAACTGTGACTGTGAACTCCGCAGTTGGAAATTCAAACCCCGAAAGACACTCATATTTTTTTTATCTTTATTTATTTAGGAGTTTTTGTTATCCGACATGCCAGCTTCCATAGAACTATATTTAAATTATTACATGTCTTATACATCTACCATTAAGTTACATAAACATAGCCTCCTAAGACCCAGACTTGAAATAAAAAGATAGTTGGAAAAACCCACCGTACTAAATTATACATAAATTAATTCATTACTGTCAGACCCAAATAATTAAAACTAGAAAAGCTTATAGAATATGTACAAAAAATTATACAGAGGGCGTTCAGTATCACAAAGCTAGGTGTGATAAAGGTATTTTATTTAGTCATTTATTTGCTTTGTCATAAAATGTACTCTGAACAATCCCCACATCCAGCCTATATGTACTTAAAAATAGTTCTCTTTGAGCTTGGTTCCGCTCCCATTCCGTCAAAAGATGATGCACATCCTTAATTTGTTTTCACAATAAGGTGAATTTATTTTGTTCATCCGACATGCAAACTTCCTTGATGGACCATGACCGGACCTAACTCTTAATATAAGCTTAATTTGTTGCCTACTTAAACTACTACTAGCGGCCCGTCCCGGCTTCGCACGGTAGGACAAAATTCTTTAAATTTTTTCTTTTATTAAATTGTTTTCCGTTAGCGCCATCTAACATTTGGTAGACGAACTACTTGCGATTAACGCGTTGCTATGGTAACGCATATACAATGGAAAAAGAGCGGACAGACAAACACAGAAACCACTGTGATCTTAGAATATAAATTTACAAACCACGGTATTCATGGAGGCTCACTTTGTATCGGTTTTGTACACTCATATTTGTTTGAAACGAATGTATGATGTATGTATATTGACAATCTCCGTAGTTGAGTGGCTCGCATTTATGTCACTCCAAGGTTCGATCCCCGGTTGGGTCAATGTAAAAAGCGATCTTTTCTATATCGACTTGACGACACCACATCGTTGTTTATGAATTCTATAATACAAGTGATAGACATAAAAAAGTTTATTCGCTACACCACACACATTCACAACCCATACATATAACATTACATGAAATTAAATTCTTGAAGAATAGATACACGCAAAATTTATTTAAAAATGGTTCAATGAAAATAAATTAATTTTATATTGGTAATATCGAGTAGTCGACTCAAGTAATATGTCAAACTTGTAATGTGTCAAACTTCGTAACTGGCTTTTCATGTTTGTAACTGAAAGTTTGTATATGTTTTTTATATATTTTATGCATTTTTCAATGAGATAAATTATTATAATAGAAAAATACTAGAAAAATCGACTCGGGCCACAAGTGAATTCTCGGACGGGAAACGAACTCACAACCTTTGGAAATCCGGTCCAATGCTCTCCCAATTGAGCTACCAAGCCTTGTGAACACTCGTAGGATTTTCGAGAATTCACTTGTGACCAGAGTCGATTTTTTCTAGTACTTTTCTATGGTAATAATTTATCTTTGTATTTGTGGTTGAGAAAAACTGTGAAGTTTGCAATAAGTTCATTAAAATAAATTAAAAAATTACAAGCACAATTACAAAAGAGATAATAAGAAGGAGGAATGTACTTATGTGCAGCAGCAAAAAGGATCAAGCCTCGTTGTGTAATTTTTACCTCTCGGCAAAACAGCGATTCTTAGCCGTCACCCACAGATGAAAAGTGCTTCAGCTACTTCTGGATTTTTGGATCTTTGGATTCATAAAAATGTATAGCGAATTAGATCTAATCCACTATTTAGATTTTGTTTAAAGAAGCGAGGGAATTGATATATGAAAGTCCTGCATAGACCACTGAATTTGTCTTAATAAACTTGCAAATATTACAATCATTAAAAGTTCTTCGTATCAGAAAAATCTCTGCTGTCAGAATAAGTCAATTTCGTTTTTTTATTTTATTTTTTTTATAAGGGGTTTTGGCTTGGTTACAAAGACCTTTGAGCCATTTCTTCGTATTATGTCCATTATGTCCATGTTTAAAGAGTTGATATATGAATGATATGAATGATAGATTATCAATGGATGATGAATGAAAAGTGAAATACTTTAACCTAGGTTTCAGTAAAGATGTGGGGTTTTACTGAAAATTTCTCGTGGACTTCTTGAGAGAGCGAAAAGACACCATCCATTGTTTTGTTTCACTTGCAAACACTCGTGCATATACAGAAATACTTAGTGGTTAATAACCCACCATTATTACACACTAATATCAACCACAACACAAATTTTAACAAGAAAAACAAGACCACCATAGTGACGCTTCCCGCTCCCGCCAAAAAGTCAGTCAATTTCGTCTTATTTTTATTACACAGAGTATGTAACTTACATCACAGATTAATAATTATCTCACAGAGTAGTCACACATCCGCCACAAATGTATGTGTTGTTGTTTGATATTTATTATTTATTTATAATTCACATTCATTCGATGATTCTCTCTTTTAGGCCGTTTCCGTTTTTGTATTCTATCCAAAATTATGAATCAAAAGTAAAGGTTCTGTTTAATTTGGAACTAAAACTGTTACGTGAGTTGACTGTAATTTTATTTAAATATTAATTTATAAATTAATTAGCTTAGGTTATTGTATTTGTATTTTTATTATACTCTTCTAAGTATAATTATCAACTCCTATATTTATAATTGGTATTCTTGAGAAGTGATCGCTAAGGGAATTTTAATAACCATAAAATTCACTAAAATCTATTTCAGTCTTTTTATTTTTTAATATTTCCTACATCTACACACATCAACCTAACCCAAAGTTAGAACTATAAGGCTTGTGTTATGGATACTAGGATACCAGTTAGAGTGTGTCTATAATAGATATATTACTTTCTTCCGGAACTCAAACCCAGACTCGGTGCGAAAAGCAAGAAGCTCGGCGACCAAGACAAGATCCACAATGGAAATATAGAGATATATATAGACTAATAATTATGAGGAATGATGATAAAATAATTGATGATGATTGATGACCGTTTGGTGCAACGGTAACGATCCTGCCTTACGCACCGGAGGTCCTAGGTTCGAATCCCGGAAGGGGTAGACGTTTGTGTGATGAATACGAGCATTTGTACCAGAGTGATGGATATTTATGTATGTTTCTATTAATATTACATATCTATGTATCATATATTTATGTCTATCCGTTACCCTAGTATCTATAACGCAAGCCTTATAGTGGTAACTTTGAGCTAGACTAATTGGTGTGAATATAAGAAATATTATTATGGATTATTATTATATATACGAAGTAGTTTTAGATCCAATACTATAATAATAATATAATTACTGGAGTTTCGGATCCAAAACTACATCCTATATCCTGTTACTACATTATTAAATTAAGAGACCGCCATTACCGTCGTCGGCCTTTGCAATAACGAGAAATATCACGAAATTTGGTCAGTAATATGATTACCTAAGATTTTAAAATCATTCAATCGTCAAAACCATCTAAAGTCCGTTACGTTCCCACAGAATCCCATCTCTACCCTGGTCCCACGACACCAGCGCCATCACTAAAATGGCCGAGGTCAAAAAGACCAACAGTTCAAATTTGGAACACACGAAGGGGATGCTGCAGTATCATACTCATTCCGTATGCACACACCTTTCTATCGCGCAAACTTTACTAGTAACCCCAAGAAAAACAAAACATGCCAATTTCAACTTTAAATGCAAGCGACTAGAACTCTAGCAGGTTTTCCAGAAGGGTAAAATATAGTGTCGCTACTTACTCAGCACCCTTAATTTTACCGGTAAGAACCGGTTTAGTGACAATAGTACGGCCTATTAGCATAACTCCTTGACCGGACATAACTGGACATTCATTAACATTTATGGAAATGTTAGCATCTGTATTTTTTTAAAACCCAGATCAGTATTCGGGAAGATGCTGTTGAGATGACACAGTTTGGCAGTGATTAGTTTTCCAATATGTGAAGAAACCATACTGCATACATAACGTTGAGGTAAGTCGATTCTTTACCTATATGTGATTTTGTGTCGTTAAATATCAAAGATTACTAAAGAATAAAAACTATCAAATATAGTTTTGTAACTTAATCTAATATATAATAATCTCGTATATCAGTTTTTGTAATCAAACTCCTCCGAAACGGCTTGACTGTTTTTATAAAAAAAATTATGTATAGTTTTCATCTCTGAGAATAGGTCGCAGGCTATTTTTTATACCCCTAGTCGAAAAGGGTGGCCATCAAATCCATGCGTACGAAGTCGCGGTCATCTGTTAGTATCATATAAAAATTAAATTTGAAAGATAAACTTTTTAATTTTTATAATAATAAACGACTCGTGATTGGTTTATTAAATACTAGCGGCCCGTCCCGGCTTCGCACGGGTGGACAAAATTCTTTAAATTTTTTCTAGCATTCAATATAGCCTATGACACTCAGCAATAATGTGCCTTTCTATTGGTGAAAGAATTTTTAAAATCGGTTCAGTAGATCCCGAGATTACCTACCCCTTACAATTTAACAAATATACAAACACACAAACTTTACTTCTTTATAATATTAGTATAGATAATTAACTAACAAATTAATTAATAAAGAAAAAATGTGATCGAGAATCATCCCTCCAAATTATTTTCAATTAAAACGTCAAACTACTTACTCAGCCATAGGAAATACAGATAATAAAAAAAAAGTTTTTCCAAAAAGATTTTAATCTCAAAACAGCCAATCATATATTCTTGGACAGTTAGTAAAACTATCAATAAATCGATAGGCGTCGACCAACGGCGGCTCATCACTAATTTACAATTTTATGGCTAGTGGGACGCGGGGCGCGGGGGTGCCACTCCATTAGGGCCCCGGCCCCCGCTCACGGTTAACCCTTTGGTACGGTCCGCAAATGAAGCGCCAATTCCGAAATTAGAATAGCTGATTGGTTATAGCGTTCGAAATTCGAAATTTTGTGCTCATCTAAGTTTGTCGTGTTTGAGATTTTAATAAATTTTCCCTTGACCATAAATATCGACGCGCCTTATCTGCTTGCATCACTAAATGTCAACACTAGATACAAATCGCGAATTCTTAGCAATACAAGTCTACATAAACAACACATTCTATTACAGCCCTTTGGTTCGATTGTGCCGTTCCTATAACGAAGTGGTGGCAAGTAGCAAATACATTCATATTTTTAATGCCAATTTTGCATAATATAAAAATAAATTACTGATTTCTATATAACCCAATGGTCCTCTTTTCTTTGAATGATTCGCTGCACTGTACAGTTCTGGACTCTTTTTTGTATATATATTTATGTATATATGTTTTAATATGCATTATTATTAACTTAACATGCTGTGAACACTATTTATGGATTTTTGTTTAGCTTACCTTAATGTCTATACTTATTTTAATAAATATATTGTTTTAAACTTTCATGGACACTAACATTATAGTAATATAAGTTATTTACGGGATTGTTACCATGTACCATGATCATGGCACTTGCAACAGTGCCGAAATATCGGAAACTCAATAAAAAACAAGTTACATGGCAACAATCCCGTTTATAACTTATATTGTTTTAATATAGCTTTGATAATAATCTGTCAGTGTACCTGAAATAAATAAATAAGTAAACGAGATAATAATAAACAACGAATATTTTTTTCACAAATAGATTAGTAAGTGAAATTGTTTGCAAAGATGGACTCTCTATATAAGTGGTATTTTATACATTTAAATAATATGAAAAGGATGATTCAGTTATCCTGTGATGACGGCTCCTGTATAAGAGTCGAAACGTTAGGTATAAATATAAAAAAAAACAAAAGTAAACGCGTCGTTTATGAGGAAAAAGGTTTTATTTAAATTTTCGATAGCCGCGGAAGTGTGAGAACTAGATAGGTATTTTAAGTATGATTGTTTTTTCGAAAATTGGTATGAAAGTGTTGCCAAAAAGTGCATTTAAGGCTTTTTTAGAAAAAAAAGTGTAAAACAAATATGCATAACATGGTATGGTATAATAAACCATCTACCTTTTCTTCATGGCAGTGTTAAACCATACGACATAATTTCGTCTATATCATGTTGTAAATTTTAATTACGCCTTAATTTTTTTATTTGACGGCCGTTTGGTACAACGACAACGATTCTACCCTTCGCATCGATGGTCCTGGGTTAGAGTCCCAGAAGGGGTAGCTGTCCGTGAAATGAATACGAGCATTTATACCTAGGTCGTTATTTATAGAAATATTTCTAATAATCTAATATCTATTCTACTATCTATTACCTTAGTCTCCACCACACAAGCCTTACAGTGCTTACTTTGGGCTCTAGGCTAAAGTTGTATCCAAAGGATAATAACAGAAGCCTATGTATTTTCAGAATTATAATATAAAGTCTTAGCGCTTCATGAAGTGAATATTAGGTATTTTATGCTCCAATAAAGCTTAATAAAGTAATAGTTAGATGTAAGTTGGGATTATTCAGTCGAATTTAAAAACCGAACCTTAAAACAGCTCAACGTGATTGCAATAGGGAAGTACTTTAGGTAGGTATTGTCTTCATAACTATTTCAGTAATTGCTTTTCCATTTAATTACATTTGTATAAAAGATTTGACTGATGGGAACTCGATTTATTGATGTTACATTATTAAACGATTAGCCAATGACAACACCATAGACAACATACATAAATCTTCAACATTAATGATATACAATTAATTAAGGGGGAATGCTGCCAGTACCTTTGGAACCTTGCCTAAAGGGACTCCTTTGAGTAATATATTTTAGATATGATATTATATTTTTGACGTGACAACGTCTTATAAATTGGTTTGCCGGGTGACACTTCAAGAAACTGCGTTACGCTCCGCTCACGTTATGCGCTTACAATGAGAGCGAGTGAGAGGCACGCGTCCCTTCCACTCGGGCATGGTTAGCCCGCCTAAGAGCGAGAGAGACAGACATAAAAAGTGGAAGGGACGCGTGCCTATAAATTAATGTTTTAAATATAATTCTTTGTATAAATAAATGTTTTAAATTGTTACTATTATTTCATCCTTCTTCCTACTATACGAATGAATATTCACATTAAAATTATTTTACCACTCAAAGTCGTTGTCACGTAAAACTTTCGCCCGTATACCGACTTTACAGGCAACCAACCAGTTTTTTTTTTAAGGTTTTTAGTTTTTAAGTTTAGACATAGTAGTTTTAACTTAATTATTTCTTTATTATAGTTTTTAATTTATTATTATTTAAACTTATAAATACGAAGACATCACAACAAATTAATTATTAAAAAACCGTATTGAATATGTAAAATGACCTAGCAGATTAGCATTTTGTTTCAGCAAAAGAAGGATATATAAAATATTTTTTCTTATTATTTCCAACTTCTATAATAACTCTAACAAATAAGGAAGGCATCAGGAACTACTACTTTTATTAACCCTTTAAAAATTCCCCAAGTCAGATTTTGAAACATTAAGTATTTTTTTAATTAAAAGGCGTAGTTCCCACTTCGTCTTCTTTGAATATTTATAAAACAATGTCAAATTGTTTTTGTAAAGTTAAATAAAAAAAAACTGTTTTACGCACCGTACATTTAACGCCTCCCGACAAGAAACGCGTGCAAAGGAGAAAGGAGAAAACTGAGACGGGGCAGAGAGGGAGATCTTTAAGATACGTCACCATGGCAACGCTTACGACCCACACACACACACACTATCTAGTTTAATGATAGTTCGCACCCACACAGAGGCGGCCGCGTTGCGACACTGGGTATTAGGAGAATTCGACCCGACCTCACAGTTTCAGTTATTAAGCAAATGCTTCGCAAACATTTCGGGCGGCCACCTTTAGTTTTGCTGCTTATAAATAGGTATAGTGTAAGCTTTAAGCTTCAATTAAGTTAATGTAGGCGGGTGCGGTGTATCGGTTGTATCTACTTGCTACTTACAAACGAGTAGGCGAATGGAAAAGGAAAATTCCCATTGAATTACGTCAACGCAAAACGTATAGTTTCCTATGTACTTTCCTATAATCTATTGATAAAATAATCTACCAGAATTCGGTAAGGTTACACATAACGTATCATAATATAAATAAATAAATATTTCTCACATTCACACCAATTAGCCATGGTGGATATACCAAAGAGTCGCACTAAGAGTTTTGGTTCCAATTTTGTGATACGTACCGCTAAGGAGTAGAACTCTTAGCCTGAGTCTGTGTTTCCTGACCAATACAATTTAGGGGTCTTCAAGTCACGAGTGATTAGGTACCTTCTAGGCAAGCGCGTCACATCCTAGATCGCATCGACGCTTACCATTAGGCGAGATAGTGGTCAAGCGCATGCCTATTTTCTATAAAAAAAAGCCTAGCCCAAAGTAAGCACTACAAGGCTTGTGTTATGAATACTAGGGAAACGAATAGACATATATATATGATATATATGTAGATATGTAATATTCATAAAAATCGTCTCGAACTCGAACCCAGGACCGTCAGTGTAAAAGGCAGGATCACTACCATTACACCAAACGGTCGTAAATCACATCTGAAAATATTTTCTATTTAAATAAGGAAAGATAGCTTCAAATAGATACAGAGATTGCGATTGCTTTTCACATATAAACATACTATGCCTAAAATGTCCTTATAATATTTGTATAGATATCATTAAATCTAAATTAAGAAATATAATTTATTTCAAAATAAATGCAAGCGGACAACAGCTACTAATATGCCGCTTGATTATTAATTAAAGTTTATAAAATGTACATCTTTCTGTCTGTATATAAGCTCATAAACGATTTCACAGATTAAATTTAAAAAATTTTGGAGAAAGCTAAAATTTTAACATACAAATACGTATATGCAAGAAACACATCCTCTTGGAGCGACGGAGCACTATCTTCCAAGGTTCGGGATATATCAATATTTAATTTGCTTAGCCTTTTACTACCCTAGTGGATATTTTGACAATTATAGTGGTATTATCACAGCCAATTATCTAGAAAATCCCCAAAAACTGAAAGCTTATTTTAATATGATCTTTTTTTTTTTATTTTACCTTTTTTTAATTTAACCTTTTTTTAATTTGACCTTTTTTAATTTGACCTATTTTTAATTTGACCTTTTTTTTAATTTGACCTGTGTATAGCAAAGGTTAGTTTCTCACCTACGTGATTAACGGCTTCCGTGGTCGAGTGGCTCGTTTATTATGGTAAAGCTACTCTGAGCTCCCAGGTTCAATGCCCCGTCGGCCCCTTTCTTTCCTATCGATCTTTCGCTCTGTCTTTCTAAATTCTTTCTCTCCTTTTGTACTTGTGTCTAGGCGAGAGGTATCCTTAGCCTCGACTCTCCGATGCAGTTTCGTATAATAATGAACCTTATATGTAAAAAACTTTATATTAAAACTTAATCAGTTACCCTAACCTAATAAATAAGAAAAACATAGAATAGCCACAACGTAGGTATTAATAGACACTAATCCACCTTAAAATTTTTTGGGGCATGCAGTTAAATAAATAATAAATAAATACTATATGCATTGTTCTGAACCCAAGCAGCTAAAGCATCTGTGTTATGGACTACAGAAACAACCTGCCGCAATACCCAGAACCTTGCCAATATAGAAAAGTACGCTTTCCACATAGACAGATGGAATTGGCCTTACCATGCAAACCGCTATGAGAGCCGCTCGAGGTCGTCAGTTACGAAGTAATATCTAATCTGTGACACCGAAGCGCAGATGGTATTTATCCATACCACAACTAAACTTTTCAAAAAGTTGCGTCATCACTTTAATAGCGTACTGACAGCAATTGAAAATATTTTAACAATAATTAAGTCATTAACTATCTAAAGAAATTATTGCAAGAAAAAATGAACTTGAAAAAAATGTACAAGTTAAATTCTTCTAGTATTAATTTCATTACATATAAAAAATTAGCAGTTAAAATTAAATGTTTCAATAAAAAAGTATAATAATATCATATGCTAACACTTTTTTAATTTTTTAACTAAAAACGGCCATTGGGTTAGTTTTATTTCATAATATTTAGCTTAGTTTATTTAATTTAGTTCATTGGATTAGGGTCATTTATTCAATGTTTCGACCAAATTTATAGTCACATAAATGATTACCCAGTCAAATTGAGATATCACCCGTCACTTAAGGAATACTACCAGTCGATAACTTGTAACAATTTCACTGTATGTTACACAAGACTAATTTATAAACTGTCTTGAAATACGCGAGTGACAATTGACAATCGAAATGGCGCGAATACAGCCATATCCAAATATCGAACGTTCTGGAATTGGTCTTCATTACAGTATTTAATACGGATACGGATGATTAGTCCAGTGCTTAGCACATAAAATTTACGAGCATGTCAAGGAAAGCTCGGGTTAGCCCCAAGTTACAAACTCTTAGACCATAGATTTATTCAAATACATCCATTATGGGTGGCAAATGCAAAATGATTCATATTATTTGGGAAGCTATTTTTAGTAGTTCAATTTCCCATTTATTTGCAAGTTCGGCCTACGATTGCTGAGGCCAGTTTTGAGATGGGTGACCAAAACATATTTTATTTTGCATATAACGCTTTCAAAGACATTTTATGTTATTGGACCATTTTCTTTATGGTGTTTTATCCATATTAAAGATTTGTGCCCGAGCTGTGGTCGAGACAAAAGAATTAAGATGATGATGGTAGATTTTGAGTCATCAAAATAAGTAATGTTCAAAAGCTAGACCTATAAATAACAATAAGTTTTTAAAAAAAGAAGGTAGGTATATTATAAAAATGCTGACACTTAATAAAAATTGGGTTTTATAAACATATTGTTACAATATTATTCACAAGCCAACTCATTTTATTTCAATGTAATTTTTTAAGTATGACCGCAGCACTATTTGTTCCCTAAATATGTATCTACATATTATTTTTATAATTAAAACATTAACTCTCAAATCAAAGACGAATGAACACCTCTTATATTCAAAAGGTTTTCGTAAAGTAAGTTAGAGATAAAGGTGCATAGAAACATATGTTACCTAGCATGTGACGTCAGACGCAAAAAATAGAAATCCCATTAAATAAACTCGTAAAGAAAGTAACTATGTAGTCGCATTGCTGTCTACGAGAAGCAGCACTCCGCGACTAATTGCTGACCACTAAAGACTTTAGTTCTCAGCCCCCTTCTGACTACGACGTACTCTTACGGGAGTCGTGCTACGAAATTGTGTTGCTACGATCACCGTAGCAATATTCAAAATCTTTTGTGTTCATTTTACTGTGTACAGGTACAATCACCGGCAAATCATACATTTTTTAATCAGGCAATAATTTAATAACCTGGCTGACTATTATTGTAAATTGCAATTTAATACCTATTAATTTAAAAAAAAAATCATTAGTTAATAAATATTTTTTTTACATTATGTGAATCAATATTTCAATCAAACAATGATTCGAATTAATTAACAGTTTTAACTTATTTATTTTTGTAAAATAAGTAAGATTAGCTAAACTTATTATTAGAAAACGCTTAATTTTATGTTTTATATAAATAGCTATGACTCGGGTACAAATTCTTATTGTTGATCTCACAAACTATTATTTAAACCTTGACCCCAAGATGTCTACCTGACATGACCATTGCACCAAACGTGAAATTGAAAGTTTATTCATAAGAATAAGAAAATGATCGATTTAAATCTTCCATAAATGGCTATCCGTTTCGCGTGTATGGCCTCATACAAAAAAAAAATTATCGTCATCAGTGGCTTTGGTTTTTGTTGGCTTGACTGTTTTCTTTTACACGTCTAGACACGCGGTAGCGTGTCAAGCCAAGTTCAAGAACAGAACTGGCGAGCAGCACCGTGTATATATATGTTCGATGGCTAGTTTCTACCAGCAAGCCAAAATTTCGGAATAATAAAATAAGAACCGACAAGAAACATTCTTAAAACCTACGAAGGCTATAATATAATTTGTATATGAGAACTAGCCAAGTCAGGCCTTAGGCTACAAGATGAAATTATATTTTTATGTTGTTATAAATAAATTTCAGGACTGATCATTGAACTTGGCACCCATTTAGATCTCGCTTCTTTTGTCGTTGAAGTCATTGTTGACAAGGCATAGATCAGAATATTGAACTTGGCTCTCATTTCACATTTATGTTTAGTTGATTTTGGTTAGATGCAACACCGTCATAGTTGAGTCTACGTTGTCTATTATACTCAAAATAACTATTTATGTAATAATTTAAAGGGTGTTGTATATATGTACTGTACAAGTTGCCTAAGGCATAGACAAAGTGTCCATGGAGTAAGAGAAACTTTGCGACAAATTGTCAGCCGCTAACGACTTTAGTTGGACCGCTGCGCGTTTAGCTCCTGGGCTGGATGTACTCTACGAAGTTGATTAATGGCCCATCTCAAGCTTTATCGAAATCACTATCTCGGTTTGGTTCTATTTTAAGATCAGGAAATAATTTAAATAAATATTTAACAACATCACATTGTTCAAAACCAAGTTACGTAGCTATAGCAGACCCGAGCAAATATAGATAAATTCGATTTCGACACCGACCCGTCGGGGGATCGAATCCGAGCTCTTGGAGTGGCTCTACCATGAAAATTTTTTTCCCAATCGACCACGGAAGTAGTTGATAATCTCCCAAAAAACTGATTTTAAAACAAGTGCTTCATCATACGCGTTAAACTGTTAGCATCTATATTCTTTTCAAGTCTTTTCATATAGTACTAAAAAAAAACACAAGATGTAGACACTTACGAAAAAGTCCAATACCAATAAGACCCAATAACCATTGACTAAACCAAATTGAAGCCATAGGTTTATAGAAGTTTTCAAACATATAATAAAAAAGGTCGTGATTATGTGTTTGTCTCTGACATACTTTCCTTATCTTTGTGTTATATATAGAATATTAATCATAAATATCGAGCCAATATCCCAAACCTAAAACGTTGAAACATAAACAGCGCCTAGACCTAAACTAACCAGATACCTTCCATCAGGCCCGCCCACTTTAATAAGTTTCCCATAGCGCGAGGCCCCTAATGTGCGGGCTTAAGGCTTCCTTAATTCTACCCCCCCTGACTCCCCTTCTCACCCCCTAAGACATATTTCATCGGCACTCCACCTTAAGGCTAAGGTTGAGGTTTTAGCGAGAAGCTTCGATGTAATGGGGCGTTATTTAACTGTCACACTAGCGGAACTCAGTGTATAAGCCGGTTTTTGTCTTGACTATTATATATTCAGTTCTTCACTTTCATGCTAATCGCGTTCTAGTTTTTTATATTGAATCCTGACGTTTCACCTCCTTCACGGGAGTCGTAATCACAGAATGATTGAAGGAGAATATCCTCCGAAAGGTCAGGAATAAATATAAATTGTTCAACGTGAGAAAAGCTTAGGTTACTACTGAAATTTTATATATGTAATAATAATAATTAATTTCGGGCAACCCACTACAATCATTAAGTTCCAAACTAAGCAAATCTTCTACTATTGGTCCTTAATAATGTATCTAAATATTGTGTTCTTTAAACGACCTACGATCGTGCCTTTCGCCGACGTTTGCGGCGAACGTCAGAAGTTTATGTGATAAATAGGAGCGTTGGCATCTAAGTCATAGGTATTTACATATATTTCTATTAATATAACATATCTATGTATCAAATATGTATGTCTATACGCTACCCTAGAATCCATAACACAAGTCGTAATATCCTTACTTTGGGCTAGACTAATTTCTGCAAAGAAATATTAGTATATAGACAACCATGACTCGAGAACAATTGCTTATGTGGTAGCTGTTTTAACTTACATTTTTATTGTTTTAATTGTTCTCATTAAAATTTTATTTTTTGTCATTGGTTACTCACCGCTATAATCACAACCGCGCCTCCCCAACCGACCAACTTCAGTAATATATCACATGTAAATAATACACAAGACACGTGAGAGTTTAACAACTGCTTGGTCACGTAAGGGCTTTATTATTCGTAACTTGAGAACCGTCAGTTTCGCCTCTATTGATATATTGGTTTTTATATAGAAATAACTCGTTAATAACAGTGTTCTAAATAATTTGTATTTGTAGTGGTAAGAAATTTTTTTTTTTAAAGTAAAAATCGCATGACGCCGTCTTCTCAAGGAAACCTGCGTAACTCACATATCTTAGACGTGGGTACCGCCTACTTACGACTTCTACTCGTTTTTTACCGTCCTGTGACTAAATCTGATAATTATGTCCTACTAGCTGACCCGGTAAAGCGTTGCTATGGTAAGGCGTATACAATGGAAAAATGAGCGGACAGACAAACACACAAACAACAAATTTGTGTTCTTAGATTATAGACTAGCTGACCCGGTAACGCGTTCCTATGGTAACGTTATTGATACAATGGAAAAAGAGCGGGGAAAAAAGCTGACAGACAAACACACAAACAACAAATTTGTGTTCTTAGAGTATATATTCATTGCACAAGATTAGATTGACTGTCAATCACCCTGTGATCACGGCACCCGAAAAAAAACAAGAAAGAGTTATGTATCCGATTGAAGTGGATTTATACGTTTAGTCTCACCAGCTTTAAAAAAAAAGTAACTGTGTACCATAAATTTATTTATTTTTGAAGTCTGATTTCTATATTTTTCTTGCATATCATGTATTATGTTATAATATATGGAGTGTGCTTCGTTAACTGTCCTTAAATAAATAAATCGCTTATAACACTGTGTTCTAACTAGATATGTTTTTTGTAGTTGTTAGAAACATTTTCCCTTATATTCGATTTAATGTTCTAATAGCTTGTGACCAGTTTACAAAACCTAAACGTATTTTAATCAAGCTGAGGTCGATATCGCTTAAATCAAACAATTAATTTTGCAGAATACTATGTAACTTTATAGTAATATAAGTTATTTACAGGATTGTTACCATGTACCATGATCATGGCACTTGCAACAGTGCCGAAATATCGGAAACTCAATAACAAGGTACATGGTAACAATCCCGTAAATAACTTATATTACTATAATGTTAGTGACCATGAAAGTTTAAAACTATGTAACTTAACTTATTTAAATGGTATTTATTACTACATATAATGATTAAAAATAACTTAGTAAGATCAGGTTAATTTAGGCGATATCGACCCGCTAAGGGTATTTTTTTTCTCTAAGTTACAATCGTTTGTATACTTGTAGGGAGTTTGAAAAATGGTTAACTGAGCACGTTCCGTTGGGAATTTTTCGTAGCTTTGTATATAGGCGACCAAGTATGTATCATAATGAAATCCTACGTGTTTAGCGTTAAGCATCTCCAGTCATTAGTAATAGTAGAAGTAATTTATACCAAATTCTTCCAACAATGTGTTTTAATAGGAAAAGCGTGTATTACCACAATAGTTTGATAATGATATTGGTTTATATGTTTTCTACACTAATATTATAAAGAGGAAAAATTTGCATTTTTGTATGTTTGCAATAAATAAACTCAAAAACTACTCAGCCGATTTCAAAAATTCTTTCACCATTGGAAAGCTACTTTCAGGCTGAGTAACATAGGCTATTTTTATTACTAGAAAAAATTTAAAGAATTTTGTCCACCCGTGCGAAGCCGGGACGGGCCTCTAGTAAATAATAAAAACATAACATAAATTACACAAAATTAAAAGGTTTTAATGACTAATAACAAAATGGATGTATCGACATTTTTAATACTTAATTTAAGCTTACTTCTTACATTTTAAACATTTTTTGGAAAAAATATTATAAAATAGTCATCGATAAAAAGGGAAAACACTTGATTTCGTTAATTGAGTTAAAGCTTAATATTAACTCACATTTTTTATTTATTTTTTTAAGAACAAATATCACAAAATCCACATAATTATATTATTATAAAATAATCAGCGATAAACAGAAAAACACTGAATTTCCTTTAAATAAATCATAGTTAATTTTACCAAAAATGTATAAAATCTTTCATGTCTTGTTAAATAAGTGTCAATTTCAAATAAACAACCCCGTGGGATCTCTCCCCGCAATTTTAAGGTATGATAAGGGTGGCCCCGGTGGGGTAGCTAAGACCTGATAGGCTGAGGAATCGAGGGGGGCCGGTAAGACCCACCCTCCTATCTTCTTAACCCCCCCGTAATTGTCAAATATTTGCATAGTATTAATATCAATTAAACCTCCTTTTGAATTATAAAAATAAATTGTTGTTAATGTTTTGAATGTTATTGTAACTACCGAATGCTCAAAAGGTAAATTATTAAAAACTCTTTGAAACTTTTCTGTTTTTTTTATTTACGCTTGTAAAATCTTGAATTTAATATCTTGGAAGAATAATCGCCTGGGTTGTGAGAGGTTCTATCTTCGAGTCTTGACTAATGCTTGATTTTATAATTAATATATTTTTTTTATAATTATAGTTTCAAAATGCTTTCGTTTCATTAAGACTTAGAATATTTTACTTAATTTATCAGAGTGGTTGATACTTATTAATTTACGTATATATGATAATAAGGTTTATTAATTAAAGAGTGGTATTAAATGTAGAAAACTTTTACTTAAATATACTGCATTATGTAAGGAGAGATTAAATCAAAAATTTGTTTTCATTCTACTTCTATTAAACCTTTTTGTATGATTAATGAATTATAGGTTATTTAAATCGACTTCTTATGTTTTTTTCTTTTCTCAACACTAATTAAAAAACAACTAATATGTGTATTGAGTATGTTCTCTTTTTAAATTTTAATTTCAAGAATTTTTCGCTTCAGCAAACGTGACTAAACTTGGTATATTCGTACCAAAATTTGATAACACAAAGGTAACCCACTTTTCACGACCGAGAGATATTCTACGAAGATTCGCAATTCAAATGACACGGGCGCACTCGATTCCGATTCTTAATCCGTTATAATAAGGCTCATGGAAAATTAACCCTGCGGGTGGTCTAACCAAACCCTCTAAACGAACAAAACTGAGAGCTAGTAAAGGACAAATGACCCAATTTCCTTGAGTGTTCCCAGCCGACAACCTTCATCCGCCCGTGAAGGGTTTGAGGGGCCCTAGTGTGTAACTCCCTGCTTCGTTTGTGAGACCAACTCCAGTTGGCCTGGTTGGGAAAAAAAGTGGAAAATTACCCGGATTTTCGATACCCGGTTACTTTTTCACAAGCGGTTACTAATCGAATAGATTATTGAGTCCAATAACCCTGCATAGTTACGAAAAATTATTAATAACAACTGAATAATCACTTACTTAAAAAACTCATTAAATTAAAAGCCGTAACTTGTATAAACATAATTTCTTTACACGGTCAAACCGTTACTTGTATTTCAAGTCGGCTGTTCGGCGCAATGTTTAGTGACAGTCCTGCTTTCGAGTCCCGGTAGGGGCAGATGTTTGGCATTTGTACCTGAATTATGGATATTTATGTAAAGAAAAATTTAATTTTCTTTAATTTTCTCGCGCATCAAACGTCATCGGACGCGCAGTGACATGACAAATGAAGTTTGTAAGCTATGGAAAAGATAACCTATGAGCATCTCGTGATTGTTGTGAGAAAACAATGATTTATAATATTAAATCCATTGCTAAGGTATTCCCATTGTTATTCAGAAACTGACATTGTTAATAATAACTTTAAATGTCGTTTATTTTCTTACAGGTATGTAGGTTTTTGTTAAGTATTATGTAAATACACAGTTATTTCATGTGCCTGATATAAAATAACCAATAAATCTTTTCATACAGAGAAACTCAATTGTGTTTGACTTATTGTGTCGTTTCTAATCACGAAATTATTAGAAATTATCTTATATCTATACATATAAATAAAATTAGAGTGTCTGTTTGTAATATTGAAATAACTGTTTTTTACTACATGCATATGAATATATATACGGTACATACACCAAAATAAAAAAATTCCCAATTTTTGTCTGTCTGTATGTCTGTTTGTTCCGGCTAATCTCTGAAATGGCTGAAAAGATTTTGACGGGGCTTTTATTGGCAGGTAGCTGATTTAATAAGGAGTAACTTAGGCTACTTTTATTTCAGGATAATTCTTAAAAATTGCTGTGCCACAGCAACGCGTGGCTGGGTCAGTTATGTATATATATATTTTTATCAACATCACATCTCTATGTATCATAAACAAGTCTATCCCTTGGCCTAGTATCCATATCGCAAGCTTTACAATGCTTACTTCGGACTAGGCTTATTAGTATGAATGTAAGAAATATTACTTTTATGAAAGAAAAACCCATTCTGTAGGTTTTTAAAATGTTAATCTCAATAGCCATTATATCAATTTGAAAGCTTGTTTTACAAATTCAAAAGTACGTTATTCTAAATAGGTATAATATGTAGGCTACGTAATATACTTACCTAATCTAAGCGAAGTCTAGTATATTAAAGTCGTTGAAATTCGTTCAAAAACCACCAGAATTCTTTGAGCACGTTTCGAAAGCGTCAATTAGAATTTCCAACTCACTCTTTTAGCGTGAAAAGCTTGGAAATTGAAAGGTTCGAATTTAATCCACGCCATTGTACCTTCTGGGCAGCCCTCCCTAAAGAATGGTAGCAATCTTGCGGTAATTCTGAACCCTCCCATCTGAACTATCGCCTTACATGTGGATGTAGATAAGTGTGCCTCTGCTTTCATTAAAACTTGGGAGGTTTCGATACATCATAGCTGCGGGTCGGGCAGGAAACTTTATCCTGCTATTATTTCTATCTTATATATTTTACTAGTTTTGCTGCATGCACACTAATACATTTAAGTTATTAATGTACTAGTGTGAGTAATCTTTCTCCTCTTTTAATCTATGTACACAAAAAGAAATATATTGAAAATAACATGATTGTTTTACAAATTGATGGCTTAACTATTTGAATTAAGGTTGAAAATTGACGAATGGATTTAGAGGTTTTGCTAAAAGATCAAATTCATAAAGAATAACGAAACAATTGCAGTTTTTTTTTCTAAAATTGGTTTATCAAAGCTGTTTTATCAACAAGAACTCTGAATTATTATGGCATATACATAAAAAAATGGGAAAAACAGCAAAATGTCATATATTTTCTATTTTGCTAAAAAATTAATACAATTTTAAGCCCTGTATTAATAATACACGCCTATATATTTTATATATTTATCTGGCGAGAACGTGTTATGTATAGTAAGAATCTTTCTCAAATGCCAATCAAACCAACGAAATTTACACTCACGGATACAAACATAATGTCAAGGAATCCGTAACACATATATGTGAATTTAAATCAAAGTTATATTTTAAATAAGAAAGCACATGGAAAAAGATTAGGATTTTTTAAAAATAAAGCTTCATACAACAGATGGACAACTTTTTCTCCGCGATGTAGAAATTATAATTAAAGTTATATCAGGTATTCTATCTATCCATAATTGTACATGGTTTAATAAAGATTTTATTTAAATGTTATAATATCTTTTTAAACTTTCAAAAAAATCGTAGAAAGTATTATGCATTTTTTTTATTTCGCAAACTGATAAATCTAGCTTAATCTGACTTAATACTAAATTTGGTGAAAAATAACTTTTAGCTATCACAGAATTTTAAACTTAAAATAGAGGTTTTGTACTGTTCTCATTTAAAATAGGTTATTTTATTTTTTAAATATTGACAATGCATTAGACTAGTTATTGATTTTCCTTTTTGACTTTATAACTTCATAATATGTGGGTAATTTTTTAGAAATGAATAACGCGACTAAAAGTTGTTCTTTTTAATTGAAGTTGTAATTATTTAACAAATCATTAATATTCAACGTTGCTTGATGAATTGCGACATATCCTTTCCATGATAGATATAAAGAACAACTAGACATCCTCCTTTAAAAATTCCACAAAAAAAAATGAAAAATGAAATATTATAAGTTATGACACCAAACTTATATTAATATTTTAAGTCAGTTTAATAAACACTCAAGAAACCGTTTACTACGAAAACTGACAGTGTAGTAGGTATTGTAAGTAAAATAAGGTAAAGCTCTGGAAATGTTTACCATCGCTGTGTACAATGTCAGACGAATGTTCCCGCTTTATAGTTCTAGTTGCTAGGGTGACCATGCCATTGGAAAATTGCTGGATTGTTTATATTTAGAAAATATTATCTTCTTCTTGTTCTTTGCCCTATCCCACGTTAAGTGGGGTCGGCTTTCCTTATCCTTCGGCGCCAGGATAATCTATCCTGAGTTGTCGGGTAGGGTAATTGGGATTTCTTTATAAGATTGGCCATACTGGTCCACCAGGTTAAGGGCGGCCGTCCTCTTTTCTTCTTGCCTTCCGGGATTGACAGTGCTTTGTGAACGACATGCTCGCTGTCTCTACGCATGACGTGGCCGTACCACCGTAGGCGTGTTTCGGTGAGTTTTTCAGAGATTGGGGTGACCTCGGACATATTCATTTCTTATTTTGTCTAGCCTCGTCACTCCACCCTACCATCTGAGCATTTTCATTTCGGCCACATGCAGCTATTTTGAATTATAATATTTAGAAAATATTATAATTAAAAATAAATCTGGATAAGTCACACTAACTCTTTAGTTTTAAACTAATCTATGACATCAAATAACAGATAAAATACATAAAAAAGTATATAAATAACCATGACTGAAGAACAAAATACTTATACCTCGTAACATGATTGAGGGCATTTTGCTACGTTTTATTTTGACATGTTTAACTTAAATATGTTACTTATAAGCATTATAAACTCAAACATGAACAATTTATAAAAGTGCAGAATTCGTCTCAATCATTATAGATTTTTTTTAATTTCTGAGGAAATATCGAATTTTAGAACAATCTTGTAAAATATTTGATGAGGTGATGAGCGCAAAGCTATAGATATATACTCTGACTGTAATACGAAACCAAATTAAAATCAAAAAACAATAAAAATAGGGTATTTTTCAACATTATTCTGATAGGATGTCGAATTTGAAAGTTAAGTAATGAATTAAGCAACTATATAGTACACTTGACTAAGAAGGACAATAATTTCCAAAACATAATGGTCAACATGTCAAATAGCAAATCATTGTAAACATTTAACAATTTTTATGATTAATGCTTTTGAAGTTGCAGTTAATATTACGTCTACATGTTTTATTATTCTTTAATACTATTTCTTATAGCAAATAAATAAAGTAAACTAGTGATAGTATAGTATAGTGATAGGATCGTAAAATAGTGATTATATATTTATAAAAAATGTATATTCTTGAAAATTAGTATGGTTACCCCACTCGCATCCACAATACTCCGTTGCGGTTGCCATATACTCAACCAACACTTCATAACTTTCCTTTAGACAAGTAAAAGATTATTTGTTATATATACTAATAAAGGTACATATCATCAAAACCGCTAAATTATAGCAAGAACTCTTTAACAAAAAAAAACAATTTCTTTAAAAAATTGTTATTTAAAAGTCATGAACAGTTGATTAGACTCAGTAAATTTTATATTATATATAAATAGTGAATTAATTAAAACATAAAATCAATTGTGCACAAACGAAAAACAAAAATATTCCAACTCAAATTGCTGCTAAAAACAAGGCAACAAACCGAGCGTTACGTAAACGTTTCAAATTGTAAACAATTTACAGCGTTCACTTCAATTTAAAGTTGCAAAGAGGCACCTCATCAGCCAGAGACATTACCGACAAAGACCGGGAAACACCCAAATTTAAATCCAACCCATAGCTGAACCTTAGGAACAAACAAATCGCCACCTATCCCCCAAACCCCGTGGGAAGGCAACTTTATACGACCACATCTTACAGGGCCCCAATTCAACTTCCTTTCCATTACACACCCAGTGCTAACTAAACATAATCGTCCGACTTCCTTACGACTCTACCCTTCCGGCAATTCAAAAATAACACTCGAAACCGAACCTTATATCAAACAGAATAAAACTACATTCAAATCGCCAACCCTAAACCGAACTATTGATCTGAGCCATTCAATTTTAAAACCAACACCCAATGAGCGTAAGTCTCATTTCCAATAGCTAGAGCAACTCCATGAAAACTCCCTGACGATAGCGTCCGAGTTAAGAAGCGGCGCACAAGTTGCTCTGTTTACAGCGTACATTTGAACGGGCGCTGACGAAACTTATTCGGGGGGGTGTTCAGGGGACTTCTTACACAAAAGAAGGGGGTGGGAGGATCGTGATAAATGGCACTATATTAATACTCGGGTTGTGATATAGTATAGTTTTATGATCTTAGTTGGGTCGTAATATAAATCTGCTTTTCCGGCCGAGTGCTCTTGTGTCGTGTTGTTTTAGTTTAATATCTCGTTGAATATCTAATACGCTTGTTTGAGTGCCTAGTTGCCTTTGTTATTAAAATTGTCACCATAATGACTACTTACGTCAGAAATGGAAAGATTTGTTCGAAATTGGAAAACGTTATCTTTATTTACAACGAGAAATTATAATTGAATTATTACAATGTTCATGTCATATTTATTGCGCAAGTTTAGACTTACTTAGATTGTAGCATTTGAAAAAGTTTGATTGCATAACATATTTTTTCTTCTTTTAAGTTCTAATATCTATATATGAAAATATTCCCAGTCCCTGTGTTTGAGTCCGAATCTACGCAACCGATTTTGGTTTTTTTTCATTTTGCTGGAATTTGACATTAGACAAAGGAAAGGTTCTATTTTAATGTTATTTTAATAACATGTAAATATTCAAATATTTATAGTAATAGTTCTGCACTTCGGTTATAAAGTTTTACTTTTTTTAGAAAAATTAAACTATTTACTCAGTATATATTCTATAATGGCTGAATAGAAAATAACATAATTTTCATTGACTATTTAATGAGCAATCTGTTCTAAAGCAAATACAGATTTCATATTAATTAGAAATTAAAAAAATTAATAGTTGTGTGAAACTTAACTTTCGACTTTGAGTAATAAATAATATATATTCTTACGAAAATCACATAAAATCTTATTCTTATATCTAAAGAAATTTACTATCAAAATTTCGATTTGTCATAGGAGACGACGGTACTTGAACACGCAACCTCTCGCTAAACGGGCAACTGCTTCTCCAATTGAGCTACCGAGCCTTCAATAGGCTTTTTGATTTTAAAGTAATTTTAAAAGTAACTTTAAAGTAGCAAACAATGGATAATGAAACTGCTATGGTGTTGAGATAATTTTTGTTTTTTTAAATTTAACTGCTTCATTTTTATACCTAAATACATTTTACACTAGTAAAATGAAAACTATTGAGCTAGTGCTCATTGATATGAATTGGTCTGTTATGGTCTCGATAGCTCAATTAGAAGAGCAGTCGCCCAGATAGCGAGAGATTTTTTTTTCTAATAAAATTTCACGAGACATAACAATCACGCATTGTCCCTAAAGTCTTTTATCCGTAGGTTAGCATTATTAGTGGGAATATTGATGATGTGATGAGCAATATTGAACCTTAAACTTTTAACTTAAAGTCGAAAAATATAGTTTTTCACCTATAAAACTGCCAACTTACGTATATAATTTCTGAAAAGTTTATATTTTTATAAGTATATATTTTCCTAATAACTATATATTTTGACTTTTCAATATGTTTTTCATTTTTCAATGCTATTTCAGAAGATAAATTATTTTATAAGATAAAACTTGGTTTACAATTTTTTCAGGAGGGACTCGAACCGCAACCTTTAGATTTCCGGTCCAATGCTCTTTTAATTGAGCTACCTCAACTGAGCTATTGTGCCTGTCGAAACTATATATTAGGCATTGTCTTCGGCGACCATTTGGTCCAATGATAGCGATCCTGCCTTTCGCACCGACTTTCCTTGGTTCGAGTCCCGGAATAAGCAGATGTTTGTGTGCTGAACACGAACACGAAATTGTACCTGAATCATGGGTATTCATATCTAATTCAATCTAATATTTCTTATAATTATGTCTTATTGATGTATGTCTATCCGTTACCTTAGTATCCATAACAAAAGATTACTAACCCCCTAGGCTTGTTAGCCTGTTGGTTTAATTGTAAGAAATATTTATTTATTTATAAATCCGTTTCATCTTTTCATTATTCGTTCATTCGCACATTTAGTAAAAGGAGATTCAATCTGTCTATCTTTTTCCAAGGTATTAAAGAATTATTTCAAAGAAGCGAATAAGAAACCACCTAAATATAGTTTTCGACATCAATCATTTATTAAAAAACCGGATTTTGATCGTGGAAATAATGTAAAAGGTTACCTATAGCTTTTTTTTAATGTTTCTGTCATCATTTTGAAATTCATAATTTTAAAAAGGTAAATTTGAAATAATTTGATTGCTGGTTACTGATTAAAAATTATCTTATATATATATGAATTTTTGATTTTTTATTAGTATGTGTTTTCTATAAATTTACCTGTAAATATGTGAGACAAATGAAATATATTTGGGAAGTTTTGAAAATTTTAGTTAGAATGACCTACCTTTGAATGAAACTATGAATAAGTAACACAGAACACATGAAAACTAAATTTCATACGACATAGAACCTCAATGGTAAGCTTTTACGACCTTATATAATCTAACATTATAAGTAGCCTCGTGGAAAGGTTTGGCACGCCTTATCTTTTACAGCAGTAGAACAATATTCATAAAGTGTCCGTCGGCGACTGGATTTTATTACACGCCTCGAGCCGAGACGAGTATAATGTAGTGCCGCATAAACTACTGCCAGGGGTACGCAACATTTTAGTTGACGTCACTGTATTATTAATTTATTTTTCTTTTGAGATAGTAATCCTTTCAGTTTTTGAAGTGAAAACTTCTTTAGCATCGTAGCGATTTGAAAGTCAATGAAACGAAAAAGCGACAGTAAAAATAGACAGACTCATAAATTCATAAGATTTAACGTAGGAGAAAATGAGATGGGAAGCAATATGTACGTGTGTCAATACATATTTGTGTGCGCATGCGTAGTTCAAAGTTTGAGAGAAGGCATCCCAACAATCGTGGTATTTTGTATACAAGTACGTATTATTTTTGAAGGTATCACTTCTACGACGTCTGAATTGCACACATGCTTTTTTTATTTGAGACAAACATTAAAATCACGTCAATAATTTATCATATAAGATTGCATTGAAAAATGAAACAAATATAAAAATCTTCAGAATATCTCTGTTTTAAAGACGGCTTGTTATTGCTACGAGAGAGTATAAGATTAAAAAACACGCATGTAAAAAACTTCCGGAATTAAAAAAGAGTAGTAATGTTTTTGTTAAGAATACGACGAAAACGCTTTACAAAAAATATTGCGGAAATTGATATTTACAACTATGAACCTTAAATATAGTTTATCTGTCGAATAATAAAGTAGCATTTCTTAGACCACAGGTTGAGTTCACCTGATATTGATCGCCGACTCGCCGGAAGATCCTAGCACGCTTTCTACTCAACGATTAAGTCTAATTGCTCTAAAATTTATCACTTACTGGGCCACCGTTAAATTTGTATGAACCTCGATGTGGTTTACTACCCCTGCTCTAGAATTTCACCTATATCTTTTCACTAATAAATACTCATTATTAGGTCTGTCTATCTACTACTGAGATACAGACTTACCAGCCTATAAATGCAATAGTTTAAACATTTTTGGTTTTTTATAATTTTCCTAACGGGTCTATCTGAAAATTAACGTTTTGGCACAAAGACTACACAGGCTGAGCTGGTCAGCCCTTTCGGTTGCTTCTGTCTGAAATTTGATTTTATTGTAATTGTTAGCATTTTATAAGGGATGCGCTGAATAAATGATAACTTTAGGGCCGTTTCGTGCAACGCTAGCGATCCTGCCTTCCCGACCGACAGTCCTGGGTTCGAGTCCCGGAAGGGCTGCCCCTTCCGGAACATCTGCATGTTTGTGTTATGAATATGAGCATTTGTACCAAAGTACATATTTATAGATAGATACATATGTATGTCTATCCGTTACATTAGTATACATAACACAAGCTTTTTAGTATTTACTTTAGGCTAGGCTAGTTGGTGTGTATGTATAAAATATTTATTTATTTATATATGAATCGACCACACCACAATATCACCAAGATGGTTTAGTGTGATTAAATGGGTGCTAAGACTGCAGCCGGGACTTAAAGCCTAACCATCCAGAGTGTGAAGGAACAATATTTTTTTGGTCACCCATCTGAGGATGACCTTTACAAAAGCTGCTTAATATCCGTAATCATAAAACGAAAGCGCTCACCACAGCGCCATTGAGCTCATACGTGTTTATTCCGTTATCTATTTACAACTATTACTATAATTAATTACAGAAAATACAGCAATTCTAGGTTAAATATAATAAAATTGAAGATAAAATATAGTAACTAGCTGTACTTTGAGCTACCTCAATTGAGCTATTGAGCCTTGTAAATACCCGTCGCAACTATATATTAGGCATTGTCTTCGGCGATCGTTTGGTGCAATGATAGCGATCCTGCCTTTCGCACCGACGGTCCTTGGTTCGAGTCCCGGAATGTTTATGTGCTGAACACGAACACGAAATTGTACCTGAATCATGGGTATTAATTGTATCTATGATGACAGATGTTAATTTATTTCGCATAGGCCAAAAATTGGATGGGTGACCAATTCTCCCGTCCGTTAGTTAAAACGTCGCTTAGCCACAAAACGTAAAAAAATGTTTATTTATGTTGTTGCTAGAACTATTTCATAAACTACAAGTAATAGAAATATGATAACCAGACAGATCGCAAGAATTTGTTTTTATATATGCAGGCATTTAATACTCAAAATGAATCCGGGAACGGACGGCAGAATTCTCTCTGATTAGCTGACAGTAACAGCAGTAAAATAAATTGTTTTAAATTTTCCAACTTTTTACCTGCCACCCATTCAGGACGTCTTTTACCTGACAAAAAGAACGGGCGCAAGAAACTCGTCAGTTTTAACAGAAGTAATGACATTCACAATATAATACGTCGCCAACATACACAATATTATTCTATTATCATAATAGTAGTAGTATTATTGTTTCATTAGATCGTTGATTATAACTCAAACAAGTCAACAAAGTCAACAAGTATATGTTTTAAATAAGTATTCTTAAACATTGCAATGATATACGGCGAACAAACGACAAATTTCCCACATTCTCCCAATCAAAATATTGAAGAGTAGCGGCCCGTCCCGGCTTCGCACGGGTGGACAAATTCTTTGAATTGTTTCTAGCATTAAATAAAGCCTATGTTACTCAGCGTGAATGTAGCTTTCGAATGGTGAAAGAATTTTTGAAATCGGCGTAGTAGTTTTTGAGTTTATTCATTGCATTGGAATTACTCATCGGCATCCATATTGTCAGAGATTGAGCTTCTTCAAATTAAACTCTCTGTCTGAACGTCGTGCTGTGGCAGACTTAATATTTCTGCATAAAATTGTACATGGCTCCACCAAATGTAATGATCTCTTACAGCAAATTTCGTTCAGTGTACCTTATAGATACCCTCGTTATCCGTGTTCCAGGCTATTTCATGTTCCCAAAAGTAGGACCAATCTGGGTTCACATCAGCCACTTTCCAGGTTGTGCTCAGGCTATAATAAGATAAATGGAAAATTACCGGAAATAGATATTTTTAGTGACAGTTTAAAGAAATTTAAAGATAAATTACTGAAACACACTGGATGTAATAACTCCCTTAATTAATATTAACTATTATCAATTTTATGTTTATTTATAATTTAGTTTGATTTTTATTTTATATTTAATTTTTTTTTTAATTTTTATATTTAATTTATTGCTATTAATTGTTTCATTGTTTAGTTAATTTAATTCTTATTAGGACTTTGCTATCTTTTTTATTAATTATACGTATATGTAAATGTTGTGTATGCCAGTTATTGGCTTTCGTGTAGGATAAAAACCTAGAATATAAGTCAATCAATTATAAAATACACGTAAAGCTGTTGGTGTACCTTATGAAATAAATAAATAAATAAAAATAAACAAACACAAAAATACGAATCTTTCCTCTTTATAATATTAGTGTAGATGATGAAATCCATATCAAATCTAAACTGACATGACGACCCTAACATGAGCGGTCTCATCACTCAACATTACAGGTCAATAGTGTTAAAAATTCCATCTCACTTGAGTCGGAAACCTGTAAAATAGTAAAACAGGTTATATAAAAAAGTTTTTTATTTGCGATCACCCTTTTTTAACCCATCCGCTGTCGGTTGTCGGTCGCAGTGACCCGCGGGTCACGGTCGAATGTGACCCTGGACTTACTCGGTCACCATGGCGTGAGAACGCCAACAAACAAAACAAACCTGTTTGAGAGCAACTAAAAGTTTAAAAAATAAGGAATAGCAAGATTCTTTTAGAAAATTACTTATTCAAAGTATGGTACTTTTTCCGAATATCTTCGTTTGCATCTCAAAAACAATTTCTGTTCAAGAAAAATCGACAATTTTATAGTCAACTTATCAGTTACAAGAAAAGCGATATCGGCTTAAACATAGAAACTCATAGTTATATAAATAAGTAGTCGAGCTTTGCCCCCTTAGCTGAGTGTCAAACGTTTTTAATCACAATTAAATATATTCTATAGCACTTAGGAAACTTCTTTTGGTGAAAAATCGGTTCAGTAATTCAAGAGATTACTTTTTGAAAACATACTTATAAATTTTACCTCTTTATAATTTTAATAGTGTAGATTTATGGTATTTAAAAATTCAATCCTATTTGTAACAAATTCAACAAACCATTCCAAACAATTATAAATTTAAATATTAATAAAAAAATCGCACAAAAAAATAAATTCATTTAATCATTTGTTCTCAAAATTGTTTCATTTAAACGAGTGAACAACGCAAAACTGTAATATCTCATTGAGACAACTATTGCGTCCGCTTTTGAATGCGTCAAAAGAAGTCATTCTTTAGGTTTTTGGCAAATAATTTCTAAAAAAAACAATGGCACAAAAGGTGTAGACTACCTTTCCAAATCAAAGTGTACAACATGATATGTTGTCGATTGTACCACATGTTAAATTTTAACGATAGCAGATAACACTGTACCATGTGAATCGAAATTATTTAATGTAATCTTTTCTCGTGCAATCTCTCACGCTCATCTCCGGTCAGTTGCTGATCTCGGGGTCAAAATAACCCTACATCTTCTCACGGTCAGCATTCACAGGGATTTATCTTAAATAACCCGTTATGTTACCCTAAAAGAAATACTTATAGAAAACAAGTTTCTCAACACTGACAACTATGTTATGTAGGTGTATCCGTTACCCTAGCATCCATAACACAAGCCTTACAGTATTTGTTATAATTAATCAATTAGGTAACAAATAGGTTTCAATTATTTTGAATTGTAAGAATTAAATGCAATTACTGCATTAAATTCTTGCAATTCCGCGAATATTACACATTCGAATAAAACACTTTTTTACGGATTTTTCGCATATTTTATTTTATATTTAATCCTGACGTTTCGACTCCTTAACAGGAGTCGTGATCACAGAATGACTAAGATAATGGTTTTCCTGTATTTTCTACTACCTTCACAATATTTTGATCGGGCACGTTCGTAATTTTTATTTTTTTATATCAATTTGTAATATTTGTAATGTCAAATTGTTTTATTTTTACAATTTATTTTAACGTTAGGATTAAATATAAAATAAAATACGTGAAATCCGTAAAAAAGTGTTTTATTCAAATACAGTAATTGTGTTCAATAGACAAAAAATATGTCCTTTTATTTATAATTTCAGTTAATAACTTTCATTAAAAAATCGATTCATGAGACATTTATGTAATAAATAAGTTTGTGAATATTTTCCAATGCTAATCTTCTAATAACTCTTTTACATATTTGTCATTAATTTGGAGAAATTCCTATGTAAATTATTAATTGCCTACTGATGAAAAGTAAACTTTTAGCCAAGAATATATAATAGAAGACATAAGACTTGTATAAAAACGTATAAATTATAATATATAAATAAATACTTATTAGACAACTTCACATACATCCTCAACACAAGTTAAGTAGCTAAAGCACTTGTATTACGGAAATCAGTAACAACGACAGTACCGCAACACCCAGACCCGAGCCAATATAGAAAAGTTTTTTTTTACACTGACCCGGCCGGGAATCGAACTCGGAACCTCAGAGTGGCATTTCCATGAAAACAACATACGAACCACTCGACGTCTCTACAATGTGTCCCGTCACCAGTGTTGAAACCTTTAATGGTGTGAAATATGGCATTTTTATCTACAAATTGCCCCTCAAATTTTGTTTTTCTCTTAAGGCCGCCATTTTGTTTTCTTGGTAACCAAGACCTGGGCTCTCATACTAATTCGACCACCACTACTCATGTAAATGTCCTATCAACATTAAAAAGGTGTCATTTTATAGCTAAACATGTAGACAACAGTTACACAGCCATCATGTTTCAATTGTCATGGAATAAAAAATAATAATTAAAAGAAAAACAAATAGATTATTTTTTGTGTATTTTTAATTATTGTCGTTTTAAGAATAACCAGATTTAAGCGGCAATGTCGATAAAAATGCCATATTTCACACCAATAAAGGCTCCGACACTGGTTCAGCCATTGCTGAAGCAATAATTTTTTAAGTAAATATATATCATAGAAATAATTATTTTGAAATTACACTCAATGAATTCCGTTATAACATACATATATATAAATCTGATACTTCTTATCAGGGATGTTGCGAATATTCGCATCCGCATCCGCATATGCGGAACTTCCGCATCGATTTAGACATCCGCATCTGCATCCGCATCCGCATAAATCGATGCGGAGCTGATGCGGATGCGGATGCGACAAGAAAGAAAGAGGAGGGGCCGGCGAGTGGCACGTGTCGACCGAGTAAAAGATTGAAGATGATACGTGGATACCACTGAAAATGTTTAGAACTGACCAGTTAGAAACATTGCTAATGAAAACTGTTATTCGAATTTAAATTTTAAAACTCTGGTAATCTAATGTAGTGTATTGCATTCATTTGTCATTTGTTTTTGTGAATTGGCGGCAAATCTAACACTCTTGTTACAAATGAAAATTAACCTAACGCGAGAAAACTTTCGTTCAATAATTTATTATGACTTTCGTTATGGGCTAACTCAATAACAAAGCCATGATAGGTTGCGAATAGCATTTTTTAATGAAGCCCCATCTCGTGCCACTATTTACAATTGGTTTAACGAGTTTAAGCGTGGACGTATCAATCTCAAGGATGATCCGCGTGAAGGACGTCCTTTAACAGCGACTACTGAAGATAACATCAGTACTGTGCGACGCATGATAGAGGATGATAAGAGAGTGACCTATCAGCAGATACGGGCAAGCCTAGGCATTGGTATGAGTCAAGTTCAAAAAATATTACACGAACATTTAGGCGTCAAGAAGCTTTGTACCATATGGATTCCCCATACTTTAACCGACGGCCAGAAACACCTTCGCATGGACTGGTGTCGGCAAATGTTAGATAAGTTCAACGGCGGTGACTCAAATGCTGTATTTGATATCGTAACAGGTGATCAAAGCTGGATATATTGCTATGAACCCAAAACCAAAAGACAATCAGCTCAGTGGGTGTTTCCTTTCGAGGATCTGCCAACTATGGTAAAGAAAGGTAGAAGTCAAGGAAAAAAGATGATTGCCTCATTCTTTGGTCGGAAGGGTCATTTCGCGACAGTTGTGTTAGAAGATGGAAGGACAGTTACTGCAGACTGGTATGTCAATCGCTGTTTGCCTGTTGTTTTAGAAAAAAATCGACAGCAGCGCCCTCGAAGCAGGATCCTCCTTCACCACGACAATGCTTCAGCGCACTCCGCAGAACGGACTGTTGAATATTTGACTATGGCAGGTGTCGAGATAATGAGTCATCCACCATACAGTCCTGACCTGCCGCCCTGCGAATTTTATTTATTCCCAAGAACTAAACATAAAATTCGAGACCCGGCCACACGTTGCCGTGGCTCAGTTATTATAATTTGTTTTTATTAAAAATCAGCAATAGCCCGCTCGCGCGTTCTGAACCCGTGCAATAGGCAGCCTTTGTGATATTGTTTCATTGGTGGGAGAAGTGGTGGGAGGCACGTGACGGCACAGTGGTGGCATGTGCGTGAGTTGCGGGCGGTACTGGACAGTACTTGGACATGGCAATATTACTTTATTTTTCTATTTTTTTTTTAATAAAAGTAGCCTAACTTACTTCCTTATTACATCAGCTACCTGCCAATAAAAGTCCCGTCAAAACCGGTCCAGCTATTTTAGAGTTTAGCCCGAACAAACAGACAGACAAAAATTGTAAAACATGTTATTTTGGTGTATGTACCGTATATATATTCATATGCATGTAGTAAAAAACGGTTATTTCAATATTACAAATCGACACCAATTTTATTTATATGTATAGATAAAGAAAGGATAAATATTACTGCTTGTTACCCTACCAAACCAACAAATAAGTTTTTTGTACAGTTCCGCATCCGCATCCGCTTCCGCGGATGTGAGCCTCCTAAAATCCGCATCCGCATCCGCATCCGCGGATGTGAAAAAAATGACATCCGCAACATCCCTACTTCTTATCACATAGCCACATTATATAATATATTTATTAGTACCAAGCAGTAGCTCCATACACAAAAGGATGTTATATTTCCAGCAAGATAAATTATACCGTAGTATGTTATGTGGGTAGGGGGGAGGCCGATAAGACAGGGGGTGGGGGGTCGCGGGAGGGTTTAGGCCACGTGAAGACAGCGTGCGAAGACGTGGTAAGATTTATATAGAGCTGCGCAAACACGATTAAAGGAAATAAAATATTTTTAGGCGGTTTAGTACTTTGGCTATAGCACTTGTAAGGGGACGCCGAAGGAGATAATTCGTTAGTTCAGATAATAATAATGATAATATTTTAATAAAAATATTATATCTTACGTTTACACCAATTAGCCAAGCCTAAAGCAAACATTGTAAGGCATATGTTATGGATGCTAAGGTAACAGATAGATGTACATATATGATGCAAAGATATGACTTCAGGTATCGTATTTATCACACAAACATCTCCCCCTTCCGGGACTTGAGCCAAGGACCGTCGTCTGTGCGAATGGCAGGATCGCTAACATTACAAAATATTATGCATGCGAAAAGTGTGTGTGTGTAGATTGTACGTGATAATCGGTATGACACTGATGGCGTAATATGAGAATTTATCTTCGTAATACAAAAAATGTTGTTTTTTTAAAGAGTAAATAAGAACATTTATTTAAAAACCTGTTTTCTTTGTTTCAGATTACAACTCGACGAAAAATGAATAAAAACTGATAGCAATACACAATTACAAAAAAAGCAAATAAATATTAGCGCCATTTTAACACTAAATAGAATCATGATCCGAAAAGCAAAAGGTTCACCACCTTCTAATTCATAAGAAAGTTATAAGCAATAAAAAAAACCATAGATCCGAAACACAAAGTATTAATAAAATGGCAAGCACATTAATAAAGCAAATAGATGCTAAAACTACAAGTGAAAACATATTTTATGAAAACAACATTATTGCATAGACATCAAGAAAAAACTGCTCACACTGCAAATGAGATTTCAACCACAGAATCAAATCATAACAACATCTTCGCAAATACCTAAAACAACAATACAAGAAAAACACTTATTGGCGAAATTCAAGATAATCAAGAAAACTCGTTCTGCGGTTACATCAGCTCCATGTAGTATCCCAGGGTCCGCTGGAGCAGAGTCCGGGCGACTTTCATGAGGGTGAAAGCAGTTTGAAAGTCGGGTCGGTATTGATCGAGTGTCTTACCCCGCCCGCCCTCGCCCCGTACAGCGCCCAATCTGAGATGTGTCTTAGCTCGCCTATAGTTCCCTCTTTACGTAAGTCTATTAAAACCTACGAACAGAATACTTCGGGTTCTTAAAACCTCTGCAACGCCTTCAATAGAATAGACCGAAAAAGTTTTATATGCACAAAGTATATAAGACAAATAAAAAAGTTAAGGTTAATAACATAAACAAAAATTTTAAGCCAATTGTCATCATTCGAAATTCAAATTTATAAACTTACTGTCACTCTGATGTCGCGTTCACTTTTTAAAGTGGTCGCTTTTGTTTGCTTTGGAATAATCGAAATGGGCCGAGGCCGTTTAATCGTCATAAATTAAGAAACATGAGATTTATTCGATAATCAACTTTATCAAGTTTCTCAAATTCATAAACCAGTTTATGATTTTTACTAAAATTTTGTCATTTGATAAAAAAGTTAAGGTTAATACCATAAACAAAAGTTTATGACAAGTCTCATCATTCGAAATTACAAACTCACTCTGATGTCGCGTTCACTTTTTAAAGTGGTCGCTTTTGTTTGCTTTGGAATAACCAAAATAGGCCGAGGCCGTTTAATCGTCATAAATTAAGAAACATCATGAGATTTATTCAATAATAAACCTAAGCAAGCTTCTTAAATTACTGGTTTATAATTTCTACTAAAATTTTGTCATTTGATATACATATTATCAGATTAATTTAGTTCAAGCAATGTAAAAGCAGAAAAAAAATCTCACTACTATTTACAATCGGATATTAACAAGCTTTACATACATACGGCTATATCATTATAGATTATAGATTTTGAACTGTATGAGTCTCTTTAAGTCTTCAAATAGACCATTAATATAAGAAGGTGTCATTTTAGTAGCTTGATTTACCGTTGCCTGTATTTGTTGACCTCTGTGTAATTGTATAGCACCGATTCTTTTGAGTTATTTAAATCAAAAAGTTACTTTTTATCATCTTACTAAAGGTAAAGCTTTCACAAGAACAGAATACAAAAAACGGAGATGTTAAATGCTTTCCTATCTTCCTTTCACAAAAAAGAGACAGTATTAACTTTAGAGCGGATTTTACTTTAGTCCTCTTAAGTTTTTTAATCATTTTGTAATTTTATCCCAAACTCACTTCACGGCTGTTTATAGCAGCGATTTTTCACTATACAACAATAATATGTATTGGCTAAAAATAATTTGGTAACTTTGGAATAAAACTGTGACCAACAAATAAAAAAAAGTCGTAAGTAAGTTTTCTTTAAATAGCCACTTAGTGCTCGCTACGCTCATGACTTTTTCTCGCTTAATGTTTTGTTTCTATCTTCTTACAACCAAAAGGTGTATTCCTTTAAAATTGTGTAATTATTTATTTTTCTTTCTATGGTAATTAATAATTTTTAGGTAATATAAAGAAACTACTGTAAGCTATTCGCATAAAAACTTTGTTTAAGAATCTCCTCAAAGACATACGCGCATAAAATCTTAATATAAGTAAGGGTAAAATATTTAAACTGCGATAAAAATAGAAAAATGAACCAAAAATATCTGAAAATTAAAACTACATCGGAATTTCCATTTTTGAACAAAACATTTTAATTTAATATATTTTGAGCATTGTAAACACGTAAATATCACAAGTTACAAAATGAACGCCATTTTGTATCGTTTCAAATGTCCAACAAACTTTTCATTACACCGTAATATTTCAGTAACAAGATACTTTAGTGAACCCTCATTCTTAAAGGTATGTATGGCCGATATGATTTAATTACCATTTCGCTTTTTAGGGAGGAATATATCAATATTAATATATTTAGATGAATTTATTACCTATGAATACTAATAACTGGAAAAAAGCTTTATATAATTACATTATCATTGGTTAAAATGATTGGTCATTTGTTTAAATTAGCGCTGTGGCAGTATAATTATTATTCCATAAACTTACCAAGCCAATGCCGTTTATTCGTCACTAAAATAATTCTTTCCCAATTCAAATGCTTATATTGTCGCATTTAAAAATATATATACTTTTAAAAACTCAGCGATTGGTATGTATTAGTCTTTATGCAGCTGCAAAAAAATACCGGCTTCTCACCCGATGACGCCATCGCTCAGTTTAAAACAAAAAACCTTAGTTTATTTTTCTTTACTTGACTTATATGTAAACAATCTTGGCCCACCTTTTGAAAATATTTCCTGACTGTTATTTATATCTTCGGTACAGAGAAGTAGTAAATATCCATAAATGTTGACAATGAACAATTAAAGGGAAGGTGTCTTTACTCATTCTTTCGAAAAATCCGCTGAAGTTTTCAATTATTTCCTGCACAGATTTACTGACACCTTAAGCCACATTACATTTAGGTAGTCCATTTTTCATTGATCATCCATTGATGCTCCGTAAATCAACTCCAAACACCATCGAAATCAAATTAAGAAAAGAAATAAATAAAGACGAGGCTGTATGAGCTTAGAACCCTTTGCCCCCTCCCTCATGGAAAAACAACAAAATAATACTGTTACACTGCATTAGTTGTAGCAACAAAATCAAATCATCTCTACAACGTAAGTCCATTCGGGCAATACTCTTTTAATAAAAATCGTAAAGATATACCGATCTTGTTTTGTGTCAACGGTTCCATACATTTATCCACGCTATGCCTATCTAAATATGTAATTTGTTTATTAGTAAAGGAATTTATTATTTATATACCTTAGTCACAAAAGAGGAGGAAATAAAGACAGCGAAACACATTGGATCTTTTTTAAAAAAGTTGTCATTATAGAAAAATATAAAGCCCGATTCTTAATTCAAATTATTATCATATGTTTTAAACGGACTCCGAACACTTTTGGTTTTTTCCTTCCACTTTAGAATCAAACCTAGAACTTATTGTAGCGCTCTTAAAGCTTATTTTGATGTGGTAAACTGTCCTTTATTTGTTATATGGTGAAGGTTTGAGTACAATCAGTAACGTGATACTTTCGCCGTTCTCGTCTTACGTGTGATTAATGTGTGTGCTTAACGCTAATCGGCACTCGAGAAGCGCCGGCTATAGGGAAAGACGTAATGCGTCATCAATAAAAAAAGGTATTGTCGTTGGAAAGACTGTTGTTTATATACTCTATGGAGTAAGAAAATCGCTCTTATTATCAGACCACATATCTAAAACACCATATCTTATTTAATTTTTGATTTTCCTTCTTTTTATTAACAATTTTTTTCTAATATTTCGTTGTAACAATATGATCCATCGTTATGAAAATTTGTGTTTTTATTGGTCGTTATTAAAGCAAAAAGGTATGGTAAAAAAAATACGTATTTTAAAAGTTATGAAGTAATAAATCAACAGTTCTGCGTAACCAAAAGAAAACCATTTGGAAATATTTTTTCAATAATTGAATTTTGTGAAAATATTATAAAATATGTTTTTGAATCCAAATTAACTTAACGAACTAAAGTTACTATGGCCTGACATGAGTTCTGAGTGAGTTCGAAAATTTCAAAAGGAGTTACCACTCATCAAGCAAACACTGTGTTTGGTGGTTGATATCGTACATCCAGCAGTACGAGCATCATCTAAATAAAGTTAGTAAATTTTCAATGATCCATCCTATTATTGGTTTTTGCGAAATTCGCAATTTTCACTAATCGATCCGATTTCATTTTACGAAAATTATTGGAATTGCTTCAATATAGGAATTCAGATATTGAATCAAAAGTAAACTCTTTTCATTTGAATCTTTGTAATTTTTCGTCGCATCAAAAAAAAATATTTTTTCGTTATATATTAAATTAAGTCCTATCAACTGCTATCACTTTAAAGATATTTTTATAGAAAAATCCAATAAATGAAAATATCAGAATGAAATTCACATCTCCAAAAATACTATTAAAAGTTAAACTTATCTGCCGGTCTGCCGATATCTTTCACCTGAAAAAACAGTAACTCAAATTTTTATCTTTCTAATATAATGAAAACTTTCAATCACATACAAAAAAGAAAAATAATTTCATGAACGTTGACTATTAAAACCGAAAAAACGATATGCTTACAAATTCATCTATAAATATTAAATTTTGAATAATAAGAACTTTATTTAATACATAATAAGAACTGAGATACCTAGTTCGAACCCGTTCACCTATTGACATTAGGAAAACAACATTTTCTTTACACGTATGAAAGTAAACTGAAATAAATTTTAAATATGGCTATATAAATTAAATAGTACTATTCACAAAAAACATATATGTACTCCTTGATATCAAAGAGTCATCATGCATTGAATTAAAAAAACTAAGCGAAATTCCAACCACAAACAAAATAGGTACGACGATCTAAATTAAAAAAAAAAACAAAAATAAACAAAGAAAAAATCTTATCGTGTCATTAAATTCACTAATCAAGCATTCGCCCGGTACTGGGTTTTTCGATATAAAATGTACTCCTTGAGTTATAACGTATTGAATTAAAAGAAAACTAAGTGAAATTCCAACCAAAAACAAAAAGGTACGACTTTCCAAATTTAAAAAAAGACCAAAAATAAACAAAGAAAAAAATCTTATCGTGTCGTTAAATTGACTAATCAAGCATTCGCCGGGTACCCGAGATTTTCGGGGAACTCTGCCCAATCGTGGACGCCCCGCGAATAATTAATAGGCGTCCTGTAAAGTGGGCATTAAGACGGGGGGGCGATCGATACGGGGTCCTTAAGGTTCTCGCGGGGGCGGGGGCGCTCCCAACGGGAGTTTTCTTCTTTCGTTCCTTACCCCACCCAACACCGCTGAACAACCAGTTATGAAAGATCTACAAACGCGGCAGCTCCTAACATTTTCGCGCCGACTTCGGGCTTTTTAAGGGCGGCGTGGAAGCTCTCGTTATTCTGGTCCATTTCATATCTTTCTCGGTCCTTGGGGGTAGGGGTTGGGTGTATGTGTGGGTCTAAACTTTAAGACTGTTAGTGGGGTCGCAATCAGAGGCATGGAGAGCTTTTCATTAGAGTAGATGGTTATCGTTGGTGTACGTGTTTTGTTTGACGGGGCCGTTTGCTTTGTCCTCTTATTTGGCCGTTGATACTGAACAAACTGGACTATTGATGGACTTTGTAACCTTAATTAAACGTGCTTAATTGTATTTGTGGATAATTACATTTTGTTGCTTCACTTTTCTTGATTAATCACTTTAAATAGGTCACAAATTAACTATAACTAGAACGACAAATCACTCGGAATAGTTCTATTTAATAAGTAAATGATCTAAATTTAACGAAAAATAAAACATCGAATATATAAAAAGGATTTATTTAGATTTCATGCTTATATATTACAGTAGGTATGTAAAGTATAGTTTCGATTATTTGAAAGATTTAAAATTAAAAAACTTAAAAAACTACTACGAAAAAAACCTAAATTACGATTCGTGTTTTAAAAATTGCATAATTAAATTTTAATCATATACATTTCATCCGTTCTAGGATATTTACATTTTTACGTATGGTTTACCATCATTCTATAATCTATTGAACTCTCTCGGTGATAAATTAATTTATGTTTTATTGATCGTTAGCTATATAAAGAGAAAAACTTTTGTGTTTGAAATGTATAAAAGTTACAATGCATCAACTCTACAAAAACAAAAGAAAAACTAAAAAAATGTATTTTAAAACACCTGATTTTGTTTCAAGAAACATCTTAAAAAGATGGTCTGGATGTCAAATTATTTATTCAATTTAAACATATTGCCTTACAATAGTTATGCGCTTAAAATAAAAATCAATGAATCCACTCCTTATTAATATATTCTTTTAGAATATGCAATCATAAATCCAAGAATAGCAAACCTTGAAAAAGCGTTAAGTCTAAAAGCCGGTAGTCAATGTTGCAAGATAAAAATAATAAAAGTACAAACTTACAGAGGTGGCGGAGACGCGGCCCGCATTTCAAAGTAGACGGAAAATATTTTGCTGGCAACTCTTAGGGTTGTCAACCAATGAAAATTTAATCCAAATAATAAACATCCTATAATATTTAGCAACAAAGAGGAGGTAAAGCTTGAATTGGTTTATAAACATATTATCAATAAAACATTTAACAATACAGCGATATATCAAAAGAAACAAGCCATTAACATCGCTTTAATTGAGTGCTTTAATATAAGGGATGTTCTTAAATGAGGAAACTATTGATAATTACTTCGAAAATTGAATATTACACTTCACATGATAAATAAATAAAAAGGCAAAATTAATGTTAAATAAATACAACCATTTAAACATTTATGTCATCGAAGCAGTTCACAACACCACACATTCTACATTCAATAAATCAATAAACATAATTTTTTAATAAAGAAATTTTATTAATAAATTTATTTAAAAATTGGTAACCCTAATTCTTCACATTTTGTTGCTCGAATGCTAGTGGCGGAAAAAGATTAACATAAAATTGTCTTCTTGGTCTTTGCTAATGCCATCGCGTTATGATATTTCTTTTTATTTTATGCAAAAGCGAACGCCTACATGCAGCCAGTTTGAATTATTTAATCACATCGAAACATTTTTAAAGCTGACTAATAAATGGCAACACTTAGTATTGACTTCTAAGTTAATAAAAAAGTTGGAAAATTCCAAATTAATATTATTTTATTAACGTAGATGTTAGGAATAGAGTAAAAATTTAAAATAAAAAAAAATGTTTATTTACGTTAGTCATGACATAACCAATACACGACACAAAGAGACTTATTCTTCAAATGTAAAAAAACGCAATTTTAATTATTTTTTTTAATCTTAAAACCACACGATATTTAAAAGCAAACATTTTATTTACCAATTAAATTGATTACAACAATCTTTAATTATCTAGGAAAATTTCGTAAAATGGAAAATAGTATGATACTTCTAATGTGTCTATTTCTTGAACAAAAAATATATACAATTACAAAAATCATTAAATTTTAAGAAAATTATCAACTTTTATTTAAGTAAGTACGTAATGTAATGTTTGTAACCATGTTTTTATTTCTATTCTGAATTCCAGCGATGTTTCCAATAATAAAGGTAGTAAGGTAGAGCGTCTTTTAGTGCTTTTGAATCACAAAATTTTTGCTTTTTTCTGCTATTATATTATTTAGTAATTATAGCCTTATTAGTGTTTATACGTATTCAAAAGTGTTAGAAATCGGATTAAAACAATGGGAGAAGTCCTTTTTCTGATGAAGTCCGTGTAGATTTAGAACTCTTATATTATCACCAAAACCAGATGGACATGTGATCACACTCCTAAATCTACTCTCATAATCATCAAATAATAAAATAAATATTTTTAGAAGAGATTGTATCATATTTTACCACATTTCAAATCCTTAGGAGTATTTTAAAAGAAATCGGTTATTTTCAAAACCATTCATTTCTAGGAATAATATGCTTTGAAAACGCTTTCAGATATTAATTTTAGTGATACAGTGAAAAATTACAAAACTCCTATATTGTTAAAATAAAAACTAAAAAACATAGGTACTTTATTTAAAAATTTAACAAGAAATGAATAGCACATGTAGAAATAAAAGAGTTTGCACAAAATACAATTTAAATGCTCTTCAAATCTTACATAAAATCCAAATCTATTAAGAACGTTCTTTAACTGACAAAAAACGATACAGACCCTTTTCAATATTTAACACAATTAACGATTTGATATACAATATAATTCGTTTCTATATAATTAATAATATTATATTATAATCAGAAAAATACGGTGTATCATTCTATAAAAATATTTAAATAACTGTTTTATCAAAACCTACTTACAAAAACAAAACTATAACCATAGTGCATATTATATCTACCAAATATCGCCATTTTGTTTGGCGTCTAGATTGGCGGGAAACGTAGAATATTTTTCTATATAAAAAAATAGTATTGAGTATATAATTCGCAATGTAATGTTCATAGTAACACGCTGTATCGTAGATATATGTTGAGTGATGGATAATGATATTTTAATAATTAAAGAATTGTTAATTTGATCTTCATAAACTCCAAACTACCACACTCCACCTCCACACTATCCAATTTTGGTTTTCGTAATCTGAAGAAGTATTAATGTTATAATTATTTCTGTAAGAGTCAATTTACGCGTCACTACAACATACTGACAGTAAAAATAAGTAATTTATTTAATTGAATAACCTATGGTAATAAAAGCTAACTTTTTAATCTATATAAATAAAAATATCCAGGTTACTTCTCTAAAACAGGCAAAGAGTACTGTTCTTCAGCTCGCAAATAAAAGCAGATACCCTCACCACAGACACCTTGCACCTTCATGAAGTAATCTACATGTGTTTCTCGACCACACGAAGTTTCTAGCAAGATATTCTTTATAGATAGCTATAGACTTCCGCCAAGTTACGTCTAATTCTATCAAATACTCTAAACATTTTGCATTCCCGTCACTTTTTTTATCATCTAATTATTCAATTAAGAAATCAAAAATCTAGAAAATTCATTTATAGCTAGCTAGGAACCTCATTTTAAAATACTTATTTCCGCTAACGCAATAATGACTTGCGTACTTTAAAAAACACAATGACCCCTGATCAAGCCCTAACGAACAAATACCTGACACCTACAAAGCTCAAACACGTTCCAAATTCAAATTCTAAACGCCGAGCGTGGCCGTGTAATTGACGCGTCGGAGACATTCTCGCCGCTCCCACACTTCTAATAAAGAAATACCGAATCGCAAACACACCCAGTGACGTAACGCAGATCTCCAAGAGTCCGTGGTCCCGCGAAATAAACGGACGAGCGAGCTGAATACAAAACAGCCCCCTTGCTCAACCCCCCTCACACCCTCGGCCCCTTCTTCATGCCCTTCTTCCTTAATGTAACAAAGACTCCCCTCTTCGATGTATTCGTGTATAAATGTATCTGTGTGAGTTTAGTTTCTGAGCCACTGCGTCTGTGTGAGTGATAGTTCGCAGTTTGAAATATTTCATATTAAATTACTGGCCTCTATCAATAAAGCCGACCGGGTTATCTTTTGTCTACAACTAGATGGACTGATGTTGTATTGAATTTTCGTGGAAAATAAATAATAATTTGAATTTTTGAATGTATTTACTTTACAAAAATACGTATTTAGACATTAACTTGTACGCCTTTGCCCGTGACTTCAACATAAGAAAATCTAGGATGAATACAAAACCTATCCTTTGTCCTTCCTTGTCCCATATACAAAAACTTAATTCCATACAGAAAATAAACTAAAAAGCAGTAACCGTCGCAATTATGAAATTATTTCCCCACAACATAAGTGTTTTTTAATTCAAAATACTATGAATAAACAAAATTGTTGAAAAAACAAAAAAAAATACTGTAAAGCTAGAAAACTTGTTTTTAATAAGTATTTCTTTGAATTTCTATTTCAAACTAGCCAGAATCCAGTAAAAAAAACCTCTCACACAAATTGCTTGGCTTCAAAAGCTTAATGGTGGGAAGAAAAAACCGAGAGTGGCACCGACCGTAGCGCCACTTGTGGAGAAAAGTGTTAAAACTTGTCGGAACTCTTGCCTCCCTCACCCCTTGTGGATGACGATTTAAATTTAGAATGCATAATTTCACTTTTTAATTTTATTTCACACCAGTCAGGTCTTGATAGAGTATGACTTTTGAAATAAAATAACATCACATTTCTTTTTCTAGTGACAGGCGTCTGCAATTATTATTCTTAAAGTTTTAAAGCAAATTTGAAAATAGAATGTATGTTGTCTGTAGAAAAGCTTTTGTATTACGATCCTAATAGTAAATCGGAATTAATTTTATGCGATACTGCCCAATCATTTTAAGAAACAATTTTTTTAGGAAATGGAATATACGAATAAGACTTTAAGCCCTTTCTTTCTTTTCATTGTTTCAATAGATAACACGGGGAAGGACATAGGAGACTATTATCCTTTTTTTTCTTAACTCACGCGGAGGAAGTCGCGAGCAATTGCTAGCTTTATTGTACATTTGGTTTTAAATAGTAATTTTCATTTCACCAAGTCTAATTTAAATAAGCGTAATTGTAAAAAGTAAATAAATTCATTTAGTTTTTATCTGTTTCTCACAAGAGCAGACATTTTTTTTAAAGTGTGAAATAATTTTAAAATTAAGTAATAATAAACTCACTTCAAATATTCTTATAAATTAGCCTTATTATTTTTCTTATCTCTACTTGATTAAGCGTAACCCAATATCCAAATCTATTGATTTCTTTTTATGTCAAAGTATCTTAGATATGAAATTATAACTTATTAAAACATAAAAACAAAATTGTAATTCAAATCTATACCATTTTTAATTAAAATTATTAATTAAAAATTAAAATAAAACGTGTATAAATATAATAACATCTCATAATCAGTTAATGTTATTTCAAAATAGTATGTACCTACCGATAAGAACAAAAAATCTCAATGCATATTGAACTTTATATGTTTTACTTAAAATTGAAAATTAAAAAAAATAAAGATTTACGAGTTACACTAACTCTAAATAATTATCTGATTGAAGCGATCTTCATATGTTTTATGTTTTTTTTGTGAAGCAATTTCGATGCCATCTTCTAAATAAGGACCGGCGAAGTATGTTGTTTACGAAATATATTCGTGTAGAATTCGCGAGGGTCAGCTGATTTATGTACGCATCTTCCGACCGGTGTCATTATGCTAATACGAGCCGCTACCGCCGCCGCCATGTTAATTTTTCATTCACACGCGCGGGAACGCGGTGCTATGGCGGCCATCACTAGTGCGAAAATTTGGCGCCAATTAAATAAAATACTTCTTATATGAACTATTTCCAAATTAACCGAATTTTAATCTAAAGTAACTTATTAAAAAAACCTTTAATTTTTATGTTCAAATGCATGTATCCATTTCATATATAGGTATGAAAAAAAATTTAATGTATAATAAATTAGTCAAGTTCTCATCAGTGATAATATTAATATCGCAATTTTTTTAGTGTTCACCAACCAAAATCAGTTAAATATATAATATAAAAAATAATCATTATTAGACATTATTACACTGGTTTTAACTTTTGTTTTGTCTAACTATAAACTTCAACCTCTTTTTGTAAAAACAAAAAAATACTATTATACAAAAATAGAATCTCCTTTACGTAGGTTTAGAAATATGTTATATAATATCCGACTCCAAAATAAGTTTATTTAACTTAGTACTCGTAAATAACAGAATGGATAATTTGGTGTCTAAAAAAACAAGGAAAATTAACATTTAACTATTTAATATAATTATCTCTAAAAAGACTATTTCAACTAACAAAAACAGATTGACAAATACTGTTGGACATCAAAAAAAGTTAAGGTTTGAAATATTATTTTTACATAAATACGGTATTAAGCAGACATAGGACTCACACACGTATAATCGCCACACATTCCCCGAAATATTTTTCGATATTTATGTATGTATGGAATGTATTTCATTTTATTTTATATGACGTCATATGAAAAAGTTTAGAAATTTTTTGCCAAATTAAGTGTACAGACGTTCAAAATCGCCAACATTTTCTCTGAAATGTTGACAAAAGAAACTACAAATTTTCATTATTAACGGGAAATTGGAACACCAATGTGTTTAAACTTGAAAATATGGTCAACGTGAACCTTTAATTGTTTGTTTATTTTTGTTCTTATATGTACTAAAAAAATCTATTTTCCCTTATCTAAAATTCAGTAATTAGTCAGTCATATAACTTTATATATAAAATAAACTTAATAAAAAATATCTAGCACGCAAGCCTTCTAAATGACAAGAAGAACGGTCGCAAGAAACGTCAGCTTTAACAGAAATACTAAATTATCATTACTATACTAAGTCAATAAAAAATATTTATACTTTTAATACAATAATAGCAGTGTTTATAAGAAATCCCTTCAAAAGATATTTGTTAAGAAATTAAATTAAATAAAACTAACTTTATGTAAAAGCACTTAAAATAATTTTGAATCTCGTCAGCTTTAACAGAAGTAACACCATTTACAATTGTATACATCGTCACCATGAATAATCCACCAAAAACAATATTGTTCTATCATCACAGTAATAGTAGTGTTATGGTTTCATTACATCATTGATTACAACGAAGACAACAAAATATCTTTTTTAAATAAATATACCTGGGTCATTCTACTTTTTTACCGACAATGGTCTGTCCTTCGTCTTATAATGGCATCTCGTTGGAGTATTGATATTTACGGTTTTTTAATTCGGTTCGAATAAACGTCCATATTTTTCTTATCTATTAATATTATGTAATTTTTCATTTTCTTCAACCAAAATATTATTTCGTTTGTTTTCCGTAGAATGCCGTGACAGAGTGGTAAACCGAAATGTGGTCTCCACAGAAAAAGGCCACTCTGTCACATATTTTTTTAAAAAAACCAACATTAAAAAAGAATTAATATTTGCCGCAAAGGAAACTTTAATTAGTCCTAATGACAACACAGATGCAATTTCTTTTAAGTTCCACACCGAAACACAATTATGGATACTCAAAAAACCAAAAAAACAGAAAAACGTCGTTTCACTGTCGGTAAAAAAGAAGAACGACCTAAAAATTGCTATGACATACAGAGTATTAAAATACATGTCACAAGATCAAAAAAGCACATTGTTGGTATACCAAGTTTTCTCATAACGAAGATTGTGTTTTTAGAGTATTTCTTTTATAACTATTTGTTTAAATTAACATAAATTGAAATAAAGTTAATGATGGTAAAAATGCAATTGTTAAAAATCATTCAGAACACTTTGAATATCCAAACTTTAAAAATGCATTCCGATTAAGTCATATATTGTTAATTTTATACAATTTTCGCATACCAAAGCAATAATTAATTCGTAATGATATTTGATTCATATCTTTTAAAAGGAGAGAACGATATCTGCAGTTTTCTGCCCACCACGATTCATTAACAAAACTATTTATTTTGTTTAAAAATTGATTCGGAAAAATTACCTTTAATGCTAAAATATTAGCCGACATTTTTGTATGTACCCAGGCTAGCTCAACCAACACAATACACCATTACCTCTTTGTTTTAACAAATAGTAACTTATATAAAAATTACTACTTTCCAAGTTGACATTTGCTTCACAAATAGAAACCTAAAAGTAATTAAAATAAAGTCCAATCTTAAGGCATTATGGCAACAAAAAAAAACTAAATACAGTAAACAATGGAATATTTTCGGCAATAGGAGCTATCTTTATACCTAGCTATCTGTGTACCAACAAATAAGAAGTGTACGCTTCCTGTATCCATAATCCAGAAAAATATAAAAGATACGTGTATAAAATAAGTACTTTTCCACTATAAACTCAGACTGATATCTTAAATTTATTAGTTATTTTAACCCACGTTTAAAATAATTGTATAAAAGAATCCATGAATAAGATTATATCTGGTATAAATGCTGTAATTATTACCTAAACTTAAGATAAAACTGATGAAAAGCATACACCATTATTTTATTTCGTTAAATTAGTAAAAATAGAAAATTGCTGCGCTAAATAGTATTACTTTAATTTGTATTGATCAACAAATACATATAGTATAGAAAACTAAAAAAAATACCTTATTGAAAAGCGTTATTAGTGCTTACCAGGTCATGAGTGACTAGATAATGCCTAAAACATTACCACGCAAAGAGGAAACCCGTAAACAAAATTTAGACAATACTAAACTTTATTTCAAAGCGTTAAGGACGTTAAGTTTTACATTTGTATAAAAAAATTAGTTTGCCGAGGTATTTTGAACGGACCTGTTCGGTAATTTTCTTTAGACGCTCCGGTGGTTCGAAAAATTGTGTTTTTCAAAGGAATATACTGTTGTCAACTCTTTGGAAGATTGAGTGCTTGAAATAGGCTTGGCAAAATTGGGGCACAGCGCACAAAGAATCGTATAAATTATTCGGAATGTTTTTGCTGACCTTACATAGAAAAAAAATGTGCTACTAATGTGAATCTTTTCCTAGCTTTTTAAGATAATATAAATTGTAAGATTTTAATCAAAATTGCAAAGCTAATTATTCACCTTATAAAACTTAAAAATAAACAAAAAATGGCAACATTCGGTGTTTGAGAAAACGTTACATTTTTTAATAAATTTTTACGAATCATTTTTTTTCGTTAGTTTATTTAATATTAAATATTTTTCGTATTGCTTTCTGTATTTTTCAAGGACATTAATACCCAATAATCCTACAAAGAAAATTATCTTCCAAATTTTGTTTTTAATAGATTAAAAAATCATTAAACAATTTATTTGGATATCCATGTAGTATGGGAATACATAATTCCCGAGAGTATAATTATACCCCCAGGAGGATATTTAAAGCCCGATTGAATTATTTTCTACTGGGCAAGCTCGTTCAATCAACAATCAACCTTCTTTATTTACTAAAAAAATCGTAATATTAAAAAGAAGGTCTTTATATATAAATAATATAAGAATCCAAATCTTGTCTTTTGCTATTACGCGAATTGAAAAATAAATTTTTATCAGCACTGTAAACAAATAATTTCTAATAGTCGGTACGAAAATAGACACCAACACAAACATAACAAAATAGTAAGAGCAAATTTTAATAAGCAAAATAATATTTAAAAACTCGACATATTTAATTTGGAATTGAAATTTTGGAGAAAGAAGAAGACTAGTTCTGCCATCTAGTGTGCAGTAGCAACAACTTTTAGTTCCATTATTTGACATATAATGGCGCACAATTTTCGATTAGTTTTTCGTTACACCGCTAGGGGAGCTAGCGTATACAATTTAATCATCATAGTACACACCATCTAGTAGCAAGTAGCAATACTAAAAATGTGGTTCTTTTAATATACTTTTGAAAAGTGATGTTTAAGGAAAATAACAGATTTAACTCAATATCTGATTAGACAGTCCACAGTTATATTTTTCTTGTTTACCCTTATAAAAATAATTCCAACCTGGCGTCAAACTGTCTGGCTGTTATTTATTTAAAAAAAGGCATGTTTTATAAAGTGGCTTATATAATACCTAATAAAACCACAATAGGAAAAGCTATTAATAAAAAAAAACACTTTTTTATTCGTATGTAATTTTCCTACTACGCCGTAGCAACAATTCACTTGGAGCACGTAACGCTTCGTAATGTCCGCAGCAGACGGTACCCCGTTGATTACGCTTCGATAGAAACATTGTTTACTGGTTATTTCTACAAAATTTCTAGTTCATTTGATCGCTAAATAAAGCTATCCACTTGATATACTTCCTATTTTGTATCAGTTACATGATCATTGTTTTAAATTGTAGCTATTTTTTAATTAAAAAAACTTTTTTCATTAATTAATTTTAATCAAAAACATCTTTTAGAAATAGAATCATTTATCTAAATCTGAAACTATTAAAAAGTAATAAACATACTTAATTATAAAATCAGATCAATTCTGCTGCTTTAATTAAAACTAAAGAAAATTATGATTACAAAGAAATTGTTTAAAAAAAGTATTTCAATAAAAACCCTAAGGTTTCATGGCAATTTGGAGGATACTACTATCATCACATTGTTATGTTCATTGATTTTTAAGTTATTCGAAAATATGTGGCACTTTAAAAACTACAAATACATTTGGTGATAAAATTGTAAATTGTCAAAGGAAAACATGAAGGATAAAAAAACTTTTGTGTTAAAAAGTTCCAAATATTTTGAATAAATATTAAAAAGATAGTTACTTTTGTGTTTTATTATTAGAATGCTAAATTTTTTAATCTAAATTTCTTTAGAACTATAAGATAAAGTCCCGGAGTCCGGTTTGACACCTGAGTAAAGTTGGTTTATTTTTGCAGACACATCTTTAGATTTAAAAAGTCAGCTCTCTTATTTTCTATTTTATTTTGAATCGAATCAATAATATAAAATCGATAACTAAAATAAAATTTTGACAGTTAAAATACACAAAATTTTTATCTTTTCGTTACACAAGATATATTTAACATTTGAACCAACCAGATTTATATAGCAAAATAATTAGGTCCTTCAAACATCGTTCGTGTTCGAAAGAACACTTTTACAAAGTAATATTTTCGCAAAATGTCTGTGTCGCAGAATGTCAGGACATTTTTCAGTTTTATTCATCCCTGAAACCGTAGTAGTAAAAATATTTTGGGAATAGTATGATAATGCCATATAGTTTTTTTTTTTAAATTAGAATGAATCCAATCTTTGTTTCCTACTAAAAGATTCTCGTTAAAACTGGTTTCCAAACTTTTAAGAACTAAATCAAAACAACCCAACTTCCGATTAAATAGATAGTGGACACCGCTGTATTGAACTGATCACAACGGTATTGAATTAATGGCAGCTGCTGGACCGGTTACTAGAGCCATCAGAGGGCGATATGTCTACAAATGAAACCCTCTTTTTCACTCATCCTTAAACAGTACCATTTGGTTAACAATTTACAAAATAAAATATAAAAAATTAAACTGTTTATTATTTTATTTTAATATAAAATTTCTACCTAATTGAGTTACTTAAATCGACTTCTTTCTATAAAAGTTAATAATTTGTTTAGTTATAGTGATAATAGAATCATATTTTTAATAATTATCAAATTTTCTAACTAATATTAAACCATAATAACTAATTACGAAAATTGACTTTTGATTTAAAAGCTCTTAACTTCTCCCGTTTTCATCTGATTAAATTGAGCCTTAGAAATATTTGAATATATATAAACGTAAGTAATTTAAGTAAAATTTTGTTGTGATTAATAAAAAGCGATGAGGCGGCAAAATTTATTGTAAATACAATATATTTGTGAATTACAACTTTCTATCTGGCATTATCAGTATCTACGGTCAGTTATCTTGAATAAAATTGATTTATTTATATTATTTCATAAATGAATTCATTACACTGCCATCTTCTACAGGAAGTTGAAAGCTTAATGTACTTGGACGAAGATTAACAAAAAATCAAAACAAAATTAAAAATTTATAGTTTTTAATAAGGCGTTACATCATTAACATACATTTACACACATACACAAACACACACAACATGAACAATACAAAGTAAAACAACAGAATTTATCTTGATTAGTTGTTTATTATTTCTGCATGCAAAGGATTGTAATTGATAAATTGGTAATATATAATATAATACAGTTTTTACTACAACAACTAACAGAAAATGAATAATGTAGAGAGCTTGACTCTCCTTATAAATATATATTATAAAAATAAATATATTAAACTACTTCAAGTTCGATAAAAGTGTATTTTTTCCTAATCACAACAATTAACAAACTCGTATATCGGCCATATTTACTTGTAGTAATAAAAACATTCAAAATTAACACCAAAAAAAATGTTTCAACGAGTTTCGAAAATGCAACAAAACATAAGTAATATATCTAATCAGTAATAGGTAATAATTCATTTAAAGTTTTTTTCTTCATTCTCTCATGTAGGAATAAATGACATCAGTTTTCACGTTTATTAAATATTCCTGAACTGAGTACCGAAGCTGTAAACACGTGGTGGCCCGTGATATGTTGACATTTATTCGCTCCCCACAAACTGCATTCATGACCAAAGAAAATACGACTAAAAAGGTTGCGCTACTGTCGCGCATAAAAGTGATAGCTGCCTTTTTAACAAATCAAATATTATGGACACATAAAAATATTGAAAATTAGGAGATTAAGTTCTTGAACTTATAATAAACTAAAAACGCTATTTCGTGCCTCAAAGCTCTCGATTATAATCTTTTGCTTTTTTAATTATAACCTCTAAGTCGATTATTTGATTAGAACAAGACAAAAAATTGTATCTTTTCGTTGGATTTTACATTTAAATTACATTAACAAAACACTTATGTTCTTATCAAATTAAAGATTTTTTTTGTGATACATAAGTGTATTAAGTGTTATAGAAAAGTAAACAATGATATATAAACTTAAACAAAATATGCAATAAAACAATTGCTAGTAAGTGTTAAACAAACAATAATAGTATACAGAAATCAAGCGACAAATCTAAATCAAAATCGTTTATTTGGAGACACAAGTAGTATATCATCGGTGGCGAAAGATATCATGTATGTACTATGTCTAGCCATTAACAGGCATACAAATTTGTAATATCTATCACCCGTAGCATTCTTTAATACAGTCACGGATTTTAATGTGAATTTTCAACACTATTGACAACACTGATTTTCAAAGAGACGATTGTATGGAATACAATCTACACCGTATAGAATGTACATACAGTTTTAAATACAGATTTTGTTAGCCTAATAAAGCAAATCAAGCATAGTTAGAAATTCCAAAGTCAAAAAGAATGTTCTAGAAGCATAATTTCTCTTTAGGCCGCATATAACACTAAATTACTTTTAGATACTTAAAAACCTCGTCCTGTTTACTGCGTTGACTGATAAAATAATAGCCTACCTACCTCAATCTGGATATCATAAAACCGTGATAAGATCTCAGAAGCGCAAAAAGACACATTTGATAAAAAGGAAAGACTACGGGATGAAATAACTTAAATATTTTTTACACATAAAACTATGTAATTTTCCTATTTAAAGTCGCTAGGAAATCGATCGGCTGTGGTTCGATTGACCACTTTTCCACGGGTAAATTTGGTTAGTTCTTTGCTTAAATTTAATTATTTTCACTTTCTCTACCTTTATACTTGAATTATTATTCTGCAACCAAACAATAATTGAGTCTAAACTACTATTTATGATATTGTTTTGCAGTAATCTGTAAAAAGGGTCATCCGATTGTCAACCAAATATACAAAAAAACTAGTGGTCCCAGTACACATCCCTGCGGAACTCTTTACGGAGCTGACTTATGAATAGAATTAAAAAAACATTAACAAGGGTAGGCCTTGTTATCTTTATTAATTTAACGAATGCCTCATCATCGTTTCTAAGTAAGATCGTTAATTATATTTGACTTTAGATCATCATGAAATGATGTAGATCCAGCACCGTAATTTTTCGTTAATAAAGCATATTGTAAAACAAAATGTTTTCATTCGTAAGAACTAATTTAATCTCATCTATCATAAAATTGTATTTTTGGAAACTTATTAGAATATTGTGTAATGGGCAATTCATTAATAAATCTCGAAAATAACCAATAAATATTTAATGAAAATAATGACAATCCTCTAATATTTTAGAGTTAAATTAATGAATGGCTCAACAAACCAAATTGGCTGTGATTGAAGTTGTAAACAACTTGCTCGAATTTATTTGTCCTAGTACATTATTAAGTAAGACACATTTGTATGACATTTGTATTTGTAATGTGATAATAATTATTTCATTTAAGATAATGTTTGTGATCCCTTTATTTTTGTATAATCTGCATTTTATAATTTTGGAAATAAAAGTCGAATACTCTTATTGCGATGGTTTTATTGACAAATTTTTACCACAGACAAAATATCAACGTGCAATTTATAATCTACGCCAGAGAAAAATTCCTCTTTATTTTTAGGTATTATAGTGTAACAGTTGGGATAGAACTTGATGATATGACTCGAATCATGCCTGAAGAATTCATCGACATATTTTTTATACCTATGGACTCATAATTTACCGTCAAAAAAACAATAACTATAATAATTAAACGAAAAACTCCTTTTTATATGATATACAAATACATCTTATATATAAGGAACTCGATTGCTAGCGTATTCGCTTAAATGGTGTGTTATGGCCCCATTCTCCTTACAAGAAAGGCAATGTACCCTAGCCATGTCAGCAATAACATGATTTCTATATAAATACACATACATAAGCAGAGACTCGAAGGACCAAATATTTTATCCATAGCTTAGATGTATACATATATAGTGAAATTGATATATAAAATAGAGGAAAAATAGAGATGACAAAACTGGTTAGTGACAACTTTATTAAACAACAAAAATAGTAATTTCAAAAAAGATATTTACAAATAATCATAGAAAAAAAGTACACAATATATCAAAAAGCATGAATTGGGAATTTTCCAATTCCAATTAAAACATTACAATGATAAGAATAATAATTTATGAGTCAACACTTATCGACCCGCCATTACCTGTTGAAAGCTTGAAGCTTCATCTTTTTATCCGGCGCGGTCCCGCACTAAAAATCGAATAAATCAAAATAACCGATCACCGAACAAAAGTTCATTCAACAATTTAAACCAGTTCCCATTCTAGGGATCCTTTTTAACACTAAAAACATCCAGCATCCGCCATCTGGACATCTTTTGTGAGATCACAAAAGAGATAACCGGTTACTCGATATTAAAGAATCAGGTCAGTAACGGCTATTTCGCGTTTTGGGGTTAGTATGGCTTAGATAACAGACAGAGATGTTACTGATCTATTACAAAATCTAATATAGTAAATTCTTTTTCATTTTAAGTTTTATAGACCTCTTCGTCGTGATTTGGCATTTCTTTTATCTAAAGAAATACTTTTAGAGAGAAATATAGTGATTCAGGTGTTTAATGATGGTTGTCAATTTACTTTTTCTATAATTTTTAAATATAAACTATGAAGTTTAATAGGTAAATTAGATCAAATACTTTTAGCGCCCTCTATAGCATCTGTTAAAGTAACCATGGTGAAAATGTACTTCACCTGTAATCAAGCACTGAAGAAGCTATCTCACCAGCAACTATTGGAATTTGAAATTGGTGAGTATAATAGTACCTAACAGTATTTTATCTCTTTCCTTTTTTTCTTCTCCCTTCTCTTTGTGTATCAATTATTTATTTATTAATCAAAACAACACCAACCTTAACACAGACTGTTATCTTAATACATTCAAAACAATTGATATTAATAATGTAAATACCTATAAAACTAGTATATAACAAGTGTCACAATTTTTGAAAGTTCCCCTCGATTTCTCTGGTCTGCCATCATCAAACCCTGATTTCCTTATCATGGAACCACCTTTGAAAAAGTCCAACAAAAAAGAATCATCAAAATCGGTTCATAAACGACGAAGTTATGCGCGAACAAACATAAAAAAAACATTTAAACTGTCGAATTGAGTTTGTCGAGTTGAGAAACCTCCTTTCAACATAGATTGCGGTGTGATAGACACAACATTAGTGTTTTTAGCAAGAGTGTTTTCTCAATGGGTGTTAAAGTATATAATAGGTTACCGAAATTTTTAAAAGAAATTAAGGTTACTCACATTTTTAAGTCACAATTAAATAAATTTCTAGCTGACAAAGCATATTATTCGATTGACGAATATATCAATGACAAAGTATAATGTAATTAATCAGTAAAATTTTGTACATTTAATTTCCTATGGCATGTATAATTTATTTATAAACTGAAATCTATAATTATTATTATATAAATTAATTGTTTGCTTTTAATGTTTTTATAAATTGATACCATTAATTTGGCTTTAATATCTTTGTTTCTAAATTTGCACACCCGTGAGGGTTAGATGTGGCGCTATTTTTAATTTAAGTCATCATTTCTGTACCCATATTCTATGCAAATAAATATTTTGATTTGATTTGAAATCGGTTAAAAATCGCGAGGATTAGAAACCCGCAAGTTTGACATATAGCTCTAATAGACACAATAGAGTCGCACTAAGCGTTTTGGTTCCAATTTTGTGATACGTCCCACTAAAGAGTGGAACTCTTTGCTTGCAATTTGCAATTTAGGGGTCTTCATTATTGAATAGACATCTTTTAGGCAAGCGCGTCACATCTTATATTGCAACGTCGATTGCCATCAGGCGAGATAGTGGTCAAGCGCCTACCTATCTATGTATTTATAAAAATTCCAAGTCACAGTGTTTGACCGCAATGAACTCCGAAACTCCTCAACTAATTTCGATCATTTTTTTTTTCGTTTTGTTGGATTTGTTCTAACTTAGGACATAGGATAGTTTTTATACAACATATATTAAAATGCTCATTTAATACATCAGGCATTAAAATGTCACATTATCAAAATTTTGTAATTAGCACATTTGTCTTCTTGACCATCGATATTATAACTGAGTCACAGCTGCGCGCGGGCGAATCAGGTAGTTTACTATAAAAATAGGCGCAATCACTACCATTTCAACGAATGAATAATCAAAATGACCACTAAATGGACCGTACCCTTTTCTTTATTATGGTCTTTTAAGCATCAAGCCTGTTGCGTCATTTCGTAACACAATACTAATTCATTATTGTTTCTGGTTTCCATAATACAAGTGTTTTAGCTATTTGGATTCAGAACAAAGTATGTGTTTATATATATTTTATACATTCTTCAATGCGATCTTATAAGATAAATTACTATAATAGAAAAATACTAGAAAAAATCGACTCGGATCACAAGTAAATTCTCAGGCGGGAAACGAACCCGCAACCTTTGGAAATCCCGAGCTACCAAGCCTTGTAAACACTCGTCGAATTTTTTTCTATTACCTTTCCCGCCTGAGAGTTCACTTGTGACCTGAGTCGATTTTTTCTAGTATTTTTCTATTATAACAATCTTAATGTATTTGGTGTTGTCTAATACTTTTTAAGGCATATTAAATAAATCAAATCTAACCAATTCGCTTCGTAGCTGTGATAACAGCAATGATCAATTGTCAAGTCTAGTCTTCGCCTTAAAAAATTCTTCGAATGCGACCTTCAATAGTCAGTTAGGCTAAAAGTGAATAAACAACTTCTATTTGATTTCAGAACCTATTACGGCTCCTGTAAAGGATTCGAAACGTCAGGATTAAATATCAAACAAACAAATAAATAAGTTAAGTTATTTATTTAAATGTGTAATATGCTAAATATGAACTAAATATGTAAAATTATTGTTGAACTCTAACTTTTATAATAGCAGTAGTTTTTTTATTGTTTAATATTTAAGAATGAACATATAAATATATTTAATCAGAACCTTACTCTTAGGCTTTCTAAAGTATACTAATGAGTCAGCTTCATTAATACTTTAGTGGGTAGAAAAGAATACTACACAAAATTAAAATACATACTTTGGTATACTGACTATTACTATTTATAAAACTATTTTTACCGAATGGGTGGCGCAAATAATTAAAAAAATATTTTTTTATATTATATCCTGGTGTTTCGACACTTTACAGGAGCCGTGATTACAGGATGACTTATTAAAAGCTTTACTAATCCGGTAAAAGTTTTATTTCAAAATTCCATAGCACAAGTCAAATATTTTCATATTTATCTCTGATTAACTTAAAAATAACTATAACTAATGAGATGGTAGGTAATAAAAAATATTTTTTCCAGTTTTAATTTTCTAAATTATTTAGTTTAGTTTTGGCTTTTAGTTAAGTGGGTAGATCATTAATAAGTCGAGGAACTACGTTGCCAGTGAACATTCACGAGCAAAAAGATTTAACACTGTAGAACCATGTCGCACTTAATCGACCGAAAGCGAAGAGACGACTGTATAGAAATAAACAATTAATGTAATTAGAAATGGTTCTACGATGTATACATCTTATTGCTAATAACTGTACGCTATTAAATATGTCGTTTATTCTCTATATATTATTGCAATGTTTAAGCATACTTACTTTAATGAAATACTTGTTGATTTACTTAAGTTACCTTCGTAATTAGCAACGAAGTAAAAATTACTTATCTAATACAAACTTTTAGAAAAAGTATGTCTCTAAAAAGTAACAACATGTATCAAATCATTAAGTTTGCATTGTTCAAAAGAACTCATAATACTTATACTTTATTCTACACCAAAATTACATTATGAATTACACAAACTGTAACCCAATAACAACTTTCTTTATTGCCTTACAGGAATGATTCGCGTGTAAGATAAAATAAATATAAGGATAACTTCATAGGTAAATACCTATTATGAACTCATAACTATAATTACATTTAGACAGGACAACATCTGACGAGTCAATAATTAAAATTGACTGCGGTTATAGCATACATATGCTGAAACAAACTATTCAAATGAACTTAAACTTGTTTTAAATCATCCAACATTTTTACCTACTACCCCATTCAGGACGTCTTTTAACTGACAAGAAAAATGGGTGCAAGAAACTCGTCAGCTTCAACAGAAGCAACGACATTTACAATAACATCGTCACCATACATAATCCACAAAAAACAATATGAAAAATTTAGACCACCGTTTGGTGCAATAGTAGTGATCCTGCCTATTGCACCGACGATCCTGGATTCAAATCCCGGAAGGGACAGATGTTTATATGATGAAATACAAACATTTGTACCTAAGTCGGGTATTTTTATATATTTCTATGAATATAACATATCTATGTATCATATATGTACGTCTATCCGTTAACCTAGTATCCATAACACAAGCCTTACACTACTTTGGGCTAGGCTAATTGGCGTGAATGTAAGAAATATTTATTTATTTACAATATTATTCTATTATCACCATAAAAGTAATGATATGGTATCGATCTATTATTAATTACAACAAAGAAACAAGTATTTGTATCTTTAAATGTCGTACATCTCAAAAGCAAAACATTACAGTTTTATTGACTATTTATCTTTCTCCGCCCGTTAAGAATGCTTACTACAAGTGGGTTAAAAACGATAAAATGATACGATACACTCAAATCGTTTCACTCGAAAAAAGAATCATATATTTATATCGTTGCACGAATTTGCATTGTTTACGATCATAAAGAACGCAAATACATACCTCCAAGTATCGATTTTGTGATCCCCTTTCTATTATTTTTTACATAACAAAGAAGAAAGCGTAAACTCCTCCTTTACTGTACCCCTAGTCTGCGTCTGTGTGCAAGACGATCGGCGGCGGCTGTAATAGGGGCTGATTTGTACGCCGACTTATCACGATTGGTCATTGCGATTTAATATATCGCAGCAACTGTGAGCGAATTCAATCTGTGATGGCGTGGAATCAGATTGAACCCGCTAACTGCTTCGTCCTAAAACTCTTACGTAATTTGTTTTTACTAGCGGCCCGTCCCGGCTTCGCACGGGTGGACAAAATTCTTAAAATTTTTCTATTATTAAATATTTTCTATTAGCGCCATCTAGCGTCCGGTAGACGAACTACTTGCGGTTAACGCGTTGCTATGGTAACGTTATTGATACAATGAAAAAAGAGCAGGAAAAAGAGCGGACAGACAAACACACAAACCACTGTGATCTTAGATTATAGATTACTATGCATATAGAACTATTAAAATGCGCATACCCTACGAACTGAATGGTTTGCAATATGCGAGAGATTAGATGTAGGAAAAATTAAAAGGGAAAGGGTAATTGTGAATGCCAGATTCTGGTTAACATTGAATATTTAATAGTACCTGCATTTGCAGTTGCTTCTTACTGTTCACGCAGTCACTCGATAGAATTTTTGGAATAAAAAAAAATTGTGTTACTGTTAATCTTTATTATCTAATTTATATTAAATTTCTAATAAAACTATAAGGAATAAAACATGCAATATGGATTTATTGAAGTTTATACGGTTCAAATGTAAACAAATCTACTTTCGAAATAAGAAGAATAGGTTTATTACAATTAAACCACGAACCTCTTAAGAATTTAACTGCAAACAAAACTATCATTTTTTACAAATAAATATTGCAATTATCATTGTTTAATAATATTGTTAAATTTTCATATTTAAGCTAGTGTATTATAAATAATGTTTTCAAGCATTAAGCTTTTAAGAAAATAAATTATCAAATTAAATGTAAGAGCAGATCCATACACAAATATATAAATCTGAATCTACCTTTCGTCTCTCACAAACGGTGAAAAGTACTCAGCAAATGAGTTTCAAGTGGATTTTTTTTCACATCAGTTATCCTCTCAACCGATTACGGCAACTCAATGATATATTATAAAATCGTAGTTCATTTATTTTTATTGTTCTAACCCCAGGCAATTCTGGGTGGGATTTTTAGCGTATGAATTTTTCAGCGTAATATTTTTTTAACTCAATTTACTAGATAACTTATAAACTTACCTGATAACTCACCTGTAGTAAAGTGTACTGAAATAGTTTGTGTATCTGCTATAGGTAATAGTCACAAACGCTATATAAAAAACTATATATTAATAATAAATACTAGCGGCCCGTCCCGGCTTCGCACGGGTGGACAAAATTCTTTGTTTTTTTCTATTAATCAATATTTTTTCCGTTAGCGCCATCTAGCGTCCGGTAGACGAACTACTTACGGTTAACGCCTTGCTGTGGTAACGCGTAACAATGGAAAAAGATCGGGAAAAAGAGCGGATAGACAAATAACGTATTTGTGATCTTAGATTATAGATTATATATTCTTACATTCACAGCAACTGTATTATGGACTCTAGAGAAACTAATAGACCCTTTTATAATGTATAGACATTTTTATAATTATATATTTTTTTGCACTTTTTCAATGTTATCTTGTAAGATAAATTATTTTAATGGAAAAATACTAGAAAAAAATCGACTCGGCCCACACGTGCATTCTCAACGGGAAACGAACCTTTGGAAGTCCGGTCCAATGCTCTCTCAATTGAATTGAGAATTTCCGAGATTTCTCTCCCGCCTGAGACTTTAATTGTGGACCGAGTCGATTTTTTTAGTATTTTTCTATTAAAATTATGCATAGACATGTTATATTTAAAGAAATATATATAAATATCCATGACTCAAGTACAAATGCTTCGAACAGCACTCAAAGATCTGCCCCCACCGGGACGCGAACCCAGGTGTTAAAGCCGGATATTTCCAAACGGTCATTAAATGTAAAAATAACATTAAAATTTGGCTGATATAAATTAATATACTTAGCGCGACTCAAGAGTAAATTTTTTTCGCCGTCACACATATGTTCCTATAGACTCCAACTCGAGACCTTTGGCGTATAGCATAGCAGGATTGCACGGAACATATTGCACAGTACAACCTTGAGATGAGTCCGGCGTGGTCTTCGCAGCACGGCGATAGCAGATAGGGCAGATATTTGTGTGATAAACGAGCATTTGTACCTAAATAATGATTATTTATATATATTTATATGAATACTAGCTAACCCGGTCACGCGTTGCTGGTATGGTAACAAAGTATTGTCATAATATGATGTAGATTAAATGTCTATTTATCATATAAATATGTCTAACTCCCTTTACCCTAGTATCCACAACACAAGCCTTACAGTACTTACTTTGGGCTGGGCTGGTGTGAATATAAGAAATATTTAGATATAAAATAGGTGAGGGCTCGGAGGCGTGATTTTTTTTACAGACTTATTTTATATCTTATAGGAATATCGTATTGTAAATGCAAAAACTAAAAATTAAATACAATATTACTATTATTAATTCCAATGCGTTTCATTGGATTTTGTGATTATAACAAAAAAATGTTATGGTCTTTCTACGTTTATATTGATACAATCACCAACGTATACCACTTTTTGTTTATAACAAGTACTAAACACATCGTCCTTAGTTTTTAAAAACTATCAAACCCAACTGACCGCTGTATAAGAAACGCGAGGGGGCCGAAGAAAGCATCTCTTGGCCTCCCCTCCTTGCACACACGCGTATTTGTGTATTTAAAAAAAATACTTGACACATATACACATAGCCTGAGCTATCAATAGAATCATTAGACGTGTTTCTTTGATACGACCAGGCTTTTAGCAACTGAGCGCTCACGATGCATTTGCTGGCACTAAAAAGATTTTTACGGCACGTTCAACCTTATTGCTGGATGACTTTATTTTTTTTAATATTTTGCTCTGGCATCGGTATATTTGCCTAGGAGTAATTGCGTCTTCACTTGGCGATTTTTCTCTCCTCCCTTTTAGCGAGGGCGAATTTGAAGTAACCCCAAGCCAAAATCCGTTTGAAGTGAACGCGTCTTTAAGATGAATGCTAGGGGCTATGAATTTTTGATTATAATAATTTTGAAATTCGAACGACTGTTTTGAATGTTGTCCCCAATTTCTTTTTTGTTTTTTGTTCGAAGTTTAGATATTATGCCTTGGCTATTATTACTTTTAAGGAATCGATGTTTGCAACGTAAGAATTAAATATCTACAATAAACACGTGGTCTTACGGTTTACACGAAATAGATAAAACTAAACTACATACATACAAAAAACTAACTATAGATATAAAATACGATCATAAAGGGATAAGCAAAACTAATCAATTCCAATATATAAATTCAATGGAAACCGCAACCCACTAGACAGAGAATTAGGGGAGGTTTTATTACCGATTTGAGAAATGATCTATACTAATATTATAAACAGATAGCGTATTCGTAAGTTTGTTTATGTGTGTAACCTCCAGAACCATTAAAGCTGTATGAAAAATTCCTTCGCCATTTAAAAAGTATTTTTTAAACATCGACATAATCTGTTATATTATGTAGGCACATTATTATGTTAACCCCAGGCGCAGTCGTCGCCGGCTGCTATTTGATAATACAACTGCATATTCTTGTCTGTTTTTTAAACCAATATGTAATGTTATAGTAATATAAGTTATATACGGAATTGTTACCACTCCACGGAATTGTGAGTTTTATGCCATGCTCCGTGATCATGGCGCTTGCAACAGTGCCGAAATATCGGAAACTCACTAAAACCAAGGTACATGGTAACAATCCCGTTAATAACTTATATTACTATAATGTTAGTGACCATGAAAGTTTAAAACAATAAATATTTAATGTTATTATTATAAGAACACTAGCTTCTACCCGCAGTTTCGCTCGCGCTAATGTTGACTACCGATTAAAGTTATATTATAACTATGCCCAGGAGAACAGTAGTTTTTTTTTCTGGATAAAAGTTACCCTATGTACTTTTCTGTATCTCTGGCAAAGTGTATGCAATATTTCATGATGATGGATTGAGTTGTTAAGGTACAAAACTGTGACAAACAAACTTACTTTCATATTCAAAATATTAGTTTGGATTATAATATTTACCGATATTATAAATAGCTTATCATTTGCGCGATCACGTTTTCTTACCATTTAAAAAAAATCATCAAAATCGGTCGACCCGTTTTTGACTTACAGATATACAGATAGACAAACATTTTAAAAATAGTAAAATTATTATCAGTGAGTCATAAAACGAATATTTAACATAAAAATTGTAAATAAAATAAATGTACAGACAACGTACAGATATATCTAGTAGTATATATAAAAGTAAGTATAAATATAGATTTACAAAACGATAAACACATTATTAAACGCTTGTATTACGAATGGGTCTTTTTCCGTAGTACATCGGCGAGAATTAGATTAATTAAATCTGACATCTCAACAGATAGGCTAATGTTTCAATTGCTGAAACTGAATATACATATATATGTAATATTAATAGAAATATATATAAAAACCCATGACTCCCGTACAAATGCTCGTATTCAGCACACAAAAATTTACCCCTTCCGGAACTCGAATCCGAGTTCTTCGGTGCGAAGGGATCGCTACCGTTGCACCAAACGGTCGTCAATAATTAATATTTGGTAAATACCTATTATTTCGGTTCACGAAAACTATACTGAGTTTAACCATATGTACTCAAAATGTGGCCAAAAGAAGAATAGAGAAAAGAAGCAGAAAAATACAAAAAGATTAAAGTAAAGTACTGGCCATCATCCCCCTAGTCCTTCTAGTCTTCGAGACTTCTAGTTGTGATTTTTTTATAATTTTATTTGATTAGAATTTGTTTTTTATGGTTAAATGATTAAAGAATGGTGTAAAATAAAGATTTAAGAAGAAATATCACTACTTTGATTTTTATAGCGTGTCATAAAAACAATGGCTATATGCGTCTACTATACTACGCTGTTATTTCGTTAGTTTATTATTTTATTGATTCGCATAACCTCTCCGTGGATTAGACTTATCTTTGAATCTGACACATACATATAATCACACCAATTTCCCGTAAACAGAGATCAGAGATTTAAACTCTCTGCAATATTGACATCGAAATCTCGGTTCTTCAACTTTCATCAGACCTTTTATACAATCTCGTCAGTTAAACCTTTAACTGACCTTTAACTGATTTTGACCTGGCTTTTAGTCAGGAAAACTCCTATTTGGCTCTTGAAAATTTTACCTTGGTCTGCCTTTCCCATGCACACTTGCCTCATAAATTTGTGTTGTCAACTTTTATATCGCCCATCCTCTCTTTATGTTCAAACCATCTAATTATCCATTTTTCTATGTATTTACATAAAGTATAGTCTAAGTATTTACATATATATGTAATTAAAGAAATAAAAGACATCCATCAACTTAATATGATCAAATGGACCCTCTTTACATATCGGTTATGTTAACAAGCGGAGCGTGTAATGATCCTTCCAGCGCAGCTGGTATTGAAGGCGCTACCCGCTGAGACGTACTACTTGCCACTGTCCTACCTAACGGATTAAGCAATAAGCGATAGCGTTTCATAACTAGACGGTTTGCTTCGTATTATTACGTTTCTATATCTTATCAAAACTTTCTTTTGTATACATGATTTATGTTTATTAATTATAATAACATTTTTTACATTCGCATCAATAAGCCTATCTCAAAGTAAGCACTGTAATGCTTGTGTTATGATGGATACTAGGGTAACGGATAATCATATATATACGATACTAAGATATTAAATATTTTTTTGAAATATATATAAATACCCATAACTCAGGTAAGTATCACACAAACATCTTTCCCTTCTGAGACTCTAACGTAGGATTTTCGAAGCGAAAGCCCTATATTTAAACTAACCATTATACATAAAAAATTAAACATTGTATAAAAACCTCTTTTAATTAAAAAAAATTAAGTTAGAAAAGGACAAAACACTCATATAACTAGTGTATAGAAAAATAGGTTTACAAGTCTTTTAGTTTTTTTTATAACACGTTCACTATACAATGTATATACAAGTTCAACAAATGCTACACGTAATTTAGTTGATATTAATCAATATTTTCGTTGTGAGCTATCATAAAAGTGCAAAACATTACAATAGAGAATAGACGTCTATTATTTTACAAGCAACAATTTGTTTAAAATGGTACTACTGTATGGTAGATTCTTTAATGTTATAAAAAGTGTATTAAGATTAGATAATTAACATACAAAACAATAAATGTATGAAGTTGTCCGTCAGCGTAGCACCAAACTGTCAAAGTTAGCGCTCAAAGTTTGCAACTTGTCAAAAAGGACTTTTAATATGTCTATGCCTTGGACTACACGTCGAGTCCACTCTTTGCGAATGAGTGGCGGTCAGCCTGACGCGTGGGCAGAGAAAACATTATGCACACACTATAAACCTCCTACGGAGTGGAATCCTCACGTGCATCGATGTTTTACTGTTTTCTTTGTCTTTATCCGATATTATTTTGGGTCCGGATGTTATTCTGATACATGCTATATGAAGATAATATGAATTTTATTCAATATAAGCACTTACAATAAATGTATTGAATGCTACGACATGCCTTCGTAAGTCTTACGTCAGAAGACTGTTGAATTAATATTTACATAACATAGTACAAAACACGTGAGAAATTTTTTCTTGTACAGTAATAATAATGAACGGATTTTTTTCAGCACTCTCATTGCAAAAAAAATATTGGAAATGCTATTAAATCCACGCATGTTTGTCGTTTAAATGACCGATATTAAATAACCTTTGTTTTTGAAGGTATTTTCAACATTTTTATACTTTTCAAAAAGTAGTTTAGTGACATTTTGTGGAGCTTTGTTGGAGTAATACTTACATTAATTGTATGAAGGTGTGTGTGTGTGTGTATTTGTGCGTGCGTGAGTGTTTGTGTGTGTGTCGAATAATAATGATTGGGTCTGTGGAAGGATGAGTCTATAAATTAATAAGTTTTCGGTTTCTTCATAGTTTTCTTAATTTGTATTCTCTCTTGTTTGCCGCCTCGTCAATGATCGTTATTATGACCATAAATTTCGCAATTTGTAATGCTGGACCATCTTTTACAAGCTGGATCAAGTTGTCTGGAGAAAACAATATTAAATAAATCATATGATTTTATTTATATACATTTAGTAGGGAAGGTGCGGTAGTAAAATATTGTACAATCGATATCTTAGTCATTTTGTGACCATTTTGGATTCAATATAAAAAAAACACGAATCCGGTAAAATGGTTTTATTTTAATGTAAATTATATGTTTATTTTGAGTTTAATCGTAAGGACGTCCAACTGAATTTCCTTTCAATCGCTTTGGCTGCTTGCAATTAAGGGAAAGGTGAGCATTTCCGGCGGATACTGCGCCCGCCCTCCGGTCGCCTCTCTCCCGCCCCTTCAAGATACTCCGCCAAGATATTACAGACGGAAAGCTTATTTTGCGTTTTCATTTATTGAAAAGTAAAGTGCTAATAGTTGGTCAGATTTAGTGTTTGGTGCCAAAGTTCCCTAGGTTTATTCCGTGCCGTATCAAAAAATGTAGAAACCAATATTTTCTCTTATAAGGAATTTTATTGGTTATGGTACTATCCTAGCTTCCGATTTTTGTAACAGTTACCTATTTATATTTAGATATTTTAATATTTAGTATCTGAATTTTGTAAATTTAATGTCACTGATTATACCATTATATCTAAATTCGATCGTTAACTATTTCAGGCATCAGTTTCACACAATCTTAGCTAAGATTAATACCCGTAAGATAAAATAAAGATTTATTATTATTATATTTATTTAAACATGTAAACGTTTAAATTGTAAAGTAATTATTTCGCTCGTTTCTTCTTTTCTAAGAAGTTTTTCATTCACTAATTTATTAAAACCTAGAACATGTAGTAGGAAATGAATTAATGATCTAAAGAACCGCCTTATGTTAAAATGCGGACGAACCACGTGACCAACTTTGTGATATTCCATAAATTATTTATAGTTTGTAATGTCACCCGCCATACACATACCTTGCCACCTTTACGAGCACCAATAACACATCTTACGTCAATGCAATAAAGTTCATTTTCATTTATATGAACGAATACAACAGTTTGTATTTCGAATGAAGCGTTCTGAAATAGGAATAAATTTATTTGTTTATTTACAGATAATAAATACTTTTCGCTTGTTGCTGGCCGAAAATAAAACTGTCAACCACACTTTGTTTGTGTTATGGGATGTGTAATTTTCAAGGTTAGGAAACAGATTCTACCATTTTGGAGTAGCGATGTGTACCGATTACAATTTTTAACACCGGTATATACCAATTAGTTTAGACAAAAAACCGGTTTATAAAGGTTTTTTTTAATATAAATAATAAACAAAAAGGTATTTATTTGTAGGCTTTAGTATTTATTTTCTTTCACATAATCAGGTACAATTAAAATAAAAAAGGGAATTGGTCATTAATTAGACAAAAAATAAGCAGGAGATCTTACAGTTCACCGATTTCTAACAAATCGTAGTTTTGATTTATGAAGCAATTTTGGTCAACAGCATCTGCTTGAAGCCTGCTCCTTCTAGAGGACAATATATATCCTGATTTTGAAAATATCCTTTCCGAAGGTACTGATGTTGCTGGTATGGCCAAATACTTGAGTGCTATTGCATTTAAAGGTGCCAAGTGTTTATTCTTGAACCAAAAAACTCCCGCACTTTTAGCTGCATTTGTGATCTCGGCTTCTTCGCTTCGTGGATCTGTGTCCATATACATGCGTAATATATTAATTTCAGAAGCAGTTGAATTAGTATTTGGTCTTCTCTTTACTAAGAAGTCCAGCAGTCCAGGTTTTTTCTGACCTGGCTGCTCCGAAGTCTCTGGCTGCCCTAAAGTCGATGGCACAGAGCAATCGGCGGAATCTTTTAAGTAATGGGATAGTTCTTTTCTTACCAACTCTTTCGCTGAAAGCATGTTTTCTGGGTGACGAAATCCTGCTCTTAATGCTGGATGTAAATATGTAGATATTTGCGACACAGTTCTTGTCTCATACACCAAGAGTCTGCTACTCATGTGTCGCCTCACTGATGAGTGAAACATCTTGCCGATATCTGTAGTAAGGAAAACTTCAATAGTGTTCAATTTTTCAAATAGTCCACATATTATTGGAATGACCAGTGAACTAGTCGGATACTGATCAGCACTAACGAGTTTTGTAGCTTCCTCGAATATTTCCAAAATGTTGATAACTTCTCTAACTGCTTCTTCTTCAGAAGCAGTTAAGTAGTCTGGCGCCTGAACCAATTTCCTACACACCAATGCGAGAACGTCACTTAACTGTATTATTCTCTTAATCATGTAGAATGTGCTGTTCCATCGTGTTGAAACTTCTTGTATCAGCTTCAAAGGCGTAGAATTAGGTTTTCTTTCTTTCTGAGCTAATTTAAGTGCTCTCCATCCTACAGATGACTTTTTAAAAAATTTAACGATTGCTTTACATTTGTTAATTATGTCCTCCACCTGAGAAAGCTTCATAGAATCATCCAAAGTTAAATTAAGCGTATGGGCAAAACACGGCATGTGCCTTATTCCCAGCAAATCACACATCTTTACCATGTTACTACCATTATCAGTGACAATAGCAGAAATTTTTCCTAATATTTTCCATTCTGTAAGTATATTAGTCATAATTTCAGCTAGATTTTCGGCTGTGTGCGAAGTTGGAACATCACATGTAGTTAATACATAGCTTTTTAAAATCTTTTGGTTAAAAAAATGTACTGTGACACTTAAGAAACAATCCATATTTTGATTCGACCACATATCAGCGGTAAGTGCAACATTCTTAATATTTTCAAGCATTCTTGCAAGCTGTGACTTTGCACACTGGTAAAGCTCTGGCATTAGTTCATACCTTATCTTCTGTCTCGTTGGAAGTTTATAGCTTGGGTTCAATACTTCAACCAGCTTCCTAAAACCCTTGTCTTCAACTATAGAGTACGGCTGATAGTCCGTAGCTATCATCATTGTTAAATATTTATCAATTTTTTTTTTGTTACTTGCAGCGGTCATTTTCAGAGTAGTCTGAAAAATGGGGCGTGGTATCTCCGTGTTTTGTAGTGCTGTGCTAGTAGACGTTCTCTGTGTATCACCGGCATGGTCACCCACTTCACCTTGATCCACCTCCACTGTAGCCTGAGGGTGATTTCTTCTAATATGTGCCAACATATTCGAGGTTCCTCCTCCAACTTTAATCACTTTAGCGCATAGCTTACACTTCGCACTATCATTGTCAATCTTCTCAAAATAATTTCTAGTAATCGATTTACCTTTTACTTTAGGCATTGTTCGCAAACAAATCTGTCACCATCAAAGAATTCAAAAGCAAAACTGAAATATTTTTGTGTAGCGAGGTTAGTCGAATACTAAAGCAAAGTATCGGGGATTCCCCTAATATAGACAACATTTCAAACGGAACAAGACTTGCATTCGGATACACATTAAAGACTCGGATACATGTTTTGTGATTGTAATCGGTTTTTTTAATGTGAACCGGTAATTATCGGTTTTAATAAAAACCGGTATTTTTAAGGTTTTCATGAAACCGGTTCACATTACTATTTTGGAGCTCACTGGATGGAGTAAATATTTGTGGCTCTGAAGCGGTCGAGTAAAGTTTTAAGAAAAATATAATAAATGCCTATCAATCATAGTAATGATTTAGCACGGATGGTATAACAAATAAAAGGATTTTTTCTTTGATGGCCCTATGCATTCTAAGTTCCAGGTGCAAATCCTGCTAGAATTATGTATGTGTATTCTATTCATATTTTACTATATATAGTACAGGCTCTACTTTGGTGAGATCTTGGAAACTTATATATCGATTTTATTGATAATTATTTTTACACTAATTTTTCAAAAAATATAAAGAGAATTTATTTGTTCAATACCTGTGTAACAAAGATATCGCATTTATAAATCTAAACAGGTTTCATGAAAACAGCGTATAAATTTGAAATAAAATTACTTATAAAAATTATAATAAATGTGTAAAATATGAATAAAATAATTACTATACATAGGTGTCAATTTGTCAAAAATATTAAGATGTCAAACAGTAAAATTACTATTACTAAACAACCGATTATCTTAATCTTCTTAATATATATTAATTACGTGTCACGTTGTTTGTCCGCGATGGACTCCTAAACAACTTAACCGATTTTGATCAAACTTCGCAACTATCTGTTATTTGGTCTTACTTAAAAGATAAGATAGGTTTTATTTCAATTTATAAAACAGCAACGCGTGGCTGAGGCAACCAGTTTTATATAAATTCTCTATTTTGAATTCCAGCAAAGCGTAATAAATAACATATTTAATGTAACATATATTTTAGCCTTTGATTCAAATCATTATAGTTTTGTTGCGTTATAGACAATGTTAATTTATTACGCATAAAATAGTTTTAGTCAGAGTAGCTGTTATGAAGAGTACATTTGAAACTAAATATTTGGTGTAAACTATCCGAAATATGTTTTCCATTTTTTAAGCAATTAGTTACAATGTTGATGTAGTCGGCTTCAAAAAGGATTCTCTTTAAACATAGTTGTAATATTAATAAAACAAGAAAATTGCGCTATAAATAAACACAAAAATCAACTACTTAAAGACAGTAAGATCATGTCGATTTTTACTCATGACTGAAAGTTACTGGTACACTGCACTAAAGAAATAAGCTTTATTCGTGATCGTATTAACGCTAAAAATGAAATTATTTGCTACTTTTAAAAGTGAAACTTTAATGTAATGATTTTCCTATACAAACATATTATTTATAATATTATTCTAAATAATTCATTTGCAAAATTAGGTGTTAAAAATATTAATATCCGCTATAACATGGTATCTACGCATAAAATAGTTATAAAGTTTATCTAGTATCATCAGTACACGTTGACAATTCTTTTTTACATAAAACTCATCATCACAGCCTTACAAATAACAAAATAAACGACTAAATATTAGAGCAAATGTAAAGGGTTGCAAAAAGATATTTTATGTTTCAATTTTGACACATTATGTATTCTTTAACTTTTTGTCAATGGAATATCCCATTTATCATTCACGGTCATAAAAAGTACTATAACTATAAATAAAACGTATCTCATGGCGTGCAATGGTAAAAACGCAAACCGTGCAACTTTATGAAATAAAAAACCGAATCGTAGAAAAAGGGGCCGGTAAAAATCAACCCCACAAAGTTATTAAGCAATGAGACGAGCGCTGAGCGAGCAATAAATTCGCAATTCTTGATATAAACATGGCTCCCCTTCGATATTTGAAAATACAAAATGGCGGATCGTCTTGCCCTTTATCTTTTCTTTATGGAAATGAGGGATGATAATTTTATAGTGGCGACACTAATCTAAGAAGTTTGTCGTCTTATTTTTAGATATATAATAAAACATACAAATATACACTGAAAACAAACAAATTAATAATAATAATGTTTCTTACATTCACGTCAATTAGCCTAGCCCAAGGTGCGTTGTAAGCCATGCGTTATATGCCTGAACTGCCGAAATCAACCGAAGATCTTGTAATGGTGACCTATGATGAATCTATCCAGTATTCCTTTTTTGCTTTATTAAAATGAACCTTATAGCAAAGAGCTAGTGTCACGGAAGCTTACAGCTGGTATGAACACTGACTCTGGTAATTTGAATATCGAAATATAAGTTTGAATTGTTTTTTGGTTAAATATTATATAGTTAATATAAAAACTTTATTTCTGCCTACATTATCAAAGGAGTCCCTCTTAAGATGAATATTCTTAACCAGTTTTACTATTTTAAGTATAATAAATAAAAAATTACTTTCGTGTAAATATTAAAATCACGCATTGATTGCTAGATGAAGACAAGTATATGATCACAGAGTAAATAACTACACTATAAAATAACAAAATGTTTAAAAAATATATATCAAAAGAATTCCAAAGGATAATATGTAATAATTATTATAATTCTTACATTCGCAATGTAAGGCTTGTATTATGGATACTAAGGTAACGGATAGACATACATATGTGACAAATAAATATTTGATGTTCATAGATATATGAATATAAACACCAACTACTCAGGTACAGGTGCTCGTATTCATCACACAAACATCAGTCTCTTCAGGAACTCGAACACAAGACCTTTGGTACGGTCGTCTACTACCATTGAGACAATACTACTGTAAAGTTTATGTAGAGTTAACATCTTTAAAATAGTTTATGTCACTTATATTTAATTAATTAATATTTCTTACAATCACACCAATTAGCCTAGCCCAAAGTAAGCACTGTGAGACTTATGTAATTGATCCTTGGGTAATGAATAAACATGTATATTTCATACATAAATAAGTCATATTTATAGAAATATATATATATACCCATGACTTAGATACAAATGCTCGTATTCATCACACAAACATCAGCCCCTCTGGGACTCGAACCACCAACCGTCGGCGTGTCGGTGTGAAAGGCAGGATCACCACTATTGCATCAAATGGTCGTCAGAACTTGTAATTACATTCTTCGTTACATCCTAAACTAATTTGTTGTAGATATAATTCCCTTTTTCTTACACGATTTCTTGACTCAAACAACTGTAAGAGGGTTTCTTATCGCACGAACAATGGAAATACCGGACTATGATTAGTGTATTTGCCTACGTAATCCTATTTCCCGCCCACTTCTTATAAAATATTCTGTACTAACAAACATTGGAATTAATCAAAATTCGCGTCACCCAGCATACCAAGATCTCAAAAGCAGTGCTTGCCAAAACCACTGCAAATTTATCTTAAAGCGGAAGTCTTCGCTACTTCCGGCGCCGTCACAATGGCTCCTGGATCCGTTTCCGCTGCATACTTGAGAGTTGAATACATTGAGAACTTCCCCTTAATGAATTGCGCAATACTCATTTGTACGCATATATTATTTGAACACCAAGATACAGAATAATCAAGGTTGACGCTAAAAAAACTCTAAGCATTTACAATTTCACTCCGCGTCACCTCAGCATAAAATAGAAAATATTCGAAATAAAAAAAAACAAAAGACAACGCAACGGTGCGTTTAGTATATCTTTTAAATTTATAAGGACACAGGACACACACTATAGTCACAGACTATAAAGAAGTTGCAACATCTCTCGATTAAAAAAAATATGCTAAAGATGCAAACCTCCTGTCAGTTTTTTTTTAATTCCTCATTGTGACAACTACTCGTGCATGAGAAAATACCTAAATAAATAAAAAAGTGTGTATATATTTGCGTAGATATTGACGATCATAGCCTATTTTACAGTTCCACATTTTATGCAATTTTCACAAGCAATACTAGCGTCCGCATTTAGATTTTATCTTTATAATATATTCGGAAACACCGAATAATTATCAGTAATTATTATTCGCATAAGTCTGCAAAATTTAAATTGAATTATTTCGACACTCAAAGGTTTCTCAACAATTCAAAGTAACGCCTAAGTCAAATAGTTGAGTTTAGATTTATGCCGACAAGCTACCTCACTAGTTTACAATACGCTTATGGCGTATTGTCCGTCCAAGACAAACTATTAATCTGTTATTCAAAGTTATTGGCGGTGCCCAATAAATCGACAACTTGCCTACTGACTGGCCGGACTTACGGCCCAAGAAAGTATACAACTCGCTTACTGGCTAACCCTAAATAGTGATGCGACCAAGGAATAAGACGAATGTCGATTGTTGTTAAATTCTTTTCCTATTTAGTTTTACTCAATAACATTATGCGACGCTGTTATTATGCGACCATCAACGAAAGATGTATATTTATCCCTGCGGCCCCCTTATTCTTGTTTTGAATATTACTTTTCTATTTGCCATTTTTATATACATATATGTTTATTCTTTAAGAATCGTTTCAAAACTTAATATCTTATACATTAGAAACTTATCTTCAATATCTATAGTTTACATAAGGCAAAGTTACTAGATTTCAGTAATAAATTGCCAACTGACAGTTTTATTTGATATTCTAATAAAGAAGCTTAAAAACGTACTGATGGCTTTCATCAGTCGTCGTTCGGTCTGTGATTGCAGAGATCGAGCAATTTCGAGTCGTCAGAAGGGTAACAAATTATTATGTCAAGTTTCTTCTATTATCGAAACATGCATTATGCATCTGCAGTCATACAATCGACACGAGTTCCATATATGTATAGAAAAGCGGTACTTTCTAGATGCGGATTAGTTAATAGATTGGTGATATTAATTATGACTTTGGTTAAGCTTTTTATTAAAAAAGAACTCGCATGTGTCTGTATCGCTAAGTTATATGCGTCACCTCTTTCCAGGTCTATCACACACTTAGGGTAAAGTTTAGTCAGTATAAATCTGACATAACTGCTCAGCCGACAGATAGGTATGTATTCATACAAGATTCACAATCTCACCACCCCATCTCAAATTCCGTTCATTTATTCGAATAGCTTCTAGCGAAAAAAAAACACCCTAATATATCCTAAGTTTCAATCATGAAAGTTATGTAATATTTATCGATATTTGTGACTCAGACTCGGCCCATCTCTACGAACTGTGGCGTTCCTGTTACGGAGCGGCAAGTTCGGATCGTTTAAGCTGAAACAGTAGCTTACTTATTACCTGAGATGGCGCAACTTGCCGCCACGTTTGTGCCAGATAAGCACGCAAACTCAAACTCTACGTCTACTTAAATAAAGTAATAGAATTGCTTTGTTTGATTATTACATTGATCTCTTCTTTAACTCTTGAAATAACTTGCCTAAATTAATAAGTAGCCCAAATCATAGAGATGCGCAATTCATAGACCTTGAAGACTGGCCTTGCGGCCCCAAGGTGGATTAGTCAGTGCTGACAACAAAAGATACATATCAGAAGACTGAGTATCTGTTGTAAATGAGCAAAGATTAATATCGCGTTTGTGTTAATATTTAATTTAATATTTACTCAGGAAACAAAAAAAATCTCCCATAGATAAAATGCAGAGTAAGTTTGGAAAGTATTTTAAGAATTCTGTATTAAATATTGTAGAGTTCTTAAAGTATAAAAGAATCATCATGTTTTTATGAATTTTGTTATAAGATTCTGCGATAATATCGATAATTACTTATTTGTTGAAATATTATTAATATGTCGCATACTTTTATATTTATTTATCATTTGGCAACCTAACAACGTTATATATAACAAAATTAAAACACATTTAAATAATGCAATTGTCTAAACAGTTTCTTTTTAAACAAATAATTTTAAAGAAATTACTAAAATATTTACAATTGAGGAGTATAGAAACAAAGGCGACAATCTCCACTTTTATGATTTAAAAAAAACAATCAAAAACCTATATCTGTAAAGATACACATATTTTTATACTGTGTAGATTTTTTATATGTGATATTCAATAGAATCCTAATATCTTATTGAAGATTTCTAGTCAAATTCCATAACAGCTGTACTAGGACATAAGGATCCTTTTGAATAGAAAAACATACAGAATAAAAATATGTGTATCTTAACAGATAAAGGTTTTTTAGTTCTTACACTTCCGCGCACATTACACATTAGAATAAAACACTTTTTTACGGATTTATGCGCATGTTTTATTTTATATTTAATCCTGACGTTTCACCTGACAGGATGATATAAAATAAAACATGCGCAGAAATCCGTAAAAAAGTGTTTTATTCTAAAGATACAGGTTTTTTGATTTTTTTTACAAAATCAATAAAAGTGGAGAATGTCACCTTTGTTTCTATATCCCTCAATTGATGTCATTAATTGCATTTTTTTTAATTTTGCGGACTTAAGACTGAATTAATGTGACTTTATTTCTGTTTAACACAAATCTTTCAAAAAATAAAGCTGAGTACATACAATTATATATAGTTTCATTTATAATTAAAGTAAAAACTTTACTTATAAATGAAAGCTGATCGTTATTGTATGTAGTCCAGAATGTTCACTTGCGTCTCTCCTTGCCCAGCGACAGCGGTAAACCAGGCTCTATCTCTCAAACTAAGTATTAAATACTTTAAAGACTCTGTAAGTTCCTCAACACAAGGCACAATCTGCTTGCTCAGACTATAAATTGTTATATAAGTAATATCAGAATGTATAGGCTCTACAACTGAAATTATATATATATTAGATAAATTATTTTAATAATAATTTTTGTTACTAGCTGACCCAGCCATGCGTTGCTGTGGCACAGTAATTTTAAAGATTTTTTTAAAATAAAAGTAACCTAAGTTACTCTTTATTACATCAGCTACCTGCCAATAAAAGTCCCGTCAAAATCGGTCCAGCCATTTCAGAGATTAGCCGGAACAAACAGACAGACAAAAGTTGTGAAAAATGTTATTTTGGTGTATGTACCGTATATATATATTCATATGTATGTAGTAAAAAACGGTTATTTCAATATTACAAACAGATACTCCAATTTTATTTTTATGTATAGATATTCATACCGAATGGCCTAGCTCAAAGTAACCACACTGACTTATGTTATGGATACTAGTGTTACGGATAAACATAGATATAATACCTACATTATATTATATGTATACATAGAAATATATATACCGATGACTCAGGTATTTATTAAGTATGACCAGTTTTATTTGCTCTGTGTAATTATTTACTAGAAAATATTTGCACATTGAAGTGAAGAATAAAATATGTTAGACTGTAATTTAAAAAGATCCTTTATAACCATAATCTGGGAAAAAAAAATATTTATTAATTAATTAACACCTGCCCCTCTCGGGACTCGAATCTAGGACCGTCGGCGCTAAAGACAATATCGCTTCTGTTACCGGTGTCAGCTTATTTGGAAGTTATAGTTATAGCTAGAAACATTAAGGTCATCTCTGAAGATCCAATAGATGCCTGATTATCCCGAGCTTCTTTATGTTGACTGCAAGTCTTAAAATTTAGAAAAAAGGTATCGAGTTATTTGCATTGATTTCAATAAATACACAAAAATTGAGTTTGCCATAGAGTGAATGTTGCAAAAGAAATAAAACAAGAGATGATCAATTATGCAAATCAAAGCAATGATCTTAAATAACAAAAAAGTTATGCTGAAGTTAAAACATTCTAAATATGACCTTAGTATGTAGCTTAATTAGTTTTTAAATATGCGTTTTAATAAGGAATATATGTATACAAAATGTCAAATGTCTTTTTGCTTGATGCTTTTAAAGTTCCAAGGTCACAAGTTATATTCGCATCGTTGTAAAATAATTTTTAGTAAATAGTTTTTTTTAAATAACTATAAGTAATTTAAAAGAACAGAAAAGACATGGAAAAATCTAGGACAACAAATAATAAACTTTTGAATATATATTAATGTATCATTCATGATTTGTACTATACAGAAGTAGATATCCAATATTTAGTATCTTATTTTATTTTATCCTGAAGTTTCGACTCCGGCTGACTAAGGCATATCTAAGTTAATGCCTAACTCATCCTGTGATCACGGCTCCTGTAAAATAAAAATGTCAGGATTAATGTGAAAAAACAAAAACGCGTCGATATCGGTAAAATCTTTTATTTAAATAAGTTACCATGACTTAATTACCAATTAACTTACTTAAATGACGACCGTTTGGTGCAACGGTAGCGTTCCTGCCTTTCGCACCGACGGTCCTGGGTTCGAATCCCGGAAGGGGCAGATGTTTTAATGATGAATTCGAGCATTTGTACCTGAGTCATGGATGTTTGTATATATTTCTATGAATATAACTTATTTATGTATGATATATGTATGTCTATCCGTTACCCTAGTATCCATAACACAAGCCTTAAAAAGTGCTTACTTTGGGCTAGGTTAATTGGTGTGAATGTATTAAATATTTATTTATTTATTTATTTATTTAAACGCTCACAAGCGAAAGCAACTGCCGTCAAAGCGAATTCGTCATTTGACAAAACCAACCGAATATATAATTGTCCCCAAAATACAGTTTCAATGTAAAATCGATGGTGCACCCACGTCCATTAGATATTCATCTTCTAATTGGGAGAGTAGATAAATGAGCATCTCCGTTGCCCCGGACTGTCTGCAGTTGTACTCGTGTTCCCGACCAAAGATGCGGGCGTGGAATCTTAGCAAATTAGTAAGGGTTCTTCCCCCGCCAATAGGGTTATCAAACTTGTTAAAGTATCAATAGATGTCTTAGGGTTATCGACTTCCTTTGACTTGTGTGCATGAAAATAATATTACTGAAAAATTACTGGTGGGATATGTCATTTATATGCAAACATCACACATTTAAATAAAATATCTTTTTATCGGAATTTGGCGCATACTTTATATTTGATGCTGTCGTTTCGACTCCTTTACAGGAGCAGTGATCTTGTAGATGGCCGAGGTAATGGGCGTCATACACGTGACTACCTTCACAATATTTTAATCTGGCACGTTCCTATCTGTTAAAATTTGTTTAATTTTGAACTTTATTAGTCGTATTATTAAATATAGGATTACTTTAAACTACTGAATCTACCACCAGTTCGGAAATTGGATTTATCTATTAAAAATATACATATTATGACATATGATACGCTTTGTAACGCAGGTGACAACAAACTTCTTGTATACTTATTTGTGTAGATGCTATGTGTTTATTCTTTGAAATGTCCGATATTGACATCTCGTACTTAAAAAATGAAGTTTTGTACAACCACACTGAGGCAGCCCTGACACAATAAACGACATCTTAAGTGGTCGCCGCTAATATCGCCCAAAGAGTAGGTAATGTTGCTTCAAAGAGCTATCAGCCTCCGTCTATTCTCTCACTTACACATCTATACTTTGACGAAAAGTCTGTTATTCCTAATTGGATAGAATTTATTACTAATTCTCTTGATTGTTAGTTGATTGAATGCGTTATCTTTATTAGACAGGGACTTAAGTGATAGCTATTTTTATGAATTAAAAATTAACATCATTTTCTTTTATTTTCGTAGCTTAATAATAATTAGAGTTAATAATCTAACAAAAAATAACAAAAAATTGGCGGTTTCCAAAAAAAGCTATTTACCTTTCGCGTTAATCCTAACAATGTTACGGCAAGGTATAAAAAATGCTTTTTTTTATTTGAGTTTATTCCTTAACAATTTATAATCATATAAAGTGCCCGGTATAAAAAAAATATGAAGAGTAAAATTTAGTGATCGAATGACAGCGTTACCCATCGTGCGCACCTTTCACTTTTATTTTGAAGTTTTGTTTTATTATTTTCTATGCCTGTTCAAGGACAAGGCCGCAGTTTTTTTTTCATTTGACTTACAAATCTGGGTACAATCCTTTTAATCTACCTTAACCGAAGTAAGCACAGCATGCTATTCCAATTCGAAGAGGACTATCTAATATGTTACTATTTTTAAATACTACATTTTTATATATTATCATTTTAACAGTCTACTACCAAACAGAGACAGTCTTTTAAGATAAATTATTATAATAGAAAAATACTAGAAAAAATCGACTCGGGTCACAAGTGAATTCTCAGGCGGGAATTTTTCCCGCCTGAAAATTAATAATACAATTCTACTAATAATACTAGAATAAATAACAGTATTTTTCTATTATAATAATTTATCTTATAAGATCGCATTGAAAATGCATAAAATATATAAAAAAATATAAAACTAAATGGCTGTTTCATCTTAATCGATTGCTCAAACATTTGTAAAAATGTTTCTTTCGAATACTAGAGGATGTTCCTCTCATTGATGCAACAACGCTGGCCTACAGCGTAAAATAAGAAAGGTATTAGAAAATTACGATGAGTGTTCACAAGGCTCGGTAGCTCAATTGGGAGAGCATTAGACCGGATTTCCAAAGGTTGCGGGTTCGTTTCCCGCCTGAGAATTCACTTGTGACCCGAGTCGATTTTTTCTTGTATTTTTCTATTATAATAATTTATCTTATAAGATCGCATTGAAAATGCATAAAATATATAAAAAAAATTATAGAGTCAGTTTTTAACTGAATGTACTACCAAATTTAATATGTTTTATTATGTGCAACATCTACTGTATTCATATTCTTGCAAATAAATCTATTATCTTAGCTTTTAAACTTAATTAGACAGACAGAAAATAACCTAATACCCATTTTTATACAGGTGTCCTGAAATAGTGATCTCAATGTATCTTTAAAAAACGTCCAATTGATGTCCCACTGATGGGGCAGTTATCCACCACGTTAACCCAGTATAGAGTGGTGGATGTTAATTATTGCAGCCATCACTTTTTTTCACAACATAATTTACATTATTCTGAACTCAAGTTAAGTAGCTAAAACATTAATTGTGTTAGGGAATTCAGAAACAACGACGGTACCACAACACCCAGACGCGAGTCTAGGAAAAGTTCGTTTGCTACGTTGACCCGGGGATCGAACCGGGATCTCGGAGTGACTTTTCAATGATATCCGGTATAAGGGCCACTCGATCACTGAAACGTGATCCGCCATCTGTTGGCCAATAGGTAGACTTCTGGATGTTGCAAAATGTAAATTAGTGTTATTTAGGTTATATTATACACAATAATATTTAGATATCTGTTTTTATGACACATTGATTACATTTTTACTATAATATGAGTTAATTTAAATTTTTTATCAGGATTTTGAATGCGTAGTACTGCTACTGCCCGCTAGTAACGCTGTACGTCTTATGTTGAGTTTTCATGAACAGATGTACACGTTGTGCCACCTAGTGACAAAAAGTGGAAAGCTGCCTCATCTTGGCATGGTACAGTTTCAAGAATTGTATAAAATCATAAAGTAAATAAATACTAAACATAACTATTCTTCTTATAAATATGTATATGTATTACGTACAAAATACAACTTGACTGAACCAAAATGGGATCAGTACATGGTCATACTAACAACATTTATTAATATATAAATAAATAGATACATTTTTTTTATTTTGCCGTTTTATTAATATGGAGCATAATCCAGTCCGAAGCCACTGTAGAGACACGTAAATTTAAGCCGGGCGATGTTTGGGAGGGTTGTAAAGAACTCAAGTTCTTGTTTCTTAATTCTGTAGGATCGACACGCCCATTCAGGACACGGTAAACTCAAGACACTCGCGAGTCTAGAGTTCAGTAGAGTATAAGCTTCCGATTCTGAACCCATATCTTTAAGAACGCTCAAGTCTGAAAAAATATTTGAGGCTTCACTACTTAAAGTGTCTCGAGTCTAAGAATGTACGTTTTGATTATGGGAACATAGACCAACAATAAAACTTCACACTCCTGAAATGTTATCTATGACAGCCACCATGATAGAAGTTACGTCATTTTGGAAAAGAAAATTTACTACACTTCTGTCATCGAGTTTTTTTTAAATATGATTTAGTTTTTATTATACTTTCCCATATTGTTAATTAAAATTGGATCGTCCAAAATTCGCAAAAATAGCTATAATGCTTAGAAGAAGATTTGTACGCTTTGTAAGTAAATTAAAGATAACATACATGAGTTAGGTTGGTTTTTGAGCAATGGATATACGGATTGAGTATACGGACTGACGTCTGTGCTCGTATGTACACAGTTCTACAGTATTGTGGATTGTTCTGTACGAGTCACAATCCGCGCAGAGCCCAAATGTATTCGTCCGCTTAAAATTCAACACTCGTTTTGAAGCACATACGCGAGCAACCCCCAGACGGGCAATCTGTACGAACTATACACAGAGCTGTGACAACAGCAAATAATGTAATGTAATGTTTATGTTGTAGATGCAGAAATAATCAATGATTTAACTATTTCGACTAAGTTTTAAAACTCCCACTAAATCTGTTAGATTAAAAATTGTGTTGTGCCTCCCCTCTGCATCCTCAAATTATTGTAGGAATTCATTCTTATGGCGTGCGTGTATTAGCTTTAACTCGGCATCACGTCGGGTCAACTTGTATCTCTTTGCAACAAGCTTCGATAAAGCGAATTAACCTTTATAATTGATAACCTGTAATTGGCTTAGTTTTGCTATGTTTGTAAATTGTTTCTTTATTTATAGCTCATGGTCGTCCAAAATAAATAAATATATAGTTATAACTTAAAAGATGAACTTGCTCACTCATAAAAATTACGTAAGGAAGTTCAATCTTATTCTCTTGCTCCCCAAATCCTAGCTCTAGATAGAAAATCTTATTTTAAGTTACTCGGAAACATTTGATATTTTCCGTCCTTTGTTACTTTACTGAATTTGGTCGTGAATGATATCGTTTATGTACTGCTACTAGACTTGGATCCCGGAAAGTTATTCATCATCTTCAGCCTATAATGTCCCCATTCCAGGGGCCTAGGGACAATGGACCAATCGGGTTCAGTATTGGTGGGTGCTAACGACAGCTAACACAGCGGGACCAACGGCTAAAAAACTTTTGCTATCCATACGATCACAGCTCTTTGTTAATGCTGATAAACCTTCGGAATCATTTGCTGAACGACCTTATCGCTTTTCTATTTCTTCTTATTTCGTAGTATATAGTAGTAAGTATCCAGTACTTGGATACTGGCGCAGTAACCAAAGAGTTTTAGCCTTCGATAATAAGATGCGCTATTTGGGTTTGTCATGTACGAACTCCCTCCAGTCAGGAGCTCCGAGCTCACACAAGTCTCGCGAGATTTAGTGCGAATTCACGCATTTGATACTCGTAATCGAGCGCGTTACACATGTCTTTGAATATTTGTAGTTCCTGATGGTTACCACTAGAGGCAATCATACAAAACTCCATAGTAATATTTTACGCAGACGTTGTCGAGTATCGACGCGAAAACTTGCGCTAAGGCCTCTTCTCTTTCCAGCGGTATCTCGTCCGCCCAAAAGGGCTCCTGCCACTTATTTGACCAGAATAGGTCCGCTGTACTGCAATTATAAGATATGATGATATTACTTAGTATAATATCTATCTATATATATATTAAAATTTCCTGTCATAGTGTTTGTCCGCGATGAACTCCGAAACTGCTCAACCAATTTTGATGTTTATTTTTTCATTTTGCTAGGTCATTTTGATAGGTTTTATTTTAATTTATAATAAAAAAATTCACAATTATTATCATTGAGCTTCTTGTGTTAATTTGTTACTTAATGTTCAACAAACATTAACACGTTGCCCTCTTATAATTTCTCTTAGGTATACATTACCTTAGACATTCATTTTATCCTTTATTGCCTTAGGCATACTGTTAATTTTTCACTGTTAACAACTTTTTGCCAGGAAATATTACTATCTTAGTCATATTGTTTATTTATAGGTTAAGTATGACTGTTGTTACAATAAATAATGAAATTACTTATTTAATTAGATTAATTGCACGTTGTTTTTTTAAAGGTTAAATTCTCCGTTTGTTTTAGATGATACGGAGTAAATACACAGCACAGCATGCGATCAATATACAAACACGGCATTTTCAAATAACAGCGGTACCACAGCACGTACGGTAAGCATTCTTATATTAGACATCATTATTTCAATAAATATAAAAATAAGTTAAAATTACTCTTATGTCAATGTAGTCGCCGACTTATATAACGCTGCATAAGCAGTCGTGAATAACGAAATACAGCATCAGCAAAAAGTACAAATACGACGATTTTGATAAGTCACTTCTTAATTATGAAAAACTTATTTGAAACTACGTGAAAACCACTTCAAATTCGTAAATAAGTTCAATCGTTAACATTATGACTATATATTTTTTTTATACTTAATGCACAAATAATATTTTTTGTCGCGTTCTTTATGCTATGCTTCCTTTGCACACCACGTTTTATAAACGCTTGTGTCGATACAAACGCGATAATCCAGCAGCTTGACCATGAATGTATAAATTCAGTCTCGTCCATTAGAATCCCCTGGATGTTTCATTTACATTATTCGTCCACGTATTCACGTGATCAATAGATATCATTATATAGATAGATTCATTCAAAATAAACTATATAACTTTTGTAAATTTTACCCTTGATTTGATATTTCATTTATTTTTAATTAAGTTAAACAAAAAAATATTAATTGCCCACTGATATGATTAGGTGGATCATTATTGATAAATATATGTAAAAATTCTTATTGAATCTCCCATGTGATTTCAGCAGGGAATTCTTATGGCCATAGGAGATTTTTTAACGTTATGAGATCTGCGCGATCATACAAAAGTTGCCAACAATACTTACTTAGGCTTTTCATTTTTTTCTTAGCGGTGGCTGCAATGTCTATAAATTGGACATATGGAGAGGACGTCTGCCACTTCAGCGAGGTGTGGTGACCACTTCTCAGCTCCGTGCGGTGGAAGAAGTGAAGGCTCCGAACTTTCCCGACTCCGTCACTTCGGGAGACGTCAAGTTAGTACATTATAATATAGGATTCTCATCTTTGGAAGTTGAAAATATAGTTGAAAGTTAATTTCTGTTTTTTTTTGTCTTTCATACTAACTTTTAATTAATTTTCTTTTCAAGTATCTGATTCTTCGTGATTGAATTCTGTTTGTTTTATTGGGGCACGTATAGCACAAGGAAATAACAAAAGCTTACAAAATATCAAAGCAACAATTTTACGAAACCAAAAAGGATGAGACTTAATTTAAAATAACCGAATTTCGTTTGAAGAAATATCCTTAAAAATATAAGCTCGATTAAAAAATAATTACACAAAGTAAAATAATTATTGGCTCACAGGAGATATGCGCATTAAATAATAGGAAAAAATGAATACGTATAGTATCTATACTTAAAAACAATCAAATCTAAAGTTGGTTTTATTAATAAGAATATATGGATTTTGCAAACAATAAAACTCTAAAAATAAGACTAACAAAATATTTTATAAATAAATCTTGGAAAATATCACTTATGTGACATTTAAAATATTCAGAAACGGTATTTGTGTATTACTGTCAAGCATCGAACGCACTAGACCTAGGAGTGCGTAAGATTTACAGACCTTAAATTGTAGTTGCAAATGTTTGTATGATAAAAAGGAACACATATAGGTACATATGCAGTATGTCTACTACATATATTCCATGTTTGAGCACGTACTAAGTCAAACTAGCAGAATAACAGCAACAGGTTATTCCTCATCGCCATACCGAAGCACAATGCCTCAATTGACAGCAAGACAAACCTTTTGTAACATCAAATGGTGGGGGGGAACCCTTACTTTGACAAATAACCAATTACAGCACACGATCAATCACCGCAATCGGCCAATAACACGTAATCATTTAGTGACTTTCAAACATCGTGATACTCATTAATTACTTTCAATAATTACTGAAAAATTGCTAGCATAGCTTACACATGCTACAATTACAATACACACGCGACTACAATATTAGGTGCACCTAAAATTGTAGTCGCGTATACGTTTAACTTGACTTGACCATAGTGGCTATATATTAAAGAGAGAATAGATTTTGACAATTTAGATGTGGATTATAATTCCCAGAATTAGTTAATATATTAAACAGTCTTGCACTTGATATACTCGTACAACAGTTTATTACACGGGCAGCAGAGTTTTCGGAATTATGGTCTGTTATTGCGATCTCCAAACCGCCCGCCGAGTGTATAGAGGGAAAAACCTTTCGATTGAGACGACAATCACGACATTATAACCAGATGAAAGACGGGATAGACTTTACAAAAAAGGGATTTGGTCAAACCCCTTGGTCTACCTTGTTTATAGTAGACCATTTTTTGGATTAGTTGTCCAGATTGTGTAAGATCCTAGATTCTAATTTCCGCCGTGAATAGTTAATTATTTAATGTTGACTGGAAGTTTTTTCGAGTCGAAAGTTGGTGAGGGAATTATTACTTTGCAGGCTAATAAAGAATGAAGGTGATGCTGTGGGCATGGATGAGGTGGTGCTGGAGATCGAAACCGACAAGACGGCGTTGCCGGTGATGTCTCCAGGCAACGGCAAGATCGTCAAGATGCTCGTCAAGAACGGTGAAGCAGTAAAGTCACAGCAACCGCTATTCCAGGTCAAACCTACACTAATATTTTAGAGAAAGAACGCGGGTTTTTTGTAGGGTCTCTGAAAGCACTGAATGCATTAAGAATAATTACTTCACCATTTGAAAAGTACGTTATTCCTGGTTGGCATAGGGTATACACGCCTTGTGGTGTCACGCGGAACAGAATATCACCCTTTCTTTACAATCAAGGGAGTCGTAAACGGCGGCTAATAATAATAAAGGCATACACCATTCGTAAACCATAAAACTGGTAGCAGCGTATTCCGAATTGTTTTTTTTCTGCCATCTTTAACTCGCCTTCCAAGCTTGGAGTTTAGAGCAAAAGCCCCAATTTTAGGAAGAAACTTCCATCCAACATAAGCCGTGTTTTAACTGAAGTTTATAGACAATATTATTGACGGCCGTTTGGGTTCGAATCCTGGTAGAGGCATATGTTTGTGTGATGGCCATAAGCATTTGTTCCCGAGTCATGGTCATTACCATTATTAAATCCCCATAGCATAAGCTCAGGTTAGTTAAGGACTCAATTATGTGTGTGTATAAATCGTGTTTAATATGGGCGTAATCGAGGCCAGCTGCCAGCACAATATTTTTTTTATTAAAACACCAGTTGAAATAAGAGGAGGCTGATCAAGACTACATGATGTGCAACTTACCTGTGTCTCGTATCCAATAATAATTGGATATTTTAATTTTAAACGTGGATATTTAATTTTAAACTTTACTGTCATAGATAAGCAATACATTAAAATAGTTTTTTTAGTTTTTTTACTTTGATTTAATAAGAATAAGTATCTATTTGAAATTAGCTTGTAATTTCACTTTTCTTAAAAAATCTTTACGCACGATTGATTTAAACCTTATTCGATTTTGATGACATATATTTTTGTGTTCAGTTATAGTAGTTTATGATACTGTTGCATAATAAGGGTTCTTATAACATGAGTGTGTTTTAAAAAAACGAGCCGTAGGCGAGTTTTTTTATAGTATCACACGAGTGTTATAAGACCAAGTTATGTACAGTGTCATACACTACTTTATCTACTCTCATACTATATTACGTAAAACAATGTTGCAAACAAAACCAAACTTTGTTTAAATATTGAAAAGATTTTTTAAATGTCAAATGTTGGCGCCAAGGTGCAAACATCGATTGTGAATGCGTGTTGCGTCGTCGCGGACTCGTTCATTGAAACCTTTTTAAAGTAGAGGTTCAACCTCCTTGGTCCAGCTGGAGGTTGTATAGGTGTATCGTTATGATTAAAAAGTTATATTATGATACAGGTGTCCATACAAGACCTGTATCGTAATTAAACTTTTTTTTTTATTATTTTTGGCCTGTACGTAATGTTTGTCATAAGCATTTTGTTTTCAGTTTTAGAATCTTTGTATTATAGTATCAGAGTAGATAATAGTAGTTTATGATACTGTTGCATAATAAGGGTTCTTATAACATGAGTGTGTTTTAAAAAAACGAGCCGTAGGCGAGTTTTTTTATAGCATCACACGAGTGTTATAAGACCAAGTTATGTACAGTGTCATACACTACTTTATCTACTCTCATACTATAATATGTAAAACAATATTGCAAATAAAACGCTGAATATAACAACAAATTTATTTAAATGTCAAATGTTGGCGCCAAGGTGCAAACATCAATTGCGCATGCGTGTTGCGTCGGTCGTCGAGGACTCGTTCATTGAAACCTTTTTAAAGTAAAATAGTAGATAAAATAGTTTATCTACTCTGATACTATAATACAAAGATTCTAAAACTGAAAACAAAATGCTTATGACAAACATTACGTACAGGCCAAAAATAATAAAAAAAAAAGTTTAATTACGATACAGGTCTTGTATGGACACCTGTATCATAATATAACTTTTTAATCATAACGATACACCTATACAACCTCCAGCTGGACCAAGGAGGTTGAACCTCTACTTTAAAAAGGTTTCAATGAACGAGTCCGCAACACGCATTCACAATCGATGTTTGCACCTTGGCGCCAACATTTGACATTTAAAAAATCTTTTCAATATTTAAACAAAGTTTGGTTTTGTTTGCAACATTGTTTTACGTAATATAGTATGAGAGTAGATAAAGTAGTGTATGACACTGTACATAACTTGGTCTTATAACACTCGTGTGATACTATAAAAAAACTCGCCTACGGCTCGTTTTTTTAAAACACACTCATGTTATAAGAACCCTTATTATGCAACAGTATCATAAACTACTATTTAATGATAGTTGTCATATACAACAAAGAAGTTTTTCTATAAGCGCACGTATAGGTTTTTTAATAACAGACACTATCTAAACAGATTATAGACTACAGGGAGTTATTTGCATCAGAAAAAAGTCTGTGTTACCTTAAATTCGTGCCTAAAGAAAACCAAGTGAAAAATAATGGAAACTTACGAAATACCTATTTATTAATTACCATATCCCGACTGCTAAACCCTATTTCCCGGAAAGTTAAGCCTGATTCTGGCACCCCGTGCAATAGAGACAGATACTTCAAAATAGCGAAACGTTCAAGCTTTCATTTACAACAGCAGTCACTAGTGCTAAAATTATAATTCAATTTTTACATACTGAATCGTAAATAATGTTGGTGAAAACCGGGCTGATTGTCAATTCTGATCTTCGTCAACCCCTATCCAGTATTTCTACAGTCACTCCAGCCCTATGGTTATATGCAGGTGGACGTAACAGGTGTAGCGCCAGCAAAAGCCGCTGCGCCAGCTGCACCGGCTGCTGCGGCGCCAGCACCTGCAGCACCAGCTCCAGCGGCTGCCAAGGTGGCGGCCGTGGCTAAAGCGGCCCCTGCTAAGGCTCCCGCTGCTAAAGCCGCTGCCAAGCCTGCCGCAAAACCAGCGGGACCAACGGTAAAGGTCTTCTCTCAGACGGCATACCAGTTTTCATTGTGATGCCACTTGGATATCACGGCCACATTAGGTAGAAAACATTGTTTTTTTTTAATTCCTTGGATCCGGACCCATGGATCCCATCCGGATATTGTACCGTCGTTGTTGTTAATTTCCGTAAGACAAGTGCCTTAAGTACTTTAGTTAGATTCAGAGAAATTAAAGTTAGGCATGTCTAACGTTTTTATCAGCCTGTATTTATCAATCTGTTAAGGTCCCTGGGCATAAAATACCGAAAGGTAAGGAAAACTGCTAAATGGTAGGGATAACTCAGGGCAAATGTTTGTATGACAAATAGGAACACATATACATATATGTATCATGCCTACCCGTTCCCTTGTATATATAACACAAGCATTCAATGCTTAGGTACTTCGTGCCAAGATAATATTGTGTAAATGTAAGACTTTTAATATTGTTAAATCCAAGAACCGTAAATATGTAGCACAATCTCTTTTTTTGGAATTATAAACTTACTTGACTGATTATTTACTAACTTTTGAATAAGATTATTATACTTTAAATTAAAACTATTTACAATTTCGAAAACTTTTTAGCTTTATGTTAGATTGATATTAAAACAGTTTCTTTATATATCAGTTTCTTTATATTTAAATGTATGTTGCAGAACTTTAAAGTTTGTATGTTGTGAGCGTTAACGCTATTAGAACAAACTCGGAAAAGGGGGGATAAATTTTCAACATGTAGTCAATAGTTAATTTAAATAGTGTTTTTAATTTTATTTTTTGCATTCACAATGCCATATTTTATATCTTATATTTATATACTTACTAGTCTGTACGGAACCATCGGTGCGCGTAACCCAAATTGCACTTGACCGGGTTGTTAATGCTAAAATATAAAAGTATACCGAACTCTTTATAATTAATTACTATGTTTAGGCCGCTGCGTTGAAGATTGGTGATCCTACAAAGACCATATCAGGAACTCGTACGGAACACCCAGTGCCGATGAACAAGATGCGCAAACGCATTTCCGAGAGATTGAAAGATGCGCAAAACACTACGGCCATGTTGACAACTTTCAACGAGTGCGATATGAGGTAAAAGCTTACTTGAAATAAATTTAACACGGATAAGACAGCGTTTACAACATTTAACTGACAATTTGTCAAGTTGTGTTTGATTTTTGCGGTTCTTTCATGTCGATGGCTGCGCTGAAATATCGGTAGCTCAAAAATACAAAAGATAGTACCTAATTATCCTGTTTCTAACTAACTTCAAAAAATAGGAAGAGTAGAACATATTATCAATTCATACGATAATTTAATGTACAATTATTGTTATATTTGGAGTCGGTGTCAGCCAAGGAAATACGATAACATACCTAGCAATACACCGACTCCAAAAATAATAACTGTACATTGTTTTATCGCAATAATTTGATTACGTTTTAATTTGCTTAGGTGAACTCTAAGTACATATTTTTATAATTGTTTGTTAGTCTAAAGTTTAAATGGGTACCTATTTTCTTGCCTGGTAAACGTAGAGAACGTACCTTGTGTAGAAAAAATAAGTTGATTGTAAGTTGAAGACACAAGAAAACTTAATCTTTTTTTTACTTTTTACTGCATTCTGTTGTTTTAGATTTTTTGCTATTTCTTTATTAATACTTAATAAATGTTGTCTATCTTTCAAATCAAAGGTTTTCAAACTTTTTAGACCTGTTATAACCAGCTCGTTTCCACTGCGCTTTTGAGCTCATTAATACTTAAAAAGCTTAATACTTAAACGCATTCTTTATTCTTCCTACTAAGAAAGAAAATATTGATTTTGGTATATTTTTTCGTTCCTCTTATAGTCACTATTTTGCTAATGTGTGTGAAGGAGTACACTCTTATCACCATTTCTCTGTTATCAGCAAATTAATGGCATTCCGTAAAGCAAACTTGGAGGCGTTCACAAAGAAATATGGTGTGAAACTATCGTTTATGTCTCCTTTTCTGAAAGCGTGTGCCAACGCACTGATGGACCAGCCCGTCATCAACGGCGTCATTATTGGAGAAGACATCATTTACAGGTAAAGTTTATCACTTTCCCTATTTTCTTTGTCCCTGTTTTAAACAAACTGATTTAAATAATAACTTCGCATTAATTGCTGATCTGTCCAGACTAAATATGTTTCTCACTTTTTGTGACAGGGATTACGTTGATATTTCGGTGGCAGTAGCGACACCGCGAGGGCTGGTAGTACCGGTAGTGCGCAATGTGGAGTCCATGGACTATCCAAGAATTGAACTGGCACTCAACAACCTCGCGACAAAAGCAAGAGATGGTAATTTTATTACACGACGCATCTATTTTTTTTTATTCTTTTATTCTGACCGTTAATATGCCTTGGACATTTCTTAAGGATAAAAAGACCATTAAGGAAAAAGCTCATTACGCGAACCTACTGCTATTCGATGAGTACTATCGGCTTCAACCAGAACCATCGGCTTACGCGGAGGCCAGCGGGTGGCAGGCTTGGGAGGCCCGTCACCTGTACTGCACAGGTCTCCGCCGACTAGGAGCGTCCGGAATGACCCGGGACGCTCCGTAGTACTCCGTAGTACTCCGTTTCCCGGCGGAGTACAGAAGTCTCCGCCTACGTCGGACGTCCACCGATGAGGCCGCGGTAGTGTCCGCGAGGTTTCCCGTGACCCCATCCGGTGCCACCGCACTGCCGTACGACAGTCACCAAGGTGACCGGAGGGACATCTTGGAATTTTTAGTGGGTAGGCCCCTGCGCACCAACCTGACGAACTTTTATCGTCAGGTAGGTCCGCAGGGGAGAGTCCCACATAACTTCCGCCGCATTCCCAGCGGCGGAAGTATGTGTAAAGCATTTCCTCCAAGAAAAAAACAATAAAAAAAGGACCATCGGCTTAACGTGCCACCAGAATAAAGAATGGTCTTGAGTTATAACTCTTTTGGTCACCCATTCGTTGACAGACCCTTGCAAAGCTTCTGCAGCTACTTTTCCAGATACAACGCGTGTTGGCAATTTTTAGTACCCACTATGGGACGTCTTTAAAATTATGATACTTAAGGTTATCATAATACACACCTGTAGACCACTAAATAGTCGGCATCGTTTTCCGAATTAAGGTATTTATTATTGCAATCTCCAACCCACCAGCCAAGCGTAAAGTTTTTGTCAAAACTTTTCCATGGCTTCGAAGAAGTGGACGTATTTGATGGTATTTTATACCAGTCTCATTTGGTTTTGTAAATCGCAGGGAAGTTGACTCCTGCGGATATGCAGGGTGGGACTTTCACAATCAGCAATGGCGGCGTCTTCGGTTCCCTGCTGTCGATGCCAATCATAAACCTGCCGCAGTCCGCCATCTTGGGCATGCACGCCATATTCCAAAGGCCGGTGGCTATTGCGGGGAAAGTAAGTTTTTCTGTTTTTTAAGTAAATCAATTTTCTATTGCGCCGCGCAGCTGCCCTGATAACGACTTAGAACTCTTAACTGAGACAATCGCACAATAAGAGCATTTGTTCAACGTTTGTTTTTCATTTAATAATCGAAAACATTATGACATTAGAAATAAGAACTTTATTAATTCAAAAACTAATAATATATATAATAATAATATATTTCTCACAATCACACTAATTAAACTAGCTGAAATTAAGCACTGTAAGGTATGTGCTATGGATACTAGTGTAACTGATAAATAAACATATATGATACCCATGACTCAGTTACAATGCTCGTAATTATCACATAAACATCTTCCCCTTCCGAGACTCGAACCTAGATTCGTCACTGCAAAAAGCAGCATCGCTACTGTTGCACCAAGTCGTCTACCAAGTAGTCGTACAGTCGTCGAATAATTACAAATAGTACGCTTACTTTAATACCAAAGAGAAAATCTGTGGTTGTGACATTACGTTTCAATATGACCGTCATACAAAATGCAGTCTACCGTTGACGCTTGACTTTCATCCATCCCCTTTTCACTTAGTCTTTGACTGAGACCATAGATAAATTAGTCTTTGGAAAAAATTATAAATATACAAAATCAATCAAAATCAAAATTACTTTATTTTATAGGCCCTTGCGGGCACTTAAAATCGTCAATTTTACAAAATCAAGAAAATTTTCTTCTATAATAAAGTTGCCCGTGCGCTTGCGGCAAGTACATCCGCGGAGTTGATACCTACTACCCAATACCTTTCGAACATTAAATTACTTGTGACACGTCAAAAATATTATGGGTGATTTTGGGGGAAACCTGTAATTAGCTTTACCATAGACAAATTACTAATTATGTTAAATGAAATTGTTACGCTGCAGATTTTTCAAAATAGGTATATAAAAAAAAATTACATAAAGGGTAATAACGTCATTGTTGTGTTCGAATTTGGATTGGTTTTTTTTTATGTTTTTTGTATTTTTTCTAAATCCTACTTAATTTCAGGTGGAAATAAGGCCAATGATGTACCTAGCGCTATCATACGACCACAGACTCATCGATGGACGTGAAGCCGTCATGTTCCTGAGAAAAGTGAAGTCTGGCGTGGAGGACCCCACTTCTATAATAGCTGGAGTCTAATAAGCTGTAGAATGTGCTAGGGAATATAATCTGTACTGTAGCCCTTTTAGATTGACTTTGCCACAGACAGTCAACATGTTCGGTGCTTACACTCATGTCTATTGAAATGAAGCACTTTTTCACTGATATGTATAATCTATCAGCGATAATTTTGCCGGTTCCTGGCATGTGAGTTTCTCAACAATCGCGTCTCAGTTATGTTGACAATGTCATTATAGGTAAGCCCGTGAGATTATTACTTTCCGCAACGTTTTCTTGATGTTTCTTAGTTTTTTTTCTGTGTTATTGTATTGAGTGAGGTCACATGTTCAGCGGCAAACTTAACGCTAACGGGTTATACTATTAATTTATTTTGTGTGAAAACGGAAAACTGATTCATTTTAGTTTATTCCTGAGATGGTTCCTTTTGATTAGGCGTGTTCATAGGATAACTAAGGTGGTATTCATAATTATGTCTTAATAACTGCTGTCCTTTGTTTTATAAGATAATTTCGAGAATTCGATTATATATTTTGACAACTCTTATGTTATCAAAATCTTTAAAGTGACTTTTTCATAAATTGTGTTAAACTATTATATAATGCATACTTAATTTCAAAATCAAAATTTTACTAATTGAAATGGTTAAATATAGAAACATTTATTTAACGTTTCTTAAAAAATAACGGTTTTAAAAAGACTGCGTACGAAAACATTTATAACAAACATTTTCTCACCTGTGTAAATGTTTTAACTTACTTAGTTAAGTTTACCTTAGTCATCCTGTGAGTCAAAAAGGTGACCAGTCATAACGACCATATTAAATAGCAAATAAAAGCAATAAATAGGTAGCTACGCGCAAACCTTATGTACGGACAACAGCACATCAACTCACCATTTATTGAACTTTATATATTGGACTAAGAGCTGAAAATCGAATGGAGAAATATGACAGTTTTGTAAACGTTTGTTCTGTTTACTGTATTTACCGCCTCTTAAAATCGATACGCTAATATAAACCATATAAATTCATACCGTACGTTGAGATCATTTGCTTAATCAAATGGGTGTTTCATTCACATTTCACTAGATGGCGCTTATCCAATACCTTACTTTAATGTTAACGTTAACTGTCGGCAACATTCCAGTTTATCTAAAAGACGTGAAATAAAGACAGCGGAATAATCCCGAAAATATGTTAAGGATTCTTATCAGTCACTCATTATAAGCAGAACAAAAACACATTTCTGATAACCAGCTGCGATTGAAGTTATTATGTTGTGTCGCCAATATCAAATAAAAGTAGCCAAAACTATCAGTTTTTCCGCCATCTTTTAACTTAACATTGCGTGAAATAGCTTTTAAATCAAATGACGTTCTGCCATTTGATCGTTAGGTTCAAGGTTCAATGATGTGTTGTCCGTGCTTTAATTATTGACAATTCTACTGGTGTATATAGTTAACCGATGTGTTTTGTAAAAATATTCGAATAAATATAAATATTAAGTGAAATGGGGTGTTTTCATTACATTTACCTATATTAAGAAATTAGAAACAGGAGTTAGGCTCAGCTCTTCGGAACTGAATGCCTACGTAACATTTAATCAAAGAAATTATTTATTTTGATGTAACATGTCAATTACCTACATTTAATGAATAACAAGCAAAATATTAACTGAGCAACGCCATGTTATGTCAAAACTGTGCTCAGAGGTCTTGCCATGATGGAAGTTCGATTGTCAAAGTGAGACACCGCTATACGCGTTCTATAGCATCTCTCTTCAACAGTGGAACTTGAATCGCATTAAAAGGTGATAGTAGGGCCTCAGGTCAGTGTAAAATTGCTGTCATACGATGGAAAATGGTCAATGAAAAACTAATACGTAATTCTAGAAGGCTACTACCTACCAGTTTATGAAAACTATTTTGCTATACTACAATATTCACTATATCATATTAATTCCTCGTGGTAAGCTTGTGCTAAAAAAGGGGTTCACGTCCGCAGTACATCGGCAAGGATCTACTTACTTATTATAACGTATATGCTCAGAAACAGAAACTACGAGCTAGCCATACCGTTATGTTAAAGGAAGTAACAAGAATAATGATAGAACAAAAGTGTCATTTATTTCCCGTTAGTACCATTTAACTATTTATTTGAAAATTTTCTTGTTAGTGTCGAATTTAAAATGAGTATTTTTTTTATTTTAATTCTCAGAAAAGTAACTTGTGTGTAGCAAGAGATGAAAACTACACAGAATGATTAAAAATAGTTTTTTTATTACGTTTTTACACTTCTTGACCTAAACGTTCAGAAAACATGTTTCCGCAATGCAGATTTATATGCAGTCCCCTCTTTCCCACTGGGCACTCTGGGCAAATTCCCAGGGCCCCCCTAGTTCCTACCAGATAACTAAACCAATACCGACATTTATGACTGAAAAACTTATTTAATTAGCCCTTTTTAAGGCAGAGGTGATATTTTTACCACCAACATATTTTATTTTTCTTCCTGCAAGAACCATGGTAGGATTTCTACTTTTTTTGCACATGCAACAGGAAAGACCTATCTTGTCAATTATTAAAAAAAAAACTGACGTTATATGTCAATATTTTTTTTGGCGGCACTGGCTGTCACAAAAATTGCGCCAATTTCAAGTAAAATTTTCATCTCCGTGAATTTTTGCATTTTTATATTGGAAAAGAAGTAAGTATTTGTTTTTATTTACGTATTTGTGTTTATTATTGCAAATTATTGCAATGTTTTAGAAATCACTATCGTATTTTTATTAGTAAGGATAATTTATTTGGTGGGAAAATTATTCCCACCGCCCGTGACGTGTAATGTATGTTAGTGGAATTAGTACTTACTTGTTTTAGATATTTATGAAAAATGCAGCGCAATTTGAATGACGGCGACATAGAGAAGGCATTGGAGGATATTTTCGGTATACCGGATGATGGTTCAGTAGACGGGTTCGAGTCTGATGAGGCAGATGAATTCAATATCAACACCATACAAAGAATATTGGAATCAGATGATGATGTTTTACCAAATTCTCCTGCTCATTTGAATCCCACCCTCAGTAATAGATCAGATACAGGTACATCCACATCAACGCCACCAACTTCAGTAGAAAACTCACATCAAGAAGAGCCGTTGGGTTTACAATCACCACAACCACAGGAGGTAGAATTTAGTGATGAATCTGAATGTGAAGACGAGTCATGGGGAAAGCATATGTGGACTTCCAGAACAGATCCAGATTAATTTGATAAGGTATCAATAAAACCACAGTATTTATTGAACAGAAGAGCGCGTCCAGTAGCGCACTTCGGAAAGTTTTTCAATGACGACGTCTTTGATTTGATTATCACTCAGACAAACTTGTATGCAGAACAACAAAACATAAAGAATTGGCAACCCATTGATAAAAAAGAAATTAGTGCTTTTTTGGGTATTCTTATTATAATGGGCTATCACATTCTACCCCAAATAGATCTATATTGGTCATCAGATCCTGGATTTCGAGTAAATGAAGTGGCTAATGTTATGCCTGTGAAACGCTTCAAGAAAAATTTGGAAGCGTTACATCTGAATGATAATAGTCAACAACCCAACAGAGACAGTCCCAATTTTGACAAGCTATATAAAATTCGTCCTCTCTTATCTTTACTCGGCAATTCGTTTCAAAACAATGCTTCTAACTCATCTTCTCAGAGTATCGATGAGAGCATGATCCTCTTCAAAGGAAGATACAGCCTAAAACAGTACATGCCACAAAAACCTATCAAAAGGGGCTACAAAGTGTGGTGCTGTTGTGACAGTAGTACAGGGTATCTGTATAGGTAACTATGAAATTTACACAGGCAAGACGGGACAAGGAACAGAAGAAGGATTGGGGGCTAATGTTGTAAAGAAATTATTAAGTAAATTGACAGAAGAAGAGTTCAAAGTACACGTTTCGATAATTTTTTTTGTGACTATTCCCTTATGCAGTACTTATATGACAAAAATATTTATGCCACTGGAACGGTGAGAAGAAATAGAGCAATTTTACCTGATATAATAAAAAATAACACCAATAGAACTGGAAGGAACAAAAGCCTAAAGTTGAAAAAAGGTGAGTTCAAATGGCGAACGAAGCAGGACGTAGCTTTTACTGTTTGGCAGGATACTAAAGAGGTTTTGTTACTAACTACCGCATTTCATCCTAAAATAGGAATAACATCTGTACAAAGAAAACAAAAAGATGGCACCAGGGAGGCTGTTCACTGCCCTCAGGTTATTAAAGAGTACACGAAAAGAATGGGCGATGTCGACCGATTCGACCAAGTAAAGGGGACATATGCCGTTGGACGAAGAAGTAAACGCTGGTGGCTGCGAATATTCTACTTTTTAGTGGACGCATGCTTGACAAACGCTTTTATTTTATATTCAATAACATCAAGAGTAGAAAAACTTACCAATTTAGAATTTCGGGTGGCTGTTGCAAGAGGACTGATCGGTGGCTACACCAGCCGAAAAAGAAAATCCAGCATCCCCACATACGTTTGCAAAAAATCACGCATAGCATGCCCAGAAAGCTATCAAAAAACCGAAAATTCTGTGCCTGTAGAATCGCGGTTTCTAAATGTAGGTGACCATATGCCAGCAGAGTTAGAGACCTACCGACGCTGTAAGTTCTGCAGCACAAAAGCGAAGGATAAGAGAAGCAATTAAATGCAGTAAATGCAATGTTCCGCTTTGCATTACGCCTTGTTTCTCTAATTTTCATTATAAATAACATCTAGTACTTCGCGGTTATGCGTAGTCGTTGACGGGCAGTGGGAACATTTTTACCACCATATTTTCTAAGTTTTCCATAGTAGTTAGAGTTTTTAATGTAAGTCTAATTTTTTATATAAATAAAAACACGCCATAAAATATAAACAAAAGTTATTTTATTCCTCTGGAACCTTCTGCCTTATAAAGGGTTAGAGTAAATCCAGTGCTGAATTTACACATTTGCCGCCCCAAAGCTACACAATTTTTGCCGCCCCTACTGACCTCTAAAATTAGAATCACTGTTCACAATTACGTTAATTCCTTTTCAAGGGAATAATCTAGTTTCAAGATTATTTTTACAACTTTTTGGGTATATTTTTAAGCTAATAAAATCAAAGATTTGTTTTAACTGCACTATTACTTACTTTTTTTCTGTACCAATTTTGCCGCCCTAAGCTTCAGCTTTTTCAGCTTCTATGGTAAATCCGGCACTGACTAAAACCTCAATTACGGACTATATTATCGACTTGCTTATTAACTTTTGCATTTGCAAAGCTACTCCACTCTCGCCCAAAATAAGGCTATCGAATTTCAGCATGCTTAGATAATTTTAAATATGTGAGAATCACCCGATTTAAATTAAAGATCTATCTATTCATCTATTGACTCAATAAAAAAAATCTGAAACCCAGTTTATCTACTTTCATTGTCTATTCTAGTAATAAAAAAGTATTCTGTGAGTCATCCCCTTTATTCTTATATGCCCAGGGCATCCAACAGGTTAAAGACGGCCCTGTTTATATGGTAAGAAAATATTAATAGAAAAAATTCAACTTATCCAAGATCCCCTCGCTATTCTTAAACCCATGACATATCCGTCGATTTTTTCCAGGTAAATCTCCGAAAGTGGCGCCAACGCCATCTCTTCACATTCTAAGTTATTATTTTACATACTTGTAGGTAAAATGCTAATAATAAGAAAATAAATTTATCACAATGTAGTTAAATAATTCTTATTGGAATTGTTGGAAACTAATATTGTGCCAGGATGGAAATAATAAAAGACGAAAATTGTGCGAATCAATACTAGTCTTCTCAAAGATTTATTTCAAGTAATTGTCAAAATTACATTTATTTTTTCATAGACACATTTTTAAGTATAAAAAGGTTGATTCACAACATCCTCCCACACCAGAAAAGTAGTAACCAAACATGTGCATTAGAGTAAAAAAAAAAAAAATATTTACTAAAATACATACAAATTTGGCGAAAATGTATTATGGTGTCAACGCATCTTGTACTTCTAAGGGATATAATTTTTGTATAGGTCGTACTAAAATCGAACCTCGGTCTGTTTTTAATTTGACAGATCTTACATTGCCATCTCTGCCCTTCATACATTCTAATACTACGGCTAGTGGCCAGAGATGACGTTTGTTATCTGTGTCTAAAAGCACAACATCACCTTGCTTTAAATTATTAACAAAGAACTTGTGTGGTTTCTGTACGAGACCACCTAAGTACTCGCTACGGAATCGAGATCTAAAATCAGATCTCATCTTCTGTATGTAGCGATGTCTTTTATTAATCTCTGCTGCATCCACCTGGTCTAAGTCGGGCACTTCTGTTTCTGAAAGGTCTTGCATGAAACTGTTGGGTGTCAATGGCTGTAAACGCTCCGTATCATCTGCCATAAACGTCAATGGCCTGGAGTTTATGGTAGACTCACAATCACACAACAATGTCTCAAGCTCTACATAATTTAGTGATGATCTTCCTAGCATCCGACGTAGCATCTCTTTGAGTGTTCGCACAAGTCTTTCCCAAAAACCGCCCCACCAGGGACTACTGGGTGCATTAAATTTTCACTCGATTCCCTTAACAGTGGAAAATTGTTGAATTTTGTCCCAGTTTACAGTCTTTAATAAGTTGTTAGTACCCACAAAATTCGTACCGTAATCGGTATAGATAACACTGACTCTACCTCTTCTAGCCACAAAACGTCGTAAGCTCATAATAAAGGCTTCTGTGGAAAGTGACTCTACAAGTTCTAAATGAACTCCGCGATACACCGCACATGTAAACAAAACTATCCATACCTTTGAGCCGCATTTTAAGATTAGTGGTCCACAAAGATCGATACCAGTTACTTGAAAGGCCTTTGAAGTTTTAGAACGGTTCTCTGGCAGTGAAGCTTCTGGTGCAGTCGCAGCTTTGCACTTAAACCTTCTGCAGAGAGGGCAGTCGCTAACAATTTTTTTTACCCACCTCCTAGCATTTAAAATCCAGTATTGTTCTCTCAAGTTACTCAACAGTGTTTCCGTCCCAGCGTGTTGTAGTGAACAGTGCTTATAATTTATTAGTTTCTGCACAATTTTTGAGTTTCCGGGTAATAAAATCGGATACTTGAAATTTTCCGATTCCATCGTATTTAGTACCAAACGAGTTTGCACTCTAAGTAGTCCGTTTATGTCTAAGAATAACTCCAAGTTGTATTTACGCTTAACATCTGCACTATACTCACGCTGTAAGATTAAAAATATCATATTTTCCGCACAAGTATATTCCTGAAAATTTATATCTTCAGTCCTTTTGTTAATTTTATTTTTGCAGTTATGAATAAATCTAAATAACCACGCGCACGTTCTTATTATTTTTGGGTATTTAGAAAAATAACTAAAAGCATTGGAAAAATTTTCACAAACTGTACTCGTAGAAGCAGGAGTTGTACTAAGCGACTGCGTACCAATAAAAACGAATGGAGTTGAAGGCCAAGAAGAGGGATCTTCATTTAGCCATTGTGGTCCCTCCCACCAACGACTATTTCGCAGTTGCATTGCATCACAACCTCGTGAAGGTAAATCTGCAGGATTCAATGAGCCTGGAACATGACGCCATTGACTTGACAGCGATACTTGCCGTATCTCCTTCACTCTATTCTTTACAAAAACGGGCCAATTTCCATCGTTTTTTATCCATGTTAAGACCACAGATGAATCTGACCAGAAAACTGTATCGACATGAATATTATGCACCTCAAAACTATGTTTAATCAATTCATATAATCGAACACCAATGACAGCAGCCATCAATTCTAATCGTGGCAAAGACAATTCTTTTACAGGCGCTACACGCGACTTCGCCAATACTAGCTGTATGTGAACATTATTTTCAAATTCACTTCTAAGGTATATACAGGTAGCATACGCGTGCTTGCTGGCATCGCAAAAAACATGAATGGTATTTTTACAATATTTTACATTATGTACAGTTAATCGACGAGACAAGTGAATTTCATTTATATGTTCAATTTTATCGAGCCATTGAATGAATTCACTACATATATCTGTTGGTAACTGATCATCCCAGTCTAAATTAAGTAACCAACTCCGTTGTAGCAACAATTTAGGTAGTAAAGAAACCGGACTTGTAAAACCAATAGGGTCGAAAATACTATTTGAGTAAGAAAGAAGTAATCGTTTCGTCAAATTCTCCTTATTTATGTCATTAAATTTTAAATTGGTACGAAGAGTATCTGCTTTAGTTTCCCAAATAAATCCTAACACAGATAAAACATTACTCTCCTCACTTGGTCCAGTAACCAACCCACGGAGGTCAAATTTGCCTTCGTCCATCAATTGTTTTGCTGTGTCAATAAAACATTTACACTCGTCTTTCGAACCTACGCTAGTGACACAATTATCGACATAAAATGAGGCTTTTAGCTTCTGTGCGATGGGTTTTCGATCATCAACTACTTTATCTAAATGATAATTGATAGTGGCAGCTAGTAAAAACGGCGAACAAGTCACTCCAAAAACAACGCGCCTATGACGGTAAGTAACTAAATCTTTGCGATTGTTTATATCTCGCCACCATAAAAACTGCAAATAATCCCTATCATCAGCCTTAACTGAAATTTGTAAGAATGCCTTTCGAATATCTGCAGTGATACCTATCTCTTGTAGTCTAAAATCGATAATTAATTTAAGTATTATTTCTAACAAGTTTTTCCCCTTTTCCAGACTCGAGTTTAAAGAGTTTCCGAAGCTGTCCTTCGCAGAAGCATCGAAAACTGGTCGTATCGGGGTGGTGGCACTGGATTCCTTAATAACTGCATGGTGTGGTAAGTATAATCCATTTTTATTTCCAGGCACTTCCTCAATGATCCCTTCTGTTATCCAATCTTTAAAAACTTGGTTGTATTTACATAGGTAGTTTAAGCTCACTAACCTTTTAGTAGTAGAATATAACCTTTTCAGTGATATGGATTTGTTATTATCTCCAAACTCCTCAGGAAACCCCTCTCTCCATGGTAATGAAATTTCATAACGACCTTCTTGATTGATGGTTACAGTCTCCCTGAAAAACTGGCAAGTATTAATTTCCTTTTCAATTGACATTTTATCACAAGGCGACTTAATACCCAACGTTTCCAGTTCCCAATAATCTGTTATGTTAAAATTTACAGATATATAGTTAGATACATTCAAGAAATTGGATGGGATCACCCCTTGTAACGACCATCCTAGCTTGGTTTCAACTGCGTACAGCCCGCCGTGAACATGAACTACATTACCTGAAAGCAAGTACCCATACACATCTGCTCCGATCAACAAGCCTACGTCTGTAACATCGTCACCTATGTCAGACGCATAGATTTGCAAGTCACGAAGCTTTTGGATACTAGTTGGACAATTCAATTTCGGTAACGGTCCAGTGAGCTTTTGCAGCCCTAAGGCAGACATAGGAAAAGTAAAACTATTATCTACACTACAAATAATAAATTCATATTTACAATACGTACCCTTTTTTAAATGTGCCCCTCCAAATAAACAATGACTAACCGTCTCTTTATCGGTAGACGGTATACTTAAAGTTTTAACTAAATCTAGTTTAATGTATGAGCGTTGTGCGCCGCTGTCAAACAAAGCCCGGGTTGTCAGTGTCCTACCGTTATAACTGACATTTAAAGTAATAGTTTGTAATAAGGTGGTACTATTTTTCTGGCATAGAGATATTTGCGGTACATTATTATTGCTATTATTACTATTATTAAAACTAGAGCTAGGTTCTTCCTTCTCAAACTTGGATTTGCTGTTAATATTCGGACACATTGGTACTGCATGCCTTTTTGTACATAATAAACATTTCGGAAAACTTCTACATTTCTTTGCACAATGTCCGACTTTCAAGCAAATTGTACAGGCATTCTTCTTTTTCAAAAGTTTCTTCCTTTCTTCTAGAGTCAGTTTTGGTATATTGAAACATTCAAAAGAAGTATGAGTTGATTTGTCACACCAAATACAATTTCTGTCCCTATTTTCATAATGTTTCTGTTCGCTTGCTACTATACATGACGCCGTCGGTTCTTTGTGTGACTCACTCGTAAATGAGCGTGAGATGGCAATACGTTCTTCTCCTTCTACTTCTCTCTTCAGGAATTCCATAAGAGCGGTAAGCTGGTTCTTCTCTTGTCTAGTCCTAGACCTCTCCCAAACTCTAAGCGTTTCACATGGAATGGCGGACTCTACCATGGGCAGAAGCATGGAAGCATATTTGTCACACGTAACATTCAGCGACTCGAGTGCTTGGATGTGTGATGACAACTTATCATATAAAGCATCAAGCGACAATTGCTTATCGCGGGCTAAGATCAGCTGAAGAAGTCCTCTAATATAATTTTCTATTAGTAAATCTTCTCTAGCAAAACGATCTTTTAATTGTTCGATAGCCTTCTGGTAATTTTTTCCATAAGGCGGAAAGCTCTCGACAAGTTCCCTCGCCTTAGATCCTGGTACGGTAGCTTGAACTAAGTACTGATATTTATCACTATCGTCAATGTCATCGTCATTATGGATCTTCGAGAACTGTCCCCAGAACGATATCCAGTTGCCAATCTCACCATCAAATTTGCGTAATTCAATTTTAGGTAGAGTGAAACGCTTCTGCAATGACTTTTCCGAGCAAGCAGTATTCATGTGAGAGTGTGAACATACAGAGGCTACATCACATGCTACATCGACATTACTCGGGAACTGACGATGGTATTTTGTACTCACTATTATCCAACGTGACTTATACGATTCTGCTGTTTGCAGATCAGCGAAAATGGTATCTTCACTCGCATCTACGTCCGCAAGCCACAGATCTTTGATTTGTTCGTCGGCCTTTTGTTTCGCGATTTTGAACATCGCATGGACATCTTTATTGGAATTTACCTCCATTGCATCTTCCAAGTCTCGCTCCGCAAAAGAATAAAATCGGCGTGAGATCGAACGCAACTTCTTTAGGCCTTCCATTATGTAATTATGTCCAAAACTATGTCCTGTCACGGTCGCCAGAAATGTTGGAAACTAATATTGTGCCAGGATGGAAATAATAAAAGACGAAAATTGTGCGAATCAATACTAGTCTTCAAAGATTTATTTCAAGTAATTGTCAAAATTACATTTATTTTTTCATAGACACATTTTTAAGTATAAAAAGGTTGATTCACAACAGGAATTAAACAATTTCAGGGTCACGTTACCATTTTAAGTGGCTTAAAATTTGCTTTTACTATAGCATGCCTATTTGTATAAGTAAATAACATATGTACCTATCCGATAACAATTAACCAATTAACCGTCTGCATGATCAGTGCAGCCATCTGTGCGAACTCGGTTCGGAATGAAACCGCGCGTTAACAATCCACTGAACAAATTCCACTTTAAGAATATGAAGAGACTCTTGAAACCAATCTCAACATTGGATACGTGACGTTTTGTACTCTTTGAGTTTGAGTAATACTAGCACCACATTGGACTCATATTTTGTGATCATTGTATTGATAAGACTACTTCATGTTGATTGATGACGACTAGGGCTATCTTTAACCTATTGCTGGCCCTGGGCATATAAGAATAACGGGGCCGCTATGACTTTGACAGAACACTTAAATAGATAAAGAAATTATATAAACAAGGTTTCAGATTTTTTTATTGACAGTCAATAGATGAATACGTAATCTTTAATTAAAATGGGGCGATTCTCACATAATTAAAATTATCTAAGCATGCTGAAATTCGATAGCCTTATTTTGGGCGAGATTAGAGTAGCTTCGCGCATGCAAAAGCTCATAAACAATTCGATAATATGGTCCGTAATTGAGGTTCGATTTACTCTTACTAAATAAGTTTTTCAGTAATAAATGTCGATATTGGTTTAGTGATCTGGCAGGGGCGATTATCGATCGCGGGGCCCTGTGCATATGCCCAAAGTGCCAAGGTGGAAAAGAGGGGTTTGATGATGACGAAAGCGTAACTGTGTTACCTCTAAACCATTTCAATCATTCACGCTATCAAAATTTAAATTATATTTCACTATAAGATACTAGCACTCTACGAACTTAAAGAAAAACCTAAACAAACATATAAAAAATATAGTCCCAAAAATATATTAATCTGTATTACAATAGTAGGAAATAGGTCCAACGTTCAAATGTATAGCGTGATGATCACATCACGCTATACACTTGAATATAACTTGAATATAACGCCGATTGATATACAGCCGATATCAATCGGCTGTACATGAATCGACCAATCAATAACCTCAATATTATTAATACGATTTTACTTATATTGCCCAAACTATGCCTTATTAAAACCTGTCCTCTTCAGAGCCAGGGTGAATAGGCACCTGGGTTAGTTCGCTCCATCATAGATCCTGCCTTACAGCTTCCTGGCTTGATTGGGATCAAGAATGACCCCATTCAAAATTTAAAAAAGAAACTATTATTGAGACCACGATATTAGTTACTAACTTGAAATATGTCTGAGAAAGATTAGAAAAGATAGATATTATTTATTTGTTGATCGATTTTTAATGTTAACATTGTTTAGATCGTTTTTTTAATGTCACAGAAATCAATTTCTTTCATAGCAGTAGCGTTGTGTAATTGGGAGCAAAGTTTTCCTTACCAAATTGATTTTTTAACCAATATCTCCGTGAAGATCGGTTTCTATCGATCCCACTCGCTTTTACAAAATTTCGAACAATTAATCTCATTAAGTAATCGTGTCGGTTTTTATAGATTGTTAATTATTATATCTGCCTAACTGTTAACTTTATTAGAATAAGTTTTAGCCACCTTAGTAAGTTGAGAAGTAATCAATCTAAGAAGACCTATTACTTTCTGTCTGACTTGTTTCTCTGTTTAAATAAAGCTGTTAGATTTTAATGTAACATGGGCTGCTAGCTACCACTTCCTGATTTAAGGGTCACGAATCTAAAATACGAGATCCTATTTTTTCCGGGAGCCAATTAAAATAGCATTGTTTCATGACCAAAAACTTAACTTTTTAAATTACATTCTTTGTTAGTCAAAACGTTTTGAAAAATACTTCAATTTGTGAAGCGATTGTATAAATATTCAAGAACAATATCAGACGTCACATAAATTGTTCCGAGCACATATTTTGTAGCTAATACACTTGTGTTATCAACAATGAAGGTATCAAAACACCTACACATATGTAGAAGTCTGTATTCTACATTTACTCAGCTGGGGTCGAACCCTCAGAGAGGGGTCACCATGAACGCCGGTAAGCAAGCCACTTAACTATTGACGTCAAAATCTTTACAATATTTAACTTAATATCTGTAAAAATAATATCTGTTTCTCTGTCTTGACGGTATCAATATTAAATGCGTTTTGAAATTATAAAAAATATTCTTCATGTTGCTGCCGTCTTTGTAAGCTTTAAACAGTTGTCAATATGCCACGGCTTGCAAGACATATGTAATAATTAGCGGTGAAATTACACAATTATTTCGTAGACTTCATTATATATGAAGCCGAGTAACTATCGATTGTATTGAAACTCAATTCTTGTATTAAATCTTGCTCCAGCCCCAGCAAATTGATAAAAATACAGGAACTTTGTTTACATCGTATTCAATATTTAGCTAATTATGGATACTTTAAATTAATCAATATAATAAATTATTTATTGGTAATTTATTCTATACCTAACCTTTATGAATGTGACTATTTTTAACAATATTTGACCAGACCAGTATTTAAAGATAACTACCTACCTACTATCAAACTGCTTAGATGTCTGACAAGGAAAAGAAGAATTTCTACTTATTTTGTTCATACGCCCATATTTTCAATAGTAGGTAATTCTAACAGGTCGTGGCGTCACTATTTGCGACTGTCTTATGTGGAGCATTTTTAGCAGCTCGTGGCAGCTGCTCAAACAAACTGCCGCCGTGTCTTTGAAAAATCTATAAACACACCGCCACTTCTGAAATACTGCTCTATTATTATAATACGCGTACATACAACAAAATGAAATTAAAAAAATATAACCTTATCAATATAACATTTGATATCTTCATTTTGATATCTTAGTCATTCTGTGATCAAGGCTCCTGTAAAGGAGTCGAAATGTTAGGATTACATATAAAATAAAATAAAATATGCGCAAAATCCGTAAAAAAAGTGTTTTATAACGAGCATTAGTCTTATTCTCAAGTGAATGCAACATCTTTAAGCTGAAGAATCAGTCAAAATAGCCAGAACGTTTTTATTCATATATATATCGATTTCAATAAACAAAAATCACAACATACTGAGATATGCGGTTCCGTCGTTCCATAGTGGATCCTGTCTTGGCCCAAGATCTATTGGATCAAGAGCGAACCCATTCTGGATAAAAAAAATATGCAAAATATTTTTAGGAATACTTCAGTTATTGTGTATTGAAATACACAGCACTAAACAGCGCTGACTTTACTCATTTGCCGCCCCAAAGCTATAAAATTTTTGCCGCCCCTACTGACCTCTAAAATTAGATGCACTGTTCACAATAACGTAAATTCCTTTTTTAGGGAATAATCTAGTTTCAAGATTATTTTTACAACTTTTTGGGTATATTTTCAACCTAAGAAAAGCAAAGCTGTTTTTACTGCACTACTTACCCAGCCCCACCTCGTGTCCGCAGCCTTATTTTTTTTCTGTACCTATTTTTTTGGGCCAATTTTGCCGCCCTAAGCTTCAGCTTTTTCAGCTTCTATGGTAAATCCGGCACTGGCACTAAACCAAAGTTTTTTTTTATGTTTACTGGAAGGTACTTTCAGTTTTTATCGATAATAAAAACTGAAAGTACCTTCCAGTCTTCTAAAGTATCACATTTTAATAATTGCTATGCGAGCGATGCTCCCATGGATCAGCTACAATGGAGCTATGTCTGTTACGCCATAACTTCCCGAGTTCTTAACTTTTTTGTGGAATCAAATCAACAGGTTGAGGACCAGATTGTGACGGAACCCAAATTTTGAAATTCGCAAAAATTTCCATCGAAACAAAAAAATAAATCATTTTTAGGTATTACGCCCCGCTCCGATATATGGTGCCAGCGTAGCTCTATGCTTAGCGACTGCATCGCCTAGTACTTATTTGTATGTGCTTTATATAAGTAGTTTACAGATATCACAGGCTAGAAAATATCTGAGCCATGCCAGTATCTCAAGGCTGTAGGCCTACGCTAATCCGCCTCGCTATCACAATTCCAGTTATATTTTACCTTGGAAATATGAAAAAGGAAGCTAACAAGGTGGCTGCTACAACATGTTTCCAGTCAAATGCACTTTGAATCATTTTTGACTTCCCACCCTCTTGTGGAACAGTGAAGGGGTCAGTTAACATGTTCAGCCCCTATTGATCAAAAATTCAAATGGCTAGCACAAGTGGAGGCAGTCTTAAAAAGTTTTCAAAAATTCATATATATTTTTTTAAGGCTAACTTTCAGGAACCGTACCTTTCTTCTTCTACGAGCTTCTATGAAAAGGCTTATGAGAATTAAAGAAGCGAGATATACGAGTATATATATGGTTATGTTATTCAAAGCAATTACCAATTTTAGCAAATAAACACGCAATAATATTTCTGTGATTACAGAAGGCTCAATAATATCGATCTGTGGATATTTCAAAGCTACCATCATCAAGTACGAGAGGAGGTCAAAAAAATCGCGGAATGTGTGGAAAAAAGGTTGAATTAAACACCAAATTATTTTTCTTTTTCAACGTATTCCCCCTTAACCCTAATACATTTATCAGATCGTTCAAATAATTAGTTAATACCATCATAAAAAAATAAGGCCGAAATTGCCGACTTTACTTCTTCGTCGTTGTCAAATTTCTTACCACGCAGATTTTTTATTTATTTTTGGAAATAAATAATAATCACTGGGGGCCAGGTCTAGACTACAAGGAGGGTGATGCAGTTCTTCGAAGCTGCACTGATGAATAGCAGCCGTCGCAGCATGACTCAAGTGCACAGGTGCATTGTCATGCAAAAGGAGCACGCCTTTGGTAAATTTTTCTCTTCTTTCTTTAATTTCTTTAATGGCCTCCTGTAACTGTTCTAATATTAGTATTGTCCCATTATATTAACACCGCGTTCTTTATAGTCGATCAGTAAAATACCTTCTGTATCTCATAATATAGTCGCCATGATCTTTCTGGCCTATTGTGAGACTCTGTACTTCTTTGGCGGCGGGGTGCTTTTTTTATGCCACTACATCGACTCTTTCTTCGACTCGGGTTCATAGTGGTGAACCCAGGTTTCATCTCCAGTAACAATCCGGGGGGCTATAACTTCTTCCCTGTTATCGCCACAGAGCTCCAAAAACTGACATTCGACACGTTGTCGAAAGGGAAGAATTATTTTCAAAACCCACCGTGCGCTGACCTTTGTCATCCCAAAGTGATGGTGTAAAATGTTCAAAATGGTTGTATAGGAAACTCCAACCATTGCTGCTAGCTGCTTCTTCTTCAGACGGGAATATTCCAATTAGCCGTCCAGAACGTGGGTCGTCTTCAATTACCTAAGTATCTTCCTTGCTTGAAAAGGCCATGCCACTTATAAACCATGGTTTTACCAGGAGCAGAGTCCCGGAAAAATTGTCTGAGCGGATTTTCCTTGTTTGGTGAGGAATTGAATAACGGCGAGATATTCAATTTTCCCTTTACTTGTTGATTTCTTCCCGATTAACTTGTTTGCACGTTGATAACTCAAAGGTTAATGACCTGATTAGGTGCGAATTTGGAATGTATACTAATGGTGAGATGCTCAATTAGCATATATTGGATAAATGAACCTACCCCCACCATCCCCTCCATTCCGCAAACTTTGTGACCTCCCCTCGTATCAACAATCTAGAACATGCAACAAACCATGCATAGGATCTTTATGATGAGAACACAGAGACTTACAACATGTACGGAATGTCTTGTAGGGGAATGGATAAACAGAAAAGTTTCCACCGAAAGAGACAATAAAGGCCTAATACATAGGCAAAAGGTAAATAGACAACTTACTTTTACCATATGTAAAAAGAGTAATAAGTAAGATCTCAAACATTCAAAAAAGTACGAAATTATAACTATCTTCACTCCTTTAAAAATAAAAAAGTGTACGTGTACTTATATTATACTACTCGAGGCAAAAGTTATACTGTTTTATTAAATTTTGAAATGATATCTTGAAGTGAGCCTATTCACTTTAAGAGCTAACTTCATGTTATCGCTTTTTTCTTTTATGCTACGTGCGCAACTTCCGTTAAATGAAAAATTTCACCCTCAATGCGCCAAAAGAAGTTAACTTCAAAAGGTATCACGGTGGCAACGGTCACCGAAGGATAATTTTCCTTTGGATAAACCGGGCGTTTATAAGATCGACTGCAGTTGTGGTAGCACATACATAAGCCAAATAAAGGGAACAAAAGTATGCCGAATGAAGGAGCACGTAAAAGCGGTTAAACAACGATACGCAAAAGTCGACCTTCGCTGTACGTTTAATCCAATCGAATTCATATCACTGGTTCGAATTTCGAAACCCTCAGATTATCTCAATAGAATACATATAATGGTATAATATAATGGTATGGTATGATGATGATCGGTATTTATATAACATTTTGCATACACTTTTTTAAGGGTACACAAAAGGATATGGGGTACCTTTCATCCACAAGAAAAAACTTCGGATAGAAATATAACTTAATCGGTAGTCAACATTAACACAAGCGAAGCCACAGGAAAAAGCTATTATAAATACCTACATGTAAAACTGGTAACTAAAATAATAGATACAAGAATAATATGTCCGAAGCACTGAATTGTCAAATATAATATCTGGAGCTTTATTATCTTCCTATGGTGTTTACCTCTTTTTTCTGCATTTATTCCACTCAATGATTTCATTCCAGAAAATTTCTTAAATTTTTAACAAATATGCAAATATACGCCACAAATTCTTTGAGTATCTTCATCAAAGTACTTCGCGGCTACGCAAGCAGTATTCATTGTCGATATGTCGAGGGTCAGTCAGTTAGTACAGAAAAAAATATACAAATATTTTCAGATATTTAAAACTTATGAGCGTTGCCAATTATATTTTTTGTTTTAGCTGTCAGAATTGTACGTTTCGGCTCTATTTCTTTGACCATAATAGAATCTGTAATGCAGTCTTTCAGAAGGTCAGAGAAGTGATCAGCAACCAAAAAAGGTAGGCAGTGCTCAGAAAAAAGACACAAATTTTATTTTCTGTATTTTTTTATTTACGTTTTCAGGTTTTTTAACTACCTACGCCAATGACAAGAAGCTAAAAGACAATACTAAGCTTCTTGGCCAAAGACGTTAACTGCTGCAGAGGTCTTTGTCTGAACGAAGAACCAGGGATATTAATGCTTTGTGGTTGAGGCATGTACTTTAAATTATTCAACTCGGCATCAATTGAAGATAGCAGACCCCTCTTTCCCACTGGGCACTCTGGGCAAATGCCCAGGGCCGTACGATCGATAGAGCCCTCTAGTTAGTGCCAGATCACTAAACCAATTCCGACATTTATTACTGAAAAACTTATTTAATTAGAGTAAATCGAACCTCAATTAGAAACTATATTATAGACTTGCTTATTAGCTTTTGCATGCGCGAAGCTACTCTACTCTCGCCCAATATAAGGCTATCGAATTTCAGCATGCTTGGATAATTTTAAATATGTGAGAATCGCCCCATTTAAATTAAAGATTATCTATTCATCTATTGACTGTCAATAAAAAATCTGAAACCTTGTTTATCTACTTTCATTGTCTATGCTAGTCAGGGATTCAAAAACACCTTTATAAGGATACACTTTTATAAGAGTTACACATTGAATCTGTTACAGAATTATTCCTGTATCACTTATTTGGGTGTTTTGAACCTGTTTTGCGTCGAACACTTATAAAAGTGTAACAGATATAATGTTTTCTGTTACCAATCTGTTAGAAACTGTTTTACGTTAAACTCTATGTGTACACACAGTACACCAACATAGGCATTTCAAAGTACCCAAATCATTAATGAGCTGTCGCATAGTTATGCCAATGTGAACCTTATTGACTGTAACAGTTATTAACACTTATGAACCGGTATTTTCTAAAACAGATTCAAAGTGTTACAGTTTCTTTCTGTTTGACTTTTAAAACCGAAATGAAAAACAGTGTTCAGAACACTCTATTCGGATACCTCTAAAATCCCTGATGCTAGTAACAAAAAAGGGTTCTGTCAAAGTCATAGGGGTCCCATTATTCTTATATCGCCCTGGGGCCTCCAATAGGTTAAAGACGGCCCTGCCCGCTTAGCATACGCAACACGACAAAATTTTGTCGACCCGTTTTTTCGTGTATTAGTCATTTGTCGTCTATCGTCTCTAACTAACGTCTCTTAAAAGTCGATTTCTTATATCAAAAGAATAGTTTTACTTAGCCACGGCATTTTTGCCTACAACAGGGATTTTAGCGGTATCCGAATAGAGTGTTCTGAACACTGTTTTTCATTTCTGTTTTAAAAGTTAAACACAAAGAAACTGTTAACACTTTGAATCTGTTTTAGAAAATACCGATTCATAAGTGTTAATATCTGTTACAGTCAATAAGGTTCACATTGGCATAACTATGCGACAGCTCATTAATGATTTGGGTACTTTGAAATGTTTATGTTGGTGTACTGTGTGTACACATAGATAGTTAAACGTAAAAGAGATTGGTAACATTAAAATTTTATATCTGTTACACTTTATAAGTGTTCGACGCAAAACAGGTTCAAAACACCCAAATAAGTGATACAGGAATAATTCTGTAACAGATTCAATGTGTAACCCTTATGAAAGTGTATCCTTATAAAGGTGTTTTTGAATCCCTAGTCTACAAAATCTAACATGGCAACAGAATTTTATCGACATTTTAACCGATATAATCGACATATTTCTTGTCCTTGCGTTAGTACGTAGAGAAGAAGACGACAAGTGGTTTGTGTGATATTTCGATTGAAGCGATGATGGTGTGTGTATGTAAATAATAGTGTAATATAAATATATTGCAATTATGTTCTCAAAGTATATTAAAGGCGAACGTCACGTAAATATATGTTTTATACTTATATTTATATTTTTAATACTTATATAAATATATTTGTATGAGAATATTTCTATAACAATAAATATATTCCTATAATTATAAGTAGGTATATGTACTTATATGTATAGATATCGGTATACGTGTAGGTATTTTATTTATATTTACAAATCTTAGTGGTTTAATATAATGTGCTTGCTAAATTTACTCGTTGTTTTTTAACTACAAAAAATCGGTCTCATCGGATTTTTTACAATATATTGCCACAAATATTTAATTTGTACCTTATTTCTTCGAATCCTAAAACAGATGTAATGAAAAAGGTATATAAATATATATTTACTGTGATATTCGTTATTTGTTTTTATCCGTTTGGTTTCATCACATTTCCAAAAAGTAAATAAAAGGGTGAAACATACAATACTAATTAAATAAACGATAACGGTGTGACTATGTTAAATAATAAAGTACATAGTTTATAATCATATATATTTTACGGGTTATACTGCGATGGCCAACCCGCCTGCCAAGCGTGGCGATTATGGCAAAACCCCTTTATGGATAGGCACACCAAAAAACGGCCCCTAGTCCCCGGCAGCCAAACCATTCCTAGCTACGGTAGCGGCTACGGTAACGGTGCGGCAGGGGGTGCGAAGAATCCCCGGGTAGGTTGCGGCTACCAACACCGACGACTGGACCTAGCAACATTTAACACACGCACATTGAGGACCGACGCGAAAATTACAGAGTTGGAAGAAGTTATCGACAAGTTACACTGGGACGTCATCGGGTTGTCTGAAGTCCGAAGAGGACACGATAATTTTGGACTCCGGTAACTTGCTGTACTTCCGGGAGGGCGACCAACTGTCCGTGGGTGGTGTCGGGTTTATCGTCCACAAGTCCCTCGTCAGCAACATGCTATCCATCGGTAGTGTTTCCAGCAGAGTGGCATACTTGGTACTCAGAATATCATCACGGTATTCGTTGACGGTCATCCAGGTATATGCTCCAACCTCGAAACACGACGATAACGAAGTGGAGGCTATGTATGAGGAGATTTCTAGGGCCATACATAGTCAGAAATCCCACTACACGGTTGTGATGGGGGACTTCAATGCAAAGTTGGGGAAGCGCTGCGATGACAAGTTGAGAGTGGGGCAATTTGGATTTGGGGAACGGAACGACAGAGGCCAGATGCTGGCGGACTTTATGGAGAGGGAGAACCTCTATATGATGAACTCCTTCTTCAGAAAGCCCGTAACTCGCAAATGGACCTGGATAAGTCCCGACGGCAAGGTCAAAAATGAGATCGATTTTATCATGTCAACGAGGAAGCAAATATTCAATGACGTCTCTGTGATCAACGCTGTTAAGACAGGGAGCGATCACCGACTGGTGAGAGGCACATTGAATATCAACGTGAAGCTTGAAAGATCGCGACTGATAAAATCTACGCTCCGACCAGTGCCGACCCAGATTCAAAACCCCGAGCGCTTTCAGCTCGAGCTCCAGAACCGCTTCGGGACCCTTGATAACAGCATAGATGTGGACGATCTGAACGACTTGGTGGTGGACGCTGTCCGTACGGTAGGGTCAAAATACTTCAAAACCCACGGTCCCAAATTGAAGAAACTCTCCGCACATACACTCGAACTCATGGATAAGAGACATGAAATGAGACTGCAAGACTCAGCGGATGCTCTACGTTATAGACAGCTTAATAGACAGATCTCGAAGTCGCTGACGAGCGACCTTCGCCAATTTAATACCGAGCGTATCAAAGAGGCCATAGAGCGGAACAAAGGCTCCAAAGTGTTCGCTAGAGATCTGTCTATTGGGCAAAGTCAACTGACGAGGCTGAAAACTGAAGTCGGCAGTATCATTTCATCGACTCCTGAAATCCTGAGAGAGATTGAGAGTTTCTATAGGCAGCTGTATTCCAGTATCACACCAGGCCAAAGCAGAGCTCGAGATCCTAGAGCCAAGCTTACCCGACACTATACCGAAGATATCCCGGACGTCAGCCTGTACGAGATTAGAATGGCCCTCAAACAGCTAAAGAACAACAAGGCGGCGGGAGATGACGGAATTACAACAGAGCTTCTGAGAGTGGGCGGCACGCCGGTACTTAAAGTCCTCCAGAAGCTCTTCAATTCTGTCATCGTTCAGGGCAAAACGCCGAAGGCATGGAGCAGGAGCGAAGTGATTTTGTTCTTCAAAAAGGGCTATAAAAACCTACTAAAGAACTACAGACCCATCTCGCTTCTGAGCCATGTCTACAAGCTGTTTTCGAGGGTCATCACGAATCGTCTTGCTCGCAGGTTTGACAACTTCCAACCTCCCGAACAAGCCGGTTTCCGAAAAGGCTTTAGCACCATAGACCACATTCATACGCTGCGGCAGGTTATACAGAAGACCGAAGAGTATAATCGGCCACTTTGCTTGGCGTTTGTGGACTATGAGAAGGCATTTGATTCGATCGAGACTTGGGCGGTGCTGCAGTCTCTCCAGAGGTGCCAAGTGGACTACAGGTATATCGAAGTATTAAGGTGCCTGTACCAAAACGCCACTATGTCGGTCCCAGTACAGAGCCAGAGCTCTAATCCTATCCAACTACAGCGAGGAGTGAGACAGGGAGACGTTATCTCTCCGAAACTGTTCACTGCTGCGTTGGAGGATATTTTTAAGCTTCTGGACTGGAATGGACTTGGCATCAACATTAACGGCGAGTACCTAACGCATCTTCGGTTTGCCGATGATGTGGTCCTAATGGCTGAGACCTTGGAAGACCTGAGCACCATGCTCGAAGATCTCAGTAACGCATCCCAACGCACTCGTTGTTGGTCTTAAGATGAACATGGACAAGACGAAAATTATGTCCAACGCCCATGTTACACCCGCTCCAGTAAATACTGGGAACGTTACACTCGAAGTTTTTGACCACTATATTTACCTAGGACATACAATACAGTTAGGTAAGTCCAACTTCGAGAAAGAGATCTCTCGTCGAATCCAACTCGGGTGGGCAGCGTTCGGGAAGCTGCGATACATTTTCGCGTCCAAAGTACCTCAGTGCCTTAAGACGAAAGTCTTTAACCAGTGTGTGTTGCCAGTGATGACTTATGGCAGTGAAACGTGGTCGTTCACTATGGGTCTTGTAAGAAGGCTCAAGGTCACCCAGTGGGCAATGGAGAGAGCTATGCTTGGTGTTTCCCTACGCGATCGAATGAGGAGATGAGGAAATAGGAATGAGGAATGAGGAGATCCGTAGGAGAAGAAAAACCGCCGACATAGCTCAAAGAATTGCGAAGCTGAAATGGCAATGGGCAGGACACATAGCAAGGAGAACCGATGGCCGTTGGGGCGGAAAGGTTCTCGAATGGCGACCGCGTGCCGGACGACGCTCAGTGGGTAGGCCCGCTACGAGGTGGACCGACGATCTGGTTCAGGTCGCGGGAAAACGCTGGATGCGGGCAGCACAGGACCGATCGTTGTGGAGATCCTTGGGGAAGGCCTATGTCCAGCAGTGGGCGTCGTACGGCTGATATGATGATGATGATGATGATGATGATATTCTACATGTTTGCGAAAACGAGACATATCGCTATCGACGAACTTCTCTTTAGTCGTGCACGAGATAGCTCAAGTAGCGCATGCTAGGCGGGCTGGAAGATAGTAGAACTTGCACTTAACCTTTCGAGCAAGGGCGCACCCAGCTTTAGCCCGGTATGCTTGCATGTTTGTTTGTAACGGAATCATCTCACGCGACTTGCACCCACTTCAAAGCGTCGGATTAATTTGAGATTGTGCACACTTATGTTATCAGAGACTGATGACAATAAAACAATAAAAAGATATTGAAGAAATTAAAAAAAAACTCAATACAAATAATGAAAAATTATAAAATAATCACTCTTCTAGAATAGATCGAACTAAAAAAAAAAATTATATGAAGTTAAAAAAAGACGCTTTTATGGTAAATCGAACTAAAAAGTAAAAAATAAATTCCAATATAACAGTTAAGTAGATAATTAACGAGAAAATTAATGTCATTGTAATAAAAGCGTGTGATTATAAAATATAAAAGTGTGTAGTGTTTTTAAAGTAAAGAATCAAAAGTTTTATCGTGTAGTGCTTTTTTTTTAGTGCAGTGCAAAGAATCAAAAATGACCCAGCGAAGCCGGTATTCACAGCTAGTTATTGCATAAAAGTAATGTCTTTTTATTTAACTCATTTCTGGTACCTGGATAGAAAACAGATATCAAAAATAGTTATGTATAGCATAGCTCGGTGAAGTCTAAAAGTGAAGGAAAATATGTATAAAATTAACTTTCATTAATTAACAGTTCCTTATGAAAAGAATGGTATTCGCCTTCATTTTTCATTTTTTTTTGTTATAGCATCTTCAACTAATACTATGGAAATCATTGCTAATTCTTCAGTAGAAAAATTAAAAATATTGAGCTAGAATTTGGTCCAGAGTCTACTGTTTCACACCGTCACTGTACACGTACGAGTATGTTTTAAAACCACGTTCACATTATGAACGATGCACGTCACATCTCCGTTTCGTCTGAGAAATTAATGTATTACGTATACTGAGACCTTAAGATTATTGATCTTCGTCCGTTGTCAGCGACGCTCGGCGCCGGCGCTACGTCCGCGTTGCGGCTTGTGAAGTTTCTTCAAAATTTAACGCAAAGTATATAAAGGGTGGGGCAGCTGCCCCACTCCCCCGACCTGAAATATGACTCAGTAAAACCTTTCATTATTGATTATTGATCCATTGATCATCTACTATGTAATTATAAATCAACCTGTACCTATCATTATTTACATAACAAAATAAATTACTGAAGGCTAGGCTGTATGAGTTTTATACTATTTGCCTTCCTAACCTAACCTAAAAGAATAAAAATGTCTAATTTGATGTAAATGTCAAAAATAAACTATGGCCGTGTATTTGTAACAATCGCGACATTGATCAAACTCATGTTTATATTTCCAAGATCTGAAAAAAACACAGTACATAATCTTTCAAATTTAAAAAGTTAAATAGTCTTTACTTTTCATCAGTTTTGAATAAGTATTATGAGATAATTATAACATAATGAGACGAGGTCATCCAGGCATTGGTAGTTGGCGAAATGAAAATCCAAGACATTTCAGGCCCAGAGGCGGGGGACCGCCACCATTTCGGCCTGGTAGAAACTACGCGCTACAGGAACCCTCTAGGTATCAAGTGTTGTTTTAATTATTTTAGAATCTACTTATATGCCGACATTGCATCATTTTGCGCGCCTACCTGTTAACCAAGTATTGTTTTGGACTCATCAGTTTATTAATACTTAATGTAGGTATTCTTAAAATATCTAATCCGTAGATGTTAATTGTTAATCACACAAAATGTAGGACTATCTTTTAATTTTGTTAAATGGTTATTTCAGATTCATTCAACCAGGCTCACGTCCACCTCGAGGTCCCTATAACAACCGCCCTGGTCTTCTTAATACACCATCACCTGATCTTCTAGAAAAGAATCAATATAGACATGATTCACGACCAGGAAATCAGTACCGATCGCATGACAGAAATCCTCATCAGGGAGGAAGATCAATATTCCCAATTCTTAATCGTATGAGACATGAAAATAAAGGTCAAGATAAGTATAAAGAAAAAAAGTATTATGATAAAACTACTAATGATAAATGGAGGATGAACAGTATGGGTGACATTGATGATAGACAACCAAACCACCAATTTATTCAAAAACCATTCAATATTCACCCAATTTCACCTTGGGCCAGTGCTGATAACAGACCTTACTATGACGAGAGGAATTCACAACAACCTTACAGACCTGAAATTGCAGAAAGTAACAAAATACCTGTGCTTGAATATTCGGGGCATAGACCTCCATCTTCAGATCATTATGGTGGAACTCCAAGTGGAACTCTGGACAACTCTAATAGTTTTAGCAGGTCAGTAGATGATACTGTTGACATAATTAGAAAGCGATTACAGAACCGTAGTGATATTCAAGATACTACCGAGGATCAAAGTGTTAGCAGCAAAGATGTTGACGATAGAGCCACAAATTCCATGTCAAATAAATATCGGAATGTTCAACAAACCCACACTGTGAAAAAAAGAGTACAAAGGCAGAAACAGAATATTGATGCAAACTGTGACAAAATGAAAAATAAAATTGTTCATGAACTTTTTAAAATGGATAAAGACAAAATCCACAAATTGATGGATAATCCTAGCTCATCCTCAAAATTTGAATATGCTCTGAACAGCTTTATAACTGAGTCACAAAATAGCTTGAACAGGCATTTAAGGTCAGTGGCTGAGAAATCTTTGTGTACTTCAGAGGAATTTGTTCATCATGACGATAACACTATTTACGAGGACACTTTTATGAAACAAATGCAAGGTGTATTGGACCCGCAAGATTCAATCCTATTAGAAGATATAAAACCACTTGTATTAGCTGAACTAAGCAAAGTTTTGCAGTTAAATGAATATGACCAACCATTTCAAATTAGTGAAGATCAAAGAAACTGTGAACCAACAAATAACATTGAAGTTATTGAAAATTATGATGATTATTCTCAAAATAACTATTATGATTCAATACAGTCACCTCAAGGTATATATGAAAATTTTATTACGCTGAATAATGATAATAACGAAGACAATTATACAAATTATGAATATAATGAACCTGAGCAAACTCAAGCAAAACGCCTTTTTGAAAGACGACCTACTAAAAAAACTGTTGAACATGACTTTGAACCCAGACTAAGTTCTGAGTCTCAAAGACATAGTTCTGAATCACAAAGATTCAGTTTTGAGTCTCAAAGACTTAGTTCTGAGTCTCAAAAACTCAGTTCTGAGTTAAGAAAACATTCAAGAAGTAGTGTAGATGCAAATACTCCACATAAAGATAATTCATTTTCCATTGAACGACGAAATTCGAGAACCTCCGATAATAAACCTAAGGAGGAACCATTACCATTATTTGATACAAGTGTTGATCAACTGTCTGATGATGAAGATCCATTTGCAGAATTTGATAAACAATATCATGTTGAAGTGGACCATAATTTCATTGAAACTGATATTTCCAGTCCACAACAATCCACTTCTAATGCATCAAATCAGTTCACCATTGATAAATCTCCATCCAACCAAAGTGCAATAAATAGAAAAGTAAGACCTACAAATATTGACCCAAATAATATAAAACTAGAAATAGATAATCAACTCCATGATATTGCAAAGTCCCCTTTAAAATTACCATCTGCAATCACTACAAATGTTCCTACCAAAACTCAAGAACAAAATGTGTTATTAACAAGTACCAATACTACTGACGTTATAAAACGAGAAGTTGCTACAACAACTATAAAGAGTAGCAATGACAATAATTATCAAGATTCTCCACTTATGGTAAATATAAAACAAGAACACAATGCATTTTCTCAAAATGATCTAGAAGTTATTGAAGATAGTGAAAACATTAATACTCCTATAAAAATGTTACCTTCAAATCCACGAAAAAGATCAATAGATCAAAAACCCTCTCATCGTAAAGAAAAACGCAAAAAAAGTGATGTGTCTTCTTCTGATACTGGAAAACAAATCTTGAATAAAAACATTATAATTAATGTTAATGAATGTACTTCTATTGATACAGAAAAAAGCAAAGAAGCAGCTAAATCTATTTTTAATTTGTATTTTTCTAAAAATGATACAACAAAAGAGGTACCTAAAGACACTAAAAGAATTGAGTCTACTGATAAAACCTATTCTGAAAAATATGTAAAGAGGAAAGAAATTCAAAAGAAAAATGGGGCAGATAGTACAAAGAAGAAAAGGCAATCTTCTGTTTCTTCTAATCATTCCACTGTAAGTCCTAAAGAGAATTTGAATAACAATTCTCAAGGAAACAAGCCTGAACCTAAAACGAAGCTCCAAAGTATTGATATGTTTTTAGAACAACCACGAAAAATTACCCAGTTATATCAAGCTAGTAGAAATACAAACACAACTGCAAAAAATGCAGACATTAGTAAACCTAAGCGGCCAGTAATCACTTTTAACAAAAAAGTTACTAAAAGACATATATCAACACAAGTCTGCCAAAAAACCGTTTCAAAAGAAACTCAGACATTTGATGTTAACAATCTAACCACAAGATTTTGTCAAACTGTAAGGAAAAAGACAACAAATAAATTCATTCAAACTGACCCAGTTCAATTTGTAAAAGAGGGCCCTAAAGCAACTGATACTTATGAGAGAATGAAAGAGATTGATCTAGAAATACAAGTCCTGCTACAAGAAAAATTTAAATTGTATAACTCAATAGAATCCAGTGATCCATGTCCAAGCACTATTCAGTCATTAGGCATGACTGTAGTGGATGTAGCTCCTGATGAGGAAATAAAAGAAAATGATACAAGTGAAGTTGAAGTACTATCAGGTGATGATATTGTTGAAGACTTTACAAATATTCCAGTTGAAGAACTTGAACAAATAGCTTTTGAAACCATCCAAGATCAGAATGAAAGTAAGAAACCAAGTAGGCATCAAAAAATATTAAAGGAGTCACGAGCTAGCTCATCTAGTCCCACTACTAGAAGAAATTCTAAGAAAGGAACTCCTAATACTCCTAATATTTCTCTTATAGAACAAATTCTTACAGATGATAGGCCTTTAGAGGATATAATATCCTTGGATGATTTAGAAACTACTCCTTTAAAAAATAAAAAGCAAAAAAAAGTACCAAAGAAAAAAGCAGTCAAGAAATCAAAAAAGGTAAAACCAAGTAACAGTATGACTGATTATAACTTAAAAGAATGCTATGTTGTGCTAACTCGGGACGATATAAGTGAGTATTATAGACAAAAAAAAGATGATGTTTTTGTAAAAACCGAAAATATAACAGTTTCTGTTGACAATGGTGAAATTATAGTCATGGAACCCAATATACTTATTGAAGAGGTGGTTTCAAATGATTTGCAGTTTGATATGTTAGATGTGTCAGAAGACATTGTAATTGGGGACAATTGTGAAGTGAAGTCAAGTAGTGACAAAGATGTTGAAAGGACTGAAGTGGCAATAGCTGAAGAGATAATATTAGACAACAGCCAGTCAACTGAACCTGTGCATGCTGATTTAAATCACGGAGAGAATATATGCAAGATGTATGATTATTCAACTGACGAGAACCTGCGCCGCGATGCCGTTGTTGTCACTGGACATGCTGACGCTGTACTAGCGATAGAAGTAAGTGTTTCCTTTTCTCACAAGAGCTCTTGTTTGGCATTTGTCTTTTTCATTGAAAAACTTATTGCTATCAATTGTGATTCCAGTGTATTGAGAATAATTTCATCGCTGCGTGTCTTGATGGAAACGTATATCATTTCGGTGCAGACGGCCAACTCATCACTACTTTGAAAGGTTCCAATTTAGCTGTGACTTGCCTTACTATCGTCAAAGAGAAGTATGGGACCACTGTATATACTGGCTCTCTTGATTCTAGGATAAGATACTATGATTTAGAAGTGAGTATTTTATATGTTTAGTATCAATATCAGCATTCCATTTTTGCATGAAAAAATTCATTAAATCATCTTAATGATTTCTAATATTTTAATTAAAATAAGTTTTACAAATTGCAAAATGTAATCAACTAATTAGATAAGTAGAAATGATTTGCTAGCCTTGTGCAAATCACTTTTACTTTGTAATAAAAATTATCCTCATAAGATATTGCATTAAAAATTGATCTGTATATATATATATATATATATATATATATATATATATATGATTAATTGTTATACTTATTAATGTTAGACATCTTGAAATCCTTAAGTTTTTCTTAAAAACTTCAATAATCTATTTTGTATAGTTGTGCCAAATTACAAAAAGAATGTTTGTAAACAAACCACCGATAATTAACCTAAAAATAACTTTTTTATTTAATATTTATATAATCAATTCTATTTGTAATTATTTCGTTATGTTTTCAATCTTTAAAATGTGATATTGTCTTATTTTAGGTTTGTATAATTCTATCTCTATGAAAAAAAAATGTGTGATGTTTTGTTTACACATAAACATTCTTTCTATAAATTGGTTTGACTATGGTTATAATATTTTATATTTTTGTTTAGAAATATATAATTGTGATATATGAAAAAAAAATATCTTGTAAGTTGTATATGTAATATTTTTGTTATTATATTTTCAGACTGGCTTAGAAAAGGGGCCAGAGTGCAATGTTCTTAGTCCAATACAGACAATGGATAGGGCTTGGGACACCATATTTGTCGGGACAAGGACAGGGTTCGTTCTACAATTTGAGTGCAAGGTGAGAAAAAAGTCAAAAGCTTTTTTGTGCAGAAATTGTATTGTAATAAGAGGTCTTCTGATGGTATATGGTACAGTATATTAAAAACATTATATTACTTTGTTAACGTGATATATTGAGTACAAAAACGTACATTTATCATACTACGGGCTTATGCATACTGCTTTTTTTTTAACAGCGATGTCAACGTGCGTTTTTCTTATTCCACAGTATAGGGTAGCGCAATAGGGTATTTGACTACGATACAAATGCGCGTTAACATCGTGTCTGTACCGATTCAAGCGAGAGACTGAATTTATGCATGTATTTAAAGGTAGAAGTTTGAACACCTGCATAAATTCATGGTTAAACTATTTTTGACTCGTGTGAGTATCACGTTTATATCGATACAAGCGCGGGTCGACGGCGCCTTTAAAAAACCGTGATATGAACAGCCTCTTATATGTTAGTAAGCTTGATTCTATTTTGTAACTATACAACCGCCATTCTCGCTGACATCACTTTGAGATTTTACACTTAGTATTATAGAATACTAGCTTTTACCCACCGCTCCGCCCGCAATTTTTTTTTTTTTCAATAATCCTATGTTACTTCTAATACCTCCAAGAATATATGTACGAAGTTTCATGATGATCGGTTTAGTAGTTTTAGCGTGAAAGCATAACAAACAAACTTAAATTCACATTTATAATATTAGTAGGATTTAACTATTGGACCTGATTCCTTACATAGATTTTTTTATTGAATCTGATGTTAATAGCACATTTTTTTTATGAATGAAAATGCTGTTCTGATCGGTTAAGTATAGTTTTGTTTTCTCATTTAAAATACATGAATGAATTTTGATAAAAAACATTATATATGTAAATATTATTCTTTAATTAACAGATGGATAATAATATAATAACATTTACAGAAATAACTTTTACAGAAATATAAACATTTCTGTAAAAGTTATTTTAAACCTTGCGACCATACACATAAACCAGAAAATAAAAATCAGTGTAATCTTTCTTTATAGACCTAATAATAATAATAATATATCATACACTCACACCAATTAGCCTAGCCCAAAATAAGCACTGTAAAACTTCTGATATGAATACTTGGGTAAAAGATAGACAAACACATATGTATGTTACAATGATATTTAATATTTATAAAAATATATGTAAATACACATGACCCAGGTAGAAATCCTCCTAACCATCAGACAGACATCAGCCTCTTCGGGACTCGAATCCAGGCCCGTCGGTGCGAAAGGCAGGATCACTACCGTCGAACTTAATTAAACTACCTATCATCACATGATGCCTGCATACTTGTAATAACTTTTCTTTTTTAAATGTTACAGAACAACATGTTAATACCAGTGAGCACTGTTAAATTTTCTGAGCAGTCAATACTGGCTCTCCGGGCTATGAAGGAAGGTCCCCGGAAGGTTCTCCTCGTAGCAGCTCGTTCTGAAGACGTTACCATAAAGGATGCGCAGACAGGTCTCCTGTTACGGTCGCTGCAAGGTCCCAAGATGACAGTGTACACGCTTCTTTATGAAGATGGAAAGATATACTGCGGAACTAGCAGCCATCAGATACATGTGTTTGATTATGCTGTAAGTATAATAATAATTTTTTATGCTTTTATAAGTAAAGCAATGTTTGCCAGAGGCCGTCATAAAAAAGGTTACTAAAAACTAATCTTGAGTTCCTCTCAATTATTAATTATTAATTGCTGATAAATTAATTTAATAGAAAAATCCTAAAAAAAATGTCTCAGCTTACAAGATACTCTCAGGCTAACTTGTGAGCTGAGTCGATCTTTTTCTAGTATTTTTCTATTTAAATTATTTATCATTTAAGATAGCATTGAAAAACGCAAAAAAATACATAAAAATCATAATTATTATTGATTATTAATCAATCAATAAGTTATTTAAACTATTGATAATCTATAATCTTAGTTCACAAATTTGTTGTTTGTCTGTCCGCTCTTTTTCCATTGCGTAACGCATATAGCGTTACCATAGCAACGCGTTAACCGCAAGTAGTTCGTCTACCGAATGCTAGATAGCGCTAACGGAAAAATATTTAATAGTAGAAAAAATTTAAAGAATTTTGTCCACCCGTGCGAAGCCGGGACGGACCGCTAGTTAATGATAATTATAATATTTCATATAACACCAATTAGCCTAGCCTTAAATAAGCACTGTAAGGCTTGTGTTATGGATACTAAAGTAACGTATAGAAATACATATATGATACAAAGATAGCTAATATTTATAGATATATATATATAAATCACCCTGAGCTACAAATGCTCGCATTCTTCACACAGAGATTTGCCCTTTCGGAACTACAACAAGAGACCGTTGGTTCGAAAGGCAAGATCGCTAAAATTTACAATAACTTACTGGTACATATTAAGATGAAGACAGTTTTGCAAAGTTTAATATATACATAGACGCTTATTAAAAAAAAGTTATTATACAGTAAATAAGTATTTGCATGACAGGGAATATTATAATATTATTAATTGTAATAAGTATATAAAATAATTTAATAATAATGCAAAGTAATAAATTATGTAAAATTTTGAAATGACATAAATAAATTGTAATGAAACATAAATGATAAAATTGGTAATTATTTAATACTAGCTGACCCGGCCAGGTGTTGCTGTGTTATAAATTAAAGTAAACCCTATTAAAATAAATGATCAAAATCGGTTCAGCATTTTCTGAATTCATCGCAGTCAAACACTTTGACAAGGAATTTTTATGTATATAGATTTAAAATATATTTTTATAATAACTTTATCCGTTCTTCTAAATTGCTGTGCTCATAAGGGTCCGAAAATATTTCCCTTGGATATTACTACCATAACAGGTATGCACCTGTTATGGTAATAACTATACCACAGTATACACTTGTTTGTCTTATAAGACAATATTTATTTGTCCCTTATTGTCTTTTTTTTGTTTTGTTTTATATATGATGTATGTTGTTTTTTTTTTACTATGTTCCTTTACTCAACTTGCTTGGTGTTTTGGATGTACTAGTCTGTAAGCCTGCGTGTATTTTTTTGGATAAATAAATCTTTTACCATATTAACCGTACCTAACAGTTTTTTTAACATATTTTAAATTGCTACCGTTGCACCAAACGGTTGATCGTTGACGTTATTGTGTGGTTAAACAATCTTACAAGGCATATAGTGTAAAAATAAATTATTATTTCAGAGCGGTAGTCACGTGGGAGCCCACGAGGGGGGCAAAGGCGCCGTTTGCCTGCGAGCCGCTGGCGGTCTTCTGTTCGCGGGCTGCTACGACGGCTGCGTGTACATCTACCGGGAAGGCGAACCGAAGCCTTTGGCCCAGCTGAGGGGCCCGGGACTTATGCTGCTCTCCTTAGCCGTCGTCGACACAAGGGTGATTTAAAATTATCTTATTGAAGTGATAACTTCTTATGGGAGGGTTAACCGCTTCGTTACGTAACTCGTTAAGGCGCCAGTCTGTTTGGCTTCCCTTCCTCTCACGCATACGGCAGCGGTAGGCAAGCTCCTTCTCTCATTCTAACCCGCAGCGCTAGCCGTATTTCGGACAGACGCTTTCCCCTCTCTCTACTCAGTGTTTAATGTGCGTTGACAGTGAGCGTATAACCAAAAACTATCACCCTTTTTTAAAGTGATTATAAAAAATATAAAAAAAAGGAATAACCTAAGCTTTTCTCAAGTTAAACAATTTCAATATTAAATAGTTCAACTTAGATTATTTTAAGTTATCACTTCTGTCGTGCGTCCCGAGACGCACACGATTTTTTGTTTTTATCTTAAATCTTTATTGTCTCGCGAGTTTTACAAGGTGCTAAATATAAGCTCTTTCAATTGAAATGCCAACACCCAGATGCTTATCCAAGAAACTTATGTGAAAGAAATGAAACTATAGTTTCTTGAAAGCCGAGGGGATTTTGAAACGTTAAAATGTTATATTTGCAGTTGTTAACACCTACCAATCCGCACTCGGCCCGCTTACTCATTCATCATGGCCCATTATCCGTAGGGATGTTTTCATCCACAGAGCATAGGACTAGTTTTGTAAAAGATCTTTACTCCTTTTTGATAGAATCAGGGGTTACTCGGCGGAAGTCTCTATATCCTTCAAAAAAATAAAAATATGTAGCTTACTTCCGCGAAAACAAGCAACGACACACCTTGCACCTTTACCAGCTATACCTGTTCCGCCCCCGTACGGAGCATTATCAGGAGCTGTTAGACCACGCAGTGCAATATCGAGCACTTAGTTGGTGAAGGTGCAAGGTATGTCGTTGTCTACATTTATTTGCCGGCGGACGGTCGGTGCATTTTGCTTGTTTTTTGTGCTCAAAACCCGCGAGCATTATATCATGCGCGCGACAACGATACCTAAAATCCGCGAGCATTATATAATGCTCTATAGCGCGCAGTCTGATTTAATCGTTATTACGGCTTTGGTAATGGTTCTTTTTGATTGAATCATATTTTTTTCCCCGATAGAGAGAGAAATAACGCATTTAACACAAAGCTGGGCTTCAAGGGGTTAATGCTTACTTTGAGCTTCGTGTCCTTTAAATTCTTGGAGTCTAATAGAGTTCTCAGCTTTTAAGGAGACTGCAATTGAATCAAAAGGACTCACATGCTAATATTTTTATTATTTTATTTATTAATGCGCCTATATGCCTGAACAATTGTTTATGAACTGTTACAAAAATCCAATAATTTAAAACTGCTTATAGTTTTTTTTATTTAGTTCTTACACTTCCGCGCACATTACACATCAGAATAAAACACTTTTTTACGGATTATTGCGCATACGATATGCGCAATAATCCGTAAAAAAGTGTTTTATTCTGATGCTTATAGTTTTTTAAATTTCTGAGTTTTAAGATCTCTTTAAAAGACTGGGCTGGTTATAAAGAACTATGTTATCAGTTGATTGATTGAGCCCTTATTAAGGCTCGAGTATATATAAACAGTCGCAAAGCTTAGGGCCAGGCCACAACACTGCGTAGCGGCGTCGTATCGCAAAAACAACATCGCACAGCAATGCGATGCTATGTCGCAACGCAAAAATTTCATCGGATACGACATCGTACGATACGCTAACCAACGGTTTATTTATTTTTCCGTTGCGACATCGCATCGCATTACTATGCGATGTTGTTTTCGCAATACGACGCCGCAACGCAGTGTTGTGGCCTCGCCCTTAGTGCCGCTAAAGCTCTGAAATTTTGGCTTGAGACTCAAGTCCCAGTTTTTGAGAGCGAAAAACTTTTACAACAATATATTTGTCCCAACAGTGGAGACATTAGTAGGCTGATATTAATTCCTTTTTAATGATCATGTCTGTTTGTTACAGATAATTGCTGGATACAAAGATAGAAGTTTGTACATATGGAAAATTCCATCGAGTGTGCAACAAGAGATGATTTTATAGAGTTCTACGCGAGTGTTGTAGATTAAATCTCACTTTATTTTTAGTTTTGGTTATATCCGCAAGTTTCATAGTTTGTATCTTGTATATATTATTAAGGTAAAAATGAAATAAAAGTTAACCTACTAAAAGTGTTCTTCACTTTATTCTATCCATATTTCATTGACACGTAAAGGTTACAGGCCCTTATTGCAAGGTGATGACAACTTAAATTATAAGCTCTCAATGACGTGCATTATGTAAAAAATGTATTACCTGAAATATATCTTTTTGTAATTCTTATTGCAATAAATTTTTAGTGGACACGCAAGCTCCATATCTATCGCCCCCATATTTTTTACTGTTATGGCTACCTAAAGGTAACCCAAAGGTTGATTGATAGAGAGTGCTAATATCATTAAGGCCGCCTTTTGTATCAATATAGTTTTATCAATAAATACCCAAGTGGTAAGCAATACATATTTATAAATATAATTCTAATGTACGTGTGCATGTCACTGAACTCCTAAACGGCTGGACTGATTTGAATGAATTTCTTTGTATGCGTTTGGGTGGCGCCCTGGATGGTTTAGATTCACAAATCAGCCCGGCAGATGGCCCTGCAGTCGTCACAGCAACGCGTGGCCGGATCAGCTAGTACGTATATAAAATTTCCTTTATATGTTTCTTTTATTTTTATTATATTATACTAGCGGCCCGTCCCGGCTTCGCACGGGTGGACAAAATTCTTTAATTTTTTTCTTTTAATATATATTTTTCCGTTAGCGCCATCTTTCGTCCGGTAGACAAACTACTTGCGATTAACGCGCTGCTATGGTAACGTTATGGATACAATGGAAAAAAACGGACAGACAAACACACAACCCACTGTGATCTTAGATTATAGATTTTTATCAATGTACGGAATTTTATTTTTATTTTGAAAGAGATAAATATAGACCGAAACTTAGTTTTATCTCTTTCTTTTGAAATGCCACAATTCTCACGGCTAGGGTATGTCCATTAGTATATGTCGATAATGCAAATTATTGTAAACAAAGTTTGAAAACCATCACTCAACTGAATAGAATTGTCCTTTTGTGTTATGAAAAATTGCAAAGTGGCAATTCTAGACTGAAAGGGTGTATTGTAATGGACCATAAAAGGAATTGATCAGAAAACATACTTCATCAGCGTCTAGGGTTGTCACTTTAACGTTTTCCATATAATAAAAAAATTAAATGGCTGAAGGCATGTGGTGACTTTCAGTGTTTATGTTAATTTTCCGAAGATTCATGCATGATGCCCTATTTTCCATAATTGGGGCAACGTTACCAAACGTGTATTTAGCGATCGTCAAGGTGGCGCAGCGGGCCGCTCTTTTTAATGGTACGATTAAAAATATAGCAAAAGGAAAGTTATACCAATAGATGAAACGAATATAATAACCTCGCCAAAGGTAACTCAACAGTTCCTTAAATCGATAAGCTATGAGCTCGATACTTTACAATATCGATGTATGTTTGTTGATCGACCGTCAAATCGAATCTATTGTGGATTTTAGGCTGTAATATCTTCTATGGAACTAAAGTTCACGGCTATGATCTTGCATTAAACCATTGGGACCCAGAATGGCTGCTGTACACATGGCCACAAAAAGTCGCCGGATGCTGATTTTTGTAAAATAATGTCAGTTCGTGGACAAAGGAATAAAAAAAAAATTCAGACTGTTGTAACGGGTTATACGACCCGCACTTCTGCTGTATAATAGACCGTGATGACCTAAAGTGTCCACCATGTCGATTCCGGTGGATGAACACGATCTGCAGTGTTGGTAGCCGCATCTCAACCCATTGCTATAAAGATAAGGGTGAATATGGCATGTCACTTTACATTGTCACAGCCTAGGATGTTCAGCGTCAGTTAAAAAGTTCGCAATACACTTAGACAATTTTTTTGAATTTATTTCATGAATACATTGGATCGATGATTATAGATATATGATTACTGGCGACACCGTTATATGGTAGATATCGGTAGTTCTACAGATTAGGGAATTTTACGGGGCTCACCTTGTAGATCCTTAATTAAGCAATGGATGTTTCTCGTTTTTACGTATTAATAAAGTTCAAGTTAGCTTGTACGTGGGCATAGAAAATCAACTCGTTTAAATAATAAAATCTCTGACAAAAATAGCTTCAAATATGAAAAAATTTCACTTCCCTGTGGGGCGACATTCCACAATCTATCATATTGAATCACAATGAAACCTTATAATAAACGAAGTAGTCAAAAATATTATTAAATTTAAGGCAACCATAAATGTAACGTGCATTTAACCTAAATAGTTCATGTCTGAATTCCCTATTTACATTATTTTTGGTTGCTAAACAAAGGCGACACGAATTTAATATCACTTCCCTGCCACCTCTAAATACGTTAAAATCTGCAACAAAACAACTACCAAGCGACGTGTCCGTTCTTACGTTTCAAAGTATGCAGTGAAGTTAGCCTAGTGAAGCTCTTGTTTCGGCAAAATCGCCATTCAATTAGTCGCGGCTACGCTGTCATCGCCGGTTGTCGTGTCTGGGCCAGTCAAAGTCTCACTCACCTGGTACGTATTTGTATAAAACTGTATTGAATATTACTTCGATTATCGACATAGTGTTGTTAAACTTACTTACGCCCATTAACTGGAAACATTAAATTTGATATTAAATTTATTTATTTTCATGATTGTGGCAAAATACATCAAAAATCTCACTTCCCTGTGTATCACTCCCCTGGATTTACGTAGACAGGGAAGTGATAACTCACCAGGGAAGTGAGATTTTTAATTCATAATTCATTTATTTTTATAATAACATGTGATTAAATTGGCTATAAATACATTGCATAATTTTGAAGTGATTAAAATCTTATAAATTGATGGGGGCGGAATACATTCATGAAAAATGTTATGTTATTGTCACGTTTATATGGTTACGGAAAGTGCAGTGTTATTATGACGTTCAGAATTGAGTTATTGTACTCAAGGTAGATCGATAGATATGGTTCACTTGCTTTGTAGTAACGAAAACTTTTCTTATAGAATTCATCATGGCTAAACCAAAGAAAAAGACCCAAAGTCGAGAAGAAATATTAGAAAAAAAGCGTAAAAATGAAAGAGAACGCTATGCCAGAATAAAGAAAGATCCAATAAAGTTGGACGCTTATAAAGAAAAGGATAAACAAAAATATTTAAAGGGAAGAGCTAAGGGGGTAATAAAAACAATCACGAAATGACAGACCGTGAAAAACGTCAATGCAGGAACTCGTGGAGAGCTAGATCTTCTAAATACTACAAGAAAAAATGCGCCATTAAAAAGGCTTCTGAAGATTTTATGAGAGCTAATACACCGTCTAGTTTGTGTGAAGAAGAATTAATTCGTAATGTACCATCACAACTCATTCACTCTCCTCGCACACCCCCTGTACAAGATCCACCCGCGACGCAGTCACTTAGATTGGCTAGAGCGAAACAAAGGTCGATAAGACAAAGACGTAAACGAAACGAAGAAATAAAAAAAAAGACAAAGTAATTCAAGAACTTAAATCTAAACTAAACAAGTATCGAAAAAAGGTAAGCAAATTGAAGAAGCAAAAAGAAAAGTTTAAAAAATCGATAACGCCTAAAAAAAAATTCACAAATGTTACAAATGGCTGAAAACCCAGTAACAAGAGCTGAAGTAGTGAAAAAAGCTTTATTTGGAGACATACTTGAACAACAAAATTCGGAAAATCTTTCTAATATTAAGACCAAAAAAGACAAGAAAGTTGCAAACAAATTGCTTTTAGGATCTTTAGTGAAGAAAAGGAAAGTTTGGAAAGTCAGTAAAAAATTGATAACTTATAAAAAGATATGGAACATGGAAAAAAAGACAACACAGATTAAAAAGACAAGACGATGCCTCAGAAGAATGGTTCAAGAATTTCTAGAAGATGATAAGTACAGCCGATTAGTAACAGGGAAAAGAGAAATTATAAGGAGAAAAAATATAAGGAAACAAAAGCGTTATAGATTAGATACACTTAGAAACTTGCACAAGGAAATATAAGAATTGGAGAAAGATAACAAAAATAACAGAAAACAAAAAGAGAAGCAATCTAAATGAGAAAAAAGGAACTACGTTAAATTGAAACAACAAGTCAGTAAAAGGGAAGAAAAAGAAATGGAATGAAAGTGAATCAGATGATTGTTCATGTCTTATTTGTGGAGCTTTATATAAAGAAGATACAACTGGTCAAGATTGGATCCAATGTATCATGTGTCATCAATGGGCGCAAATAAATTGTATTAAAACCGATCCTACCTCATTTACATGCTCAGAATGTTTGCCAGATGGAGATTTTATACCTTAGATAGATTTAAGACTTTCCATTATTGTTGCTACTTATGACGCGTTATTGGTTGATTTATTTTTATAACTTTATTAGATCTAAAAAATAACCGTTCATTAGATTGTGGCCATTCCAAAACTACCTGTTATGTCGTATTAGTTTTAAGTACTTAACTGTTAATGATTACGAAGACGTTTAAAGACGACTTGATCTCTCTATAAATGTGATTGGAACTTTAAAGATAAATAAACAGTGCCTATTGAGATTATAAGTCCGACTTGATGATTTTTTTAAGTTAATATAAGATAGGTACTTCGATACCTACAGTTTAATGCAAAATTAATAGCTTTTATAACGCATTTAAAAGTTATAAGGCTGAACCTTAGGGCTGAACGCATTTTAACTTTATTATTTTTTTACTTTTGTAATAAAGAATATGACCGTAATACTACTTTCAATTTAATTTTCACTTCCCTGTACATGTCTTCACTTCCCTGTTCATCGAAAATAGAAAAAGCGCTATAAAATTGATATTAAACATAATTTTGTCTGGCGCATTAAAGAATGGATAAGTTATAGTAAATTCTTGGTCTCTACTCTCCGTTTATATCAAATAACAACAAAAAAATGAGATTCACAAAATGGTCAAATTTATTCCACCGTGAGTAGAACTACCCATATACCAAAGAGTCGCACTAAGCGTTTTGGTTCCAATTTTGTGATACGTACCGCTAAGGAGTTAATTTAGGGGTCTTCAAGTCACGAGTAAATAGGTACCTTCTAGGCAAGCGCGTCACATCCTAGATCACATCGACGCTTACCATCAAGCGAGATGGTGGTCAAGCGCATGCCTATTTTCTATAAATATATCCCTAAATATTCCCTTTATAAAATTATCCACGTTTTCATAAAAAATTGGTTAACCTAAAATTAGTATAATACTTGCCTATAATTCAGCTAGAGCTAAAATTATCATTTTTTTTTTGTCTATTGTTGTGTCAGGAATATACACATAGTTCACATTTGCTAACATTTAAATCCAGGCCAGAATGCGAAATGGTTCTATTAAAACATTAAAACTGTGAGAGCAGTACTAACTCTTCCTACATTGTGGTTCCATCATCTAAATACCAGTCATTAAATTTGAATTTAATCTTACTAGGTCGATGCAGTCGCTAAGCATAAAGCTTCGCTAGCATCATATATTGGAGCAGAGCGTAATACGACTACAAAAAAAAACAATAATTCCATACCATACGTACATTTTTAAATTCCATAACAATGAAAACTTTCAAAATGCGCGCGCTTTATGTTAAATCCCATAGAACCAATGTTTTTTGGTCATAACTTTTTTATTTTAGCGAATTTCAAAATTCCGTCACAATCTTGTTCTAAATGTATTGTTTCGATTCCACGCAAAAATTATTAAAATCGGTTAAGAACTCGGGAAGTTATGGCGTAACAGATATTGCGTGATTGATGCTGATCAATGGGAGCTCCGATCCAATAATTATCAATTTGTATAGAAAGACAAAAAATTGCTGACAAAATATAGGAGATCTTTATAAATTAACTTTGTTGGTAAACTATAACACTGCTATAAAAATTATACAAATATGGTGCCATTTACAAAGATGATGCCTTATCTTTCATTTGTTTTAGAAGGGTGACCCTGCCTACAGAATTATTTATGGAAATTAAACTCTATTTTAGTTTTCTTTCTTTTACTCGCCATGCCTTTTATAGATAAAGAAATAAAAAAATATGTATTTATTAAATCCTTTCCGTACCTAACTTTAAAACCTCAGACTAATACACAAACGAAACATTGGTAAAATAACAAAATATGCATTCATGAACGCAGCAAAATTTTGCCAAGTGGCACTCCTGTCGAGAATTTCTGACTTACGTCAGTGTGGGTGTTTCGCTCGGCGGCCATTATTCTACGTATAATTATTAGTTTTTTGCTGTTTAGTGCTTTACGAAACAAAGAACTCCAATATCTTTTCGATAATTTCTGTAAATTTATAGTTTTGAGTAAAACATAATTATAGTACAAAATGAATCCAGAATAGTAAGTATCCTAAAGTGTCGTGGTATTTTTTTATCAAAGATAGACGAAACTCGTTTACTTTTTTGCACGTTCATTGTCTTTAACTAAAATATTAATAATTGAAAATTTCTCATGTTTTCTATCATACGCCCTGCAGTGCTTGGAATGATGATTATGATACAATTTGGTGACTCATTGTGTATGCGTGGTAGACAGAAGTAGTAGACGTAAAACGTAATCGTATGGATAGTGAATAGCGCAAAATAAACTGTGACTGTAGTGCATTATGTCTTCCGTGTTCTAAGAATCTTAAGTCATCCATAGTGTAATCAATTTTATGTCGTGGGTATACCGAGATATGTATGTATCAACAAAATGTCCCTTCTTTGTTTGCTAAGATACGCCTCCCTTGTTATTTTATCGTTCCGCAGCCTTTGGAGTCATACCTCATATATCAATCTAGAAGTTTTAATTTCAAAATTATTTATTTCAGTGACTATTTGTTTAAACTTCTCCTGATTGGTGATTCTGGTGTGGGAAAGTCATGTTTATTACTCCGGTTCGCTGACGACACTTACACAGAGAGCTACATCAGTACTATTGGTGTCGACTTCAAAATTAGGACTGTAGAATTAGACGGCAAGACAATAAAGTTACAGATATGGGACACAGCGGGCCAGGAGAGGTTTAGAACCATCACATCCTCATACTACAGAGGAGCTCATGGAATCATTATTGTTTATGACTGCACAGACCAGGTAATTACATTTAATTAATATACTAATTTAAATTTAATTAAAAAAAAAATAGTTATTTCAAATTAATTTAAATTATAAACTTAAATGAACAGTTAATAACATCAGTTTGGATTATTGCAATAAAAACACATCCATTTTAACATCTTATTTTCACTGCTATATTATTGGTATCTTAATATCATTATGTACATTATATTAAAAGCACTATTGAATAAGTATAATCTGTCTGCTCCAAAAATCTATTTACTTCTTAGCCTTGACCTACATTTTGTTAAACAGTAATGCAGTCAGTTATTCCTTTATTCTATTGTTTATTGTGTACTCTAGCCTGAACAAAGAAACAAATTATTTGGTAATTATTTACTAAAACAACATTATACACAAACATTCATCTAAATTAAGTTTATTGAGTCTTTGTATTGTGATAATGAATATTGCAACAAATGTATAATAATGACATCTGTAAACACGCATTCAACTTATATGGTTAGTTTAGGCTCATAATGTGGCCATTGTGCGTGTTTTGGGTTTTCTTCCTACTCCAGCTAACCTAGTTAGTCCACAGAATGCAAGCAGCTTTTACAGGTTTCTGCAGACTTCTTGTAGAGATACTGGAACCATGCCAGTGTCAGTATCAGGTTTCAGTCTTGGTCTAAAGAAAAAAACTTCTCTTTGGAGAAACTTTCATATTTGATTTCCATAATGCAATTATTTAACTAACAGGAAGACTTAAAATAGTTTTCATACATAATATAGTAGCCTTATCAAAAGGGGCATTAGTCATCACCAAAACTAGGCTTGCTAATGTTAATTAGCTCTTTATGTCTTATGTTGAGGTATAGACAAATTAATGAGGAGCTGAATATTCCAGTAGTTTGACTGTTTAGCCTACAATGTGGATGTAAAGCTAATTTAGCAAAGGCTGATGATTAACTTAATGACCAAAAATTTGTTATACCTTGCTTTAGAAAGCAAGCAAACATTTCCAAGGAGTTTCTGAGGGATGAGGTACCTGCATTCTATGGAAGCAAGCAAGGAATATATTAATCTAACCTCCTTTTTATGCAAATATGATTTCCTATTTGGGTTTTCTTGCTTATATGTTTGTCAATTAAGATTATTGCTGAGCATGTGTTTCTATATTGTTTTCCAGGACTCTTTCAGCAATGTGAAGCAGTGGCTGGAGGAGATTGACCGCTATGCGTGCGACAACGTCAACAAGCTGCTGGTCGGCAACAAATGCGACTTGACTACCAAAAAAGTCGTAGACTACACCACAGCCAATGTGAGTTGACATTGTATGCATTATGAGGAATGCAAGCAATTTTCTATGCTAGTGGTCTCAATAATATGATATTATTTAACATTTCTAAGCAAATGTTTTCAACTCTGCATAATTTTTAAAAATTTACATGGTTTTGTTAATATAAATTTAATGAGAAGTGTCAGGTTGTGTATTGAGTGGTTACCCTTTGTATCTATTCATTAAGTTAAACTTGAAGTTCCTAATAAATATAACATGTTCTTAACAAACTAATTAAAACAACAATTACTTTTCTGGAAATATTATTACAAGACATCTATTATATATAGTTATAAATAATGAATGGAAAAAAACAACTTTTGCCGAGTTTCTTGGGGCTTATTGTCAATACAAGTTCTCCTAACATAGTATTCAAAGCTGTAGCTTACCTATCGACACCTCCCACGCATAAGGTTGTATCGAAAAATATACGATTTTTTTTCATGACTTTTACAAGCTGATATATATTTATTGCTTCAAACTTTGGACTTGCCTATCCATAGCGGGTTATATATTTTTAAGTAAATGTATTTATTGAAATAAATATTTTAATTTTGAAATTATAATATTATTAATGTAAATATAATAGGTATCAAATCGAATTTCGTATAAAAAAATTTTACAACCATTTGCATTGGAGGTATCGCTATTAATGTTAAATACACCCGCAGTAAACGCTTATATTGAATGAAACACATTTTATGTTTATTGATAAAGACCTGTGCAGAGAAAAGTCTTTACTGATTCTACTTTTTATGAAACATTTATGCTTGATTAAGCAGAGAAAGTTGTTAAACTTAATACTCAGATCGATTGATCATGTAATGTTACACAATAATGTAGGATGCTGATGAATGTGACCTGATACTTGAGGACATTGACTTCACAACTGTGTTAACAGATATTCTAATTGTTAAAAGGCAAATTTTATTTATTGTTATGTGAAGTCTATTTAAATAATTTTGTCAACATTGATTCAAGATTCATAGAAAGTGAGCAGAGTGACTTTTGACCTGAAAACTACACAATGTAACCTAATTTTAAGACATCACATTTATTTTTTAAGTTAAGTAGCTAAATCAGTTGTATAATGGAAATCGAATACAATGGTACCACACTACCCAAACCCTTTATTCAGAAAAGTAAAAAAAATCAACCTAAGACAACATAGACTTAGTCTCTTGAAGCCAGCGTGCCTTTGGGATGTATATATTAAGTTAGTCACAAAATTCATGATAAAACAGGATGGGAAAATTGAACTGATCATCTGTCCTTTGCAGAGAAAAACTCAGTGTCTACAATAAAAAGAATTTAATCTCGAGGTTCATTTAACAGTCCTAAGCTAATAGACTGTATATTTATTTATTAAGTACTACCACATGATGGATATCAGCACAATTCTATAGATTTACGACAAGGGTTGAAAAATTCTGATTTATGTACATAAAATTTATATAAATTACATCACATTACCAAATTGTCCTAAATTTAATGTGAGTATATCCATTTGTCAGCAATACGCCGAGCAGCTGGGCATTCCGTTCCTGGAGACGTCTGCGAAGAACTCTACGAACGTGGAGCAGGCGTTCATGACGATGGCGGCGGAGATCAAAGCGCGCGTGGGCCCGCCCACCGCGGGCGCCGCGCCCGCCGGCGCCTCCGTCAAGATCGATCAGGGCCGCCCCATCGACACCGGCAAGTCCTCCTGCTGCTGAACAACCCGCCCATGGTGAGTTCTTCAAGTTAAACTTCTTTACCTAGAATGGATCGTCGCTTGCTATCGAGTTACTAAGCAGTCAAACAACAAATTGAATATGGCGACTCAAAGCAATTTGTTTTTGTTAATAGTTTGTGTAAATTTTCTTAGGGCAGCTCTAGTTCTTCTAAGAGGTTTTACTACGCCCACTTGCTTTTAAATTATGTAAACGGAAAGTATACTTCAAGCACATTTTTGAAGTAAAAAGAAGTTTAACGCACGCACGTTTGACTTGGGGAGTAAGCTGGTGAATGCGTGACGAGAGCGTTACGAAAAGTGTGATCGGGCAAGGCGAACGGAAGTTGAGAGGGAGATATAAGTTAATAAAGATAGAAAGAGTTACGTTTCGTATATTTAATATATATGGCACCTTGATAACCAAACCGTCACAAAACCAAAATCATGTTTTTTAGTAAATTGAGTTTAAAGTTTTATTTAATATTTGGCTTTAGATAAGACATTAAAAAATAGATAAGGGTCACTACTCTATTAAACTTAGGTTTATCGTTTATTTTTCTTAATATTCCTGCTGACATATTTTGAGTAGATTTTGAAGATTACCTTTTTAAGCCTTTTTAAAAAGAAAACCCTGAAGTGTCACTTTTCCATTTAATTCTGATTTAAATTTATTGTTGTGTGACTTTACGAATCTTTAGTTTTGTATTATAACTGTGTTGGCATTATAGGAAAATAAACTGTTTAAAAAGCAAAAGTATGTTTCAGTCAATTTATGTAAGTATATATTTAGGAAATATCAAATAATTATTTTCCACATAATGATAGTTTATCGCTAAGATGGCGAAAAAGTTCCGATTAGTGTCATAATGTCCGAGTTATTTGAACTAAAATTGTCTTTGCATTATTTAGATTCCAAATTAGCATGTAGATGGCATTACTAGCTCAAAATTGACGAATTTTGTTTAGCGACGGTTTGGTTTTCAAGGTACGATTTATAAATGGAGTTAAAGAAGTTTTACTTCATACGTGTGGTTTAAATCACACTCGTTTTTTTATATTAATTTACAGTCAAGCAGTTATTCACATTCAATAGATACATGTTCATATAACTTAATTTATAAACCATGCTGTGGCTCAGTTTTTATAATTTCTTTTGGTTATGAAGTAAATGAAACATATCTTTTTTATTTTTTTATTTTGGCAATAAACAGTCGTACATAAATACAATAATTATTGAAAAAACAGAAATAAAAATAATAGACCTACAGTGCCCAAAATTTAGAATAACCTTGAATAATTCCTACGCGATCAAATCGTGGAAAACAAACATACTTATGGAAAAATTAAAATTACAAAAAAATAAATAAATCAGTACTATCATTTCAATAAGTGACAAAATAAACAATTCAAACTACTACATTTTACCATTTTCATACGATGAATTTTAACAAATTAGCAAAAAATCCTATGTCCTAAGTTGGACCAAATCTAACTAAATGCAATATCTGAAACTTTATCAGGAATTAAAACTTAATAAACAGTAACAACAATCAAACACACATTTACAACCAACTCCCAACCCATAAGCGAGACAGACATTAGTCGCAGGTACTCGTACCTAGTCCAGATCGAGTTTAGCGTCCACATTTTGGAGAGTCAGAGCGAAATCTTATAGAAATAAGGCATTATGATTGCTAAAAAATAACAACAATTTCTTGTGTTGACACAAATTAACAGAGCCCAAAAGCAGCACTGCGAGGTTAGTGTTATCAATACTAGGGCAACTAACAGACAGATATCATATAGTACATAAATAAATAAATAATCAATCAATATGAGAAATAGATAACTATGTCAATAATATTCAATCAAATCAAATCAAATGTTTTTATTGTGAAATGTAGAATAATGTTATACAAAAATTGTTGTGAGATTTAAAATGTCTCACTACATTTCCAGCTTTTACAAGGTATACAATAATGACATGCTAATATTTTGTTAATATTACAAACAATAATAAAAAAATAAAATAAAATAAACAGAAAGAGCAGGTTAAATCTTAAAATAACAGAAAAACTAGCACTCGTATCACACGGGAATATTAATAATGTGTTTCAGGCATTGTTTTTAACTGTTTTGAATTTGTTATTTTTTTTTGACATGCCCTATTTAAGGAATAATTTGTCATGATTTTTAATATATGTACAAACTTAGTTTTAAGTTTTGATTGTTAGTAACCATTATGAGACTTTGATTCTTGCAATAAATTGAATTATTATTATTATTATTGTTGTTAATATTATTAACAAAAAAACGCGGTGTCGCCTCTTCATAGCACCACTTACTCGCCTCGTTACATAGCTTAGCTGACGTACAATGGCCCAATCACGAGGCTAAGTGCGGATATAGCCCCGTCAAACTAACCATAGCTAGCATAAGTGGAAAAATTGGAAAGGTACTGGAAAATTTCGACGGGTGTTCACAAGGCTCGGTAGCTCTATTAAGAGAGCATTGGACCGGACTTCCAAAGGTTGCTGGTTCGATTCCCGCCTGAGAATTCACTTGTGAGCCGAGTCGTCTTTTTTCAGTATTTTCTATTAATTTTTTTTTTATAAGATTGAAAAAAATGCAAAAAATATATAAAATTATAAAAATAAGTAGAAAAAGGTCACGTAGTTTCATAGCTTAAAGTTCATATCCTCGCAACATAGCATAGCACAACTGGTGGACAAGCAGCCTTTGTTGATCCTGACTGCATCTGCAGACGTTGATGAGCACCAATCTGCACTAGAATCAAGTGTTACGGCTATTTTTCCTACATGACTAGCAACATGGAAGACCTATAACCACAGCGGGAACATTAATAATCTAATGATGAATAATGATTTCTGAGGATAGGTTAGACCTAAGGCTGTCTTTTTTTTAAGAATAGTAAGAGCGTCAAGGCCTCATCATGTTTGAGTCAAAATACTTTTAATTAAGGAAATGGATTCTCATGTACCCATCAATTTTGTACACTTAAGCAAGAGACAAATCTAAAAAGTTAATAGAAAACATTTTAGATAATTATGATTATACCTTGAATTAGAGCAATTATAAGATTTCCAAAGTAACAGAAAATTAATACAACTAACTTTTATAGACTTACGTATGTTTCTTAAGTGTATAAAATGTTATAAAATAGGTTGACTTATTTAAAAATATTTGGAATTTAAAGTCATTATTGTGCACGTTAATGCTTTTACCGACTCTTTTAAACACAATATTATTGCTTGTGTTAGGTGGTCAGAACAGCACATCAACCTACAAAAAACTGTCGATATTTCTCAATTGATATTGAATTCTGTATTGAAATGGCAACACTGTGTTCTTGTCTGTTAAAAGTTATGATAAAGATTTAAGTGTGTTAATTGCGAATCTTTATTTCTTACCACTTAAAATCAGACAGGCAGGTCGTATATTATAAAAAATTGGCGTTGTTCCGCTTCATCTCAAGATTGTTGAAATCGGAAACACTGAAACAGCAGCCGTCCGGAACCGAGACAATGAAGAAGGTCATTTTTCTACGTTGACCTGATCGGAAATCAAATCCGGAATCACAGGTTACTCAGACGTTACTACGTCCGGCATCTCGGAAATTTCATAGTTAGATTCTGTTTTGGTCACTTTGATATCAAATATTATTATAGGAAGAATAAATTACCGAAAAGCCTTTTGGGCTTTGCCAAATAAACAACACATAGTGTGTTATATGAAAAGGATTATTTACCTTCTATATTAGAAAAAAAATCTCAGGAATACAAGCCGAACTCGAACCCAGCTCTCGCTATCCGGGCGAGTACTCTTATTGAGCTACCAAGACCTTGACTTGTTCATTTTTTCTAAATAAATATCTTTTCTTAAGTGCGCTGTTCACTTCATAAAACTACTGATCTAAATAGTTCAGTTAAACACGAACATAACTCTTTAATTGAACAAGCACCATTTATTCGTGTTACAGGTAACTAAATAAGGCAAATAGATTATATTTTTACAAGCATCATACCCTTCAAAAAGAAAGAAAAAGACTCGCATTGATAGCTAGAGAATGTGGCTTTGAGACGTGCTTGACTCAGGAGTCAAGCACGTCTCAAAGCCACACTCTCAGGAGACAAGTGATCTTTTTCTACTAAATATATCTTTAGATATATAAATCAAGCAATGAAATGCTTATTAAACAAATAATAGATGACCTGATGAGTGTTCTAAATTCTATGCTTATATTCCGGTGTTAATGTCAGTTTTTTTTTTCTTCCAGGTGGGCGGCAATACGCAGGGGAGGTGCGAGTCGCATCGGCCGACCGCCACATCCCAAATATAAAATGCAATTACCACAAAATGTTTCGCGAACGCATCATTATAATAAAACTAAAATATATATAATATTGTGACGGAGCGGGCGCACCGCCCGCGCCCCCCGTCCTAAGCTAACTCCTGTTAAGTTGCAACTGTCCGATAATATTTTAAAGGAACGAGATGTGGATGGGTGTATGTTTATACATGTTTATATGAATATCGTAGGTTAAATTTGTGCTGTTTCAAAGTAAGGATGCAGGTGGACCTGAGATCAGCATTCAGTTGTATGTGAGATGGAAATACGCAAGCGTTTTGTATGGTACCTATATAGTTAGTTCGCGCCTTGTATCATACTCCGTCAATGATCACACTGCTATATAATTTGTTGTTAAAATTTTTGAAAATTTCCGCTCTAAGATTTATCCAGGTCTTAGAACGGAAAGTTTCCTATTGGTATGTGGGAGTGGGGGGTTAAGTGGTAACTAATAACGTTTTAGATCCGTCTCGAGTCTTACGTAGCGTAGTGTGACACCCTTCCCTTAAGTATGTTAAAAAAAACTATCATTCACTCGTAACGTTCATTAAAGGCGTAGGCTAATAATTTTATTCCAGCTTGTGTTACATTATAATTTCGTCACGTGAAATACTAATTTAATAATTATCTTCGTATGCACTGGGTGTTTATATTATTCAAATATTATCGTGAAGTGTACTGGGGTTGTGCTGTGTTGAAGATTTTGTGTTAGAACATCTTTAAGTCGCGACGTTTAACACAAAATTGTAGATATAGCAAATTGGCCTTAGATAATTTAGACAGATATTATTATAGTAAACATATGTAGTCAGCGATTGGAATAAAGCGGGATCATAGTATTAATTAAAGACATATTCATATATCGATATCACAGCAATATTGTGATAATTTTAATACCGGTCCAATGTTCCACGATGCGCCCGCGCTGTTGTCTCTCGTTTGTTATTCCTATTTTTCCGAAGATGCGAGTATAATATATACGATGTATTTAATACGGGCCGTTTGGAACATTGGACTGATCGAATCATTTTATATTCGATCGATCTTACTCGCGTATGCCGTTATTTTTGTACTATTATGTCTGAGTTAAGTTTACTTAAATCAAATCCGCTAACCCACTGTAATTCTGTATTGAGGGTTTCTTAGAAATTAAAACAGTATGCTATAAAAAGTGTTTTATTTATGTAACCTTACATTAATCACTTTAGTGTTATCAGGGCCTGATTTGGGGTGGGCAGGCGAGTATACTGCCCTTGGGCCTCCACAGGAGATCCAATACAGGAGCTACAATAGAAATAAAATAAAAAAAAATTGACGGGTCAGCAAATATCACGATTTATTCCAAACAGATTGTTTTAGGATTTTTATTCGACAGAATATAGAAGAGCTTTAAACATTATTATAACAACTGTGTAACCTATATTCACAATAGAATATTAATATTTTGAATTTTTATTCGAAAATCATTAGGGGCTCAGTTGCCCCAGGGCCTGCAGACCTCCGAATAAGGCACCGAATGTTATGATGAATCAGGGTCTTTCCTTCTTGTTTGTGTTTTAGCAGCAACACCTCATCATGTACTCGTAATCGTGACAGAGTCCATGCAAGTTGAGAGGACACTGCAAGAATTCTGGACAGAGAACTGGTAGCCTATCTAAAAATAAAAAGGCACGTTTTAACACAGTTTAGCGCTTTTAACCTAAAAATGGAGGTTAAGCGACTGTTGAAGTACCAGTCGACAGATTGGTGACCAAACAATTACAATCCAGAAATTATCTGTGTTTAGGAAAACACATTAAACTGTTGGCCTCGACTGTACTTAAATTCGTGCGTCCGTAAGCTTAAAAGTTGTTGAGCCACAAAATCTTTGAGATGTGAGCGAAACCTCGGAATATATTTCAAATTGATTTTACTTAAACTATTTGATGTCAAATAATAAAAATATAATTCTTGATCTAGAAATATTTTTAACATTATTCTGGCATTTAAAACTCAAGGGCGCCATGGTATTTGGTGACCTTTTAGCTAACGGACAGCAGAGTTCCTAACACCTATCGATTCGCATGGGGTTGTCCATATTCCGTACATTGACCTCCAGAGGGAAAGGCTGAAATTTAACAGCGGGAACATTTGGGCTGGTAATGATTATTCAAAGGTGGGAATGAAAATTGTGTATAGTCAACACAGTTTAATCTATTCGAGTGCGACGAAACTTTACCTCGATCAACTTGCAAGATCAAGACAGTGTATATTATAGTACAGTAGATAGAAACATTGAAATTTTGTAATGGATTTTTTCTCTTAACATTATCATACAAGATAGCAAGTATTTCATAGGTCATTAGTGCAAAATATAAACCATGAATTTTTAAACATTAAATGATATTTGATTTTATTGAGGATTAAAAAAAATTAGTAAATTCTATTAATATAATAATAATTTTGATATAAATTAACAGAATAAATATGTCACTTTCCTGAAAGCTGCTAACGCAATAGAAATTGTTACGCAATAGAAATGAGTATCGAAACTAAATTCTATTGTAACTAGCATCTGTTACATGTTGTTATACTTTGTTTGTTGGAAATGGGTGCGTTTAGCCGACACAACATCTTGACAGCACTAAAAGAAAAATGGCGATTGCTGAGTAGCATAGGCTGAGGCGGCTGAGAAATGCTAAGTGACAATATTCAGATTGGATAGATACGTGGTTTTAGCACGTGTACCTACTTAGTGAGGAACATGACCTTAGAAAGACGTTTGAATTTTTGTGTTAATAATTAATTTTCAATAATGGGAGACAACTAAGTAGATAGCTAGCTGCTAGCTTCACTCTCGTCTGAATTCAGCATGGTTTCAGCCGATAATTTAGTCAGCTTAGCTGAATGATGTTCGGCATTTTCCAATGTGTTTAAGGTACCTGAGGCATATGCGCAGCCGCAGCAGTAGCCGTGTATAATAGCCTCGTCGTCCTCGCAGCTTTTTTGCGGACAGCCATTGCACCAAATCCCTATGCCAATCCACGGCATGTTCCCTATCGTGGGAAGAATATATACCACATCAAATAAAACGAAAGAAAATAAAGAAACATTTTCTTTGAACTTAAACCACTTAACTTGAGCTTGGAAGCAAAGTACCTATAAAACCGTTAAAATACCAATAAAAAATAAATACCTAACATTTTATTTAGTAATAACAAAATACCCAAGTCAAGCTTGCCAATCAAATACGAATATACATAAATGAATATAGTTTACACAGCTATGACGACCTCCGTGGTCGAGTGGTTTGCGTACCCGTTTACATAGAAACGCAACTCTGAGGTCCCGTGTTAGATTCTTGGCCGGGAAATATAGAAAAAGCACCTTTGTATATTGACTGGGTGTTGGAGTCGTGAGCACGCTTTAATGCCCGCCGTGTACAATCAATAGCACACTCAACATACCAAAACAATATGGCCAACAAATTTTGAACTTTCAATCGATTGAACTCTATTTCAATATCAATTGTGAATAATTAACATTTTGTGGGAACTTGACGTGATCTTGTACAGTATTTTAGCCTCTAAAGAAACTTACATCTTGTCGCTTTTTTTACTGCATCTAAGCCGGTATCCGATGATGGAAAAAACAAACAACTACAATAATACAAACTGACTGAGAAAATAAACAGGATTCTTAGTAGAACCATTTTACCTAAATGGACTGTGGTAAGAAGCAAGGTTCATTATATAGGTTAGGATCAACAGATACTTAATTGTTGCTAGGTCAGTTGCCTTAAGATAAGGCCCAAAAGTAAACGATTTTAAATGTTTATGCCAGACAGCACCTAAGTAATAGGCAATTATTATGTTGACAATTAGTCGATAATAATTCTTCAAAATGCTTAAATTACCGGGCCAAGGGTAAAGCAAATCCAACATCTAAAAATAAAAAAGACTGAATAATGAGTCCTTGTCTTGATGTGACGTAGTATTTCTTACAACATAGTGATTATAAACTCCTTGGTATTCCTTTGTTCCAAAGGCACACGACTTCAAATGACTGGCACAAAAGAATATTTCAATACTGAACCATTGGCAGTTTTTTCATACCCATAAAAATAACTATGGCACGAAAAATGAGACAAAAAAGCAATATCATTTTACAAGTCGACAATTTTATGAAATTCAAATTGAGGAAATCTTTAAAAGAATTGCAAATCAATAATATAGAAATAGTTTTATAATGTTCGACAGTTGCTTTCGTTTTTTTGTTATTTACATATACATATTTCAATGGTAATAAATGTCTTTTTTATCTGATTTGACTTTTGCGGAGGATTGATAAATTATTGGCCTATGGCCGTGCATATATGAAAAATTTGGATAAGGACGGTCAAATATTGTAACCCCTTTTCTCACTGGTTTCACTGACAATCAGCATGTAGCGACATACGTAACTATTATTATTTTATAATTTTGCAATGCAATAAAATGTATCTACCAATAGGGTTCTAATAATTATAATGGCATAATATTGCGTTGTATTATTTATGACATCATCTCGTCGTATCAGCAGGAATACACCATTTATTATTTGAATTAATAAATAACAGTTTTATAGAAATGAGATGGACGAACGTAACTGTATAACTGACGTAAATGTACGGGGTGCTAGGCGCCTGCTTTGCTTCTTAAGTATGAGAATACTCATAACGAAACTAGATGTCGCTGTGCTGTTTATTACATTTCTCAGAAGTCGGTGTTGAGATTTTTGTTGAGTTCATGACTTCATTATGTTTTCCTAAATTCGACATCGCTTCTCGGCCTTTTGGCTAAGATCAAAGTGTAGTATCTGTTCTTTTCAGCTTAATATCTGAGAGTATGAAATTATCTCAATTCAATAATTATGCTATAACGATGATTAAATGTAAAACCATCAATTGAAACAGCGCAAAATAAAATTAAAATTATAATATCGGTCCGCAAAAATGAAAATAATTACACTATAATTTCTTAGAAAATATCTCAGTAGGTACTTGTGTTATTGTTATCAATAAAACGCAATGCTTTTTCACCTATAAGGAAAGGAAGCAGGAACCCAAAACAACAGCACAAGAATAGCAACCATCAAGCACTCATAAAATAAGTAGTTACTGTTTTGGTTATTAGATGGCGCTGTATATGTCCGCACCTTTAAAGACAGACCGTTCCTATACAAAAATATCAAATTTTACAGGAGAGCAAATATACTGTAAAAAATTGTATCTTTTTGCAATAAATCCCTGCTTATGATGTTTTGAGACATCTTTGAGGGCGATTATTACAGATCTTTCTGTACATTATTGCACACAATATACAAAATCATGATTTATCAAATAAAAACACATTTTTTTACGATTTTGAATTTTTATAGTAACACTTTACCATAATTTTTTTTTCAATATAGTAAGTTTCTATGAATTTAATGTGTAAAAAATGTATTTATCCGAAAAATATTTCTTATATAAGAAATCTATCCATAAACTATTATTTTTATGTAAGTAATTAATAAAGTTTACACACTTTTCTTTTAAGGATAATGTTGGGCGAGATAAAAAAGCATCGAAATTAATGGTAATCATTGATTATTTAAAATAAAAGAGTAACTTCCATGCATTTGTTTGACTGAATTATTTGGCGGATTTTCTTAATAATTAGTTTGTACTTATGAAATCACAAAAAGTTTAAGCTTAAGACTGTTTAATACCTATCTTTGGAATCAGTATCAATAAAATTATGTTATCAAAATAAAAATATACAAAAATTCTAAACGTGAATTACCTTAGGCCTTAGTATCACATTTTACTGCACGATACTCATACCCAAAAATAATAAAGGCAATCTTATTGTCATAATAATATTCAAAATAAACAAATAGTCTTTGTCACAAACATAAAACTGTCTTTTAAACATAAAATTCTTCTAAAATAAATCATCCACTGGATATTTATAACTTGTTTTTTCCACTTATAAATAAAACATCCATTGGATTTTTATAACAAACAAAATATCTCCTAAAGTATAAAATATCCAAAAAAAAACACCAGGCTGCAATCAATGCACGATATTATTATAATAAGACAACGCGTAACTCTGTGGTATTATATTGCTGTCGATTAAGCTCTTTAAACCACTTTTTTTTCCTCTCACTTAACTTTAATCCAGACTAATACAAAGGCACCAGTTCGTAATTTTTAAGGCTTGTGCCAAGAGCCGTACGTGTGTATGTTGATGTTGTGATTATTAAAGTATTGTATTTCTTTAAAGTCTGTATCTCCATTTTTTGTAGTAAATAAAAACTTTCTCTGGATCTTCATGGTTTTCAAACTTAATGTAGTGTATCTATGCCTTACACCTCTCTATTGTATGTTATCTATAATTATAATATAGTCTATGATTGACACCCTGTTTGTAATTGTCTCATGTCTGTAACTTTGAGTTCTAAATAAAAGTCTTACAGTTAATAATTAGTATTATTGTCAATACATAACATAATTTGGCGACGATAACGGAAGACCTGCGTGTCATCATGTTTTAAGTAAAAGAAATACAAGTCAAGTCTAAAGTCTTCAAGTTTCAAGTCTATTCGTCAATCGTCAAGGTCGAAGTAAGCATTAACCGACAACGTCATTTAAAAATGTCTTTAATTGGTACTATAGAGAATTTTAATCCTAAAGAGTCGGATCCAGACGCCTATATAGAGCGATTGGAGCAATTATTTAAAGTCAACGGCATAACAACAGAGGAAAAAAAGGTCCCTCTTTTCCTAACCTTAATCGGAGGGGAAACCTACAACTGCCTCAAGGATTTATTAGCCCCACAAAAATTAGATGGAAAAACATTTAGTCAGCTAACAGAAGTCTTGAGAAGTCAATACGGAACGAAACATCTTGTGATTGCAGAAAGATATAAATTTTGGTCTGCTATTCAGGAAAGTGGCGAAGATTTAAAAAGCTTTTCCATTAGATTAAGAAACTTGGCAAAACATTGCGATTTTAAGTCATTTTTACCAGATGCTCTGCGTGATAAATTTGTATGTGGCATTAAGTCAAATAATATAAAGCGCAAACTATTAACTATAGAGCCACTACCAGCGTTTGATGAGGCTTTCAGAAGAGCCATAGCAATGGAATTGACCGATGATCAATTACAGTTATTTGAAAATGAGTCCACAGGTGCTATTCATAAAATAAAATTTAACAAGTTCCCAAGATCAAAGCAAACTTTCAATCATAACAGAAGTCAGCAAGTTGGCAGTAATCACGAAGACAAGAAAAGTCATGTCACACAGTCACAAAATAAGAAATCATGTAAACGTTGTCTGCGAGTCCACTACAATGATAATAAATGTCCAGCTGTGAACTGGAAATGTTTCTCATGTAATCAAATGGGACATACTGCAAAGTCAATATTGTGTAAGAACAGGGTCCATAATCTGTCTAATGAAGAAATAATTCAAGAGGAGGATGATCACAATTCACTTGAGCTAGGTTTTCTGAACACCATCAGAGGAGAAAATGAAAGTTTGAAGGTAACAATGAACATTGAAGGACAAAATGTTTCAATGGAAGTAGACTCAGGAGCCTGTAAGTCAGTCATTCATATTGATGATTATCATGATTTATTCTCTCACATTAATGTAATTCCTGTGAAATTTAAATTGAGAGTAGTTACTGGTCAGAATGTGTCAATTGTTGGACAAATTGAAGTAGTTGTGCTATTTAATAATCAAGTTCTGAAATTACCTTTAATTGTTTTAGATAGCTATAATAGATTTATACCATTATTAGGGCGTAATTGGTTAAATGTTATAAACCCTTATTGGAAAAATGTTATAGTAGAGTCAAAATCAAATAAAAATGATCAAACAATTACACAGTCGGTAAACAATGTTTTAAAGTCAGTCAATAGTAAGTCAATCCAAAGTCAAGTTGAGTCTCATATAAGTCAAATTAAGTCAAGTCAAAGTACACATAAGTCAAACAAAAGTCAAGTTAGTCAGGATCAGATTAAGTTTAAATCTCAAGGAAAATGTTCTACAGACATGGAAAGTAAATGTCTAGATTTAGTCTCTAATATTAAAAGTCAATTTGCATGTATTTTTGAAAATGATTCTAATTCTTGCATAAAAAAATTTAAAGCTGAAATAAAAGTCAAAGATAATGTCACACCTATTTTTCATCGTGCATATGAAACACCATACTCTTTGAAGCCCAAAGTTGAGGCAGAGTTATTAAAATTACAAAAGTCAGGTATTATAACTAAAGTCAGTCATAGTCATTGGGCAAGTCCAATTGTTGTAGTTCCCAAAAAAAATACAAGTGATATTAGAATTTGTGTTGATTTTAAAAAAACTTTAAATAGAGTCATTGATATTGATCACTGTGTTCTACCATTACCAGATGATATATTTGCAACATTAAGTGGGAGCAAATATTTCACAGTCTTAGATTTACAAGGAGCTTTCCAACAATTAGAAATAAGTGATTCTTCAAAAGAGTTTTTTACAATAAATACTCACTTAGGACTTTTCCGTTTCAACAGATTAACCTATGGTATTAGTTCTGCACCAGGTATTTTTCAGTCTGTCATGGAAACTATTCTATCAGGGTTGCCTAACGTTAAATGCTATTTGGACGATATTCTGATTTTTGGTCCATCTTTATTTGAATGTAATAATAATGTGATAGCCGTCATGCTAAGATTAAAAGAATATAATGTTAAAGTAAATGAAAAAAAATGTGTTTTTTACCAAAAGTCCATTGAATTTTTAGGCCATAGAATTGATGAACAAGGCATACACCCTACACAATCTAAAATTATCAGTATTGAAAAAGCACCCTCACCAAGTAACTTAACACAGCTTAAAGCATACTTAGGTCTTTTAAATTATTATGGAAAATTCATTCCACTTTTGTCAAGTAAACTGAAACCACTTTATGATTTATGTAAAATTGGTGTTGATTTTAATTGGACTCAGGAATGCGAAAATGTATTCCAGTCAAGCAAAAAATTATTAACTTCAGTTAATGTGCTCACACATTTTAACCCAAACTTACCTATTTATATAACGTGTGATGCAAGTGGATATGGGGTAGGAGCTGTTCTTAGTCATCGCATTAATGGTGATGAAAAACCTGTCATGTTCGCTTCAAGCACTCTTTCTCCAGCAGAAAAACTTTATTCTAACTTAGAAAGAGAGAGTTTAGCTATTATGTTTGCTTTAAAAAAATTCCATAAATACATTTTTGGTAGGAAGTTTTATTTAGTCACAGATCACCAACCCTTAGAATACATTTTTGGTAGAAATAAAAATATACCTGTAACCGCAGCATCAAGAATTACTCGTTGGGCTATCACCTTAGCAGCTTATGATTATGAAATTCATTACAAAAAGGGCAAACTTATTGCAAATGCTGATGGCTTGTCAAGGTTGCCTATGTCTAGTGATACTGATATCCCTTGTTGTCTGTATTCTTTTAATTTGGTTGATAACATACCTTTACATTCTGATGATATTTCAATGGAAACAAGTAAAGACCTAATTTTAGTCAAAGTCATGGAATTTACTAAATCTGGTTGGCCTGTTACAGTTAAGGATGAAAAGTTAAAACCTTTCTTTCATAGACGTCATGAACTGTCTGTTGAAAATAACTGTCTTTTATTAGGTCATAGAGTCATTATACCAGAAACGTTACATAATGATGTTCTACAACTCTTTCATGAGCAACATCTTGGTATAGTTCGTACAAAAATGCTTATAAGGTCCTATTGTTGGTGGCCAAACATGAATAATGCTATCGAGAAATTCATTAATTTGTGTGAAGTTTGCCAAATGTCTCAAAACTTCACAAACAACAGTAGTTTGCTACCTTGGCCAACATCATCAAATAATTTTTATAGAGTGAATATTGATTTCTTTCATAAGTTTGATTTTATTTTTCTCATAATAGTAGATGACAGATCTAAATTTATGGATGTTAAGCTTATGGAAAATAATACTAATGCAAAGGAAACTATTATTAAACTAAAAGAATTTTTTTCTATATTTGGTTTACCTGTTGAATTAGTTTCAGACAATGGTCCACCATTTAACTCTCACGAATTTGTAGCCTTTTGCCAGTCAAATGGTATAAAACCAATAAAGTCTCCCCCATATCACCCTCAAAGCAATGGTCTAGCCGAGAGAAGTGTACAGACAGTTAAGAAGAATTTGGAAAAAGCTTTATTTTCAAAAAATAAGGGATCATTGACTGTTCATTCTATAAGAACTAGTTTATTAAATTTTCTGTTTACATATAGAAACACACCGTCTACATCTACTGGTATTCCTCCTTCAGAAAGTGTATTGAAACTGAGACCAAGGACTCGATTTGATTTGTTAAAACCAACATTAAACAAAAAACATATTGATTTTGGCTCTAAATCAGAGAACATTAGAAAAAATCTATTGTATTCTTTAAATCAATCAGTTTATGTCAAAAATAAACAACTGAAAATATGGCAAAAAGGTAAAATTGTTAAAATCATAAGTCATTCCACATATTTAGTTCAAGTTGATCATATTATAAAGTTTGTTCACTCTAATGATATGAGAATGTGTCCTGAAAGTATCTTAAATGATAAAGTGTGTCCTGAAACTATTTTAAATGATAAATGTGTACAAATACCTTTACAGAATTCTCAACAAGATAAAATAACCAGTTCTTCGGATTGTACACCTAGTAATGTTACTCCTAGTGTTTGTATAGTACCAAGAAAGAGTGTGGAAGCACCTGTTACTGAACTGTCCAGTAGTGAACCATTAGAAAATAATAATCCTCCACTACAAGTTCAGACTAGTACTCCCAAACTCTCTACTCGCTCAGGTCGAATTATTAAACCTCCACATAAGTTAAATTTGTAATTTTGATTGTGTAAGAATTCATCTTTTTAAGTAAGGGGAGAAAATGTAGTGTATCTATGCCTTACACCTCTCTATTGTATGTTATCTATAATTATAATATAGTCTATGATTGACACCCTGTTTGTAATTGTCTCATGTCTGTAACTTTGAGTTCTAAATAAAAGTCTTACAGTTAATAATTAGTATTATTGTCAATACATAACACTTAATTATCTTGATATCGGCTAATCTAACTGTTTAACCCTGAATATTTTTTGAAAATCGTCCACCACACGCCACTGTGAGATTTTTTATATCAATAAAGTTAGAATGAAATGTATTTACCACGTTTTTCTTATCTCACTTTTCTTATTTGTTTGTTTGTCTGTCCGGGCAAAATCTTGCAACTTAAATTTGAGGCACTTTCCGATAAGCTAGAAAGCTGAATCTTTCAGGATAGTTCAGAACCCGATGACAATGCACTCTAAAGCAACTTTCAACTTTCCAGATGCACTTTCAGGTCCACTTTCGGCAACTTTCACTTTTGTATGGGGCTTATCCGATTGTTGCGTAACACATGGTTACTTCGTTGAGTTAATAATTAAAAAGAATAAAATAATTATACTAGATTTAAAAAATCTAAAAATCCCACGTTTTTCAATGTCCTAAAAAGAATAAAATAACCCTGCGGGGCACAGCGAGGGGCCACTCAAAACGTGGGGGCGCATCTTTACAATAATCGGCATCAATGCATGTCATTCATCTCTTTAAAATCTCCTCTTAGTAATATGCGCCCCCACGTTTTGAGTGGCCCCTCGCTTTGCCCCGCAGGGTTATTTTATTCTTTTTAGGACATTGAAAAACGTGGGATTTTTAGATTTTTTAAATCTAGTATAATTTTTAACATTTCATTTCATTTGTCTACTGGATGGATTTTTGTTCCTTTGCGCTTTCGTTTATTCGGTATATTCAAGGTATCATCTATCTATGAATGGATTTCTATGAGATTTAAATCGCTAACTTCTGCATAATATTGTGGTCTCTTTCAAGAGTTGCACTGTGGGACATCCATAGGTCATAAATCTTAAAAACCTGCTTTCTAGTTTTACATTTTATTCCTTGTCGTTACATTGGATAGTTGCGGTACCTTCTGAAACTATAAATAGGTCAGTAATTAGAGTGCGCCTTCATTATCTATTGTGCATTCAAAGAGAGCGCATCGCCAATCGTAAATACTGTTATCAGTGAGTCATTAAAAAGCGTGACGTCATTTGTTGTCATTGCGGGACCTGTGAGTGCTGTGTGTGTTTTTTCTGAAATGGATATCCAAGAACAGGGTATGTAATAATTAATATTTTTATTTTAATTGTATCTTAGTATATATTTTCTTTAGTATGTCATTGCTACGAGGCGACTTTTCTTGGAGTATTATATTTTAATATTCAAAGTTGGAATAAACTTTTAAATATGTTCCCACTCGCTTCGACTATGGAGGTATATTGCACCATAATCTTTAGACTTTCTTATCTTAGGAAAATTAAAACTTGGCTGCCCTTATCTGCCCTTTTGGCGATGACAAGGGTGCTACGGTTGCCAGATTATCTCGTAGCATTTGCTACGAAATTAGTTTATTTAGTCTTAGTGCTTTGTGTAGGTTTTGTGACTGAATTTTAACCGTTTTTTTTTGTTTTAGGTAATTTATATATATGCTCGTTTTCAAGAATGCATATTCTTGAAATATGGCTAACTGTCAATACCGATAATGGCTCGGAAAAGTGTCGTCAAGTCCTACAAAGTTTATTGACTACTCTGAACGATGCTGAGAACATTGATATTCATTATTTAGAGAAAATTGTTAATAATTTATGTAAAGCTATTGCTCGATTCTGGAAAAAATGTAATAGGGATAAAACCAAGCTTTTATATAAGAATTCCGATTGGTTTAATGTTATTGAAAAAATTCAACTTGTGAAAAACAATAAGCAATGTACTCCGTCTGAAACGTCGCCGTGTCATTCACGTGGTCGTCCTCGAAAACCTTTTACGCAATGTAGTAAAAGGACTAAACGTCGGAGAGTAGCTGATTTGTCAAAGTCTGATGATTCTACTGTGAGTGCATTGCTTGATGTTTCAGACTGTTCATTCGATTCGTGTATATCTAGAGTTAGCACTGATGATGTCTTGTCACTTGTGACTGATGCTCAGTTGACAAAACATCAGTATTTATTAATTAAAAACTTTGTTAATAGTAAGATTTCTCCTAATGTATTACCATGTTACCAACAAATTACTAAAGCGAAACAGAGATGTTACCCTTCTAATATAACTGTTTCCGAGTCTTCAGCTGAAGTTGAATTACAAAGTCTTTTTGATCACACAGCTTCTCGAATCCTTGAATCTCAAAAAGAGGTCTTAGATCAGATTCCTGATGATTGTTTGTCTAATATCTCTTTACTTGGGAAATGGGGATTCGATGGCAGCACTGGACATAGTGAATACAAACAATTTTTTTCAGATTCAACTTTAGAAGATAGTAGTTTGTTTGTAACATCTTATGTACCCCTTCAAATTATTGTAAAATTAGCTGAAGATAATTGTAAAATTTTATGGAAAAATCCTCGACCCTCTTCCACTAGGTACTGCCGTCCTATTCGATTTCAATTTTTGAAAGAAAGCACAGCAGTGTCTTTGCAAGAGGAAGCTTATTTTAAGGATAAAATTGAAAGTTTGCAACCTACTTTTATTCAGATCGACAATCGTGAATTGGTCGTTTCTCATAAGTTGCAGCTTTCAATGGTAGATGGTAAAATTTGTAGTGCTTTAAGTGAAAAATCTACAAGTAGATGTTATATATGTAATGCTACCCCTAAAGAGATGAATAAAATAGACGAAAGTTTACAAAAACCTGTAATAGAGAGTAGATACCAATTTGGATTATCACCACTACATTCTTGGATACGTTTCTTCGAATATTTTATTCATCTTTCATATAGATTAGACATAAAAAAATGGCAAGTTAGGCTAGATAGTGATAAACAATTGTTATCAAATAAAAAACAATATGTACAGTCCCAGTTTAGGGAACGATTAGGTTTAATAGTTGACAAGCCGCGTAGTGGTGGAAGCGGGACGTCTAACGACGGAAACACGGCCAGGAAGTTTTTTTTGGAATCAGCTGTATCTGCTGAAATTACAGGTTTGAATAAGGATCTCATAGATCGTTGTTGTGTAATATTACAAACGTTATCTTCTGGACATAAAATTAATGAATGCAAGTTTAAAGACTATGCATTACAAACAGCATACAGCCTGGTCGAGGGAAATCCGTGGTATAGTCTTCCTGCTTCTGTCCACAAGGTGCTCGTACATGGATCAGATATTATAAGTTATGCATTGTTATCTATAGGAGAACTTTCCGAAGAAGCTGCTGAAGCGACAAATAAGTATATCAAAATTTATAGACGAAGTCACACTCGAATAATGTCACGTGAAGTTACCAATCAAGATTTAATACAACGACTATTATTACATTCAGATCCTTATATTACAAGTCTTCGGAAACTTCCCCCTAAAAAGAAAAATACTCTGTCACAAAGTGTAATAGAATTGTTACATGTTTAATATTGTTAGAATAAGAATAATTTATTTGTATTTTGTTAGTTGTTTTGTTTTTTTTTGTATTTAATTAATTTTAATTTATTTATTTCTATTATTTTATTATAATTAAATAATGTTATCAATGTTTTGACTCTTATTTTATTTAAAATATATGTTTTACATTCCAATTTTTAAGTGTTTGTTCATGATAAATTTAGGTAAAAGTATGTTATTGTTTATATTTGTTTTTTATTGAAGTAAACGTTTTTTATTCCGTAAATACATGTACTTCTTTCATTTTAATGTTCCTAAAACACTTTTACAACTATAAGTCACTAAAATAATACAATGTATTGATAGTAACAGGACTTTAACTATTTATGACCGCCCTTGTATGGAGCGTGTCCCTCCGTGAGTTGGACTGAATGTAACACGTCCAGGTGGCGTTGGCAGTACATAATCTGGATCACGATCTTCATCATCGGGGGAAAAATCTTTTCCCGATTTAGATGTGCTAGATGAAGAAGATGAACTAAACGAAGATGAACTTGAAGTTGAATTTGATCTGCCTCTGTTACTTGGACCGGGGTCAATTATTTCTTCCAAACATGAAATTGGAATTCTTTCACTATCTTTATCACAATACTCATATGCTGAAACATGATTAACTGACTAAGATAGTTCGTGTGCTTGTAGGTGTAGTTGAAGGAGATCTACAAGTTTCTATTATACTAATAATACAACAAACAAACTACAACATTAAAATTTACTTCGATTTCCAATTGTATATAAAGTGATACATAATGAAAATAAACTATTTTCATTATATTAAAGACTATAGGTATTATCAATTTATTTTTAAACTGAAATGGTATTTCAACGAAATGTAATATTTACCTACGACATTATAGTGCAAATTTGCATTGTATGAAGTGATAAAACGCAACTATATGAAATATCCCGCAATTATAATTAAACATTTTACTAAGTTAACTCTTGATTAAAAACAAAACACAGACTAAAGCAACAATCACTCTTTAGCTATAAATATTATTTTGCAAATATCCCCAAGCATAAAAGTAAATGGATGTTATACTAAAATTAACATTTTACCAATTAAAATAATTAAAGAATTACTTTTTTCCTGACGTGAAGCCGTATTTATCCAAATAATCACACTTTTCTTTTAAACTTTTATCACCTCTCTTCGACAAACACGTTCCAATTGGTATAGACACAATATTGTATTTAGTAAGCCAACCAAATATTGATTGGTAACGAAAAAAAATAACGCCATCTAGCGTATTTGAGCGAAACTTCAAAAAATGTTATTGTCATCTTGTAGCTTACGAAATTTTAAGATATATGGCATTGATAACTCAATTTTACAAAAATTTCGTTTAGTAACGGTTTGTCTTTAAAGGTGCGATGTATGCATGAAAGTTTAAGGAAATATTTTATATGTAGTTAATTTATTAAAAAAGACGGGTCATATTATAGGTTTAACTAAGATTACATAAAATACAATAATAATAAACTAATGGGTTGTAAATGTGTTACAGAATCTACTAAAACCTTCTTGGAAACCAATCCCCGCCCGCTAAATGTATTGAACTTGAATATTATATTATTATTATTACTCTGTTGTAAACAAAGTACACGACTAATGCAACAAAAATAATTTGTAAATCCGGCTCGAAGGACCAAAATATCATAGGGAACTTACCTTGGCACAAAACCTAGATTTTGAACTTATGGTTGAAGTTCCCGCCTGTCAAAAAGTTTAGGTCGCTTGTTTAATTTGTTGCTAAATGCCGTTCACCGTTGTTTACATGTGTAGGACACGTAGATAAAAATAGAAATAATTTTATATTCTAAGCTCACCCCGAACCGCAATAGACTCAAGTTATTAATTTTTCTCTCCGCTAATTATAATTTTCGGCAGCCGCCATTCAAGCCTGCTTTTTCAATCTTGGCGCCAATTCCAATTTTAAAAACGATACTATTTCATAGAGTTACAGTGCCCTTGCCCATAGTTCAAAAGGAGGTGGAGGATGGTATACAGGGTGTAAATGAAAATAGAACACCTGCTTTAATGGGTTATCATGTATCGCAAATGTAACAGATTTGTTGTATCAGTTTTTCAATTAACTAATAAATAACAGAGTTTTGAAAATAAGAAATAAAAAAGAACGGAGCGCATCGCCTTAAATTTAAACGCGTGGGTCACCGCTCACTGACCGCGTTCATTGACCGCGTCACACGCGTAGGTATTTAATATTTTTGTTTATCAAAGATGCCTAATTTTTTGAAAATAATTTAATAAATTCTCGCTCACTTGAGCGAGAATGGACCGTGTGTACGAGTACCATCTTTAATCAGAGTTCCACAATGTACGGTCAATAGCACGTCACGGTGAATGAAAGCAGCTCGATATTAGCGCTTACGCCTACGAAATAAAGCTGGTGCAAATACCAAAGTGCTTCCTGCTCTTTGCATGATATGCTGTTGACTGTACTAAAAAAATAATAATTAAAACCTACCTTTTTAATGTGCCGTTGTTATCACCTCCATTAGAGATCAATATGATTTCCACTTCAATCACCAGACAGCACTAAATACACTTACACTTTAAATTAAATGTTCAAAGTTCCTTTCCTGTACGGACACACACAGTCTTGCACGTGCATAGTCCATGCAGCGCTCGTAATCTTCCACCAATAATGCTTGCATCTTTGTAAACTTAAATGGATGTCGCGGCTGTTCATCCATCTTTAGGATTTTGTGTACGGTGGCATTGTAGACTTCAAAAAGTCGACCGGCACTTCTTGCACTGTCCTCAGGATGTACATCAAAATGAGCGAGAATTGAATCCCTAACGTCCACGTCACCTATAGCACCGGAATCCACGTTGCGATTGGAAAAACTGCCACGATCTCTTAAACGCTGAACTACGTTCACAATATTCTACCATGGGAGGGCACATAGTTATTATTGCGGTGTCCGAAATAGTCCAGATACAAACGCAATGCTTCACCAGAGTTCCCAACGCCCATTCCATAAGCCAAAACCATATCCGTGTATTGGATATTACTGTACTGATAAAATTAGGCATAATTATCCGTAAATAAACACCACACTAATCACAAAATAGGTAGTACTTATCCAGAAAAGTACACACGAAAAAACTAGCACATACGACACAATAAGCAAATCACGTCCGCGAATTGTGGTTAGTTTCCGTCAGTGTTACCAACTCTTGAAAATATTTAGCCTAAATTAAATTCAAATAACCCCTAAATTTGCCCTCATTACTTGGAAATCCCACTAAAAATAAATTGTATGATATAATTTTGTTAATTTTTCATTTATAAAAATAAATTACATTTATTACGTCAAATATTATTTCATTTTCTTCTGGCGAATCAGATTTTATAAAGTCATACATGTTGACTTTGAATAAGCCTAATATTTTAGGAGATGGGTTGAATATTGTACAAGATCATTCATCCACCATTTCGTTTGAAAATTCCAAGTACTGTACTTGGATTTTAAGTACACTAGATTTCACTAAGTCCGAGGTCGCTAGGTAAAAAATTAATTTGATTAGCTAGTTAAGGCTGTCCCAGGGCCTATACTTTAAATCTTTAATTTTCTCGATAATTAAAATATTAAAAAATATGAAGGTTCACAAAAACCATAAAAATAACCCTAAACATATAACACCCCCAAAAATCCCATCTCACTTATTTACACCCTAAATTTAGGGGGAAAACTTCTAAGTTGGGAACCCTGGTTTCTGTACACACACTAGCGTGAAATTTTAAACAAAGGTAGGGACTTTACCTACCTAAAGGTGTGCACACATTGGAAAAATATTTAATAAAAGAAAATTAATAACGTTTACTACAAACATTAACAATAAATGACTTGTTCCATCAATGTTATAATAATGCAATATTGTTATTTGTAGAATGTAATACATGTTTTTATATTATTTTCTGAGAAAATAAATTTCAAAACAAAAATTAAAAGTATGACCCTTAGGTACCATCAACTTACATCTGTTCTGCTATACTCTCGTATAGCAGAACATATTTTAGTATTGGTTAATTTCAACAAAAAATCCAGATATTTTCAGAAAAAGGATCTTGTTATCATAAGGGTCCGTTTGTTTTTACTTTTGATGTACGGAATTCTATAAAAAGTAAAAACTCTTTAATTTCAGGCTCACTTCAACGCGAACTAATACCAGAAACGTTAAATAAATTGATTGAGTCGATTTATTAATAATAAGGACATACCTAGGCACCCAAGTAGCAAAATCAAAACTATGAATAGTAGTTACAAACAACGTCAAATGATATTATTTCTAATATCCGAATCCAAAAAAACACAAAATTACGTTAAAAACGCGCCTAGGTATCTAGGTATCTACTATCAACAAAATATTTTTCCGATAAAAAAATAATGTATCCACAGCCTAATTTTAACGACCACTGCAAGCTCGCCTTTCGGCAAGATAAAAGGTACCTACGACCGCCTTACACGTGCCACTCATTTCGCGGGCTGAACTTAGGAATTAATTTCAAAAGTATGATGTTTTAATTGGGGTAGATTGTTTAAATGTTTTTGTTTATTGCGTTGCTACTGTTTTTTGAATTTATTATGTTACGTTTAATGTATTGTAAAGATTTGTGATTTAGAGTATTTTCTGTTGTTATTAGAAACTTATCTAGGAAATCTACTTTTTAAAAACGATAAAGATGAAGATGTGTACATGCTGGTCGTTATGGTAAATTGAATACCATCACGTGTATGGACAAAACAGTCAATAAAATGGTCATAAGGATTTTAATGACATTTCAAAAGTATGTATTTAATAATATTCCAGTTAAGTTCGGCCCTGGATGGAGCTCGGTCCTGTGTAGAGTTGGGAAAAATTACTCGTAAAATGTGAATCAAATCACTAATTCAGACATTGGTATCAGAATCGACTTTTTGATTCGTATGAATATTAGAGCTGTAGCAAATCGTATGTATTCGGTACTGAGTAACGGGTGGGCCATTTAGTACCGAGTAACGAAACGTTACACACAAATGCATTTCGTTACTCGCATTTTTCGTAGTATGGGTACCTACACTATTTCAGTTTACGCAACGTCCGTTGATGCGTGTATTTGTACGTTTGCTGATCGTATATTTTACGCATGCGCGCGCTTATTCAGTGAATTTATAAACGTACGTTACAAAGAACGATGTTTGTTTATTAAGTAAAGTATAATTTGGAAATTCGTCGTCCAAGTTTTTTACTGTTTATAAAATTGTATTGTGTGAGTAGACAAAGTTTGAGATTGTAACAGGTAAGGAAGTATTTTTTACAAATAAGAAATATGTATGTTTTTGTTTTTTATTATCGCGAATATCACGGTTTTTTGTTGTTATCTTAAAAGAGATGTGTCTAAATGAGTCTAATGATATTAAATTTTTCTTCGATAACAAAAGCTGTTGATCAAAAGTCTGGTTCAAAATACAGAAAACTGAAAAAAAATACCTGACTCAGCTTGGTATGTAACGTATAAGTATGTTTTCTATAAATCACGAATGTTGCGACGCCGCGACGTCATACTGCACTCGTACGCAATACGATTCAATTCGTTGCTCTAACTTACACATAACATAGCATGTTATAAGGTAACTGAAGTAACGATACGATAGTAATAATTGTTATAGTAACGAATACATACGGGTACACTTTTTTTTGTTACTTTTACAGCTCTAATGAATATCATTGTTGTCAGATCGATTTCGATTTAAGATCAAAATGTGATTCTGACCTTAGTATTTTTCGGACTGACTAAAATTATTAACTCTGCGGACTTGATAAAATTTGAAGGAGTCGATTAGAGAGTCAAGAAATCGAAACATTTCAATTGTTCACTATGTATTTACCCGTCACTAGTTCTTTTAGGTCAGCGATTGTGTGATTGACACACACACTGAACATCTTGAGGTAGGTAAGTATAGGGTCAAGCTGAGGGGTCAAGCACCAGCTGATTTAAGGCGCAGTTTAATTCGGTTTGTCAATAACAAGGAATCGTTTTGGACGTTTATTTTCATAATTATACGAGCAATTAAAAAAATACCAATTACTGATTGTTAAATATCATTGATTCTATAGGATTTTAATAATTTTATTTTAATTACTGCAACTTAATTATGAAACTTTGAACTGCAATAACTCCGAAACGGAGAGTGATATCGCGAAAATTCTTTTTGTGTTTGAACACTGAAAGCCCATGGTTTTCACCATTTTAACAGGTGTTCTATTTTCATTGACTAGCGGTATATATAGTAAAATAAATATGTGTAATCTATGAACTGAAAAAAGGCGGGAATCGTTCGACTAGACGGGCGCTTTTTTTTTTGCTTAAAATTGTATATGCAATGTTTCATAATTATTTGGAGATCAGGTTTGCTTAATTTTTGTAAATGTTGTAATAAACAATGGAAACCACATTAACTTTTCACTTAATGAAGCGGAAGAGAGATAGATGCGCCACAAGTCGAACACATAGGCCGATCGTGCCTCTCTATCGCATGTTCCGCGCGCTTCCACGCGGAACGTTACACTTTTTCGTTCGTGCAGCTGGCGTTTTTCAATTTATAAGACGTTATCATGTCAAAAACGGTTTATGTTTTGCGGCAAACTTACGTTTCGATATGAAATTCAAAACGGTTTTTAGTTACGTTTTGGTATAACGTTCTCATGCCTCATGTTCTGTTGACTGTACACACACTCACACACACAATAAATGTAAAGTTGTAGGGTATTCAGAAGGTTGGAGACTGGTGTATTTGTACTAATAACAATTGAAGGCACATAAGAAATGGCAATTTTTATTACAACATTTATTAAGTTACTTCATAGAATCTTTGGCACAAATAAACAGGTACAATATTAACAAGTTGTAAACATTATTATTAGTCTAAAATAAAATTATTAATCTCATAATGAAACTTGAGCTTTGGCACTATGAAACAGTATTTCGCTCATTAAATTATGTACTGACCTTATGTACTAATGTGGAAAATATTAATGATTTCCTTTATGTACAATTACACTAAAAATGTAACCAAAGACAGATACCACCACTTGATATTTGCCCTTAGTACTTATATGACAATGGACTTATGCTTTTAATATAAATAATGAATTGAAATACTTACTGTGGTAAAAAGTTATCTAAAGGTAGTAAAATAATCATACATTAAAGTATTATACACATCAAAAATAAAAAATCACAACAAAGGACAACTAAATACACACACACACACACACAACGACAGATAGATTGTTTGTTTCTACGAAAACATTGGATTAATGATGCTTGATCGCTTGAATTCACCACATCCTCACTTTATTTAAAAATTATTAAAAAATAACATTAAAAATGATAAACGGCTTTTTTGACATTTTAATTTAATTACAATTTATTTTATGAAATAGAAACCTCAAGTTAAGGTATACTGAATTTAAATTTACATAGTATGTATTTACAAGAATTAGTCATAATGTTAGATATAAACCATAAATCACTTTGATACTGAAGTAGTCAAAAAGTTACCTGATTATTCATTTAAATTAAAGGAAAATACTGATTAAGTAATGGTAGTTATTTAGGTAATAATTTGAGGTGAAGTAGTAGCCCACCCCTCCTACACAGTGGCTCAAATGAGTTTTTTACTTCACACGCTCGGAAAAGTTTGGTTTGTCTTTCAATTTAGGCGTGGAAAATTGCATTTTCTCCGCTAGCGTGGAAAAGTGTTTTAAAATTAAAACTTTTTTCGAAGAAAAACACATATGGTACGTTCCGAATTGTCATATATTCATATATACATATAGTCTTTATAGGTTCATTTTATTTTTATTTCAATTAATACTATAGTACTCCGTTTTGTTTTTATTAAATTATTTTAGTTCCTTAAATCATAAGAACAGCAAGGATAAATAATATTTAGTATATACTGTTTGTTAAGTACAAGAATTTTAAATGTATGGTGGGTGAGATTTCATACCTGAACAAACTATGGCCGCTCCCTTGTGGTAGTACTATTTCACCATCGAGGCACTAAGCTACTTGAATAAAACTCAAGTTTGGAAATAGACAAAATTTTTAATACTTCTATATTGATACGCTTTATGTATCCGACGACACGAAACCAAAGCGCGATCTAAAATAGTACAGCGCCATCTATCAGTAGCTGGCATAACTAAACTAAACCTTTACATTATCGCCCACCAAGGACAAATATGAACTTTGTCCTTAAACAATAAAAATATATACAATAACAAAATCGACTATAATACGTACTAGAAACTTAATTAACATTTATATTTTATTATTTGATACATTATTACGATGCAACAGGAAGCATACATAATTTAGAAATGGGACGCTTAAACGTTCCATTCTTTGTTTTTAAAGTAATTACTCTCACTAAGTTGTCTTGCCCGGGATGGATTGCAATCACTCTGCCATATAGCCATCGGCAGGGTGGCAGCCCGTATTCTTTCACCAAAACAATATCGCCCACCTGTGGCTGCGGTTGTTGTGATGACCACTTGTACCGATGCAAAAATTTAGTTAAGTACTCCTGCGACCATATTTTCCAAAAGTCTTGCATTATTTTTTGGGTGTACTGCCATCGCCTTAAAGAACTAACATTGTGAGATTCGTAATTTTGGTCAGGAGGAGTTACAATAGGCTCACCCACAAGAAAGTGACTAGGAGTTAAAACAGTAACATCTTCTGAGTCACCTGCAATAACTGACAGCGGTCTGGAATTAAGACAAGCCTCCACTTGTGCTAGAACCGTTGACATCTCCTCAAATGTCAATGTCGATAGTCCAATTATTCTTTTTAGGTGATATTTAACTGATTTTACCCCTGCTTCCCATAAGCCGCCAAAATTGGGCGATCGAGCAGGGATAAAATGCCAGTTGCAGTCGTTACTAGCTACCGATGCGGCCACTTCTTGTAGCATAGATCCGTTTTTTGTAAGAAAAAGTCTTTTTAACTCGATGGCTGCTCCAGTAAAATTTGTAGCGTTATCGCTCCATATATCCGAGCAGTGACCGCGTCTGGAGACAAACCGCTTAAATGCCTGCAGAAACCCTTGAGAACTGAGATCACTGACCAGTTCTAGATGTATGGCCTTCGTTGCCATACAAACAAAGATGCATATATAACCTTTGTATGATTTATGGCCACGCCCCTTAGCTGTTCGGATCTGTATAGGTCCCGCATAATCTACGCCGCTACATTTGAAGGGACGCGTTGGAGTCACCCTCGCTGCTGGTAACTGTCCCATCAGTTGGGTCTGAGTATTTGCCGCATTTTTCGCGCACGTCACACATTTCCTATAATAAGATCTGACTAGCTGTTTCAATCTCGGGATCCAGTACTTAGCCTGAATGAAGCAAATCATTAGTTGGGGACCTCCATGAAGTGTACGCTCGTGGGCATCAGCCACAATTAAATTGGCTAAATGACATTTTTTGGGTATTAAGATGGGATGTTTCTGATTGTACCTTAAACCAGAATGTTCCAATTTTCCTCCCACTCTTAATATACAGTCACTATCCAACATTGGGTTTAACGATCGGAGTATGCTGTTTTGAGGTAAGTTTCTTTTCTGTTTTATAAGAGAAATCTCGTCTTTAAAATAAAATGCTTGATATTGCTTAATACATGTATTTTGTGCTTCAATTAGTTCTTGCGTGGTTAAGTAGCTTTTGACCCTATTACTAGGTATCAATCTTAAGTTATTTATAAAACGTTTACAGTAAGCAATAACTCTTTTTAACCGCGTGAAAGATGAAAACCTTTCCCATATGTTTTCTTCCAGTACAGCACAATGAGATTTAACCTTTTCTAAATCTGTGGTGACTGCTTTGGGCTTCTCATAATTGATATTTTTATGTCGCAAAAACTCAGGACCGCTAAACCACAAATTGTTATCAAATAATTCTGCTGGGGATGCTGCATCCGCCGCATTTTCTTTAGAGCCGATATGCGACCAATTATGAGAATCCAAATTAGATTGAATCTCTGATACCCGGTTTGCTACAAAAACTTTCCATTTACTTGGATGGCTATTGATCCACGCGAGAACTACTGTGGAGTCTGTCCATGCTCGCATGTTACACTTTTCTATACCTAATACTTTAGCTGTTTCTAGCATAAGTCGCGTTAATAAGACAGCACCACATAGCTCCAACCTTGGGATCGAAACTTGCTTCACTGGAGCGACCTTTGTTTTAGCCGTAAGCAGACTGACGTGAATTTTCCCACTGGAGTCGATCACACGGATGTAAATAACCGCTGCGTATGCAACCTTGGAGGCATCGCAGAAGCCGTGTAATTCGACTGTATCGCCATTTTTAGTGTGGACCCATCTTGGTATGCTAATCATCTCCAACAGTTTGAGCTCTTTTCGGTAAGTAAGCCATTCATCTAGTATTGTTTTTGGTACGGATTCATCCCAATCGATACCTGCTAACCACAATTTTTGTATTATTATTTTTGATTTTATAATGCTAGGTCCAACCCAGCCCAATGGGTCATAGAAACGCGAAATATCACTTATTAATTTTCTTTTTGTTACAGGTTGTTCCAGCGTCGGGAGATTAACAGCATAGCGGAAGGAGTCGTTACAGCGGTTCCAGACGAGTCCAACTATTTTTAATGTTTCATCTGATTTAATTTTTAAACCTTCTTGATCATCTTTCACTCCCTTTTCCCTTTTCATATCTTCTACTAGTTCTTCACAATTACTTGTCCATTTCATTAACTCAAATCCGCCCTTACCTAATAATTCATTCATTTCCCTAAATATTCTCAACCCTTCTTCTTTATTTTGACATCCTGTTAATAAGTCATCCACGTAATAATCAGTTAACACTCTTTCAGCAGCCATAGGATAGCTACCACCGTCATCAAGAGCCAGTTGTTGTAACATTTTTATTGCTAGATAAGGTGCAGATGAAGTTCCGAACGTCACCCGCAACATTTTATAGTGTTTTAACTCAGTTTCAAAATTATCTCTCCAAATAATCCTCTGAAAGTCTACATCTGAATCAGAGATCTTCACTTGTCGATACATTTTTGCAATATCGGCAGTGAGACAGATGGGTGGAATACGCCAACGCATGACCAAGTGTCGCAACTCCGGTTGTAACTTAGGTCCTACTAGAAGGTTGTCATTTAGAGACATATTATTTTTTCCTTTGCAAGAAGCATCGTACACTACCCTGACTTTCGTCGTATCTCTGTCTTCTCGCACTACTGCGTGATGAGGTAAGTATATTGCCATTGGATTATCCAACTGTTCCTTTGGCACGAGCTCCATGTGATTGAGATCTATGTATTCTTTGATGACTTCAGAATATTTATCTTTCAGGTATTTATTTTTATTAAGTTTATATTCTAACGCATGAAATCTCTTTTCAGATATCTCCCTGGAATCGACTACACAAGGAGGATCGTTCTTCAAAAGAAGTCTGACAACATACCTGCCATCCTCATCTCTTTTAGTTGTTTTAGCAAATATTTCTTCACATTGCTTTTCCTCATCTGTAAATAATTTCTCTTTATTTCTTTCAGGTTCCGCTTCTAGCTCCCAGAAATTTTTAAGAAGATCATTATCATCTGTACGACAATGCAGAGCATTTATTTTGTATGTCGGTCGTACAACCGCATTTATTTGTCCTGAGAGTATCCACCCTAACGTCGTAGCCTGCGCCAATGGCGCTCCCTCTGGACCCCTTTTTATTCCTTCCAAAAGTATCTGATTATAAACACCTACCCCAAGTAACACATCAATACGACTTGGAGTATGATACTCTGGATCTGCCAATACTAGGCCTTTTAGTTCAATCCATTCTGATGGATCAATCTGACATGTTGGCAATGGAGCCGTTATGGACTTTAAAACAAAGGCTTCTACTTTGATTTTAAAGTTAGAGTCAATTCGTGACTGAAGTTCTAATATCACCATAGCCTTAGAAATTGATTCTTGCTCGCCCAATCCAGATATTTGTCCCACCATTGGAGTTTTTCTCAATCCCAAACGCTGTACAGTAGACTCCGTTATGAAGGAAGATTGCGAGCCCTGGTCAAGTAGGGCTCGAACAGTGTCACAACCTGTTTTCGATCTGACTCTCACTAGTGCAGTTGCTAGAAGAGCCTGATTGTAAACTCTACCTGACGAAAAACAAGATATTGACGTTTTCTCAACCTTGGAACCTGCTGCTTGGTTTGAAGAAGATGCAACCGCTTCTTCTGGCATGTTCTGTTCCTTAACCTCGATGGTCTCAGAAATAGCTTTCCCACTAGGGTGCAAAAGCGAATGATGTTTTCTTTTGCAAACGCGACACCTTAGGTTAGTACGGCAAAATTTGGCAAAATGATTGCCACCCAAACAATTAAAGCATACGTTGTTATCCTCTACAAACTTTCTACGAGCATCAACAGTTTCCTTAGCAAAGCCTTTACAAAATGAAAGTGAGTGTGCTTCCGAACAATATAAACATTTAACATTAGTTACATGAAGGGTTTTTATTTTATTTACAGGAAGATAAGAACCACTAGGGACATTCTTTTTTGCTGAGTTGGATCCAGAGTCCAAGAATTCCATAGCGCGATATCTATTCGTTAAAAATTCTTTGAATTTGTCATATGTTGGCAACTCATCTGCTGAGCTGTTATTACTAACGTCAAATTCCCACTGCCGTTTGGTTTCTGGATCTAACTTGAGAGTCAAGATGTGTATAACAATAACATCCCAACTACCTATATCAACTCCTATATTGCTTAAGGAAGAGAGACAGTCATTAGTGGTATCGATCAAATCTTTTAAAGCAGTAGCTGATTCGTTTACTATGTTTCTTTGACTAAAGAATCTTTTCAATGTTAAATGACAAATGTATTTTTTATTATTATATCTTTCTTCCAACAATTTCCAACATCTATTATAATTTTCATTTGCAATAGGGATATGCCTCAAATATTGTTCCGCCTCTCCTGTCAAATAACTTTTTAAATAATGCAATTTTTCAACATTATTTAAATCTTGGTTAGAATGGACCAGCGCAGTATACAAATCTCGAAAAGCAGACCACTCAGTATATTTTCCAGAAAAGTTAGGAATATTAATTTTCGGTAACCTTATAAATGACGATGACTTTGCATTAAATTGAGTATTGTTATCTGAAGTACAGGGTGAATTCACTATGTTAAACTTTTCTAAAGCTGTTTTTAAGTCGCATTTATAGTTCAAATAAGTATCTTCAGCTTTATCAAAAATCTCATCTTTTACATAGTTAGAAATTGGCAATAATTTCTGATCTGCGTTACGCTTTAACTCTTTATGCCCTGATAAAAATTCGAACCATGTTTGCTCTATTAATTCTAATCTTCCCTCTAAATATTGTTTGGTGATACGATCCTTAGGGCTCTTTTTAAAATTAATTTGAGCTTTACAAATTCGTTCGTATAGTTCCATTTGAAAATTTAACAAAGCCTCCATTTTTTTTTTTAAATTAAATTACAATTCAAATAAAAAGTCAGATTAGTTAAATTTCGAAAAGCAAAATTTTTCTAAGTGTTTGAACTTGAAATAATTCGCTTATAAATCGGGCATAGGTTCCCCGTATTAACCTTTTTACACAAATTATTCTAAGTCCTAACTACAACATACAATTTTATACTAAGTTGAATTTACTTTGAAAGTCTCAATAATTACGAAATTTTCTAAGTTGAAATCTTCTTGACAATAAGGTTCAAATTTACTTACGTTTTTAGCACTGTTACTAAACACAACACCACACTGACACTTGTACCTTGTGCCGGTATTTCCACCAGCTCCGCTCCGTATCCTGACGCGCGTCGACTTCACCAAAGCCAAACGTCGTCCGAGGTCATCCAATTGACCCCTGTTGATCACCACGTTTGCGGCAGCGATCCACTGCCCGTAGTGATGAAGAATCCAAAAATCCTAGACGCCACTGGCATCCGACAAAGAAGGACCATGAACAAACTATGGCCGCTCCCTTGTGGTAGTACTATTTCACCATCGAGGCACTAAGCTACTTGAATAAAACTCAAGTTTGGAAATAGACAAAATTTTTAATACTTCTATATTGATACGCTTTATGTATCCGACGACACGAAACCAAAGCGCGATCTAAAATAGTACAGCGCCATCTATCAGTAGCTGGCATAACTAAACTAAACCTTTACAATACCATATGATAAGATTTCCGATCGAACCCGAAAAATAACTGTCAAAGTTATCTCTGGTATTAGTAAATTCACATTAAATAGGAACATATTTAAAAGTATATTCAGATGCGATATGAATTTTTTAAAATTTAATAAAATGTCAAATAGCAATGAAGATACCTATTTACCATTTTATTTAAGCTGTTTTTCTTGCAACTAAAAATTTTCCTCGCTGTAGTGAGGTGAAAAATTGTGTTTCGATCGGCAGTAGTTTTTAGCATATCGTACCTTTGAAACTCTCGCTACGCTTAGAATTCTATCTTTGAACCACTCGCTACTCGCTTGCTCAGGTTTCCATAAAGGTAACTCGCGGCCTAATCACAATTTTCCAGCCTAACACTATAATACTACTCTTTTTACATCTTTCCAACACTCACCCACATCAAGTTACATCACTAGAAAAAAAAGTGACCCACTGTTGCCGCCTTGACCAATAAGTACAAATCTGGACCGACAATTATTGCACCACGTTATAGTCCCCGGCAAATAAGTTGAACATGATTTAGCAGTAGCAGTAGCAAGTTTAGATACATTATTCACTACTGCGCATGTCACGTGATTTCAAAATCATGTTCAACTTATTTGCCGGGGACAATACCCGGGTAAAGATATGCCTAAAGACACATCTTGGTAACGGACCTTCTTAAAAAGAGGTGTCCAGAATTTTCACATAATTATATGCTCATTTTTTTTACTTTCAAAATACCTGTAAACGTGTTCAATGAAGTCAGCTGTTATGTATGATATATACATTTTTAAACTTTCGCACCCATGACTATTATTTACCACGTAGTTTATCAGCAATGCAACAAGGCGCTTGGACTTATTTATTGGTTGACTTTATTAAATCGATCAAGGTGGATAACAGTGCCAGTATCTTAGTGGATAAAGGCCCGGTTAGCTGAAAGTAACGTTCGAACAACACCTGAGGTGAATTTCATCAACACATTTTTTTTATATAACTATTAAAAGATGTCGCATCTTTTAAGACTAAAAAACAAAATTAACACAGAGACCGATGAAAAAATAATGTCAAGTGTTTACTAGGCTACAGACATATTGTAGTGGTGCCTATGGTCAAAAATTTACCAATAAGTCCAACCAGTGACGGTGACCAGTGAAAGCCGCTGCATCACGGTCGTTAGCGAATCTCGAACTCCCAGTTAGCTCAAGTGACCCAACGGAAGCCCGTAACGTGAGAGTTTCCTTGGAAAAAAGGCTAGTTACAAATTTTTGTTTTTTGTTATCTACACGGAAGCCCTCTCTATGACATCCGGCGCTAGTGAGGCGCGTGTGAGTAACGCGCGAGGGCGCGTAATAGGCGCAGGCGCAGCAAGCAGCGCGCCCTCACACTGCTTGTTGCCCAAACAGTTGCACGAACAAACCTGCACACACAAGATGAACGTACCAATCAAACATATCACGCATTTGTTACTAGTCTATAGAGACAGATATCCCGCTTTTTAATGTCTGTTTTTCAACCTATTTATAGAATACTTTTTATAATAGCACTTTAATGACAGTATATAAAAACTATGACCTAGATCTTATATCAATAATCTACAAATTATTGAAAATGTTACATTTAATATGAATTATATTGGTACCAGGGATTCAAAAACACCTTTATAAGGATACACTTTCATAAGGGTTACACATTGAATCTGTAACAGAATTATTCCTGTATCACTTATTTGGGTGTTTTGAACCTGTTTTGCGTCGAACACTTATAAAAGTGTAACAGATATAATTTTTTCTGTTACCAATCTGTTAGAAACTGTTTTATGTTTAACTACCTATGTGTATACACAGTACACCCACATAAGCATTTCAAAGTACCCAAATCATTAGTGAGCTGTCGCATAGTTATGCCAATGTAAACCTTATTAAATGTAACAGATATTAACACTTATGAACCGGTATTTTCTAAAACAGATTCAGTGTTACAGTTTCTTTCTGTTTAACTTTTAAAACAGAAATGAAAAAAACTGGTTGGTTGCCTGTAAAGTCGGTATACGGGCGAAAGTTTTACGTGACAACGACTTTGAGTGGTAAAATAATTTTAATGTGAATATTCATTCGTATAGTAGGAAGAAGGATGAAATAATAGTAACAATTTAAAACATTTATTTATACAAAGAATTATATTTAAAACATTAATTTATAGGCACGCGTCCCTTCCACTTTTTATGTCTGTCTCTCTCGCTCTTAGGCGGGCTAACCATGCCCGAGTGGAAGGGACGCGTGCCTCTCACTCGCTCTCATTGTAAGCGCATAACGTGAGCGGAGCGTAACGCAGTTTCTTGAAGTGTCACCCGGCAAACCAATTTATAAGACGTTGTCACGTCAAAACAGTGTTCAGAACACTCTATTCGGATACCGCTATAACCCCTGATTGGTACATAACTTTATTTTAAAAATTTTTGCAAAAGTGCGAATTAGGTATGGGCGTTATTTAACGTAATCAGTTTCAATAACAGGTTACGTAGCCTGTAACTGATTCACTAGTTACGGCTCGAACAATAAACCTGTGATTTTTCGTAACTAGTTTTAAGTAGCAACGTATCAAAACAATAGTGTAACGAACTTAAAAAACAAAAGTGTTTGTTTATTTAAAACGTAAATAGTCAATCAAAAGGTGTAAATAGACAGACCATTTAAAATATTTAAAAAAACCTATGAAGTGTGTTGTGAAAATGTATTTTAGTTAATGCAGTCAGTCCTAAGCCTCAGTTAGTCATGAAATTTGTTAAAATTTTGTGACTAAGTCCCGATAACTAAAAAATTGTAGCCAGCTACAGCGTACGTACCCAGGAGTGACATATTTACGTTGATAGGTGCAAACTATAGGGATAAGTTTATTGTAATACTACTTTAACAAATAACTGGTTACGAAAAATCACTCTTTTTAAAACAAGTGACGATATAGAAATAACTGGCTACGTAACGTTTCTTAAAATTTGTGTAATAACGATTTATACCTAAAAAAAAGAATATACTAATTATAATTGACTTAAAGAAATTCCTACGTAAATCAGACGCTTTTATGGATTAAATTAGAATTAAACTAATTTTAGGGTTTAAGTGGGCCAATCCCGGCGGCACTGCAATGCCCCGAACATCCCGTCGATTTACAAAAATCAGTTTAATATACTGGTCCCTCAGTGAGGGAACTTTCAGATATTAAGCTGAAAAGAACAGATTATTTTTTTCTTCATTATACGACTTCCCTCCAAGGAGGGTAACAGACCTAGTGCCTAGCTAAGTAAAGGATTATTATATACATGGTCCGGGGTGTCGATGGTGGTACCCCGTGGACCATCTCTCAGCCAAAAGGCGGAGAAGCGATGCCGGAATTAGGAAAACATAATGAAGTCATGAACTCAACAAAAATCTTAACACCGACTTGTGAGAAATGTAATAAACAGCACAGCGACATCTAGTTTCGTTATGAGTATTCTCATACTTAAGAAGCAAAGCAGGCGCCCAGCACTCCATACATTTACGTCAGTCACAGTTATACAGTTACGTTCGTCCGACTCATTTCTATAAAACTGGGATTTATTAATAAACAGCACAGCGACATCTAGTGACGATTTGGAGAACCACTAGCTTATGTTATACCAGTACGTACGTGATGGTAGTGATGTGCCGAGTCGTTGTTTTTTAGGATCGAGTCGACTCGAGTCAGTTTGTACGGTATTCGAATCATGACTCGAGTCCGCGATTCGAGTCCAGTATTCGAGTTCAATGTTTGGTATTCGAATCTTGACTCGAGTCCTGGACTCGAGTCTAGAACCTTAGTCTGGAGATTCGAGTCCAGAACTCGAGTCTGTTACCGATTTAATTACAAAAGGAAAAATTAGAAAAAAGTAAACTTCAAACAGTATCTAGGTTTAGCATAATAACACTACGAACATTTTAATGAAAATAAACATAGAAAACGAAGGAGATATCTAGGAACCAGAAATTTTCTGTTAATAAGATCAAGTTCCATTTGTTTTATTAATGTACTTATATTTTAGGTGTCACTTCATTGTTTAAGTAATCAGAAATCGAGTACGAGCGAGTCGAGCTAACTCGAATACTAGACTCGAGTCAGTTGGACTCGCATAATAGGTTCGAGACAGCGAGTACAAGATCAATTCTTCCTGACTCGAGTACCGGAATCGAGTCTGGCGTACTCGAATCAAAATAAATTGGTATTCGAATAGGCGAGTCCAAAGCAGGAATCGAGTCTGACTCGAGTCAAGCCGTACTTTGCACATCGCTACGTGATGGCTTTACCATAATACAATATGTAACGAATACCTATATCATATTTTAATTAATAAAAAATAAAAAAAATGGTAAATATTAACATTTGCAGAGTTTATCGGCTTAGAAAATTTGGGTAAAGAAATTTTAGGGAACCGGACATAGTAAAATAATACGATACATACGGAAACATTTTGAGAAAGCAAGAGTGTTATAGAAACTAATATTATGATGTTGAACGGTGGTTTCTTGTACAGTTAATTGTTCATTAATGAAAGCGTGAACAACTCAAGCATCTGAATACTATTTTGAGTTGTTTTCGATTGTTTTTATTTATTTCGAACTTGAAATAAATTATTAAAATTTACGGCTTGTTCAGATCATAGTAAGGACATATCTTAGACAACACATCAAGCAACCCAAAACTATCAAATTTACAGAGTTTAATAAAAAAAACGAATAGTTGAGACATTTTGTGGTAGTAAATTATGAAATAAAAATACTTTTGACTATCGGCTTTAAGTTAAACTTTAGTTATACGTAGTTTTAACGTAAACCAAGAAGGTAATTATTTTTAAGTTCTAATTTTAATTAGTAATAAATTAATTATTTTTATAGGTAATTAAGTAATTAATTAACTAATTACCTACAAATTTTAATAAAACACAGTATACAATTAATTTACATCTTTCCCTTATTTTTTTAACAATAACAATGTTTAACCAGTAAAGATTGGGTTGAGCCAAAATACTTACCGAAGCTTGGTCATCATGTGATCGTTGGCGACTCGTGATGACGTGGCCATCAATGGGTAATAACGTTCTTGAACCTTCCTTTTCTTCATCTCGTGCATTTTCTTCAGCTTGCCTGTTAAAGAAAACTTACAGATTACCCAGTGACCTATAAACTAGAACCTACCGAATTCCTATAAATATAAATGAACTAACGGAGTTCACAGATATAAATATGTCCCCATATTTAACGCATCTTTAGGATTTTTCGTCGCTCTATCCTTTTATGAAACATACTGGCCCGACCGAAAATCCGACCCGGGGACCTCATAATCAATTACGCATCAGGTAAAATAATGTCTCGTATGCACGAAGAGGACTTTAAACAATTCAAAAATATTGTTTAGTGCGAGCAAATTGTGATTTTTAGCTACGTTTCTACATACCAACTCGATACGACTGAAGTCGGGGTGATAAGGTTAATACAGCACAATGTCGTTAAATTATTTTTTGTTTTTAAATAGCACTAGCTGACCTAGTAACGCGTTGCTATGGTAACGCGTTGCTATGGTATCGTTAATTGATACAATGGAAAAAGAGCGGGAAAAGGAGCGGACAGACAAACACACAAACAACAAATTTGTGTTCTTAAAGTATATACTAGCTGACCCGGTAACGCGTTGCTATGGTAACGCGTATACAATGGAAAAAGAGCGGACAGACAAACACACAAACAACAAATTTGTGTTCTTAAATTATAAATTTAACATCGCTTTATTTGTACTTACATGGTCATGAAGCGTAGTACTAGTAAATTGATACTGGCAGCCACCACTGCTAGCCCGAAGAGGATGAACACCAAACTTAGAGCCACATAACCAGGCTTGCTTGTGAGCGCTTGATCGTTCTGAAAATAATAGACTTATATGAAAGGTATATACACACTGCGTTTTTAAAACGCGCCTCAGACGCGAGACGGCAGCGCGTGTCTTTTTATTTCATAGATTTTTTTTATTGCTACTCTAACGCATTTGTATCGATACAAATGCGTGTTATCATCACGTCTATACAGATTCAAGTGCGAGACTGGATTTATGCTAATTTTCAAAGGTAGTACTTTGAACACTTACATAAATTCCATAGTCAAGCTGTGTCTGACTCGCGTGAATATCGTGTTTGTATCGATACAAGCTTTATGCGGGATTTACACGGGTCGATTTTCGTCGTGTGGCTAGTCGCTTCACAAATCACCTCACCAAGCCGCATCGCTAGCCCATTTACATAGGTGACTAAAATCGCACGCGGCTCGGTCATTTCCTTCGAAAATGTTGAGAAGAATAAGTGTACATGCGGCGGGCGATCGCCTGCAACTGACCGCTTTACACGGTCGATTTTAGTCACCAGCCGCATGCGGCCGGTCGCCGTGCGGTCAGAGTCGGATGCCTCCCAACTTTGGGGCTTGCGGCTTTAGTCACTTGAGACCTAACCGAATTGCCATTTAGACGGTCGATTTTTGCCGTGCGGCGGAAATCGTGCGGCTTTAGTCACCCGTGTAAGCCCCGCTTTAAAGAGTTGAAAATAAACTATATACCTATAAACACAACAATTATAAGTGTCGTATATACTAGATATCAGGTAGTAAATTATAATTTAAAAATTAAAATTCTTTAGAGACTTGTTTAGGCCTGCGTCTGTGTGAGTGCGTTCGTTTTTATATATTGTACGTATTTAAGTAATTGCTTTGGCTATATATTTACTGTGACAAATCAAACGATTGGAATCCAATGTTTGTGCCACATAGGTGTGCTAGCGATATAAGCTACTGCCGGAACCAACGGTTTAAAGCGTTCCGAAGAATTTCGAAATATATATTATACTTTGTCCAATTTAGGATGATACTTTTGACAGTTGACACCTATATAGAGGGTATGAAGTTGCTATTGCAATGTAAAGCCAAACATAAGGAAACAAACGCAACCTTAGTACGTAGCAATAAGGAAGTGACACCTGTTAAAAGTATCATCCTACATTGGACAAAGTATAATATTTTCTGTCGACATACGAAACGCCTGCTACCGATTATAGGCATTTTTCTCGTTTAGGTATTTTTTCGCTCGTGGACGTTCGTTCTTAATATTAATGATCCATTTTAAGCAAAGTATTAAGCTTACTTGCAACGCCACATAATCTCCAAAGCCTATTGTAGTAAGCGTCACAAAACAATAGTAAAAACTGTCGAAGTAACTCCAACCTTCGTATCTGGAAAAAACAGCAGCTCCTGTAACAAGAGGGTGTTTTATACCATTTTGGTTTGACCTCTTTATTAATGTTTGACTTAAAATGAACGCTTTTACTGAATGGTGGCATAACTAAAATCCGAACATCAAAGTGCACGCTTTATGAGCTGTCTACTAGTAATAAGCAATAAGATGTGTACACAGTAGGATCATGTAACATTTATTGGAGTGGAGCTCCTATATATCAGCTTCAATGACGCAATGTCTGTTACGCCATAACTTCCCGATTCTTAACCGATTTTAATAATTTTTGTGTGGAATCAACAGGTTTAGTGCTAGATGGTGACGGAATATTGGAATTTGAAAAAATAAAAAAGTTATGACCAAAAAACATTGCCTCTATGGGATTTCCTATTAAAAGTTTTCATTCTTATGGATTTTTTTTCAGTATTACGCTCCGCTAATATATGGTGATAGCGAAGCTTTATGCTTAGCGACTACATCGACCTAATTTATTTCTGTACTGTTGTGTCCTTGATTTCGGCCGATTTAGTGTGACATGGTTCTATGGTGTATACATCATATAGCTTGTGATTATATATATGTACCATAAACAGTAAATTAAATTTATTTACTTCTAACAATTTAATTTCCAGTTTGGGCAACTGGTACTGAATTTAAAAAGAATTTGTCACCAGGGATTCAAGAACAGCATTGTAAGGATACACTATCATAAGGGTTACACATTGAATCTGTTACAGAATTATTCCTGTATAACTTATTTGGGAGTTTTGAACCTGATTTGCGTCGAACACTTATAAAAGTGTAACAGATATAATGTTTTCATGTTGTTACTAATCAGTTTGACACTATTTTACGTTTAACTATCTATGTGTATACCACAGTACACCAACATTGGCATTACAAGTACCCAAATCATAAGTGAGCTGTCGCATAGTTATGCCAATGTGAACCTTATGTACTATAACAGATATTAACATTTATGAACCGGTATTTTCTAAAACAGATTCAAAGTGTTAGATTTTCTTTCTGTTTAACTTTTAAATCAAAAATGAAAAACAGTGTTCAGAACACTCTATTCGGATACCGCTAAAATCCCTGTTTGTCACAGTAAATCTCACCTGTAGTGATAATGATTGATGAGAGCATTCCAGTGGCAAACATGAGATTCATCTCTGTCGCCTCGGTGGTGTTGCAGCGCAGGTAACATTTGGCGCGTCGTATCACAACGGAAGCGAACTTGTTCAACCTCTCGCCTATGCTCTGGAACATCACCAGTCCTAACGGTATGCCCACCTTAAAAGAAATAAACAATTATTAACACTTTTCTTATACTCTCCCGTCCACTCCTTGCATTAAACACTATTTGTTTAAACTTCCGCGCCTATAGCACATAAAGACGGGCATTTTTAACGACGCGTTTATTCTTGTTTTTTATATTTAATCCTGACGTTTCCTCCTCCTCCTCCTTTACCGGAGCCATGATCACCGAAAGACTAAGGTCAATCTGATAAAAGTGGTTTTACTTTAACTATATTTTTTTTTATTTTTTGGATAATCTTTTCGGATAAACGGGTTTTTGGTATCAGTAGGCTTCATTGCTTTGATCTCTAGATATAGTTAAGGTTTGGCTTGGTTTCCTTTTTGGTATGACTGATAATCGTATTCAGTAATTCAGGAAATACGGAAACTTCAACATATTTCAAGCGCCGGCATTCAGTTGACACACCCATTCAAGTGTTTCTTAAGCAGATTACCAGCGTCATCCCTTCGTGTATTAGGTAAGCCCTACCTACAACTTCTAAAGTAATAATTTTATGAGTATCAAACAATCGATAACTGCTAGAGCGTTATATCTAAATAAATGTTTACTTAAAAAAAACAACCACTCGCAGTCCAGGCAAGTGCTCCTCCAAATGAGCTGTCTTGAGAGACCTGTCAAATTTTTCTATAATGTTTCTTAAGCTGAAAACACCGCCATCTCTTAAAGTTCTAGTTAACTACTTTTATAGCTTCTGTAAATACTTCTATATATTAAATTGATTGCCATGCTTTAGAGTCACAAAAATTCAAGAAATAGTTGATGGATTGCAATGGAACTTTAGTACCTATATCGTACACATGGCAGAATTTATGAGCAATAAATTAATAACCCAAAAAAAGGTACATAATGAAATTAAAGAGAAATATTGGTTTGGTTACTGTTCCATTGTGTTTATGGCTATTATATTATAATTAGTGGATAGCCATATTGCAGTCTTTGCAGTGAGCTTTAATTAGTTTTCTCACCTATAAGTTCCTAAGACATTGTTACACAATATAATTAGATTATTCCACAATGGCCGGCCTGGTGATTTAGTGTCCATATAAGCTAAAGAAAGAGACCAGTGCCCTAACAATGGGTTGAAAATACTGATAATAATTATGATAATATTAGATACTTACTACAGCATAAGCCATGCAAAAGGCCTTTCCACCAACAGTTACAGGAGTCGAGTGCCCATAACCAATCATGGCCAAGACCACCGTAGCAAAATAGAATGCCCCAGCAAATTTCCATTGAGGGCCAGCTTTGTGGGGTTTGTTTTCTATTATCACTATCTCAATCATATGGTAGTCCTCTGGTGTGATGTTGTACTTCCGAACAAGGCCGTTTTTCATATCTGAAAAATAAAATTTACAGCAACAATTATACAGCTGGAGAACCTGTACTGATTATAACCGGCAAGAAACTCGACAAGGCCTATTTTATTAGACTGATTTTAACATTTTATTAAACTTTAAAAAACACCTTAAAAAAACTTTTTTAGAGGGGATTGATTTGGAGAAAATTCAAAAGATTTATTAAATTAAAGGATAAATACCTACCAGATAACACTTCCCATCTTTTACTTTCGGTTTCAGATTCCAATGCATCGAAGACTGCTGCACCAATAAGCAAATATGTGAAAGTACACACAACTAGAGATAATGTGCGAACATTTTGCCTTTTCATTTTCATTGATGTAATATAAAATACTATCTATCAGGCTGATTTAGCCCTCAAAATTATTTGATTATTGATTTGTTTCTTAAATTTTAATAAGACCTAGATTTATTTTTAGTTACACCTTTAAATTAAGAAATCTTTAATATATTAGCAAGAAAAGTGAATAAGAAACACGATGTGCTTTAATAATACACCGAAAATTCTAATGAACTTATATGTTGAAACTTAATTAAACACGTGTATTTTACACGTTAATGATTTCTTTTTATCCTACTAAGTGTTAAATTTAAAACAAATTTTGTACTAAATAGTAAATACTTTGTTTTGTTTATTGATTTTTGAATTTGAATTGTAAATATTCTACGGATATGACAATGACGTCTATATTAAAATGTTGCCTGCAAAAAAAAATCTACTTCCGTTTACAGATATATCCACCCTTACCTACTCCGCTGCAGCTATAGCGCAACGCATAAAGAGAAGCGTTATTATAAATAAGTTATGATATAAAAGTCAAGGACCCAAAGATGACTGCAAATGCAATTTCTAAGAACTCGAACTAGTAACTGACGAAGAAATATCTGTCAACACTGTATAGTAATATAATAATCTACATCAAGGGTAAAAATATTAACTACTTGACTGCCGGTCTCGCGCGGGCGCTAGACAAGGGGTGTGGCGCGGGGGGCCGATCTCACACCAGTGCGAGATCTCTACTGAGTATTTTGTATGAGCCAATGCGTGCCCGTCTCGCGCCGGTGCGTGATATTTTTGATTTATTTTTTTAATTTATATATCCCTAAAAACCTTTGATAGTACTAAATCTTTAACATTTGAATCTATTTTAAATAAAACAAAAAACAAACAAAAATGGCCCCTGACTGTCGGCCTTACTTAAGATATCGGCGGTAGTAGACATGTGTAAGTAATGGCTGTAATATCACTCGAGTAATATTACCTAGCCGCGTAATGCATCATCACCTATTACGTGAGCATGGCAAGTATCACGCATTACTTCAAACCGAATGCCTGTTCGCAAGTACGCGAAGCTGCCGGCGGCGACGCTGTCTCGAACGAAGTACGAACTGAACAAAAGAACGAAAGAGAAATGGTTGTGATGCGTGATGTGTAATGCGTAATGCGTAATGCGTGTGCGAATGAGATAATTGATATTTTAGTTAGATATTCTAACGCGCGTTGCTATCCATCTTTTTTATCAAATTTTGATTGTGTTGAGTTGAACATTACTTAATTAATTACGTTACCAAATATACAATAAAATAGGAAAAAATAAACGTAAAATAAAAATACATTAATTGTACAGTCCATCTAAAAATACAAAATAATGAACAATGCACTGTGTTTAATAATGTAAATTAAAAAATGATTATACTTTACAAGTAGGAAGAAAAAGCTCAATTTCAATTTTTATTTTATTTAATTACTGCTAGAGCGATCGCCTAAAGTAATGAAAAGCTCTGCATTAGATTCCCGTCATCTACGGGGAGCTTTCTTTATTTGTTTCATTATTTCAATAATTGTTTAACTTATTAAGTCAACTTACCTATTAATAGCCATTGAACTGCCGATGTTAAAACTACGTTTATTTATTAATAAAATTAACAAAAATGCCTAAATAAAATTACTTTAAGCTGTCGCAAGCTATAGCCTAAAAATATACCAATCCATCCATAATAAAAATCGATTATTTCTGTACGTGGGATTATAATTTCTTATATCAGTCATCATAGTCTAGGTACTCATGAAGTAAAAAAAATGCAATTTTTTAGACCTGGTTTTTGGCACTGGTATTTAATATGTTACGTACCATGTAGCCATGTTTATTTCTTTCATTATATTATAATTACACATTAAACTTACTTATAATAATATCATAATACATCATCATCACATTACAGTAGGCGCGGATCTAATACTGTAATGTCTTGAACTAGGTATGTTACTGTAATGCAAAGTAATGCGTAATGCTTTTGGGTAATATTACTTCAACGAGTGATATGATAAACATCACATCACTTTTTAAAGCACTGTTTTGCGCACCTCTAGGCGGTAGTGAATATTGGTTTTTTTTTTACTCTGTCAATAACAAAAATTTATGGAATGCTCATTTTTTTATTATTCCAATTAGAAGTCAGTGTATTTGATGGTATGTAATAAATATATATTTAATATTATTAATTTATTCATTTATAAAATGTATTTTTTTTATCGAAATAATTTCACACTAATGAAATGAGCCTAAAGTAAACACTATAAAGCTTATGTTATGGATACAAGCGGAAACGAATAGACATACATATATGATACATAGATATGTTATATATATCTAAAAAAATTATTACAAGCTGTGGGTTTTGGAGAGTCAAAAAAACCAATTCATCTATTCCGAAATTCAATTATATACGTAACTTACACACAGTATAAAAAGATAATATAATAAAACCTTTCAAAACAAGTCCGTTATTATCCAATAAACGCGCCGAAGTTGTCAGAAATTATCTTTTCGATACCGTCGCATAATATCTCAGTCGCGTGCGTAAACCACGTTCACAATATTCCAGTAACTCGCTGAGGTGTTTTGCTTTTTGAATCACCCTTCAATTCGCTCCGAAGATTACTTTTAAGTCGCTTCGATCGTTTCCAAAAAATACACTCTAGGGCTAGGGTAAACAAGAGTACGTGGGTTCAGTTTTTACGCAATTAGTTTTTGTCCTTGAAACCTGTATGCAATATTTGGGTTTAAATACTTGAGCGTTGTTATTGAAACGTTGAAAGAGTCGTATGCCCATACATTATTATAATACACCGAATATTAGATAACTATTAAATGCTTGGAAACATCAATAAGTCGTATCGGAATCGGATTAGCGGAATCAGCGGGTACCCTGACAACGCTGAAAGTGAGCAAACACGATGTATATTTATTTGCATGGCACATGGAGCAAAGAGAAGGGAGACAACCGCCGAACTTCGGGGGCTAAACGAGCAAAGAATTGTAAGATAAGATTAGAACTGTAACCATCAATTTTGTTGCATACCTGCTAAGTAAACTTTGTGAAAATAAATTGTTATGATTACTAAATAATTCTTTATCTTTGAATTTATTTTTTAGTAAATTAATATTATAATTAATATTAGACAACATCACAGACATTTTTCTGATCCCAAGTTTGTTGCTAAAGCACCTGTGTTAAGGAACAACAATGGTATCACAACACATAAACCCGAGTCCATAAAGAAAAAACCGTTTTATACATTGACTCAGCCGAGATTGGACCCGGGATCTCGGAGTGGCGTTACCATGAAAATTGGTAGGTGAGCCAGTCTACCACGGAAATTGTCAAATAAAATCGTCAAAGAAAAATAGATATTTGCACTATGTGTGATATTAATGACTAAAGCGAAGAATGAAATATTTTATTTTTAGGGTATTTCCCGTTTTACGAATTATTGTTTTTTATGCGTGTAATGGCTCAGATACTAAGATTTTGTTTGCTATGATAATGTAATGTCATGTTATATATTTCGCAGTGTCGAAATCTCGTACAAACTGAACGATATTTATAATTTCTTCGTACCTCCGTAGGGAAGACTACAAGTCTTGTATGAGGCACCTCGTACATTTGGCAACCTTGATCGATTCTGAGTGTTTCTACTATTATTAAATTACTTGCGGTTCAGCTTTAAATATATGTATTTTTCAGCATATTATTAATACAATTTTAGGTTCGAATAACGATAATTAATTGATTTATTTATGTATTTGATTGCGTAAACAGACTAAGGTTGTGTTCCGAAATATACATAGATAAGTATACTGCCTAGTGGTAAAGACGTCACGAATTTACGCCATGACGTTGATTCTTGAGCAAAATTCTGGAAATCCCATATTTAAAATGGTGTGACAGGAAAAAAGTCCAGCAAGATACGTCACACTTTCTTTTACTTTGAACATGATGTGTATTTCGGAACACAGCCGTGATGTCACTGAGTACAGTTGACGAGCGAGTATATGTATTCTGTGGTCTGTCAGCTGTCACTGTCATACTGCTTCCACACGCACGTAGTCGGCAGGAAAATCAAAATATTTCTTTTGTATTAAGAGAAGTAGTAATATTACCTGGCTTTTTTAAATAATTGCATTACAATGAAAGTCGTATGCAATAAATCAAATCCGCCTCTAGGTAATAAATCAAGTTGAATGCAGGTTAAGTTGCATCAGCTTTTGAACCAAGTCTGAAAATAGATTTTTTGTATTATTTGCAGGTGGTCTACTAGCTGCAGAGTACTACAAAACTGCGGGAAAAGACATAGATGTTGTTTGGGGCAATGAACAAATTGTCACATTGCCTGTGGGATCCAAGAAAATCCCATATGGGACAAGCAATGATTTGATAAGAATAATAGAAATTTCTTATAATAAAGCAGTCCAGCCTATTCAAAAAATTACTATGAACCATTGGCTCTCATTCAGTCTTTCATTAGATGATGAAATACCAAATTCCATTGAATATTTAGATAAAACATTGGGCCCGCTTACATATTTAGTAGGGGAATCATTATCAGTGTCAGATTTAGCTATTTTTGCAGTTTTGCATGGTATAAAAAAGTTACATAGTAATCTAGTAAATACATCGTCTTTCTTTTTGTAAAACATTTTTTTATTTATAGTTTCAAGCAAATTCAAGGAAGTAACAAGCAAAAATCCTCCAAAAAATGTACTGCGTTGGTTAAAATTAATTCAGGCACAACCTGCAGTTGCCAAAGCTTTAAAAGAACTACCAAGCGATGTTATAGAAAGTCTTAGCAAAAAGTCTTCCCAGTAAGTATTAGTTTACTTAAAAAAATGTAGTGTATATATGAGTATTGTGTTGTATCGTATCAAACTCGAGAGCTATGGCAAAACAGACATTGCATCATTGAAACTGATCCATGGGAGCTCCGCTCCAATTATTAAATTGTAAAAAGCTTCAAATTCAAATTCAAATTTATTAATTGTAGATCACAGGTTACATTAAGTTGTTAAAATATGATTAGTACAATCCGTGTCTTACTTCGTAGAGTATTCAATATATTTTATACTATTTGTCATGCTACTACTATTTGTCAAGCTTTGTATTTACATTGAGTATATACCAAAAAAAAAAACATTGTTTTGATAGAGTACTGGGTACATGCCTAAATCATTTATTTATTTATGAATGTCTGTGCAAGAATTGCATAATAAGTACTGAACTGACTTTTATAAGATTTTTACAGTTAAGTAGCTTAGGGGTCCAACTTAAAATCTATTCAATGAGATAAAGATATCTGGTTTTACCCACCAGAATGAAATGCTGTCTTGACCTCTCTATAATACTACTAATCTTCATACAATCAAGTAGTCATTTTGATGTTTGTTCGAGATGAAAACCACCTTTACCTCGATTATATCCACCTGCATATAGCACACAGAAGCTGGGAGTACCTTCACATTGTGAAGACAGTAACAATGATCTTAGGAAGTATGATAAAGACTTTCCATAAAAAACAAAACACTGAAAATGAGAAATAATACAGTGGATGTAGTATAAAGATATGCAACTCAATGTTTTATTGTTACTAACTTATCAAATATTATATTTCAAATAGATTGTGATTTACTATCATTCCTACATCATACTCTTAAGATTAAGTATATTATGTACATCTTTGCACACAGAAAGTCCCCCTCTTTAACCAAAGAGACATCATCCGGTCGTCAGCAGGAAGGAAAGTTTGTGGAACTGCCACATGCTGAGATGGGCAAAGTTGTTGTACGATTTCCACCTGAAGCTTCAGGGTATTCATTTCAATGTGTTTTCTCTAATGTTTGAACAGTATTGAATGTTAAATATTTTGTAATATAAATAAAATAACTTATAGGTGAACTGGTCGATTGATCTGGTGTGAAAGATTTAATTATTAAATTTTACATTGTTGCAAACAAACAAATGGTGGACTTTATATTAAAAGGTATTCATAATCTCTTCCAGTCAACCATACCTAGTAAAGTTTAGTTGCTAATTATGAATTCAATTTGTTTTCTTTTTGAAAATTTATTGTTTATATTATACATTATATTAGTAGAATAAAAGTAAAGCAACAAATCAATAATTCATTACGATATTTACAATGTGTAATTACAAAATTGTAGTGGTTACCTCCAATAACAGTTTTATTTTACAGTTACCTTCATATTGGACATGCTAAGGCAGCTCTCTTGAATCAGTACTATCAGCAAGCTTTCCAAGGAAAGCTTATCATGAGATTTGATGATACCAATCCTGCTAAAGAAAACGCTGATTTTGAGAAGGTAAGAACCTTAACCTGTTACAATTAATCTAAATCAAGAGTTAATAATTCAATGTTCTTACAAAAGACCAGCCAAACCCAGGCCTCACAAGTCTGCTTGTACTTGAGTTAACCCCCCAAAACTGGCCACATTCCTATTTCCACATAATCGGTTGTTTGTATTGAATACTAAATAATAACGTAGAGCAGTGGTTCCCAATTAGGTTTTTCTACGTACCACTTCAAGAAAGACCTCAAACTTGTGTACCCCTTATTGCAGGAATGTTAAATAAAAAATGAAATCAGATGATTTGTCATTTGATTCTCACATTTATCACATTAATGAACACATGTTTTATTAATGTGACAAATGTGCATGTTAATCTTTGCACAATCCTAAAAAATCTGGTTGTATTGACGGCTTGTTGTATGGTGAGCTTCAATCTCAAGTCATCTTCGAGCTGAAGTCTGTGACGATGTTAAGTTTTTATGGAGCGCGGGAAAGCGCTTGATGCATTGCCTACTGATCGTTTAATAAAATTGATTGATTTTTTGACCATTGTTAGTATTATTGTTTTGTAAGGATTTAATATTTTAGTTTAGAGATTGCTGCGCGTACCCCTTGATGCAATCTCGCGTACCGCTGGGGGTACGCGTACCACTAATTGGGAAACACTGACCTAGAGCAAGTATTGCCAATATTCAAAAGTTCCAGTTCAATTGATTTCAATTACTGATCAAGGTCGCGGGAAGCACCAGGATGCGGGCAATTCAGGACTGGTTGTTGTGGAGAATCTTGGGAGAGGAATTTGTTCTACAGTGGGCGACATTTGGCTGGGACGAAAATTAGAAATTGATAACTTTTGATAACACTAGTTTGGTTAAAAATTCAATTAAAAACAATAACATTTAAAATTGGCATCAAAGTTTTACTGTGGACAAAGGACAAATCTCAAAGTTCCATTATAAATTAGAAATATTCCTGGCACTGTCAACATTTTAAAGTTATTACTGATCACTTGCCAGATACAGTCATGTAGATGTTGACATCTCAATTTACCCATATATATTGTTACTATGATAATGTATATATTGATAATGAATTTATCTCCATAGGTAATCCTGGAAGATGTGGAAATGTTAGAGATAAAGCCGGATCTTTTTACGCACACATCTCAATATTTTGACCTGATGCTGCAGTACTGTGAGAAACTCATCAAAGAAGGCAAAGCATTTGTGGATGACACTCCCGCGGACCAAATGAAGGCGGAGAGAGAGCAGAAGATAGATAGCAAAAATAAAAGTAACTGTGAGTAAATATGTCTACCATATATAATAAAAACAACTAAAGTCACATAATCTTTCCAGGAACCTAGAAAATGGATAGTTATAGGAATACAGAATCAAATTAAAATTGTATATTATTTAATGGTAATTTAAATGTCACAAACTGTTTTGTACATAATGTAATATGTATGTTAAACTGATAAGTTTAAGTATATATCTTCATTGTATCCGCTTCTAAGTTAATTCTTTCCCAAAGGTTGACTGGGAGAGAATGCAATTAGCATTAAGTCCGCCTTTTGTACCATTTTATATTTATGGTCAATAAAGATTTTTAAATTAAATTAAATTAAAATTCCCGTTTACAAGCACACATGAGTACTATATGCAGCCTCTTGCTATGTGAGCTACAATCGCATGTTATTTTGATGTTTTATAAGAAATAAAAATGAAAAAGATTTTTTTCCATAAAATATTTATAATATTTTTTTGTGTATACATGCATATGTTGTAGAGTAGATAGTGCAGGGTTTTTTTTACACCTAATATTATTATATATTAAATTTCGAAAATATGAAATTTCTCTGTGGACTTTCCCTTCCATTGACAACATGTGTGTTTAAGAGCGGGACCACACTGAGCGGGTGCCAGAGCGGTGCCGCTGCGTCATCCTACATACAAATCACTGTACCATGTTACCATACCATACCGGCGCGCTTGCGGTATCGCACCGCATAGCGCGCCTGACTTACGACCTGAGAGACGAAGCGAGGAGGGGTAATGCGCTGCGTCGCCGGAGTGATAACGCGCCGCCACCGCAGTATTGTTTGTGTCTCGAACGTGAAAATTCGCTCCATTGTCGTTAACAGACTGACTGAATGACTCTGTGTGTAGGGTCACACACAGAGTCATAGACTTTACGGCGCCGCACCGCACCGCAGTGAACAGCGTTGCGCTGCAGTGCCGCACCGTTAACGCATCGTGTGGCCTCGCTTTAACAGTGAGGATATTAATAGGTTTTTGACATTGATGATGGTATTTTTGCAGCTGTGGAAAAGAACCTGCAACTCTGGGAAGAGATGAAGCGTGGTAGTTCGATAGGAGTTCAGTGTTGTGTGCGCGCTATTATCGACATGCAGTCCCCCAACGGCTGTCTGCGTGACCCCACCATCTACCGTTGTAAGCCCGAAGAACATCCACGTACCGGCACCCAATATAAGTAAGCAATAGTTATTTGTTATACAAAATTGGGATTTGGCGCGAGTTACCTCTATTGAAACCTGAGCCAGCGAAGGATTCTAGGATTCTAAGGCACACACAATTTTCACCTCACTTTAGCGAGGAAAATTTTTAGGTGCAAGAAAAACTGTTTTACAAAATGGTAAATATAAATTAAAAGTAAAATTGCTACAATTAGTAATGTAACTACAAATATATATTTTTTAATTGGTTCCTATTAAATGTGATTTGACTAAGAATACCATAATCGCATGGACAGTTCTTTTTCGGGTGTGGTCCGAAATCTAATTGTATATTATGACATCTCACCCATCATACATATAAAATTCTTGTAATAAAATATTATATTCTAAATAATAAATAGGTGTACAACTTTGCTTCCGCCGTTTTTTTCGAGGCCTTATTGTATAAAACTGGATATACATTTATGATTCAAAGTATTGTCCATCGCTGGCCACTACTTTCTCCCATCTTTCGGGCAGCGTACGAATCCCGCGTTGAAAAAACTGGTCATCTTTTGAAACGATCCACGAATCGATCCAATTCTTTACTTCTTCATAAGACCGGAAGTGCTGGTCAGCCAGGCCGTGTGCCATTGATCGAAACAAGTGATAGTCCGAGGGAGCAACGTTTGAAGAATACGGCGGGTGGGAAAGGACTTTCCATTTAAACGTTTCCAAGTATGTCTACTTTCGCAACAAGGGGTCGAGCATAAAATCACTTTATCATGTCTCTCGTTGTATTGCGGCCGTTTGTCTTTCAATGCTCGGCTCAAACGCATTAATTGCGTTCGATAACGATCGCCTGTGATTGTTTCAGTCGGATTTAACAACTCATAATACACTACGCCGAGCTGGTCCCACCAATTACAGAGCATAACTTTGGAACCGTGAATATTCGGTTTGGCCGTCGACGTGGAAGCATGGCCGGGATATCCCCATGATTTTCGTCCCCAGTCACAACGCGATGCAGAAATCCCTTCCGTCTTTGCCTTGCAAGCAGCTGTTCACAAGCAAACAGACGCCGTTAAACATCTCTCGGCTTCAACTCGTACGGCACCCAATTTCCTTGCTTCTGAATCATTCCCATCACTTTCAGGCGTTTCGAAATGGCTTGTTGCGTATCTCCCAATGATCCTGCCAATTCACCGCCGTCTTACACTAAGCTGGGGCCCTTGGGCATACCAGAATTAGAGGCCCTTTTGGAAAGTAAAAAACGCTAATTATACTAACATTTTAAAAATAAGTTTAATCATTTATTATAGAAAATCAAATACAGTATGATGTTATAAATACGTCATTAATGATATTCGAATGCTGCTGTTTTTTGGTTCTGATTACGATAATGGTTTCTTTCGGGATTTCTGTTGAGCAAAATCTTCTATTATATCATTAAAGTCAATGTTTTGAAGGATATCACTTTCAATGCACATAATTGACAAATTACTTAGTCGTTCTTGTAACATTGTTGTTCGCAATTCATTTTTTATTCTCTTAAGCTGCGAAAATGACCGCTCTCCACTGCAATTAGTAACCATCAAGCAAAGGAATATTCTTGTAGCAATTTCTACGTTTGGAAAAGTTTCTTCCAATTTATCTGCTTTTATTAAGTTATGTAAGGTTGAGATATTTAAATCCGCCGATCGCTTTGCTATGTTTTTTAAATATTGACTTAAATGAAAACATTCTGTTTTGAACTCATCTGCATTTATGTCTTCATGATAAAATTTTGCAAATTCTTTGCATTTTTTGGTCAACTCATCAGATTCTATTATTGTTAACTGACAAAGAAAACCAAATCGACTATCAATTTCTTGGTATGCTGCAGAACGTTTTTTTAAATGAGTAATTAATGTGTCAATTATGGGAATGAAAGTATCTACACGAAACTTTTCTTTGCCTCTCAACTGTGCCGTCTCTGATGATCCTTCAAAAAAAGTGATGCGTGTGCTGCGAAATCGTTTTCTTTCAAATGTGTCTTTGTAGTCAGCATATGGATTTTTTTCTTTAGCAGCCGTTTCGTACTGATCAAAATTATCGCGTGCGGTATTGGCATAACTGATCAGAGATTCGTAAAGTTTCGTTACAACGTCCATGGTCATAGTGCTATTCTGTAAACTTAGATTTGTTTTATTCATAATTCCCAAAAGATCATTCCATATTTCAGTTAGAAGAGCAGTCTCAAATTTTTCCATTTTTTTTGCTAGGCTTTGGGCTTCCTTTCTAGTGTCTCCTGGTTGATTAATGTCACTTGCGATTGAACACAATGCTTCAGAAATATTTAAATAACCATTTTGCAAAGCATTAATAGCATTAGCACGTGCAGACCATCTAGTTTCCGAAAGAGACTTCAAGACTCTATTTGCACCTAAATGTTCTGTCAAAATTTTCCATCGTTTTGTCGAAGCCGAAAAAAAATTAAACAATTTTTGTACAAATTGAAAGAATGTTACTGCTTCAGTAACACACTCAACAGCCTGAACACCCACTAAATTTAGCGAATGTGCCGCACATGGAACGTAAATCGCAAATTCGCAAACTTCTTTTATTCTTGACTGAACACCAGAGTACTTTCCAGACATATTTGACGCATTGTCGTAGCTCTGCCCGCGACAATCTTTTATAGAAATATCAAGTCTTTCAAAAAAGTTTAAAATGGTATCTGCTATATATTGCGCATTATGTTCATCCATAGGCAAAAATTGCAAAAATCTCTTAATAGGCTGTCCGTCTTTTACGTATCTAACTATGAAAGTCAGTTGGTCAACGTGGGACAGATCTGGTGTAGAATCTACGCTAATAGAGTAGTACTTTGCTGTTTTAAGTTCATTGACAATGGTTTTCAAAACTTGCTGTCCCATTAAATTAATAAATTCATTACAAATATTTGCCGATAAATATGATGTACTTCCTTTTCCACGATTTCCGCAGTTTTGTATGTGATCAGCAAGAAAAGGATCAAACTCACTAATCAGTTCTAAGCATCCCAAATAATTCCCATTATTTTGCGATCCTAATGTCTCATTATCACCACGAAAAGCAAGACCTCTTGAAGCCAAAAATTTCACTACTGCAACAATCCTCTTAAGTACATTCTTCCAATAGTTAATTTCTCTATTATATTGGTACAGCAACTCAGTATCAATTCGTCCAGTAGTTTTCATTCTTGCAACATAATTCATCATAAATTCCCTGTGCTGTAAACTGTTCTCATGCTCTATCAATAAGTTACTTATATGCTTCCAATCTTTATATCCATTAGGAGAACTTAAATTATGTCCAGCACCAGTAGTGGTATTAAATAGACGGCAGCAATAACAGTATACAGATTTCTTTGCAGGTGAATAAAGAAGCCATTTTCTTTCTAAAGACTCACCATTCGTCAATTTACGAATAAAAATATTTTTTGTCAAGCATCTTGTTTTTGTTCTACCATTTGAATCTGGAAAACTAGTAGAAGTTTCGGAGAAGTCACTGTTTATATTTTGGAAAAACTCTGGCCCTTTTCGAATCCAAATATCACGGACTTTTTCCGGTAAAATGTCGTCACAGTAAGTACCCGGGTCAGGAGACACAGATACATTCTCTAAGCTTGCAGTTATTAATTCACAGTAAGTTGAAGTCGATGGTTTAGCATCTGATGTGTGATTGTCATTTTCGTCACACGTAACCTCTTTTTCCTGGTAACATTCAGAGGTACTTTTGTCTTGCGGTGATGAGAATGAATAATCTCTCGGCTTATTTGTTTCTTCCACCGTAAAAAATGAAGTGAGTTTTGGAAGTTTTTCCGTTATTTCTTTTTGAGCTATAATTTTTTTTCTTTTTTGTGAACCACTTAAATATGTTCTTTTCGACATAATAAAATAATGTTTAAACGAACGACAAACGAACAAATCGAAACTTTTGTTTATCTTACTCAATTTTAAATATTAAATGAAACAAAATAACTCCACTCACTCATAACAGACTGAAAGTTTAATACATCATTCGGGGATTCCCCCGACCATAGACAATGTCGACATTTATGATAGGCCTTGTTTAGACGGTGCAGCTTGACTTTGGAATCGGAGTGATTGCGTGAGTGATCGCTAGATGGTGTTCTTAGTAAATTAGGTAGGATGCGTTCAGAAATATTATTAATTTGTACAGTAGGAATAGCCGCAGTCATCGATATAATAGCGTAGTATATGCCCACAGTATCTGTGTATATGCCACGTAAATATCTTCTTATAAGGTTACTAATTTGCGAAAAAAAGTAATGTGTCCGACAAAAATGTTTTGGGAATAAATGTGTGAGAGAAATTGTAGGTCCTTCGGGGCCCCCCTAAGAATAGAGGCCCTGGGCACGGGCCCCGTGTGCCCTTATGGTAAAGACGGTATTGTGCCAATTCTTGTTGCGTTTGACCCGAGTCTTGATCAAGCAATGTCTCCCATTCTGCATCTTCGAAAACCTTCTCTCTTTCACCGCTATGCCGGTCTTCGACGTCATAATTACCGTTCTTAAAGCGTTGAAACTACTCTCGGCACGTTCTTTCATTAAAAAAGGCCTCACCATAGGTATTTGAGAGCATTCGATAAGCCTCAGCCGCAGATTTCTTCATATTAAAGCAGAAAATTAAAACCTCCCGCAAATGACGAGAATTTGGCTCGTATGCTGACATTTTTAATCGAGAATAACTTTATGATGCAGACACAAATCGACTAATATTTCGATGGCGTTATGTTTACAACTGCCTAAGCTTATTGTATGTCATCTTTTTATTTCGACTACCACTTACCGCTACAGCCATCTATTTCAAAACGGCGGAAGCAAAGTTGTATACCTAATATATATTCTTGTTAATTTTATAAATTAATGAACTAAAATAATTTAAAAAGACATAAATGGAGCAATTTTAATTTAAATAAGCATAGAATGTAACTTATAAAGACTATAATGACGATTCGGAGGGTACCATGTGTGTTTTTCTTTGAATAGAAAGGTTCTAATTTTAAATCATTTTCCACGCTAGCGGGTAAAAACGCAATTGACCACGCACAAATTGAATGACAAACCAAAATTTTCCGAGCATTTGAGGTGAAAAATTATATTTTACTATTCAACAGCTTCTGTTCTCTTTTTTCACCCAAATTTTTGCACATTTTTGCACCCAAAGTACTCATTTAATTCTTTGTACAAGAAACGAGAGTAAGAGACGTACGAAGAATTCAGTAAGGTATTCATTACGAAACTACTATGTCTTGTATATTACTTGATTTTATTTAATGGATAAATTAATATTCTCTGTTGTATGTACACCATGCAGTTATTATTTACATAAATTAAACAGTTATCTTTTACTGGTAAATAAACGGATTCCGGAATAGTTTGTTGGACATTGAGCAACATACTTAGGTATACCTGTTGTGGACTTGCACTCCAATGGGCTTCCTATCACTCCCATAGGTGGTCAACGAGAATCTGATATCATTGGCGCTAATAGAATTGGGCGTTGTCGTCTTCGTCTAGCATTAGGCCAAGAATATACATAAAGTTAAATGCATAAGGTCAGGGTCGTCTTTAACCTATTGGAGGCCCTGGGCATATAAGAATAATGGTACCTCCATGACTTTGCCAAAATACTTTTTTATTACTAGAATAGACAATGAAAGGAGATAAAGAAGGTTTCAGATATTTTATATTGACAGTCAATAGACGAATCTACAATTTTCACATCTTTAAAATTATCAAAGCATGCTGAAATTCGATAGCCTTATTTTGGGCGGGAGTAGAGTAGCTTCGCGCAAAATTGATGATTTTAAAATAAAATTCAATACATATGCCTAATTCCTGCATTTTTTCAAACTCTTTTTTTACCTTTACATATCGGTCCGGCGGTAGCGGCCTTGCCCGCGCACATACCGGGGCACCGGAGGTAACGATGTGATGTTGTACAGTATTTACGGAATCTTCTCTAAAAGCTACTGGTTTAGTTATGTCTACAAATTCCTCCAAGATTTCGCGATAAGGGTGGTCACTCTGTATACTCTTAATAGAGGGTTCGGTGCAACATATGATGGACCCGAATATATCTAAACTAGTTATACTATCTATCAGTTTCTTATTGTATAAATCCACTATTAATTTATAGTGCTCAAAAAAGTCTGCACCCAATATGGCTTGTTTTACGTCACAAATAATAAATGTCCAATTAAATGCTCTCCTTAATCCTAAGTTTAATTCCAATGTTTTAGTACCATATGTTTTAATTTCTGAGTTATTGGCTGCGAACAATTTGTAACTACTTACTACATGCTTACATTTAAATTGACTTACCGGTAAAACTGACACATTCGCGCCTGTATCTACTAGAAATCGAATCTTGGACCTTTTGTCTGTCACGCATAAACGATGGTTTCTGGTCGCCAATGTGCAGCTTCCCATCGAACAGCACTGCACGGCTATTAGTTTCCCGAGTCCGGTGTGGTTTGTCCTTGACTTCCTCCTACTGCTGCTGCTGGCTGTTTCCAATTGCAGGGTTGTTCGCATTTCATCGCCTGATTCCGAAAACGGTAGTGGTATCTGCATAACCAGTTCGAATTTGCCGGTGAACGCGTGGCTGAACGCGGCCTTGAAAAACGTGCCCGTGACGATCTCGTTCTGTATCTATTCCAGGTATCACCACGGCTCCTGCTGCGGCCTCTTTCTTCTCTAATTTCGCTTATTTCGCTGCGTAGGTTTTTTAATTCGATTGCCATCTGGGTAAATTGGTTCATCATTTCTGGAAAACTAGTTGAGGGTGACGTAGTAACTGCTGCGACTTCTCCAGTCTGTAGGTTTTCCATGATTTTATCGGCCATTGCTGCTAATCCTTCCAATTTGCTGTCTTGTGCCACTGATAACACAGCTTTTACTGCATTTGGTAATCTCGATATCCAAAGGCGTCTCAATGCTTCGGTGGATACTTGTGTGTTACTGGCGAGCTCGGACATCCTTCTCAGCAGCTGTGACGGTCGCTGCGCTCCTAAATCCATTTCTGATACTAATTTGTGAAACTGTCGCTCTGCGCTTTCCTCATAAGCAGTAATCAATCTGTCCCTTATGGCTTCATATTTTTTTTTCGGCAGGCGGAGTTAATATTTATTTATTTATTTATATTTGGAAGACCAACAGCGAACATACAGAATACACAGTTTTACATAAAAAACAGTAAGCTAATAATAGGTCTTCACGTTTAAATAACATATTTTAAAAATGTATAAATGTGGACAAATTAAAATTCATAAATGAAAAACTTAATCTTAAATTCTAATAATATAAAGTAGTAGACTAATTGTAACAAAGAAGGTATACAACATTTAATTCACTGCTCAAAGAAATCCCCACAGAGTAAGCGCCTCGCTGTTGCTATACCAGAGTGGTGGATATCAAAGTTTTTAGATTTGCACAAATCATTAAGACTTTCGCTTGCACGCAGCAGGAAGGAGTTTTGGCGATAGTTTGATGAGACCAATGGAACGCGAATGGGGGTGTAGTGCCTAGCAGATCTAGTCGGAGTATTAAAATTCAATTTTGAAAGAAGTTCAGGAGAGTCAATTTTATTTTGTATTATTTTAAGTAGATAGGCTACATCTGTCACCTCTCGTCTTTTTACTAAAGGAAGAAGGTGAAATCGTGAGCATAAATTTAAGTAATTATTAGAATCATAGGAAATATTCAGACGGTAACACAAAAATTTTATAAATTTCATTTGTAATCGTTCAATGCGAAAGGTATATTTGGAATATTGTGGATTCCAGATTTCAGACCCATACTCCAAGATACTCCTAACAAATGTACAGTACAAGATCTTCAAAGTTTTAATCTGTTTAAAATTGGTCGAGCTTCGCATGACAAATCCTAATGCCCTATAAGCTTTTTTAACAATATGCTCCACATGAGCGTCGAAGACTAGTTTGGAGTCATGTAGAATCCCCAAGTCTCGATTAACAGAACTTCTTTGCAAATTCTGGTTTCTCAAATAATATTGAGAAGGAGCAATGCAGCTCTTCCTTGAGAAAGTAACTACTAAGCATTTCGAGGGATTCAAATCCAGTTTATTTCGGGCACAATAATCATCCAATCGAAGCAGGTCAGACTGAAGGTCATCAATATCAGATGGAGATGAGATAGCTTTGAAGATCTTCATGTCATCAGCGAAGCAAAGAAGTCGAGAATGTTGAAAACAAGCAGCAATGTCATTAACAAATACCAAAAACAAGAGAGGGCCCAAAATCGAGCCTTGTGGAACGCCGCTGGGAACGTTCACCCAGCTAGAAATATAGTTGTTAATAACCACTGCCTGAGATCTATTAGATATATATGACGCGAACCACCGCAAAAGGTCCCCGCATATACCTATACCCTCTAATTTCAAAATTAATAATTTATGGTCTATTCTGTCGAAACATTTGCTATAATCCGTATAAACCACATCAACCTGCAATCCCTTGTCCATAGAATCAGTAACAAAATCATTGAATAGGATGAGATTAGATGCAGTTGACCGTCCGTGAAGAAAGCCATGTTGCGAGCCAATAAATGTGTGCTTTAACCCGTGATAAATTTGATTGTAAACAAACTTTTCAAATAATTTTGCCAAAATACAGAGTTTAGAAATGGGCCTGTAATTAGTAACCTCAGATTTTTTACTTTTTTTGTGAATTGGTGTTATAAAGGCCGATTTCCAGACTATCGGCATATTGCACTCAGACAGAGACTTCATAAATAGCATATGTACTGGCACGGAGATACTTTTGGCGCATTTCTGCAAAAATATCGGAGGAATATTATCAGGCCCCGCTGATTTAGTAGTATCTAGTGATAGCAATAACTTAGTCACGTCATGTATGGTTATGTGAATATTAGAAATATTGGCTTGGGGTGAGGGGTCAGGGGCAGTGTAATTATGGATTAGGGAAGGTAACGAGAAATTAGAAAAGAAAAAGTCTGAAAACATATTACAAATAGACACGCCATCATTTGCAATTTTATTACCATAGTGCATTGTGTTTGGAACACCAGATGTCTTGTATTTAGACTTCACAAAAGACCAAAAGTACTTGGGATTGTCTTTAATTGATTTTTCAATTGATGACATATAATTTTTATAACATTTATCCTCGATACGCTTTTCTCTATTTCTCAATAATTGAAATGCATGAAGATCAGACTGATTATTATATTTCTTATATTTCCGATGGAATTTATATTTCTCTTTGATAATTTTCACCAACGCAGATGAGTACCAGACGGGATAATTATAATCGCGACAAATTTTAGTGGGTACATGTTTACTTATTAATTTATTTATTTCCATATAGAAAATATTAATTGCCTTTTCAATGTCATTACCACCAAGTACCGAGGACCAATTTATGTTATTAATATCGGCATTAATATTGTCGTAGTCACATCTATGAAACAATTTTTTTAAGCGGGGTGCGCGCGGTAGGCATATTATATCATTGACTGTGACGTCAATCACGATTGCTTTATGATGCGGATCAAGCGACACCAACGGGTCGAAGCATTCCCTAACACTCACCCCCGTGTTGGATATTACTAGGTCTAAAATCCTACCATAATTGTTTAATACACCATTAAACTGCCTTAAGTCGTGGGTACATAAATCGTCAATCAACATTTGTTCGTCGGAACCCGATACACTACCAGCATAGTAGAAATTATCATCACTATTAAAGATCCAAGGAATTACGCTAATGTTAAAATCGCCCACGATGAGATAAATATCCTCAGCACTAAGTGATATAGCAGTGTTAAGCTTAGATAGGAAATTCTGTAACTGCTCCGTAAATGATAGACCTTTATTTTGTTTACATAAGTAAATTACACATAAATTTAGTTTAATATTTTTAGAGTTATTTGATTGATTAGTTGGTAAAGACAACTACAGATCCTCGGCCGAGGAATTATTTTGACTAACTGGGGTAGCTGGCAAATCACTTCGTACTGCGATAAGAACACCACCACCGCGACTTTGGTTAGTAAGGTCATAATTACGATCACGACGCCACACAGCGTACCTATTATCAAACAACTCCAAATCACTTATACTGTCTAACAACCAGGTTTCCGTAAGTATAATGATGTCATACGAAGCTAAACGCAAGTTTCGCCAGAAGGTTGCTGTTTTAGTCCTTAATCCTCTAACGTTCTGATAATAAATATTTAAGTGGTTTAATGAGAAATTATTCATATCTGAATGCAATTAATCGGTAAAACAGATAAAATAACGTATTTTACAAACGCGCTGAGAGGATAAGTAAGAATATAATATAGTTTAAAAGTGCAAAGCAGTAACGTCGCCACGCCGTCTAATGACGGTAACGCAAGAAAAAATAATTTTAAATAATAGAAAGAGTGACGAGTAAACGCGATCAAGCGATAAATCATGGCAGCCACGCCATACAACGGGTCCTGCCGCAGAGCAAGCGAGATGGTTATATGTATACTGCAATTGTGCGATAAGAGGATGATACAATGAGCTGAACAAAAGCAAGACATTAGCAGTGGGGACAGGTCAGACGTTATAAACATTTTGTCACTAATTGCGAAAGCGCTGTTAACAGAAATTGACTTATAGCAATAGCGAAGTAATCTAACATTTAATATTAATTTATAAATTATAATATGTAACGAATAATGATAAATGTAACATGTGATTAGTACATGTAATCTAAGTACTAAATTAGACAAAATTACTAAAAATGATGTTAAAAAACAGCTTAGGTAAACTTGTTTAAATCATTAGTGTTGTTAATTACAAAAATACCAGATGTGTCATTCTTTCGAACGTGGATTTTCCCAAACTTCACCCAGACGTAGTTGAAGGACTTCTCTTTCGCCAGCTGTTTCGCTTTGTTCAATAGAGTTTTAATATCAGTGCTTAGGTGATCATTGATGAAAATGCGATTTTTCGAATCCTGGAAACCAATGTCTTCTGCTTTCAAAGATTTATACGCGCGGGCTGCTGATATGAAATCTTCTTTTATATAGCGATTTAGGAAGCTGACGACTATTGATTTATCTTTGGAGTTATAAGTTGGAACTTTTGATATGTAGTTGATTTGGGTATTCGGGAATCTGTACCCAACTTACCTGTCACATACCTGTTGTAAAGCTTCTCTACTTAACTTCGCTATAACCAAGTTGAATTTAGCCGAATCGCCTTGCTTTTGTGGTTCCATTACTGACTCAAACTGCGCGAACCACAACCTCGGCATTTCCTTCCAGAATTCGGGTATTTTGGCTGATACGGATATGGCGGCAAGGTCAGGTGCATTGGTCGGCTGCTGGCTTGTCAACGTGGCGGCTGCGTTAATGGGTTTTGCTGCGCTTACAATGTTTGCTGGATTCGACATCTTTTCTGTTGCTATTTTCGTCTAGTTAACCGAGAAAAAACTAAAGTCCAGGTCAGTCGTCCCGATGACGTTGATTAATTAAGTCTTTTTTACTTGATATGCACTATTTATCACTGGTTGCTGTCCAAAACGGGGTCACCACTGTTGGTTATTGTCTATCGGGTCACCTATTACTTAATATGTTGATTTCACAAATAAAAGAGTCGCTACGTTGACCGAATGTATTTGCGCGGAAATAATAAGAAATACAATTTACACGGTTAACTAGGTGGTTAGCGCGGGACGACTGGTGAGGCGCGGGCGCGTTGCTTATTATATTCTAAAAAGCTTGCGCAGCTAAAATGCATGGCGCGACGCCCCCACAAAGAAAATATAATTTTGTTTTACAAATTTTATTCCCATCACGAAAATATATTTTACAGTAAAATATAAAGCATACCATACAAAGTATGAAAACTGGCGTTAATGACAGTTCGCGTGCTTGGCACGTTTTTGGGTACGCCTACGCCGTATTTGAATTGGTAGGAGGTACATACGTACTCGAAAGCCGCTCGAGAGGCTTTCATCATATAAATAAACTAATTTTCAATTTGTCTGCAGGGTTTACCCAACGTACGACTTCGCTTGTCCGATCGTCGATGCGATCGAAGGAGTGACTCATGTTCTCCGCACTATGGAGTACCACGATCGTGATCCGCAATTCTACTGGTTTATAGAAGCGCTGGGTTTAAGAAAGCCATATATTTGGGAATATAGCAGGTAAATATTATATCACAAGACTATGTTGTCGGTCAATTGCGACAAGGGTTGCCAGGCGTCTGGATAAAGTCGGACACAGTCAGGCTTTTTGTTTGCGTGTGCATTATCCGGCATGTCCGGCTTTTGCTAGGCTTTTTACATTTGACCGTTTTTTGACGGTCTACGGGATCTAAAAACTCCCTACGGGGAGTAAGCTGGTGAATGCGTGACGAGAGCGTTACGAAAACTATGATCGGGTAAGGCGGACAGAAGTTGAGGGGGAGATATAAGTTAGTAAAGAAAGAGAGAGAGTTACGTTTCGTATATTACAGTAAGGGCAACAGAGAGCGGCTATACAGGGTCATTATATAAACACAATCCAAATTTTTTCTAGGCATAAGATATCATTCAAACATTTCATTTATGAAAAAAAATTGGGAGGTAAAATTTCCGCAAAAAAAAATTTTGTCCGAGCGAATTATTACAACAGCTGGTCACTGGCAAAATAGGTACTTACAGTTGAACGACCGACCGCCCGAAGCGCCCCACCGAGCTGCGCGCGCAAGTTGTAACGACATCGGCGCAATGAAATCAGTCACCCGCGGACTTTCCGCGATGTATAATGTTGCGTTCACGCATTTACGTCGCATAATTATCTACCTAACGAAATGTGTTCACACTTGCAATTGAAATCGAGGGCGAAATTGAACGACGGGTTTAAGTGAAGAAGGCTCAAAGCCTCGAAAACTTAAATATAAATATAATCCGTGCATTTAACGAAGTGACAAAGTGAAAAAACAAGTAATACAATTAAAGACAATGTTCATAAACGTGCAAGACTGTTTAGAGAGAAATTACCTACACTTTAAGGTAAAGTGATTGTTTTCAAACTTCATGTAAGTGTATTTTGTTTGGATTTTTAATTAATTATTTTGTTGGAGTAAAGCAAAATGTGTGCAGGGCGGCTAAGACTTGTGAAATTTTTCACAAAAATATAGAACTATTAATTATGCATTTCTTTATCCTATCGTGTAAAATAGACAAAAATAACTTAGGTAGGTAGGTACTAAGGTTTGGGCACTGCATTTTTTTTGCGATTTTTGAATTGCCTTTGCGATCCCTGTGTTTTTTAGATTATGTGGTTAAGAAACACCCTTTGCTTTACTCCAACCAATTATTGTACATAAGTTGATTAAATTTTTAAAAATGCGACGTAAGTGCATAAGGTGTGGCTTACTTTTATGTTCATTTTTTATTTATTAAAAGTGTTATCGATTAATATTGTTATAATCAAAGAACAATTCAACTTATCTCTTCTTCAATTTGACGTTCCTATTTTTTTTTTCGTTTAAATTTGCAACTTATGACAATCATTGTAATGTATCAATGAAATACGGGAAGGCGGAGCGGGGGTCGTGTCTATCTGCTACAACACCGTGCGTAGCGTGACTGTGACAGCAATCGGTAGTTTTCCTCGGATAACTTTGTGTAGGCTTAACTTAATATTTTAGTACTGAGTGATATTAAAAGAAAAAAATCTTGTTTCGTTACTTTCTTTAAAGAATATAATATATACATTTGGATGGTGTTTATAAAATGACCCTGTATATTGTTTAGCTTTTTTACCCTAATGCACGGCTATACTGGCTGGTTTGTTCGGCTTTTCGGTTTTGAGATCTGGCAACCCTTATTGTAACCATAAGTCTATGACATAGGGTATTTTATGCTATACTAATATAATCATTGACAATGACGGGTATGGAAGAAAAAGAAGGCGTGTTTATGACTTAACAGTAATTGACTATTATCATTGTTCTTGCTAAAAACTTAATTGCATCGGGGGGTGTTACACGGCTATGAGATATACTTTATTTTCTTAATATTATTATGAGTTGTAATAAATTGTTAATATTATATTTTATTTATTTCTTTATAAAGATTTACCAACGTCTGTTTACATTGTTTATCGTAAAAAATATACACTTACAAACTATGAACAAACACTTACAGGTAAATTAACATGCACAAAAAAATAACTATAATAAACTTAAATTAATATAAAAACCAACTAAAATAAATATAAAAATTAAAAATACCACTCATTCTGCCAAATGTCTCAACATTATATTACGGAGCATTATATTTGGTGTATTTTAAATGCGAAAAATGCAGTACTTTAATAATAGTACGATTGTTTATGATTGTTATTTTATTAAATCAAAATTAATCACTATAACAATGGCATAAAGGTATAATCAGAAGCAGTGTTTAGCTTGATTTGATATCAATTCTACTTATATCTTACCTTTTGACTTTCTGGGTACTCAAATTACGAGTAGGTACCCAAAAATATATTACTCGAACTGATTTTAGTGTTTGCCCTATATGGTTTTTATTAGGGTTCCGTGCCCAAAGAGTAAAACGGGACCCTATTACTAAGACTTCGCTGTATGTCTGTCCGTCTGTCGGGCTGTCAACAGGCTGTATCTTAAGAAGCGCAATAGCTAGACAGTTGAAATTTTCACAAATTATATATTTCTGTTGCCGCTATAACAACAAATACTAAAAACAAAATAAAATAAATATGGTGGTATAAATATGTGGTATAAATATATAAAGAGGGGCTCCTATACAACAAAAGCGACTTTTTTTTTTGCCCTTTTTTGCTCGATATCAATAATGGCAACAGGTATGCACTTGAAATATTCACAAAATACTCAGTTGTATTTTTATTTTAATAATAAAAAATAAAACGAGAATAAAATAAATATTTAAGGGGGCTCCCATACAACAAATGTGATTATTTTACTTCACAAATGTTTGTACGGAACCCTTCGTGTGCGAGTCCGACTCGCACTTGGCCGGTTTTGTTATTATAAAGGATGTGAACCTAAATTTATTTTTCTTATTTTTCAGACTAAGTATGACGAACACAGTTTTATCGAAGAGAAAATTGACTTGGTTTGTCGATCAAGAATTAGTTGATGGATGGTAAGTTTTAAGACAGTTTATCAGTATATTTGATGTATGATCATATATGTTTAAAACTCCCAGCAACATGTTTTCTTTAAAATTTGTAATCAAAATTTGCTTTCCGAGCTTGATGGGGATGGTTGTTTTTCAATAATATTTTATATCAATCTTAATACATTACAGTAAGTATTACTTAGCTTAAATAATGGGTACAGTAGCAAGTTATTAATTGGAGCGGAGCGATCGGAGCTACCATGGATCAGCTTCAATGACGCAATGTCTGTTACGCTATAACTTCCTGAGTTCTTAACCGATTTAAATAATATTGTGGGGTATCTAAGACCAGATTGTGACGGGGGTCCAAATTTTGAAACTCATTAAAATAAAAAAAATTATGATCAAAAAACATTGCCTCTATGGGATTTCCCAAACAAAAAGCGCGCGCTTTTTGAATGTTTTAATTTTTTTCAAATTTACTAAACATTATTGAATTTTTGAAGTGAAAACTTCTTTAGCAAAGTTGTGATTTGATAGTCGATGAAACGAAAAAGCGACAGATGAAAAGAGACAGACATAAATTCATAATATTTAACGTAGGAGAAAATGATATAGGAAGCATTATACAGTGTCTCTTATGTTTGTGGTCCTCTTTGTGCTCTGATTCGTATCCCCTCCACTCGTGGTTACCAAGGCATAGTGGGAGTTTTTTTGGGCCTTAGCGTTGTACGTGTTAATACGTGTTTGTGTGCGCACGCGTAGTACAAAGCTTGAGAGAAGGCATCACAACAACCGTGGTATTTTGTATACGTGTACTTATTATTTTTGAAGGTTTCATTTCTACCACGTGTGAATTACACAAATGCTTTTTTTAGATTTTTTAGTATTACGCTGCGCTCCAATATATGGCGCTAGGGAAGCTTTATGCTTAGCGACTGTATCGACCTAGTAAAGTATCAAATTATAGAATAAAGGTGAAGCAAGCACTGGTACAGCATTACTATGCTGTTTTTTTGACTTGTGGACTTGTGTGGTTTAATTCTATCATATGATATAGGGACGACCCTCGTATGCCCACGGTACGAGGAGTGCTACGCCGCGGTATGACAGTTGAGGGGCTGCGTCAGTTCATCCAGGCGCAGGGTTCCAGCAGGTCCGTCGTATTTATGGAGTGGGATAAGATCTGGGCTATCAACAAGAAGGTTACTGCTTTTATACACAATCAAAACCGTTTCACATTAATGGGTGATACTTGACACGCCAGACACTTGAGACAAATTGAAAATTTCCTGTAATTTCTTTACATATAACAATTTAATTACTTACTTAACTTTTCAATGTCATTATAATTATTACTGAGAGTGATAATACGTACTATCGAAGCCTCTGGCGCCATATTAGTCTTAAGTCAAACGTCGCTAGCACACTGCACGATGCCTATCTCTTCAGGCCACGCCCCGCTCCATTCATTCAACAATGGCGCGCGTGCGCAAACATGCAAGTGAGAGCAGATTGACAGTTGACAGTACTGACATCAAGGGCGATTTTAAAACTAGTTGTTTATGATTGGCCGTAGTATAAATCGTAGTAAAATACGAAGCCAATTAGGGGTCGTGTGGGCGTGTCCGATGCGATCAGTTCAAACTAATATTTCTATAAAGTGGTAAGGCACGAGAGACCTCGATAGTACGTGAATGGAATAGTGGTACCAAGTATTAAAGAATTTAAATAAATCTATTAATCATTCCGTTTCAAACCTTACGGTCGATAGCGATACCATTGCTCGATTGCACACGAACAATGGCACGTTAACGCGGTCGAGTTATGATTCTTAAGCTATGGCATTTTACACATCAGGCGGTAAACAGAAAAAATACTATTCCTAGCATTGCCTTGCTTCAGAAGTTATATTAACTCGGTGATTCCAGCTGAATCTGCAATACCTCAATAGCACTAGGTCCGTACATTTTCATCCATAGGAAATTTTTAGGCCGATGAAGATAAATCTATGATCTAAGAACACAAATTTGTTGTTTGTGAGTTTGTCTGTCCGCTCTTTTTCCATTGTATACGCGTTATCATAGCAACGCGTAACCGGGTCAGCTAGTTGTTAATAAAGTTCAGAATAAGTGAATAAATAAATAAATGTTAGACTGCATCACATACCTTTCTCTGAATCCCAGTAGTTAATGCGCTTGTGATATGGAAATCAGAAACAACGATGCTAAAGTCAGCATCAGAATCACTAAAACATACAGGATGGTCACGAATATGTATAAATTTGAAAAAAGCAGTCGTATTACCAATGTGTTAAAATATCTTCCGTTTGTTCAAGTTTTCAGGGACAATACAATTAATAAATCAACTCCACCTTTATAAAAAAAAGTTTTCTTTTTTTAATAGTATAGATATTTTTGATCACTCTGAAAGCCCAGGTGCTTCTGATACTGACAACCATAACAAGACCCAAGCCAATTTTTCTACATTGCGTTTTCTACATTAATCCGGCCTGGGATTAAACCCAGAAAGTCAGAGTGCGATCACTGTCAAAATTGATATGCAACATACTCGACCATAGTTATCATTTAAAATAAGCAAAGTAAAGTAATAATTTATTCACTGCTTCCATTATACATTGCCAACAATGCAATGAAGTTGTACTTCTACTACTACAAAGAAGTCTAAATACAGAAGAAACCGAAAGAGTCGACTCTCTGAGTCACAAGTCTGATTTTCAGCTGGATTCATTAGAAAAAACATAACCATAAAAAAGCTTGCATCTATTGCATTTGTGACAAATTTAAATAAAACATTTAGACACATACTTAATTACATACACACAAATATTTAGACGAAAACAAAAATAAATCACTTGCAATCTGTAATCTAAGATCAAAGTGGTTTTTGTGTTTGTCTGTCCGCTCGTTTTCCATTGTATACGCGTTACCATAGCAACGCGCTAACCGCAAGTAGTTCGTCTACCGGACGCTAGATGGCGCTAAGGGAAAAGTATTTAATAAGAGAAAAAAATTAAAGAATTTTTTCCACCCGTGCGACGCCGGGATGGGCCGCTAGTCGATAATCTAAGAACACAAATTTGTTGTTTGTGTGTTTGTCTGTCCGCTCTTTTTACATTGTATAAATTAACGTTACCATAGCAACGCGTTACCGGGTCAGCTAGTACTAATAAATAAATTTTTATTTTTGTTAATTTTTCTTACAGGTCATTGACCCTATAGCCCCTCGTTATACGGCGTTGGAGTCTAACCCAGTGCCGGTTAATCTCAAGGGTGTGACCAAAGACAGTCAACTGTCTGTTCCTTTACATCCTAAGAACCCGGCTGTTGGTACTAAGACAGTTTGGGTGTCACCCCGTCTACTCATAGACCAAGTCGATGCGAAGACGTTAAAGGAAGGCGAGAATGCTACGTTCATCCACTACGGAAATGTTATGATTGATAAGATTCACAAGTGAGTCCTTGATCTGTTAATTATAATAATAAAACTATTTTGGTGCTAACATTTAATTTGGTGGTAGCGATCATGCCTTTTGCACCGACGGCCCTTGGTTCGAGTCCCGGAAGGGTCATATGTTTGTGTGATGACTACGAGCATTTGTACCTGGGTCATGGTATATTTCTATAAATATTTCTTATTTATGTATAGGTTTATAAACATCGGACTCTTAGATAAAAATGTAATTTTCTCGCTAAATAATCAAACTAGCACCAAACAAAAAATACTACCGTAAAGCTGATTAAATAAAGAATCCATCACAGAATATTTGGATTTCTGCAACTCAAAAATTAATCCTAAATAATAGAAAAATGCCAGGAAGAAAAATGTTGGCTATCGGTAGCAATTGCTACCGTGGACTGACAAGTGGTTATATTAAGATCAGCCTAATTTAGTTATGTATTGTAGAATGATTATTTTATTTATTTCCGTTTAGGTCTGCAGATGGCAACGTGACTAGTATAGACGCAACACCGAACCTTGAGAACAAAGACTACAAGAAAACCCTTAAGTTAACGTGGCTGGCTGATACCAAGCAAGGACCTCCATTGGAAACGTACTGCGTGTACTTTGACCACATAATCTCTAAACCACTGTTGGGAAAGGATGAGGACTTTAAGCAGTTTATTGGCCATCAGACGAGGGTAAGCACCATAAGTATCATTTTTTCGCTACTTTAATTTATTTATAATGAAAGAAATAAACTATTAACTACCCATTTTGTTCTTTAAATTACTGTATGACATTGAAGTTAAGGTATACTTTTTTTAGGATGAAAATTTTCATGTAATTCCTTGAAGTTAGCCATGATGTCTCATTTAAAAATTTAATTAAAAATTATAACTTCAGCAGCGTGTACATAAGTACACGTACGCTTTTTTTAAAATCTTAAGTGATATTTAGGAAGCATAGACAACATTCATTGATTCAATAATTAAAGCATAGACATTAGGTTTTGGCAATGCTTCGTCTTCCACATGCACGAACATAGTAAAAAAGATTCGGTTTAATGTAATAACAAAAATAGTCCAATTTTTTTCAAATTTTCTTGCCACCCCGATAAGTGTGATGAAAATTGACACTCTTCGTTCCGTTACGACCTCACTTTAACCGATTCGTTGCTGATGGCACGCCTGTCGTGTCATTACTTTTTTTGTGTGTGGTGTTAGCCACTGAAACCGTGTCATTTTTAAATCGATGATAACTCCTTCAAATCAAGTTTTCAAATCAAGGAAAATCAACCCAGAATAAAAATTATCTTCATTTTTCACGTAAATCAAGCTCGTAGCCTTCGTTTCTGTAATTGTATGTAGCAACGAATCGGATAACCACATTGTGCTGTTATATACTGAGATAAGTAATATATAAAGAAGTAATAAATATAAAAGTTTATATTTTATTAATTTGTAAAGAGAAAAAATATTTTACAAAATTGACACGTTTTTCTTTTTTACATACTTTCTTTTAGTGATGAGTTAGTTTTTTTTTCCATATTTTTGGCGTTAAAAAGATATTTAAATAAGTGACCCGTGTAACCACCAGATCGTGGAATGCGTGGTAAATATAAGTTTTTAATTGGAGCCACACGGCCATTTTTTCTATTTCCTTTCTAACAATTACTACTGCAGTACTGAAAAAGAAAATCAGATTTCACAGTATTACTACTGGCAGAAAGGGATTTTCCCTGTGTCTAAGTTTCATTTTCAGTGAAGTCAGGTTTTTGGTTGAAACGATATTCCGGTCAATCTTTATACTTAAGGCTAAGATTTTCACGTGGCGCATTGACTGAAATACGTAATGACGCCTTTCCAGTGGGAGGTTGCGATGCTAGGCGAACCGGAGCTATCGAATATCAAGCATGGCGACATAATCCAATTGCAACGGCGAGGCTTCTTCCGTGCTGACGTCACCCCCTCTCACCCCTCTCCTCACACGATGCGGGGAAATCCCCTTATATTATTCCACGTGCCTGATGGGAGCACGAGGGATGCACCTGGACAGGTCAGTGGATAATTTTATGATTTTTTTCAGTATATCATATCAAGGTATATAATTTAATATTTCAACCGATTTGATGTCTTTATTTGATACAATCAGGCGTTACTTGGCGGAAGTCCTTATAAATTAATGAAACGAAAATACGCAAAAAATAAGCAAAATGCAGAAACCGCAGATACCGACACACACCTTCACTAACTACTCTTCGCTTGTTTGATGTCTTTGTTATATACTAGCGGCCCGTCCCGGCTTCGCACGGGTGGACATATTCTTCAAATTTTTTCTATTATTAAATATTTTTCCGTTAGCGTCATCTAGCGTCCGGTAGACGAACTACTTGCGGTTAACGCGTTGCTATGGTAACGCATATACAATGGAAAAAGAGCGGACAGACAAACACACAAACCACTGTGATCTTAGATTATTTATTCATATAATTTTTAAGAGTTTTATTTTAATTTTATTTATAGTGTTTTAGAGATTGAAGTGCTTGTGAGTACATTAAATGTACTTAAAGGGTATCGCGAAAAGAATACATAGATTATATTTTGTTTAATTAAATTAAAAATGCGAAAAGCCTTTATTGTAGAAAAATGGTTAAGTTATGGTATCATTACAAATCATGGGGAGAATGAAACGTTAAATTTGACTATTGTTGTGTAGTAGTTTTCCTTTATAATAAGATAATGGCCAATTGTTGATGAGCAAGTGGGGTGACCAAGTATAATATACCACAGCGCTGGTGTTAATATGTGCACATTGGTTAAAGAAAGTGATATTGTCGTTATTATATAAGTAGTCGCGACACGCATTGTTAATAATTTTTTTAACGGTATAATGAAAGATGTTTCACATTTTCAAATTATTTATTTATTGGGAAAAAGAGCTGTTTTCAGAATTCAAAATTGTTGGGACATGTAAAGGGGATGGACGAAAGAAGATTGACAAGTTTATAGTCGTGTTCGTTACATTTTTTTGTACGCATGTGCGGGATTTGGCACATGCGCAATATATAAAATCAGTTGAACGCATGCGTTCTCACCACTAAAATGTAACGAAATCTGGCACATGCGCACAAAATGGTAACGAACGCGACTTATGCGCAAGATAACAATAATGAATGATTATTTAAAAAAATATTAAACTATACCTATATCACTATACCTACTTGAAATACGTACAAGAGAGGTGTGAATATTTTTTATTCATAAGGCTACACGGAGTTGTATCAATAAATAATACAAGAATAGAGTAACATTATTAGAAACTGAAGTAGACAAATAAATATATAAATGAAAACTGTAATTTATTTAATTAATGACTAAATTTTTGACAATTTTTTTGAGGTTGGTGTTTATTTTTTTTTCTATATTTGTTTATTTTTTTGTTATTACTTTGTTTTGTTCATTATTTTTTAATTTCCGTTGTAATTGAATAAAATGATTTAATTCTTTTTTCCTTTGCTCGGTTATTTCTTTGTCTTTTGTTTCAATCTTTATTGAATCGAAAATGTGCTGTTATGCTAACGACATAACTTTTTTTTCTTAGTTTATTAAATCTTTATCTCAAAAACTACTTAACCGATTTTCATAAAAACTTGCACAGTTTCCTATGTTGTACTAAACCAAGTACAACTAAAAACATTTTTGCAATCCGATTTGGTTTTTGAGGTTTATCTCAAAACATATATACACTTATGAAATTTAGCACCCATTTTAGAAGCTGGTATAGACTAAGTATACAAAAACTGCTATTCTGACAGTATTACATAAATACAGATCGACTGGATAACCTCGTTATTTGAAGTCTGTAAAGCCGCGTACAGACATCAAGAGGCGTGCGACGCGAATGGTTCGTCTCGCATGCCTCAACCTGAGGCATTCGACGGTACATTTAAAAGTGCGACCCGAACGACACATGCTCAAGTTGAGCGCGCGAACCACCATGCACGGTGTTCGTCAGTAGAAAAATTGCTCCGACAAGGCGAGACGTGCAGATTGCCCTGCGGCCTATATAGTGATTCATTCAATATTAAAAAAAGAGAAAAGAAGAAAAGACCGGTCCGTCCACACGAAGCGAACTTACTGAGGCGGCGCTCGCAACGATCGTATGATTCGAATGCTCACTGTGAGCACACGCACACACAGCCCGAGGCATGCAAGACGAATCATTCGTGTCGCACGCCTCGCGATGTCGATGATTGATTGATGTGCGATGATTTAAAAAAACAAATAATCTGCTATTGCATTGTTAACTATCTCAAAGTTTACCATAATATGCGGTTCGATTGGAACTGTTTTCAAAATCGAAGCCGACTCTTTGGCTAATTTACCATTACGTAAAAACAAAGCAAGAAAAATCATAAAAAAAGTCAAGATCATGTTAAGCTATCCAATTACATCTAATATACATAACAGATTTAAAACGGAATAACTGTCCACTATCTGGTGACCACAATTCATTTAATATAAAATAATACGAAGAATTCTCAGGATTCGAACTTAGTGCTTAGCCGCTTTCGCGAATAATAGGATAACAAAAAGAAAATAAAAACTAACCAGCGAGTGCATTTCCCCACAAAATTAAACCATAATTTAGCCATACTTGCGCATGCTACTAAACTAAATATATTTAATAAAATATGCCGTTTTTCTACCTCTCACGCATTAGGACTACTTTAAAAATTCTATTATTTATCGCACGCAAAAAAAATATATTTTGGTCAAGTTGATTTATTTTACAATGGGCATCAAAATTTTGGTAACTTCATGTCGAGTATTCTCGAGAACAAAAGAGTTATTTTTTTTTATTATTGTTGATGTTGTTCTTATGTACTTTATTTTTTAAAAATAACACCCCTGTATACACATACACACGCACTTGCACACATTTAACTTCGCTTTCATACACACTGCTCTCATATGAAATATAAAAATAAGTAATTAATGCATTAAATGAAATCAAAATCTGTGGATTTTATTTTAATGAAATTAAATATAACGAGCTTTGCGCCAAAGTATTTTTTTGTTTGCAAAATAAATTTCATATTTCACACCATCGCAGTTTTACCGGAGTTCCGAAGCGTTTTTTTTATATTTAATCGACTTAAAGTAGTTTCGACTCCTTAACAGGAGCCATGATCACAGGATGACTAAGGTTATCCTTTACTTTTACAATATCCTTAAGTGTGAAATGTTGGTGCTATTCCTTCCTGCCGGACACCACACGGCTAACACAACAGAGCTAACGATGTTTATAAAATTACGCATAATTGATCCGCTATTAATACAAAGTTATACTATTATATTATCCGCTATTATTACAAAGCTACGGTAACGTTAATTGATGACCCGGCCACGCGTTGCTATGGTAACGTTAATTGATTATAAAAACTGTTATTCTTAGGCTTATAATAACTATGGTAACTATATATGGTAACAAACACACAAAGTATTATTATTATACTAGTGGACCCGACAGACTTTGTCCTGCCTGTTATTTTTGCAGTATTGATAAATAACCTAGATACCGTCTGCAGCGCCATCTGCCGGGTTGATTTGTGAATCTAAACCATTCTCAGATCCCCTTGAACACACACAAAAAAAATCATTCAAATCGGTCCAGCCGTTTAGGAGGAGTTCAGTGACATACACACTTACAGAAGAATTATATATATAAAGATAATGTTCTGATAATACTGATAATAAGCTTCAATTATATTAATATTACTCACTAAAGCGGAGTCAACACTTTTCTGTTTTTAATTAATATAATCCAACATTGTTGTGACGTTGACGGGAAGGTAAAAAAATAAATAAGCAAAACCATAAATATGTGACAGTTTGGAGCTTAAATTTGCTGCTCTGTTCCTTTTAAGCGCTTTGAACGTATTTATGCTCTGGTTTCTATAATCGTCACTACACCAGGCAATCATCATCATTAACGGGGTACAGGGCTACCTATGGATGAAAATAACATATGGAACTATTTGAAAGGCTGTTACGGACGGGCCGGTTTTATATCCTTTTTAAGTTTTTTCTTAATTTTGGTTGTTTTGTTGTTGTCACTTTGTAATGTATTTCTGTATGTTTTCTTAGTGTAGTCACTATTAAACCTATTTTACTCAACCAGCGTTTTCTTTCTTATATCAATTTTCACTCAGAAAACATGAAGTGTATTACCGCTTCATGTCCCAATGATCAAAATAAATTAAATGTGCAATTCATTTTTAATTAGAGAAAGCGAGTGTTTTAACAAATGTGTGCGAGGCAACACGATATTGAATTCTTCATCACTTTTTCTTGTCAGCTTAAGCGATTACTCAGCAATATTTTTCTTCACCTCACATGCTCGGGAAAAGTTTGGTTGGTATTTCAATTTTTGCGTGGAAAATTGCGTTTTATCCGCTAGCGTGGAAAAGTGTTTTAAAATAAGAACCTTTCGATTCAAAGAAAAACACACATGGTGACGTACCGAATCGTCATTATAGTCTACTATAAGTTTATTTTTTTTTCTTATTTAAATCAATATTATAATACTCCGTTTTGGTTTTATTAATTTATTTTAGTTCATTAAATTATAAAATCAACAAGAATAAATATTATTTAGAATATAATATTTTATTATAAGAATTTTATATGTATGGTGAGTCAGATTTCATAACATATGATTGGATTTTGGATCGCACCAAAAAAAGAACTGTCAAAGTGATTATGGTATTCTTAGTCAAATCACATTTGATAGAAACCAACTAAAAAAAGATATTGTAATTTTTTATAATATATATTGTAATAACTTTACTAATTGAAGCAATTTTACTTTTAATTTTTATTTAAATAAAGCAATTTATAATTTAATTTAAGCTGTTTTTCTGCACCTAAAAATTTTTTGTTGCTGTAGTGAGGGGAAAAATTTTGTATTCGCTCGGCAGCAAAGTTCTCGTCTCGTACTTTTGAAACCCTCGCTTCCATAGAGGTGACTCGCGCCAAATCTCAACTTTGCAGCCTTGCATAACAAATAAGATTTTTTTTTACATAGAATTTCTTTAACACTTAAATTTGAAACATTTAGGTAGCACTATTTTATATAATGTAAAGACTTATTATTTCAACTTGTAAAATCTTGTAAGTGGTTTCTGTACACAGGGTTAGCCAAAAATACCGGAAAACCTAAATAACTCTTGAACCGTAAACATTTTCAAAATTTTTTAAATAAAAGTTTCTTAGATGTAAACAAGCTATCGTTTAAAAATATTTTGAAAATACAGGGTGTTCATTTTATTATGGAAACAGGGTAACCAATCATTTTTTTTAAATACATCACCCTGTATATAATTACGTTTTTCGATTCTTAGATTACTTTAAAATATTTTTTTGTCGAAATTATTTTTTTATTAACGCATGGTGCGTTAATTTTAAGTAATAAGCAATTATATCAACTTCCATCTTTAAGCCTACTTTATTTTTGATTTTGAAATTAATTTATCGTTTGACTTAAATAAACGAGTATGTGGGTGTTTCTCTACTATTTGGAAACTGGCCCATGCAAGAGAGTCCTAAGCAAAATTTGTTAAATGTTGAGAAACTATTGTAATGCAATGAAGGGTAATAGCAAATGAAATAGGTATTTTCAAAAAGCCCACACAATCTCTTTTGTTTTTGAGTTATCGACGTATTCCCCCCCCCCCCCCCCCCTCAAACCGTGACTGTTATAATGTCTGTTATAATGAACTGTCAACTGTTATAATGAAGTAGGGGACTTTTTATATAGAGTAAAAATCGATTTTTATTTCTCCTTTTCTTTCGGATCATTTTTAAGTCGTTGATATTTCAAAGATTCAGATATACGTTTCTGTTGTAATATTTCTCTTCTTAATTTGGGTGGCTTCTTTTTCGGTGACAATATCGGTAATTCTACCTACGAAAAAGACGGTATTGTTAATGTTGTTATTAATTGATGCGAAGTCGGGCAAGTTACTCGTTACAAAACGGGTCCTTGTGACACACAACAGTCATTTGTGTTATGAAATGACAAGGGACTGTGGGCAGGGGACTGTTATTATTACCTTTAAAGTTAACTACAATAAAATTATATTAAATGTATAATGTTTAAGAAACATACTCGGCTACATACTCGTCAAGTAATTTATCTTTTATAATAATTATAATTAAACGTCTTAAAACATTTCATAAAAGACTTACCAGTGGATTGGTTCAACTAGCGGCCAAGACACGTAATTGAATCACAAAAGCACCGTTGACACTTAACAAAATGATGTTCGCGCGCTTAGCGCTACAATGCAACAAACTTTACACCGATGTCTTTCCATTTCATGACTTAAATGTCTGTGCCGACACAAAATGTGATTTCTGCAGGATTTTGAAATAGTGACAGGGGACTGTTTTAAAAACAACATTCGTATATAGTTTTTTTAATTAATTGATGATTTTAAAATTACCATCGTAGTTATTAAAGATTCTTACTGTATTTAAGTAGAATTTATATGTTTTTTGCTTAGTTAGCAACGACAAAAAATATATTTGTGATAAGATTTCTATTTTTGGAAATGGGACACTACAGGGGACTGTGTTTTAAGGTGTTTAAAGTTCAATTAATAAGAGATTAGAATTTTAAACCACTAAATAAGCTGTAGCGTGCTAAGAATATAATATACATTGTTGTGATAAACACAAAAAACTAAGAAATATCAAGAACTTATTTATAAAATTTGCCTGGGACAACGATTTTCCAATTAGAAGAGAAACACCCATGTATGAAATTCAGGAGTTTGATATTTTGCGGGTATTTATACAAATGCTACAAAAGTAGTAAAAAAAAATTGTTTACCATTTTATTTTTAATAATTAATATCCAATTAAACTTCTGTTTTATGTCCTCAAGTGATAATAAAAATGTACATACATAAGAAAACATCTATAAAAGGCTTATTGTATAATATATTGTAACACGCATCCGTTTAATAACGAATACCGATACCTTATTAGAATCAGGCAAGGCAACTTGTCCCAGGGTACTCTTTTTGTTGTAAAATAAACAAATGCATTTTAATCTTATTTATATTTAATGTTCAAAAAAAACTATTGTTTTTAGTAATAATAATAAATAGACTTAACACTGTAAAGTTGGTAAGGTTTCCGTTTGTACACAATCCAATAAATATTTACAACGGAAGCCTTTCCCATAACTAAAGAAATAACAAATGTACTAAGGTTTATCAATAAACTATTTCAAGCTAGATATTATCTTTACCATCGAGAAATGATCATTTTTTGCTTAGCATTTGTCATTAACACCATGTGTTATAAAGTTGACGTAAATGCAAAGCTGAATAATTTGCTATTATCCTACAAATAACAAAATAATAAAAAAAAACTATAGTATTAGTGTAACCTGTCCATAACTTAAACAAAATAAACAAATAAAGATATAGGAGTTCAGTCTCCATAAACAAACATTGGACCTTTGATTTAAACTTTAATAAACAAATTAAATAAACCTCTATTTAATGTACAACATTTTAGTGAAATTTCACGGGTACTTTGATGAATGTACAAACAGCAACGCCAACCTACCACAAAATATCAAAATAACTAAAAACTCTTGGTTGGATTTTAAGTTGAAAATCGTTTTTTTTTAATATTTGTTTTGTGTAGGTTAACGTGTTGTTATATTATAAAGGTACAAAAAAGGGGCTCTGCCCTTCAAATATATACGAATATTCCGCCTAGAAGCGGCTCTATTATATACCAAATATTTTTTTATTAGTATACGCAGGTTTTCAGTGCAAACTTATTATAAAAACGTATATAACAATATAAATATATATATATTATGGTAAATAGAAAATCCATCGATACGCTATTTATCAACCTAAAAATGTTTTTGGTAATAGAAAAAAGGAGATTTTAAAACAACTGAAGGAAGAAACCACGAAACATTATTCAGTGCTTAAATTAATCCATATTGTAACGCCTTACATTCCTTGTGTTTGGCAGAAAAAAGCGATTGCGAGCGCTTACCAGCGCTGAAAAAAAAATAAGACAGTTTTCGGCCAGGACACGTTTGCTAACTTCAGTTGCGCTGACACAATCCGCCATTTTGCTTATTATCGCTTAGCGATCGCCATTTTGCTTACAAGCGCTTTTTTCTGCCAAACACAAGGATTGTAATATAGCTAACTGCTTAGTTTCACTGTTAGCACTTAGGCCTCGGGTAGACCTCGACAAGCTGAGCAACTGGTTGCTGCAGCGATTTTTACGATTTCATTGCTTGCCGCGTGGAGTCTAGAGGTTTTATTCGGCACGCAGCAAGAGAAAGAAACAATTTTTTGAAGAAAAACATACAAATGCAATTTTACAATATTAAGAATTGCATACCTTATTATTCAGCCTGTTTTTTAAAAAACAAATCAAATTGAAAATTCTTTAGCATTTTAACAAGATTTAACATTATCTTAAAACTACTCTCATTATTAACGCGACAAATCTTTTCCATCTTATGTTTGATAGAAAAATGGGTTTGAATATACGAACTCGATGGGCAATCGTTGTTTTGGATCAATTATCAACATCTGACTCAATAAGTTACAAAATGACTTAAGTTTTAACACGTTCTCCGCTTTATATTTTACGATAGTTTGTCGCGAGGCTTTGCAATAAGCATTGTAAATATACGATGATATGCCATTATTACTGAAATTGTTTATAAAAACTACCTCCTGAAACAAACACAAACGTTAAGTAAAAAATGGATCTGTATAAATAAAAAATATCAAATAAGAATATTTTTGGTAAAAAATGTCATTAAAATGTCTATTATTTATGAAACGTTAATTAACCAGAATATTTTTATATCAAAGATATAATTTTTTTAGTATTTTAGATCAATACCCATAAAAGTGGAAAATGTCCCAAAATCCATTTGCTTTAGCTGCTTAATTGTGTAATGTTAAAATAATTTTTATTTATTTGTGGTGCATTATAGGCCACCATTTGTCATTATATTAAAAAAAAATCAAATTACCTTTCCCCTGTAGCCGACTCTTCTCTTAAAATATGCTCCACAAAAGTGGTAGTCTTTAAAAATAGATGTTTGAATCATTTCTATTGGAATGTATCCTAAAATATTCATCTGCTGAAACAGTATATCATTATTGTATATGCCTGAAAATAATTTAAGATTCGTGGCCATCTCGAACATCACTAAAGCAGTGGACCAGACGTCAATACTAAAACCATCCGAATATCCCAAAATCACTTCCGGAGCACGATAGCTGGGTGTGCCAATATTTGGTAGGAGAATAACTTGGTTAACATTTCTACTCTCATCAAATCCACATAGTTTCAATCTGTCCAGTGCATTATTTATCAAAATATGTTCTGGTTTTATATCTGGTAAAAGGCAATATTACTTACTTAGTATCATACACAAAAATATATTTTGGCAAATAAATAAACGAACACATACCTGAATGCACTATATTGTTACTCCTTAAAATGATGATCGCTGATACCAGCTGTCTGGCTAAATTTTGAACCTCGTCTAAATGTAAACATACATTCCTTTCATTAAGAGCCTGTCTTAAGTTCTTAGGATAATATTCCATCAGGAAACCCCACCTCCCTTCAATGCCAAATCCATTAATTAAATAGGCAAAATGTTGATTTTCTTTCGGAATATCTTTCTGCATCGCCTTTAACATATCCTCTTTTTGTATTCCTAACGTGTACCGGTCCCGTTTTCGGCTGTAAAAATGTGTTATAATAAAAATTCTAGACAACTTCCTTCTTATTGCCTGTTAAGCCAATAAGGGCTTGTAGTATTGCATAACCATCACCTAAATAATAGTAAATAAAACGTTAAAAATGAGATCTTTCCATGTTTTAAGGTCAATTTTTTTAATTTTTTTTTACATATTCTTAGCGTTGTAAACGTAAACTCATAAAAAATGTACTTTAATTTCAATATTGATATTCAACAAAATACAAACCTAGCGAAGTATAGTTAAAAAAACTATTGTTTTCTGTAAAAAAAAACAACGGATGCTGTACTTACTGCAATACTTTCACGACATATTCATTCTTATTTTGATCTTTACAATGGAAAATCTTGGAATATTTTCCTCTATGTATTATCTTCCCAATGTCGTAGTTTGTACCCATGTATTCTGTCATTCTTAATTTTAATGTCTCCATCAATGATTCTTCACCTGGAGTTTTTCGAAAACATGTAGACAATGTATGCTTATTCCTTTTCGTTCCTGTTTCAATACAGGCTTGAGATATATGTTGCACAGCAAAATCAAAACTATCTTTGTGAGCTTCCATACTAGCAGATGCCTTAAATTTGTTTACCGATTCCGACATTTGATCGCTGCTTTCTTTCGCCTTTTCTGGTTCATTTGCGTTTACTTGCGAATCTTTTATTGTGGAATTAGCGCAGTTAATACTTTCTAATTTATGTTGGTGTAAATTTGAAATATCAGCGGTTTTATCTCTGTTGTGTTTGATAATCTTAGAGTTGTCCTCAAAACAGGCTTTCTCTATGTTATTAATTATTTTTAAAAATTCTGTTTTATTGGTAAGAGAGTGTGTCTTTATATCACTCTTTTTATCAGGCCCAGGCTTTTGCGTTGATAAATCAATAGATTTTTTTATATAGTTTCTCTTCGAGGAAGATTGCGACGAACTATCTGATATTTTATTTCCGGCAGAAATTTCATCCGTGACATCATTATGTGCCTGTTGCATCTTTAGTTCATTTTCTTCTGGTTTAGTTAGCTCAGAATAGCAGAAAATGTTGAATATATTTTTACTTGTCTCTGAATTTTCCATATCAGAGTTGGAAGATTGTGGTAAAATATTAGCAGAACTTTGATGCGTGTTGCGTTGCATGTTTGTATCAATGATTTGTTCAGATTCAGTTAAATCTATATAAGTGATACCAGATTCATTGTAAAAATTATCCTTTGAAGTTGCCGTATTAGAAAATGTTGACTGAGGTAAATACTTTATTACAATATTTTCATCTGAATTTACTGTTATTTTGATATCATTTTCCGCAGGTTCTTCACTTAAACACGTATCTATCCCAATTACATTATTTGATTTAAGCGAGTCACTCGAAACATTGTTTATTTCAGTCATTGATTTGCTTGTGGTATTTATCCCGCTATTTCTCTGAATATTATCGTCCAAAATAAAACTAACAGACGAAGAAAACATATCGTTTTTACTACAAATTTTATTTTCCTTAGTAAAAGCTTGCTGTTCTTTTGAAGCGGTTTTTCCTTTAGCCTCCTCATTGACCAAATATTTCCCTATTTTAGTTATTTCTGTTTTTATTTCGCTTTTGCTTTGTTGACTCTTTTCCCCTTTTGTTAGATTGACATTTACACCACTATTTGTTGAGTCGTCAGTTAGCTTTTCTGTTTTTATAGACTTATCTTGTATGCACATTGAACTGCAAAATGATAAAAACAAATTTTATTTATTTACCGATCAAAAATATTTATGTATTTACCTCTATACATATAAAAATAAGTTACCCGATTTTTACGTCTATTACATGCGCGTCCTTGCTTGTTTCGGGTGCTTTACTTGTTCTTTCAGTCTCATAATCTACCTTTGTTGGTTGGTCAGAATTATCTTCACAATTTAAACTCTTTACTATATCATCGACGTTAAAATCATCCAGAAAACTAAGATCGTGATTAGGAAGCAGACAGTCTTCACTGGATTTTGTTGCTTCTTCTTCAAGCTTTTTATCCGTAGTTTTTTTACATATAAGATTGATTATAAGTTTTATTGTCTTTACTTTTGGTTTACTTGAATCACTTTTGGCTGGGGAATCTCGTTTGATTTTATTCTCTGGGTCGTGGATTATGTTGGGCACTGAAACAATTAAGTCATCGCGATATTTTTTTGCGCGGTTAAGCTTCTTTCTCAAGTCCTCAACTACGGGAGGCGTTACAAAATATTTTCTACATGGAACTTTAAGATCAAAGTTATCTTTTACATGGACTACACTTTTTAAAATAGTTTTTTTAATTGGAATCTTACCGGTACCTTGGTGTTCTGCATCCGAAGGTAGTGTTACTTCTTTGGCCGTCGGTACTGATTGTTCGTTAAGCTCGGGAGAGGCATATTTATTATAACTAACTACTTTTGGTACCTTTTGTTGACTCTTGTGCGCATGTTTAACAGGTAACGCATTCTTTGATTGAGTTTTGTTTTGTTTCTTGTTAGATTTAAAGGACGCTTTATTCCTTATGCGTTTTTCTTTTGAACTTTTTATTACTATAGAAGTTTCGGTCGGGCCCTTTTTTGTTGAAGTATTCTTAATTTTATTGGTTGTTAAACTGTTGCGTTGTTTTTTTACGTTTTTATCGTCTATTATATTAGTAGGCGAAGTTATGCCTTTTAATTGCTTATGAACCTGTGTTTTAAGAGACCTTTCGCTGTTATCAACCACATCACCTTGGCTGTTACGCTTAACAATTTTAGATGAAGGATCGGAAATGTGTTCCTGTTCCTGAAAATTATTAGACTTGCGTTTAAGAAAGTTGATTTGAATAACAGTTTTGTTATGTTGATTGTTATCGATTCCCAGGGGTAAATTGCTAGATAGTAATGATTGTACTCTATCATTTTTCTTGTGTGTTTTATTAGTTTTTACGTCAAAAGACTTAATGTTTTCAGTCGAAAGTTTTGTCATATTATTAGCTTTCGGTTCCGAACGGTCGTGTTGTTTATTAGAGTTTATTTTATTATCACCTACTGCATTAGCTATTTTTTGTTGCTGATTGCCAAAATGTGTATTTTTCACCTTTTCAGTAGGGGTATTTACTTGTTTAATTCTGCTTTCACTATGATGTAATTTTGATTTGAAGCATTTAGAACCATGTTCGTTTTTCGGTTTAGTTTGATTAGTGGTTGGGAGAATAATTATCTTTTTCGACATCCGGGGTGTTTTATTCTGTCTAAACTCATTAATTTGTTTTTTAGCAAGGCTATCACTCATTTCTGGTAATTTAATTTTTGGTGTTTGGACGCCAATTATATTTTCTTGCCTTTCTTTTATTTCCAATGGTATACGTGTTGATGACAATTTATCTACAACTTTTGTAGACTCAGATTTTGATTCGATTTCAGTCCCATTTTCAGGCAGTGATTTTTTAAACCCTAGATTTCCTTGTTTCACTTCTTCGAATTTTTGGCCTTTATCAGGAATGCAGACAATAGGTTTTTTCTTCATAGTGGTGAGCTGTTGGGTTATATAATGAAAAGTTTAAGATTATAAATGTTGGTTATCATCATGTTTACCTTTACATATACAAAAGTAAAAAGTGATACTTTAAACGAGGATTTGAGAATATGTCATCACTATAAGTATGCTTTAGAAGAAAACATAACTAATATTGTTGCAAAAAAGGAGACACTCAATAGTGCCTCCTTATTTGCAGCAACATTCTTTATTTCATTCAATGTAATATTTGAAATTAATCTTTGTCTCCCATTTTCAGTTACAGACAGCAAGGTGTGCAGTTTGTTTAAAAAGTTACTCTATTCCCACAAAATTGTTCAATAAAGCTTTAACTCAAGAAATAGTAAATAATTATCAGTATCAGTAATTAAGAACCAACTCACAGTGGCTTTTATTGTTTTAATATGGTCAAATGTCCAAAAAAAATTAAATAATTATGGTTATAACTAGATAAAAAGTTTAACAAAGACAAAGAGAATTGTCAATACATGACAAAAATTCTGTACTATAAAATGCAAATTAAAAAATAGAATCCACTCAGTTTTATATAATATTTTTACTTTATTAAGAAGACCCATTGGTTGAATAGTGAGCGTCAAGATGGCGGGATCAAGTCCCCAATTTGAAATGTTTCACATTAAAATGTTTGTGCTACATATGTTCTATTTGTACCCCGAACCAGACATTTGTACCTCTAAAGGTAAATGAAGTATGTAAAGATCTCCATGATACCCGCCACTTTGACGTCAAAGTGGCGGGACCTTCTGAAAGCTCTACTCAGAGGCAGGCAATTCACACCCGAAAACTTAGTACTACATATGTACTTGTATATACTCAGTATTCAACACAGTTGTAAGTGCCAAATTAAAGTAATGTGATTAAAACATTGGTCCCGCCAATTTGATGATTCATGTTATCGCTGAATTTATATGAACATTGTTACAACTCGCGCAAAATCAAATGTGGAAACTTAGTATGGCCTAAGTACATGAACTTGTGTAATTTTCATGTTCATAATTTAAGTACATCAAAAGTTATCTGTCATTCATCGTTATTAATTTTCGTACCTAGTATTGTCCCCGGCAAATAAGTTGAACATGATTTTGAAATCACGTGACATGCGCAGTAGCAAGTTTAGGTACATTATTCACTACTGCGCATGTCACGTGATTTCAAAATCATGTTCAACTTATTTGCCGGGGACTATATTTTTATAGAATTGGACAGATATATGCAGTAATGAAACAAATATTTTTTTGGTTATCAATGGAAACCCTAATTATTTAACGTAGTTTGTATTTAACGAGATAATTATTATCTAACCATGTTTTACAAGTTATGAGAAAATATTATTGAGTTTGAGGGTAGGTCAAAATCAAATGTTATCATGCAGTGCATCTGCATGTAATGGAATCAAAACCACATTATGTTCACTATCATCTACTATATTTTTTGAAATTAATGATCTGAAGAAGATTAATGTTTTTGAAATTCCGAGACAAATTGTCTTTAAAGGGAAATGCTATTATCTGCTATAGAGTTTATAGCTCCACCTACATCTAGCGGTATCGGGCATTATCGAGCTCATTTCTCGAATATTTGGTAAGTGGAAGTGCTACGATGACTTAAAGATGAAAGTTGCGAATAGTCAAACGTACATAGTGCTTAATTGTTTAATATATGGGCAAAAATAAGTTGTTATAAACTTTATTTTTATTTTTTATGTAACTTTTCTCATTAGAACACTAAAGGCAAAACTTATATTATTTTGTTGTTGTTGTTTCATTTCTGCATAAATGTGTCCATTTCAGAGATAACAATGAATGACAGATAACTTTTGATGTACTTAAATTATGAACATGAAAATTACACAAGTTCATGTACTTAGGCCATACTAAGTTTCCACATTTGATTTTGCGCGAGTTGTAACAATGTTCATATAAATTCAGCGATAACATGAATCATCAAATTGGCGGGACCAATGTTTTAATCACATTACTTTAATTTCGCACTTACAACTGTGTTGAATACTGAGTATATACAAGTACATATGTAGTACTAAGTTTTCGGGTGTGAATTGCCTGCCTCTGAGTAGAGCTTTCAGAAGGTCCCGCCACTTTGACGTCAAAGTGGCGGGATCAGGGAGATCTTTACATACTTCATTTACCTTTAGAGGTACAAATGTCTGGTTCGGGGTACAAATAGAACATATGTAGCACAAACATTTTAATGTGATACATTTCAAATTGGGGACTTGATCCCGCCATCTTGACGCTCACGGTTGAATACGTTTTTAATATTTGCTGATTTTTACTATACACTCTGACAAATATGTTCAATGATGTTTACAAAAATAAAATAATATCTACAACCTGCATTATTTTTTGTAAACATCAAGTAATATTTATTTCATTCATTAAAATTAAGTTTGACTTACTAATAAAATGGTAAGAATCTATTACATTATATTAAAGATGCAGTACATGCAAGTTTCCTACATATGAATTATAAATATTCCATATTGCTGATCAGCACATTTTGTTTGTCACATGTTTACCTCAGCATGTAACATGAAATTAAATCATAACCTAATGAAATATATCAGTATAATATTTATTTATTTATTTGGATAACCAACCAGGCCCTACACCTTAACAGCTTAGAATAACACAGTCGATGGTTTAAAACTATGAGTGCGTCCTTAATTACAGGTTGCCATAGACAGCAAAAAATAACAGTAGTTGGGACCATAAGACTTCCCTGTGCTTATAAATTAAAAACTAAAAAAAATCAAATTCAATGAAAACAAACAACTTAATTAATTCTTATGTATACTTACTAAAAAGGCTTTTTTATATAAACATAGCTTAGCGATAATATATTTTTTTTTAAATATAGGTAAATTTAACCTAAATATATCGATTTTCTTAATTTTGATTATGGCATTATACTCTGCTTGAGACCTTTTATAGGAGAGAAGTGACCTAGGTTGCTTTGGAAGTTTAAAGGTAACATAATATGAGATATTTATAATATTCAAGTAAACAGTTTATCATATTTAATTAATTAATAAAATAATAATATTTAAAAACTACATACTTGGCACATAACAAGTGTACTTATAAACCATGTTAAATATTTTCTTTAAATATCACTTACTTGTCTTATACTTTGAAGATAATTTAATGCCCAACTGTTGCAATTGTTGTTTTTAACAATTTTCGAGTCTTTATTAATTGCATTGGAACAGCATATTTTGTTTGGATAGTTGGAAGATCCATCTTGTCTTGTATTTTGTTCATTTGCAATTTGTGTAATATTTGTAGGTGTATTTGATTTGGAATTTTCATCAAATTTAGGTTTTTTTGCTGGTGGCCCATCAAGGAATGAAACTGTAGGCACTATGACAATGTTAGGGCTTTCATAGTTAGAAAAATATTTTTTCCCATTTTGCATTTTTATTCTATAACAAAAATATACAAAATCAAAACTTTTTCTCAAGAATTTCTTTTCCTAGTAAATAGATTAAGCCCATTAGTATAAATTAAAATTCATAATAAAAGAATTATAACTAAATTATAAAATTTCATTAAATATTCTTTACATATGGACAATAAAGCTTCTATGTGAAGTTGCTAAAACAATTGTGTAATGAAAATCGGTCTTTACTGACATAGCCGAGAATCGTACTCTAAACTTTGAGTTAGGGTACCAAAATAATTGGTAATCTAGCCACTCAGAAATTTGTTAAACTTCTTAAAATAATTACCTAAAACGGTAGGTAAGTTTTTAAAAATGTACCTCCGGCCCGGTATCGAAGGCACCCGGTGTCTATTTTAAGAACAAACAAAATAGAAAAGTTAAAAAGTACCTAAAATCCTGTGCTTCCTTTATTTGTGCACCATCCATAAAAATGATAAGCACTTAGATAATAAGTAAACTGCATGAAGATCAATCTAATTAAATTGACTCGCTTGTATAAAACGACACTACTTAAGCCATGCTTTGCTTCGAAATGAACGATTGATATTTCGTTATTTTTGAAAGCGTTAAATTGACGTTTGATAGAAGTGACAGCTGTAGTAGTTTTTTTCGGCAAAGGAAATTCAGCCAGTCCACTTAAAAACGTTAATATCTACGATATAGCACATTAAGCATATTATTTATATACAATGCTGTCGATATTTTACTGTAGGTACCTATCATGCGGTTTGTGTATAAAATTAATTTTAAGAATTACGTTCCAAACCACAGTAAATACTTTGTCTTAACGAGTTTTCACAAAGATTCATCGATGTTGAAACGGCAACCGGTACTTGAAACTAGGGATGTTGCGGATGTAATTTTTTTCACATCCGCGGATGCGGATGCGGATTTTAGGAGGCTCACACCCGCGGAAGCGGATGCGGATGCGGAACTGTACAAAAAACTTAAGTGTTGGTTAATATTTATCCTTTCTTTATCTATACATATAAATAAAATTAGGAGTGTCGATTTGTAATATTGAAATAACCGTTTTTTACTACATGCATATGAACATATATACGGTACATACACCAAAATAACATAATTTTTGTCTGTCTGTTTGTTCGGGCTAAACTCTAAAATAGCTGGACCGGTTTTGACGGGACTTTTATTGGCAGATAGCTGATATAATAAGGAAGTAAGTAAGCTACTTTTATTAAAAAAAAAATAGAAAAATAAAGTAATATTGCCATGCCCAAGTACTGTCCAGTACCGCCCGCAACTCACGCACATGCCACCACTGTGTCGTCACGTCGGGCGCCTCCCACCACTTCTCCCACCAATGAAACAATATCACAAAGGCTGCCTATTGCGCGGGTTCAGAACGCGCGAGCGGGCTATTGCTGATTTTTAATAAAAACAAATTATAATAACTGAGCCACGGCAACGTGTGGCCGGGTCAGCTAGTTTAATAATAAAGTAATGAGTGAATTACTATTATTGATTAATTGTTTTAGTAATGAAATTAAAATATTGGAGCATTATATTTAATGAAAAGTAGAATGGCCGCCTTTTCGGACTCCAGTCTGTTTCGCAAGGGTTCGTGTATTAATCCTGCGCTACTAAATAACTGTTCACTTGGAACACTGGCTGGTGGCGCTGATAAGAATTTGCGTGCTTTTTTAGGTAACAGTTTGAACGCACTTTAATTAACACTCCAACATTTAAGCGGACTCTTTTTTATTTTATTTTTTTTTTATTACGAAAAGTAAGTAACTCCTTCTTGTGAATTGTGTCAGGGCTGACAATTTCTGGTGTTTCCTGACTCTCCTCAACATCACTTTATGAATCGAGCATCATGCTAAGATTACTAATTAAACAGGGCTGACGTTCTGTAACCTGAGGTCTCTAGTCGTTCCGTTCTGTTTCCATGAAATCTCTCATTCTCATTTTCTTCGCTCTTTCGGTACTTAGAGATATTGTTCGAGAAGCCACGATGTCTTTCGTGTTTCTGTTAATCTTCAATATACTTAGGTAACACGGAAAATGTTTAGAAAAATAAAAACGGCTTATTGAAGGAAGTTGCCAATACTTTTATTGTTTTTCGAAGTAATCTCCGTTCCTCTCTACACATCGTCGCATTCGAGGGAACCACTAAGAAAAGCAGTGGGCCCACCGCCTTAGGGGTTTCGTACGCTTCTTCTTTAGCATTTTCGTACGCTTTCACCGCATCTTCAGGGCTCGTAAAGCGAATAACTCGAATTTAATGTTTAGTTCTTGGGAATAAATAAAATTCGCAGGGCGCCAGGTCAGGACTGTATGGTGGATGACTCATTATCTCGACACCTGCCATAGTCAAATATTCAACAGTCCGTTCTGCGGAGTGCGCTGAAGCATTGTCGTGGTGAAGGAGGATCCTGCTTCGAGGGCGCTGCTGTCGAATTTTTTCTAAAACAACAGGCAAACAGCGATTGACATACCAGTCTGCAGTAACTGTCCTTCCATCTTCTAACACAACTGTCAAGAAATGACCCTTCCGACCAAAGAATGAGGCAATCATCATTTTTCCTTGACTTCTACCTTTCTTTACCTTAGTTGGCCGATCCTCGAAAGGAAACACCCACTGAGCTGATTGTCTTTTGGTTTTGGGTTCATAGCAATATATCCAGCTTTTATCACCTGTTACGATGTCAAATACAGCATTTGAGTCACCGCCGTTGAACTTATCTAACATTTGCCGACACCAGTCCATGCGAAGGTGTTTCTGGCCGTCGGTTAAAGTATGGGGAATCCATATGGTACAAAGCTTCTTGACGCCTAAATGTTCGTGTAATATTTTTTGAACTTGACTCATACCAATGCCTAGGCTTGCCCGTATTTGCTGATAGGTCACTCTCTTATCATCCTCTATCATGCGTCGCACAGTACTGATGTTATCTTCAGTAGTCGCTGTTAAAGAACGTCCTTCACGCGGATCATCATTGAGATTGATACGTCCACGCTTAAACTCGTTAAACCAATTGCAAATAGTGGCACGAGATGGGGCTTCATTAAAAAATGCTATTCGCAGCCTATCATAGCTTTGTTATTGAGTTAGCCCATAACGAAAGTCATAATAAATTATTGAACGAAAGTTTTCTCGCGTTAGGTTAATTTTCACTTGTAACAAGAGTGTTAGATTTGCCGCCAATTCACAAAAACAAATGACAAATGAATGCAATACACTACATTAGATTACCAAAGAGTTTTAAAATTGAAATTCGAAAAAGTTTTACTGGTCAGTTCTAAACATTTTCAGTGGTACCCACGTATCATCTTCAATCTTTTACTCGGTCGAAACGTGCCACTCGCCTCTTTCTTTCTTGTCGCATCCGCATCCGCATCAGCTCCGCATCGATTTATGCGGATGCGGATGCAGATGCGGATGTCTAAATCGATGCGGAAGTTCCGCATATGCGGATGCGGATGCGAATATTCGCAACATCCCTGCTTGAAACCGTCATCTAACTTACTCAAAACGTTATTAAATGGTTTCAAAACGTTTTTAAGAATGTGACTAAATGGTAGGTTACTTTACGGATTAAAATGGTAAGGTATTTTATCATTCTCTCGACTTATAAACATAGTTAATTAAATCTTGTATATTGAAAAATAAATACCAATTTACACGGATATGGAATAAACACTTCAGGCCTTTTAAATATGAATGACTTGATTTGATCTCACGTTTAGATGATAATGTTCTAAAATCCTGCAACGTTAAAATAATTCGCAGAAGCAAGGGTGGCATTAATTCGGTTAAATTATCTATTATACAAGAGAAGATATCGTTGGCTAGAGTTTTAATGATGTAGTTCTTTTAGTTTACTATACTTGAGAAAATATAGCTTAAAAAGTGATATGCCTAGTGCTGGGACAATATTAATAAAATCGATAGTAATGATCGACTGTATTTGGTTTTTTCTTTTAGATTGCTTTATTATGCACCAAGAGAAATGATTTAACGGGAAAGTTTTATTGAAGACAAAAGCATTTGAATGAAATCTTACTCATTTAAATAAAACCACTTTCAGCGGCTGCACGACACATTTAATTTTGTTTTTTATATTTAACCCTTACATTTCAAATAAACAAGTGTTTATGTTGTTTGCTTTTATTAAGAATCAGAATAATCATTATTTGAGTCACTAGAGCAATTTTTCAGATAAATTATTAAATCTTGATTACTTATATTGTCATACTAAACTTTGCGCTCCCAATCTTCATGTATGATTTTTCTAGTTCTATTGACTATTTACGTTCAGTTTTCTGGCGTTACAGAATCACAGTTACATGCATCATTTGTATCAGTCAATAATTTAATAATGTGACCTAGAAAAAAAGATTTAAGTATGTTCATTTCAATTCAATTTCAAATGAAACGATACCAAAATGTATGTTTTATCGTGTACAAAAAATAGAAATGTGTTGAAAATGATTAGTTATTAATTTACTATTTAACAAAAATATTTAAAAGGAAGTAGAAAGTAATATAACTGATAGGGTTTGAATTTGAAAATACGTAGAAAAACAGACCTTTGATTTGGGCCCAGATCATTTCAAATGGTATTCGACTTAATAATGGTATTGGTATGGTGGTGGTAAGAATGATGTAACAACCCATTTCTTCATCGATTTCGTCCAAGGTGTATGTCTTCGGAATTGGAGGCTTAAAAATGCTTACAATCTTAATAGATGGTTCTTCAGCATAGTTGCGTCTGCCTTTACTACTTTGTTTTCCAGTCATGAGATCAATGCATTGATCATTATAACGGTTTCTCATCGTTGGCGCTTTGTCTTTTGAATAGAGTGGTATGAATCGTAGTCTGTGATATTTGTGATATATATGCATACATGCGGCTCCGTTAAGCAGTTAAGAATAATTGAAAATCATTCTCTTTATTTTTCATACGTTTTTACAGACTTGACCACAAGTAATCAGTTCGGCTCAAATCCTGACGAAGTCCCAGCATGAGCAATTATTAATCTTTGCCCTTTGCCTTTAGGCACTTTATTGGTAGTCTCGGCTGTCAGTGTCCATGATTTTGAAATGGTGTGGTTTACGTTGAGCCATCTTTCAATGAGTAAAACTACTCTGTCCCAATTCGAAATATTTTTGAATTTGCGTAAAATATCAATTTGAGTAAAAGTTATATCTGTGCATTATTTAAAAAAATGACCCTTTATATAGTTCTAGTTTTCTTTACAATTTTGGATAAAGACAATAAGCTTTCTGAGAATAATTTAGATTCTTTGATGGACAAAGCCTTCATATTTAAAAAGTTCACGTTATTTTCTGGGATTATGAGTAATTCCGTTTGGTAAGACCATAAAAAACATTGAAATCGATCGATTTACATTTATCGATTCGTTTAATCCCTCGAAATATTGGTATCTGATATAACCTTTTACGAACGTTACCGTTTTATTTTTGTAAATGCTAATAGCGGACAATTTAAAAGTTGTTATAATTGAAATGTTATAAGTGTGAATAACATTATTTGTATTTATAATGTGTTCTGCCAAAGTACGGTTCAATGTAAAAATGAAAGTTATTGACGTTCTCAACTATATTTTTTTGTCGCGAAACTTCTAAACGTTGCCAGACATACGAGGAATCCCGTACCGGTACGAGATTTACAGTCTGTATGAGAATACAAGTTTTTAGCCATATTTTTTTTTTAATTGGCGATAAATGTGGTATATTGCATAGATGGATGGTAAGGTTGAGAAACAGACATTTAACTTACCATGTTAGCATACAACTATTAAATTAAAACTGTTACATTAATATAAGTTACAATATTGCAAGTTACATATTTCACATTATACATTAGATTTCTTTGTCATAAATTCGTCAATTGTGTAAAAAGTATTTTCTTTTAACCATTTTCGCAGTGTCATCTTAAATATAGTAAATGGAAGTTCTTTTGTATGTACTGGTATTTATCTTTATGCACATTCTTTTGGTAGCATACGGTTCTAGGAGCACACTCTAATACAAGTCTATGTGGATTCCTAGTGTTAGTCCCATAGTAGTCCTTTGCTTCAGTAAACAATTCATAATTAAATTTTACAAATTTACCTATCCCCAGTATATAAATAGAAGCTAATGTGAATATGCCCAAAGTTTTAAAATACTGTCTGCATGATGTCACTATTTCCCCATAATATGACACCGTATCGAAGTATCAATTGTATGCAGGGTCGGACTGGGCCGGAAGGGTCCGGGTGGCTAATATGGTGATAATAACCACTGTAATACATAAAAAAAGCAAAATAAAACTCCTATCACTTTCCGGCAATTTTCCGAGTATTGCATTTATTAGATGACGCAATTTTGTTTTTGGGACATGTGTGGGTCAATGTGGTCAATAGAAGCTTAACCTCAAGTTTTTGGGGTCACCTACAAAAATGTTTACATAACTTTTTGTCCTAAATGAAAAATTAGAGAAGTTATACATAAGCAAAAAGGATTTTTTATCTTTTGCTTATAACTTCTTTAATTTAGGGCAAAAGGTTATATTAACATATTTGTAGGCAAAGCAATTTTCTACAAATTATGACTGTACATTTTTTTTTGTACGACGCATAGTTTCGGAGACATGCATGCGGCAACCCAAGCCCGTGGGGGCCCGCGCAGGCTGGGGCCCGGCTGGCAAATGCCACCTCGACTGTATGGCCAGTCCGACGCTGATTGTATGTATGCATAGTATGCAACTATGGATGCCTCTCTACTAGCTACTTTCCTTAGGTTATATAAGGCATATGAAAATGAATTTACTTTCTTGAGGATTTTGTCTGCATGTACGTGTCAATTTAATTTTGAGTCTAGTGTTATACCTAAGAATGATACCTCATTTTTACAATTAATTAATTGATCATTATAATTTGTACTAACATGCCTGAATTTAAAGTTATTAAAATCAATTAAATTTGTTTTCGTAAGATTATTTTTTAAATTATTATTTGTCTTCCATCCATTAGGCAATGTCAATGTATTATGAATGTTCATTGGCTTAGCCATGTATCCTAGTCAAAAATATAATTAATGTGTCCACGCCAGAAACAATCGACTCAGTACATCACTAGATTCATTACCACATCAATAAAGGAATCATAGTATTTCCTTTATCGTACCACTAGATATGGGCGTTTTGGCTATTCCTTTAAAACCGTTACGTAACGGTTTTGAAGTTTCCATAAAGTTTTCAAAAACCGTTTTCAGTTTTGGTTATCACTACCGCGCGGTTGTAGAGATGGTTTGGCTACTGCAAAACGAATGAAAACGGAAACGCTGTTAGCTAACGTAACGCAAGTTTTTGTTTTAGTTTTACGTAATTATGGTTATGACGATATCCATCGTGCTTTTACTAGGCTTAGAACTAGTTTGTTAAAACTTTAATATATGAACAAGTAATTTTTAATGTATGTGAATAAATGAGAACTTGAAATCTTTTCTAACGCATTTAAAAATCGTCATATTTACAATAATTTTTGATTGGATTTTTTTGATAATATTTTTGATCATAATATAAATGATTATTAATTATTATTTATTTATTATTATTATATAAATAATTATTTGTTTTATTATTGCTTTTATCACTTTTTTGGTGCATTTACTCGATCGTGGCGTCGCGGCGCGGCGCGTGGTTTTCTGTTTTGGTTGCGTTGCGATGGTTATGAGAAAAACGGTTTTGTGGTAACGTAACGTTTCGGTATGAAATACAAAACGGTTTTAAGTTACGTTTTGGTATAACGTTCTCATGCCACGCATGAGTGCGTGAGTAAAAGGTTTTTAGCGAAGTGATACCTATTATAGCCTTTCATTTGCGCAATCAAATTTTCTTACCATATACCAAATTTCAGCGAAATCGGCGACCCGTTCTTGACGTATAGAAGGACATACCTATAGACAGACAAAAAATAAAAAAATAGTTGAATTGATATCTGTGTCATATAACGAATATTAATCATAAAATTCGTCTTAAAAAAATAAACGTACAGTCAGAACCTACAGATTTATGTAGTAGTATATTTCTATAATCGTAGTATTCTGTACTGTAGGTACACAATAAAACACACGATACAATAAATGATAGATACAAATAGATTTAGTGTGCGTTCACAAATTCGCAATTTCATTCCGTCCTTTTTCCATATAGGCCATAGCACATATGCTGCAATGATAAAATGAGATTTTAGGAGGTAATGCTTAGGATAAGACGTTCATCTGTTTAGTTCGAGTTGTATTAATCGTTTGCTCCTAATTTCGAAACGTTAAATACCACTTTTATCAGATCCACGAAGTATTTATTCTTGTTTTTTTATTATTTTTAATTCGTGACGTTTCGACTCCTTTATAGAGGCCGTAATCACAGGATCACCTCCTGTTTAAATGTGCAAAAGGCGCGAAAGTGCTTTAGCTGCTTGGGTTAAGAACAATGTATGTGTTGTTGCGTAATATTTATTTATTAAAAAAATATATTATAATTATGGTAATAAATAAAAGACGATTTTAACTATGATTTTTCTGTAATTTGATCCATCATCCATTCAATATTATGAACATAAATTTTATATCATAAGATGATTAGGTATGACTGACAAAATTAAACTTTTTTAATGTATGAGAAATGAGTGTATGCCATACGATTTTATGTAAAATTTAATCGTTATACATAATAATTCTATAACAAAAGTTCTGCCATGAAAGTTGCATATCATATTACAAATGCTGGCGTCTTTCACTATTACATTACTAAAGCTTCGGATTCATTTTCAGATAAGTTGATGTAAATAAATAAATATTTTTCTGCACTGTGTCGGTAGGGGCTCAGTAATAATGGCAGCTTTGTTAGCATTGTTCTCGAAAGAAGTTTTTTCTAGTAATAATCTCTTAGAAAAACTAGCAGTTAAACTTCTAAATAACAGAAAATATAATAAGGAGCATTATTAGTTTCTAATTTGTGGCATTAGGTCTCCGATCATGATCAGTCAGTCAATAAGGTTATCAACTTACTTAAAAATGAGAGCTATCTCCAACTTAAAATTCAATGCATTACTTTAAATATAATTATAAATAAAATTATACACTAAATTCTTCTTTTTATTTAATTTTGTAGCGTAACTTTAAAATTCTTGGGCCTCTACCCGCATTGTAGCAATTGGCATGTGACATATATGTATAGCTACCATTTACAGAGTAAATAGTTTGCGTCATAGCTTACCTTAGTAACTAAATAGGATTTCAGAACTCAAAAGAAAAAAAGAATATTACAAAGTAGCGAATATTACAACAGCGATGCACCTCATCGCTATAAAATAACAATAATCGTTTATAAAATAACCTAAATAAATACCTTTTATCTATCTTCGACTACTGCATATATAATGTGTCCCGTCACCAGTGTCGAATCCTTTTATGCTGTGGAATATGGCATTTTTTATTGACAAATTGCCCCTCAAATTTTGTTTTTCTCTTACGGCCACCATTTTGTTTTCTTTGTAACCAAGACCTGGGCTCTCATACTAATTTGACCACCACTACTCATGTAAATGTCCTATCAACATTAAAAAGGTGTCATTTTATAGTTAAACATGTAGACAACAGTTACACAGCCATCATGTTTCAATTGTCATGGAATAAAAAATAGAAAAAAATAATTAAAGAAAAACAAATACACAACTTTTTAGGTATTTTTAAATTTTTGGCTTTTTGAGAAAAACCAAATTTGAGGGGCAATCTGTCGATAAAAAATGCCATATTTCACACCATTAAAGGCTCCGACACTGGTGACGGGACACATTGTATACAGCGTTGAGAGCTGATTAAGGCTAAACTAATTAGGACTACAAATTAAAAATAATCTGGTCGGAACGACTTATTACCCGCCATCAGCCAACGTTCTTTATTTTATTTGCCACAAGACCTTATTATTAATAATAAGGGTCCTAACTGCAACATAAGGCCACGTGGGGTTTCCGATAAGAGGTTTATCGTGCGGTTTTGGCGGAGGCTTAGACTCATCTCCGGTGGTAATCATTAACAGTATTTCCCCTCAAAAAAAGAGGTATGGTCACAACCCACCTCACGGGCCTTATGCGGATTGCTGGGTGCTAAGCGAGAGAAGCCGGTACCAACGGTTTAACTTGTTAGTAAAACAAACAAACTAAAAACAACCAAAATGCTAAGCCCGCCCGCAAATAAATGCAGACAGCGACTCACCCTGCACCTTCACCAACTACTCTACACGTGTTTCGCTCCCACACGGAGCATCATCCAGAGCTGTTAGACCTTGCAACATCCAGCACTAAGGTTTAACTTGTCTTCCAAACACAAAGGAGTTGAAGGTGCTAAATTTTTGGCCACCCATCCGCTGACCAGTCTTTGCGAAAGTTACTAAACCTGCGCAATTGCAGTTCAGTCGCGTTTATCATTGCACTATGATGCTCCTTTTATCACAAATGTTAGTTAGAAATTGAGGCAATGTCTGTATCAATGGTAGTTTCAAGTGTAAATTATGGGATTCTCCATTGAGTTTCCACATTTTCTCATAGGATTTCAATAGTGTAGTATATATAGTATAGTGAATACATTATTCAGTTAGAACTTTGGACTTTTAATAATATCTATACAAAATAAATTATTCTACTCTTACTTAAAGTCTAATCAATTATAACAATATAAAAATAAAGTATCAAATCAACATGTTAATATTTAGTTAACAATCATATCAGAACTTCATGTTTTTATTGATAAATATGTTGCCTTAATATTTATCATGAAAATGACTAACATTATTGTTGATATTATCAAAACTAGAATAAAGTGTTTGTTTTGTTTCATAAGCAAACAAATTTTGTGTATCATTTTTATACATATTAAATTCATTCTTTAACTTGTGAGTGTTCAAGTTGTTAAAATTTCTGTGACAAAACTCATTATCGGATAAGCGGTTAGAAGATATTGGTCTTGTGACAGTTTCTATCGCTTTTTGTGGTGATTGAACAGATATATCAACTTCGGGTTTCAATATAACAGTTTCAACTGAATGTATTGAAGTGTCCGATAAGCTTATATCATCAAACATTTCTTCGTCTGATGGTAATTTTATCATATTTTGTTGAGTGCTACAACACATCGGTTGAGTACCATATAATGTTAATCTATCACGCTGAAAAAAAATGAAAAGAGTTTTATTGCTTAAATACTTACCATGAAGTGTTTTGTATTTTTTGGTTTACTAAAGCTGTAAATCTTAACACTCACCTCTTTTGTTCTTTTGATAAGAGTATCAAGCTCACTCTCTGAACAGCTTGTGAAAGAATCAAGACTTATGTCATCATAATCCATATTATTTTTCATTGGTGAAAGAGAAATAGGGGATAGTGACAAATCTTTAAGTTTCGGTGACTTCTGAAAGTAAAAGTACATATTTTAATATAATGTCAGTAATTAGCTAATAAAGTTATTACTTTTATAATTTTATTGGTATTTACTTCATTATTGATTTTTCTTTTTGAATGTGTTTCATGTTTTGAGGAATAATTATAGTGGCCTTTTCTGGATTTTTTCATGTTGTTATTTAATTTGGAATGGCATGTTCTACCATTGTGTTTTGAAGACTGTAAAAGAAAAAAATATATATATACAAAACAAATCAAAATTTTAATTAAATCAAATCCATATTTAAATTTACTTTGTGCTTTCTTTTGGCCTGGCTTTTTTGTATACTAGGAGTTTGACATTTTTTTCTGCCACATGTAGGCACTTTTCTGTCTGAAGAATTATTAAGATGACCATTTTTATTATCTTCAGCCAATGATGAATCAAGTTGCTTCTTTACAGCTTCTGATTTATATTCATCAATATTATTATTATACACATTTGTGTTTAAATTAATGACGCATTTATAATGCTGCTTTTTTAATTTAACTTCCTGTGTAATGATTAATGTTTCAGATGTCTCCTTTTCAGTTTTCAGCGTAACTTTTCTTTTTTTCTGCTTGTGGTTCCTTTTTACTTCCGCTTCACTTGCTTTTGTAATAACTTCATCGTCGTCCGAAATCACAATTGTGAAGTCTTCACACTTTGTCGTGTTTTTAATTTTACAATCCATTTAGTATTTTTGGTCCTATAATTATGAATAAGTCAATCAATATGTTATTTAACACGCAAGCATTGAGTACTAAAGAATTTAGTTTAACCCTCAAAACTTTTACAAACGCGCGTCGAATTACCTACCTTAGTTTTCAAACATTAATTAATTTGTGTTTTTTTGCTAAGTTTTCCCAACGAAGGCAAAGGGTACAATAACCATACAGTATCAGTAATTTCTTTTGTTGATTAGATGGTTAATGAATAATGAAAACACCCCCGCGAATTTATTGGACAAAAGACACTGCTGTTTTGTTTCACATGCATGCTCACGAATACTTGATGGTTAATAATAATGGTCCATCATAGATACCAGAGGTTATTTCGAATAGGTATTGCAATTTAGGGTTAATGACATTAATTTGTTAAGATCAAATGTTTTCTCCTGACAAAAGTATCTGGTTCTATGCTTTACAAGCAGTATTTTAAATAATAAGTAAGAATAAACTATCAAAACGAAAGTATTTTTTGTACAATAATTGTCAAAATTACTAATTCTGTGCCAAAACTCTCTTTTAATTTCTTACCTTTCTGAATCATGATAGAAAATAATTATAATATACATAAGGAGCTCACCAATGTACTAACATCATAAAGTAAGATTAAAACAATTAAATTCTTTATTCTTATAAAAAAATATTATACAATTTTTTTCGTAACAACTTTTTAATGTATTTAGAATTGTTAGATTATATTTATCCCCGATAATATTTTAACTCTTCAAGCAACGAAAGCTATAAATATTTAAATCCCCACCAAGTGGGATTAACTCAACATTACGATAGCGTTACGAAATTCCATAAAGTTGCACTACCTATCCGATCACTGATGATTACACATTAATATCTGTGCGGAAGTCCAAATTGTAACAAGAAAATCAAAACTACTGAAGTGATGCTTAACTCACGTTTCCTTCAAAAAGCCCAGAAATACTTAAAATTCCTACAATACGTGCGAAACATAGTTAGTCAACCTAGTTCTTATTTATTTGCTTTATGATAGTAGATCCTAATAAATTATATATGTGAAAGTTTCTATATTTAAATCATGCAAAAACGGGTAAACGAATTTGGATAAAATTTAGCACACAGATAGTTAACTAAACTTGATTTTTAAATAGGTTAAAATGTTAACATATTACGTTCTTGTGGGATTATCAAAGAACTACTTACAGGACGTATCCACTTAAAATTTTCTGAAGACAACACGAATGAAATCGCGGGCTGACGCTAATCACAAATGCTCGTTTGAGTTGAGACAACTATTATTACTTCGTTTTGCAAAATTTGTATCAACCCCCGTAGTTAGGTAGACTGTAGACACTAAAAAAATAAATCATAACCATTGTAAATTACTTAATATTTTTACCACATTTTGCTTATTAATTTGAAAGGGCATATAGAGTACTACCAAGTCTTAAGTGTAACAGTCCACCAAAAACTGTCAAATATCTATAATTAATTTCCGACTTAATATTGATCCAATTGACAAAACAAATATTGACATTTTATGATATCCGACTCTTGCCTGTTCTTTTATTTACTGTACAAATTTTAGGTTTATGAAGTCGTAGCTAACTAATCGTATGTATGTACAGTGGACAGCACATTAATCGGTACACTTTGACGGTTGATTAATTCTGTAAATAAATATAAAAGAACAGCCGCTAACTGTAGCAATCACGATCAAATATAATGTGAAAATTATAATTTAAAAGTGTTTAGTTTCCATGCGTAAATTAGATAGAAACGTACCTACATACATGTCTTCTTATTTTTGTCATTAATTGCATTATCACGAAATATTGTTTGTTGTGTGAAATAATAAGTCAATAAATTCATGTCGTGATTAAGCCATAAAATTGCGAAATTTTGTCAGTTTTGTGTAAGTTCATGTTCTAGTGACTGTACCTTTTTTATAAAAAGAGGATATCGTATTAAAAATAGAAAAGACATATAAAAAAAATATCGCCAGAGGAGGCATTCGAACCTGCGCCTGCGTCTTCTGGGTTAACGTAGTGCGTCCGTCGTTAGCATTATTAAATACTTAAATATAATTCCCATTATTTATTCCCACTGCCATCTATTTGGGTAATAGGTAGACTATTTTACAAATTTGAATAATTATTATAAAATAATCTGTAGTAGTTAAAATACGTTTGTTAATATAGCGGTTAGAGCACTCGCCCAGATAGCGAAAGGACGTGGCGAAAGGACCTGACGCCTCGAAGATGGGGTTTTTGCGGCTGTGTTTTAAATCTTCTAGAAATATGACATTGTGAGCTGAAGTAAAATAAATACAATATGTACCTGTTCTAATATGGAGTCCTGAATACACGTTTTACTTGTCGAGTAATTCAAAAGACCACTGTTTAAAAATGTATTACAAAGCTACGTTTGGCCGGGTATTTATGAATTCAATACGTTCGCAGTAATTTGATAACCGCTATTGACGTTGCGTTAGCATTGTGTGAATAAGGTCTACCGTTATGCATTATTTTCGCTTTTGCTATAATTTATGACGTCATAAGTGTTCTTCGTATTACATATCAAACCTTTTTTCATCTTTTAATGTTTAATCTATGGCCTGATTGGGCTAGTCTGTGGCCAATCAGACTCGCCTGTAGAATAAGTAGACTGTAGTATAGTATCGCAATAAAAAAGCGATAATGAAGAGAAATAATGTCAGTAACGATACGTTTTGCTTTGACAGTATCGTTTGCAGTTGCATTTTACTGCAATAAGAGCCCACGTAAAATGGACCTTAGGTTTTCATTATTTTTGATGCCTATAAATTAGGGTTGTCACCTGTACTCTTAAATAAAATATTGTCCTCTTTTTTGTATAGGTGTTCTTTATAATCTTTGAAAATAATAAAGTATGCTTAAATAGTCTTTTAAAGGCGTATGGCTATTACTGACTTGTTATAAGGGTATCATTTCTTTTTTAAATTCTGCAATGAAGACCGAATAAGTACGTAACCGGGATATTCGTGACTTTAGAATAAATTTGAGAGTACTAAATAGAACTGTGAATTTAAGAATCTTTTCAAATTGACATTGTTATTATATTAACAATTGATTAATTCTAATTTATTTTATTTATACGTTTTTAGGCGTTCTGAACATAAGGCAAATATTTGAAGTATATCTAACGTAATGAACAACTATACTTATGATGAATGATGATTAAAACTTGGTTAATAAATATAAATATTTGGACAACCTTACATTATTCTAAACCAAAGTTAAGTTCCTAAAGAATGCCATAACCCAATTCCGAAACAACGATTGAAGCACAACAACCACATCCGACTTTTCTACATACTTTCGTTTTCTACATTGAACCGGGCGGAAATCGAACCCGGATCTCGGTGTGGCCTTACTATGAAAACCGATATAACAGCCACTTGACCACTATATTTGTATAGATATAGACTTATAACTCTAAATTCGCACTGCAGGCTACCACCCTTTCTTGGTTGCTATTCCTACCTGTCGCACCAAGCGCTTATCAACATCCTTCAAAATGCGCACATCACTCCTTTACTCTCCCTCCCTGTGGCGTCTGTATTTTTGAGAACTTATAACCCGCCCATTTTCGAAGCCAGGCTGAATAGGCACCTTCTAGGTTAGCTCGTTCCATCGTGGATTCTGTCTTGGCCCCCGGACTTGATTAGGATGAAGAGCTAAACCATCCTAAAAAAAGTTCTTATTCGCACCTATTAACCTGATAAACAAGAAAACGATAAAAGTTTTTATTAAAGATATTCATTGTGATTTAGTAGCAATACAATAACAAATAAGTAGCGTACTGATTTTTACACACAGCCACTTATCGGAATTGTTATTGGGCGTTCGCATCCGGTGCTGGCGTTAGGAATTCTTGCGCCAACAATTAAGATTAGGTCATAATTATAACAGAGAGACGTTTTACAGTTGTTTTTACATGTGTTTCCAGAACACATAATATAGCAATACATAATAATAACTTCCGGGCAATACACGACAAATATTTAGTCCCGTACTAAGCAAAGCTTGTACTATGAATCTATACTATAATATTAAAAAGTTGAAGAGTTTGTTTGAACGCGCTAATCTCAGGAACTACCGGTTCGAATTGAAAAATTCTTTTTGTGTTCGATAGTCCATTTATCGAGGAAGGCTTTACGCTGCGACCAATAGGAGCGAAGCATTAGTGCGCTGCGTAAACGGTTCAAGTTACCCAAAAAATAAGTATGCAAGAATTATTCCTCTTTAAATTATCTAAAAAATAGTCCGTAACAGTATAATTATGTCTATCTTTTAAGATTGACTCATTATAACCTTTTTTATGGTAATCGTCGGAATTAATGCATTATTGCCAATTAGAATCCAATTATCCAGTTATCTTTTGCCGTAACAATTAATGAATCACAGAGGCAAACATTTAAACACGTAGGAATCGATTTACGTGAAGACTGCTTTTCACTCGGCCAACTAAATGCAGCATCGTCAATATGGGGTTGCGGAGAAAATCACTACGTTCTTCTGCCACTACAAAATAAAACTAAAAATATCATTTACGCAGAAGTAGGGGAGAGTGGGTCACAGTGGATCACTTTTTTTTTAAAGCTCCACAAATCCCAAGTTTATGCCTAAATATTTAATCTATGATAATTAACCAAAAGATACGTCCCTCATCTACAAAAACAAGTGCAATTATTGGCAAAAACGGCATAAACTTATAAGTTATAACAAGTTTAAAAAAAAATGGGAAATGATCCACTGTGACCCGTGGATGGGTCACAGTTTCATGGGTAACAGGGGATCGCTTTGGTTACACTGGATCTATTTAAAAAAAAGTTCAATAAAATACTACTTTTCTGCATAATTATTTATTTATTCATATACTTAGTCAGCCTTCTATCACAGTCTTATAAAAAAATAACAAAAGTCTTACAAATTATGCTGGTATAAAGAGGCCTAAACTAATCAAAATTTTGTTTAAATAAACAACTTTAATTTTTATAAAGCTCTCTTTTCTATTCAAATAAAAATATTTACTTCTTCAGTAATCATTAACAAACATTTTAATAAACACATTGTTGATGCTAACTCAACTTTTAAATAAATATATTTACTCCTCGAGTAATCATTAATACAAACTTTAATAGGAACATTATTGCTACCTCAACTATTAAAAATAAAAATATTTACTTTTTTAGTACAAACATTTACAAAACAAACATTTTAATAAGAACATTGTTGATGCTAACTCAACTATTAAACAGTCCACTGTGACCCAAATGAAAATTATTCACTGTGACTCATAGGCCGTTACGACAGAAAAAAAAAAATTCAAAAAATAACTACTTATACTCAAGCCACACAACGGATTTAACAAACAACAAGTTCATAACATACAACTATCACTTATATTTATTAAAGGGTTGGGAGTACGACAAATTTCCAAATGACGTAATAAAATACTTTCGTACTAACCTACTGGCCTGCGTGTGACAGCACGTGATTCCGCTCGGCGAGCGCGGCGGCGACCGGCATCTAAGAGGGGGGTATCAACGAACAGTAGCCACGCGTTTGCTTGTGTGTGTAAAGCATCACACGTAAGAATTATAGCGAATAATCCGCTGTGACCCGTGATCCACTGTTACCCACTCTCCCCTACTTTAAATTTTTTTTTTTTTAAACTTCTTAATCGCGATCATAATAACAGAAATTGACGCGGACGAAGTCGCGGGCATAACAGCTAGTGCTAAATAACGGGAAACTCGGGAATAGTTAATTCTTATTTATCGATTGATCGATACTTGTAAAAGTATTTATTACACTCGATATTGTAGGTAGTAGTAGTACCTAGAACATACAAAGATGGCGTTAGCTTCAGTTTAAGAAATACTTAGAAAAATTCGAACGACCTGTCAAGGTCTTGGTAGCTCAATAAGAGGATGCTCAAAACGTTGATTTACCTACTCTCTGGAGTGCTCGTCTGAATAGCGAGATTAGCGAGGGTATTCTTATAATAAATTCTACAGATATATAAATCTAACAATTTAATACTTAAATAAAAAAATATATAAAAAATGAACAACTAACACCTAAATAAAGATTAGAAATGAAAGTATTCACCTTTACGAACACCTTTTTTAATAATGAATAAAATATTTGTATAAGAACCATAATTCGCATAACACCTGTAAAGCAACAGTTATTTCAGTTTGTATAATTAACTGGCGAGTTTCTTTCGCTAGTTCTTCTCGGAAGGCCCTCCCAATTTCCGAACTGGTAGTAGACTCAGTAGTATACAATGTAATCGTAGTGAGAATTAATTAAATAACTAAATAATATGTAAAAATAAAAATAAAACAATTTGATTTATATAAAATAATTTAATAATTAGGAACGTGCCCGATTAAAATATTGTGAAGGTAGTAGAGCATACATGACAACCATCATCTTAGTCATCCTGTGATCACGGCTCCTGTAAAGGAGTCGAAACATCAGGATTAAATATAAAATAAAACATGCGCAAAAATCCGTAAAAAGTGTTTTATTCTGATGTGTAATGTGCGCGGAAGTGTAAGAACTAAATAAATTTCTATAATTAATTTGTAATCTAGGCTTTGTTTTTAAGGTACTTATTTTTACAAAAAAAATCTAGATAATCAATATTGAACATTACATTAATTAAGGCTTTTTTGGTTTCGCAAATTTGATGCTTTTGTATATTTTATTTTTTAAGTAAGTAAACAGTGTTTATTTTTTTATTTCCTCTTGCTACTATGTGTCTAGCTAACTACCAATAAAAGACATAATCTTGTATCAAAGGATCATGTAGATGCTTAGAAGAAAAATTAAAGAAAATAACAAACTTTTTATAGTATTGTTAATGCACCTATGAGTCAAGTCAAGTTGGTTGCTTTGTACGTAAAAATAAGAAAAAAAAAAATATTTTTTCCATAAGAAGATCTCATTCCTTCCTAAGTAAATATTTTGTTAAGTTCTTTGTAATGATTTTAAATTAAGACCTTATTGTCATCATGATGGTAGGGTTTATCGTTAGATAATAATTCGTAGGTATGTGCATTTACATATTTTAAAACTTACACGTAGAACTAGTAGAAAGATAATTATACACTAAAAATACCTTCAAGGTGGAGTTTATTTTAGGTTGGGCAAAATTGATTTGTTAGCTCTAGCTAGCTAATTCCATTTTTTGCGTAGATAGATATACGAACATACAGTAATTGCGAGCCATTTGTGCGTTATTTTTAATAGTTTTGTGGTTATTAAAAGTCAGATCTTTTTAACACTTCCCGCAGAAGTTAATTTTATATTATAACTAGCTGACCCAGCCACGCATTGCTGTGGCACAGTAATTTTATTTTTCTAAAATTAAAGTAGCCTAAGTTACTCCTTATTACATCAGCTTCCTGCCAATAAAAGTCCCGTCAAAATCCGTCCAGCCATTTCAGAGATTAGCCGGAACAAACAGACAGACAGACAGACAAAAAATGAAAAACATGTTATTTTGGTGTTTGTACCGTAGGTATATATATTCATATGCATGTAGTAAAAAACGGTTATTTCAATATTACAAACAGACACTCCATTTTTATTTATATGTATAGATGATATGACTTGATTAAACCTGAAGTTCTTTATTATGCATTATATTATACTTACATGTTTACATATTTTGCAGTATCTATGAAAATCTCAATTGTTATGAAATTGTCTCTTAAAGTTTAAAAAACCGTTATGAAAATTCAATAAGGCCTTATTTGAATCCTATATAAGAAATTGAGTTGAGTTCTAGTATAGAATGAGGTTTAAATTGTAGTAATCCGTAACATAAACATTTCATATGTAAACTGACATAGAAATAGGCAACTTTCGCTCTGAATGAATTGGATATAAAGTCCATAGTTGTACGAATTGCATTGCAGCGAATCAAATTTACGTTCACTCTAGTTGTTCTGGCGCTGGTATCAATTTTAATGTTGAATTTATTTTATAGCTTTAGACAATGTTCGTTACTGGCTTTCGACGTAACACCTTTCCCTTTGGTTTTATTAAAGCAGCAATGTTTAATAAATATCTCAGGTGTCTCGTATCCATTACCAATACGTAACTTTTAGAAAGTAAAAGAGGCGACACATCACGGCGGCTTTAGTATTCATGCGTATTGTAGTTTACGGTACACGTGTCTTTTTGATAGAGTTTGCATTATTTTAGGAAGTAGGTAAGTAACTTTTAAATTATAAAATGTCTGATATATGCAAATGTGCCATTTTTCATTTAGTGAATCAAATTTAATAATCTCTAAGTAAAAAGTAGGTAGATATATATTATTTTTTGCTTAGGTATTTTTAGCGTCGAATCGTATTCCAATTTTTAGTAATTGACGATACGAGTTTTGAATCTCGATTACACATATCCTAGGTTTCTACAATAATGTTAATTAATACTAATTAAGGTTAGTTTCTTTTACATCTACACTAATATTATAAAGAGGAAAGATTTGTATTTTTGTATGTTTGCAATGAATAAACTCAAAAACTACTAAGCCGATTTCAAAAATTCTTTCACCATTGGAAAGCTACATTCACGCTGAGTAACATAGACTATATTTAATGCTAGAAAAAATTTAAAGAATTTTGTCCATCCGTGCGAAGCTGGGACGGACCGCTAGTTGTTAATAAAATAACTTGGACCTACAAATGTAACTACATAACTAGACGTTGATGTAAGTTTTTTTATCAAAGTTATAAAAAACTATTGTTTTACAATAAAAGTAAAGTTCTAAACTAAAATTTATACTTATAGATTATTTTAGGTGACACGAGTTGTATAAAAAGTAATTCAGTCAAATATTCGATGTTTTTCTATATTTATTCCCTTCTGATAAAGAGGAATGTATCACAAACTACTTATGCATTTGACGTATGAATCTATCACTATTTAATTAATTTCCCCCCACTTCCTTTAAGTGTTCATGAAGTTACCGGTTGGCCATATCTCACTCCCTTTTCAGAATCCGAAAGTATATGTATGCACTGACAATATTATGTTTTCATTTCTATAATTATGGTACATCTTAAAATGCCTTTATATTTTAAAATACAATAACATAGTAGACTTTATATCATCTTACCAATCTCCATACATGATCTTGTGTTTTAGTGTAAAAATGCGAAAATATCATGCATGCTTCATAACATTGCATACAAGTCAAGTACGACCATTCAGATTTTATTTTGCGAAGGATAGATTTTTATTTTCGATCAGTCCTTAGTTTATCAAATGGATCGTGATTAAAAAAATATTAATTTATTAGACAAACAGGACTTTCCCTTACTACAAGCATATACATCATTATACGAGACACATTTCAAAGTGACGCCTTAATATAAGGCCACCTCGACACGCACAAAATGGGCACTAACATAGAATTCAAAGATAATCCTTGTGTTTGGCAGAAAAAATCGCTTATGAGTGATTACCACCGCTGAGTAACAAACAGTCAGTTTTCGGCAAAGACACGTTTTCTAACTTCAGTAGCGCTGACACAATCCGCCATTTCGCTTAGATAAGTTTGGATTTTATAAAGTAATTAAATTTATGAAAAGTTTTTGGTTTTTTTTCAATCACTCGGCTGCAGCAAACGTAATTAACTTAAGTTAACCGGTGGTTTTGTGCAATAATTAAAATAATAGTAGTAATCTCGTCTTCTTCAATATTGTCAGTCACTAGATTATTCAATATATTATTCATAGTTTTTCACTGCATTTGATAAAAATATATTTAATTGAGGTTATGTTCCCCAGTGACGGCTTAGTTTGCGTCCTAGAGGAAAACAGCTATTTACGATTTGACAACGCTTACCGCTTACGATCGCCATATTGTTTACAAGCGCCTATAAGCGCCTGCCAAACACAAGGATTGTATACTTACTGATTACAATATCTCTACTTAATATTATAAAGCTGAAGAGTTTGATTGTTTGAACGCGCTAATTTCAGGAACTACTAGTCCGATTCTTTCAGTGTTAGATAACCTATTTATTGAGGAAGGCTATAGGCTAAATATCATTTTACATATTATACCTGAGCCACAGAAACGCGTCGCCTGGTCAACTAGTTATTAATAACATTAGGAATTTATTTATACTGCGCTATTTTATCTTTAACTTAAGTAAATACCGATAATCCTTTGCAGCCAAAACCAGTGACGAGCACTCAAGCCAAACAGCCTGTTCCATCTGGTCCTGCCGACGCGGCAGCTCTCGACGCCCAGGTCACCGCTCAAGGGGAACTCGTACGATCGCTTAAGGCCGCGAAGGCTGATAAGGGCAAGATTGACGAGGCCGTCAAACTCCTGTTAGACCTTAAGGGAAAATACAAGTCTGCCACGGGAAAGGTGAAGTGAAAAAATTAACTTTGAATAATTAAACGATAAAGATCTCTTATACTGTTTTGCTTTGTCTGTTAGTAAGGTGCGCGACTCGGCGGTAGGTATATGTATAGCCCGCTGCTGACTTGAATCGCGATAACAGATGACAGCAACATAAATAAAGAAAATGTGGTCAACTTAAAAACGAACACCTTGCAGCAGTGTATTAAATATGTTGCAGATTAAAGATGTCATACACTTTTGTTCCATTGCTGCTGCACAGTGCACACTGTATAGGTTTTTTCCAGTTATACGATTAGTCATATTCATAATATACAACAGTATTGTACAATCGACACCACATCAAACTAAACATTCTAAAATATTGTAATATACTGGGTACCCTAAATATCAAAAAAATTGTAATGTTTACATTCCCCTATAGCAGCAGTCTGCCACAAGCGGAAAATAATTATAGATATCATTTAAATGTATCATTAACTACTATGGCACATTATAATAGCCAATTTCATATAATTGATATTAATAAATTTATAAAGAAATTTTATATGACAAAGGATAAATACTATCTGCCTACTTATTATAAGAGACAAATAGCTATATCGCTATCTTATTTTTTTAAACAATTAGCCAATAACTTGGCTAGTAAAACTGCTGCTTCTATTGAGCAGTATAATATTGACATTAATTATTCGACTTTGGAATTAGTTCCAAATAATTGTTTATTAAAATCTAAAGATAATATTTTAAAATTATTTATGAGACAATAGAGGAGTCCTCTGGCCCTATAGTGACAAAAGAAAAGTCTTCCTATTTGAATATTGTTCATCAAAATATACAAGGCTTCTCTGGCAAGGATTTAGAATTAAGTCTCTATTTAAATTATGAAAATATTGATGTGTTATGTGTAACTGAGCATTGGCTAAAGAATTACGAATTGATGACTAACATAGATAATTATAAAATTGTAAGCTCGTTTACTAGAAAATCAGCCAAAAGAGGTGGCTCTATGATAATTTTACATGAGTCAATACAATGTAAGGAACGCAAAGATATAGTATCCAAATCAATAGAACGTATTATTGAGATAGCATGTGTGGAACTAGACAAAATAGTTATTGTATGTGTATATAGACCTCCCAAGAGTTCATACCCACAGTTTGAGGCCGCTATGGAGGAAGTACTAAGAATAACTTTCAACAAAAATAAAAAAGTGATTGTATGTGGAGATTTCAATATAAATATTCTTGATTCAACACATCTGTCGGGTGGGTTCCTAAATTTATTTAAATCTTTTAATTTATTTAATGTATTTAATGAACCGACCCGAATTACTCCCACATGCGCCACTTGTTTGGACAATATTTTTTGTAATAATAAAATACTTAAAAAATCAATAATTAACTGTATTAAATCCGACCACAGCGGCCAATTTGCCTCTATTGAGTACCATCACGTTCCTTCGAAACGCGAAATAACTTGTAGACCATTATCTAAACATTGTATAGATAAATTCAGATACAATGTAAGTAACAAACTTGCAACTCTACCGGTCTCCAACTTTGAAACTAATAGTCTTTATAATCATTTGTTTAATATAATTAATAATGAATTTAGCAATATATTTAGACAAAGGGTATTTAAAAAAGATAATGTAAAAAAGAAATTTAGTGATTGGGCTACACCTGGAATTTATAAAAGCAGAAGGAAATTATATGAACTTTATGCTTTAAAATCTACCTCCAGTGATACTAGCTTTATTGAATATGTTAAGAAATATTCTAAAACATTTAAAAAAGTATGTTCTCTTGCTAAATCTATGTACATAGCTAACAAAATTAAGTTATCAGAGAACAAAATAAAGACTACGTGGAATATAATTAATAAAGAAACAGGCAAAAGCAAATCTCAAATACAATCTTTTTCACTAGAAATTAACAAAAATATTGTAAATTCTGACAAAGTTGTTGCTGGTGTTTTTGAGGATTTTTTTTCTAGATTACCATTAGAAACTACAAGTTCCCTACGTTCGTGTCCTAATGTTGCTGCTGCCCTACTGGAATCGAGTGTTGATAGGTGCAATGTAAAATTTAATTTTACACATATTAATACAGAAGATATTATTAAAGCATTCAAAAGTATTCGTATCAAAAAAACAGAAGATTTATGGGGTATGTCAACTAATAATATTAAATCAATAATTGACATAATTGCGCCTTACTTAGCTTATATTTTTAATAATAGTGTTGACGAGGGGGTATTCCCACGCTTAATGAAACATAGTAAATTAGTTCCCCTTTTCAAATCGGGAGAAAAAAATGATCCCGCTAACTTTCGACCTATATCTATATTACCAGTGTTCAGTAAAATTTTTGAAAAAATTATCTATATGCAGTTATTGGCTCACTTTACCGATACTAAAATTTTTCATAAAAATCAATTCGGTTTTTCTAAAGGTAAAAGTACTACTGATGCTGGAGTTGCACTTATTAAACACATACTTGATGCTTGGGAGGGCAAGCAAGATGTAATTGGCATCTTTTGTGACCTTTCTAAGGCGTTCGATTGCGTTGATTACCGCACGCTATTAAAAAAGTTGGAACATTATGGTGTCTCTGATATGTCAAAAAGCCTAATACAGTCGTATTTGTCAAATAGAATTCATAAAGTTGTCATTAATAAGAGTGAGTCTGCTGGAGCCCCCATAACTATGGGCGTGCCCCAAGGATCAATATTAGGGCCTTTACTTTTTTTGATCTATATTAATGACCTTCCTTACTATGTTAAAAATCTTTGTGAGACAGTACTATTTGCAGATGACACTTCCTTAGTTTTTAAAGTCTCTCGACACGATGATTGCTCTGACGATGTAAATAGTACGCTATCAAAAGTTTTACAATGGTTCACCAGTAACAATTTATCACTAAATTCAAAGAAAACAAAGTGCATACAATTTACGTTACCGAATGTAAGGAGGGTTGACCTACATGTAAAGTTGAATGATGAAGTAGTCGAATTTGTTGAAAAGACAAAATTTCTGGGTATAACATTAGATTCACGACTACAATGGGACCCTCACATTGAGGCCTTGTCAAGTAGACTCAGTTCTGCGGCATATGCTGTAAAAAAAATAAGGCTTTTAACTAATGTTGAAACGGCAAGGTTAATTTATTTTAGTTATTTTCATAGTGTAATGTCTTATGGGTTGTTGTTGTGGGGCTCAGCTGCTAATATTGAAAGCATTTTTGTATTACAGAAAAGAGCTGTCCGTGCAATATACAGCCTTCGGCCTCGGTATTCTCTCAGAGATTTTTTTAAGGAAATTAATATTCTTACTGTGGCGGGACAGTACATTTATGAGAATATAATTTATGTACGAAAACACTACAATACTTTTGTCAAAAATAGCGACGTACATTGCTTTAACACCAGAAATAAGAATAGACTTGCCGTTCCAAGATTTAGACTTCAAAAGACAGGAGGCTCTTTCTTGGGGAAAGGTATAGCACTGTTTAATAAAGTTCCACAAAGTATAGTAGATTTGCCTTATAATAAGTTTAAAATGTATGTAAAAAATAAGCTCATGTCCAAAGGTTATTACAAGGTCAACGACTATTTAATAGATCGCGATGCATGGAAGTAATATGTGTCATTTCAACATGACACTATTTATTACAGGTTGTAACATACAGCATTAGCATTTTTTAATTTTTTAAAACTAATTTATTACTGGTAGATAAGAGTATGACATGCTCTCTTAATACATTTCTTGGGTGGTGGCATGTGGTGCGGATCGTTACGTTCCCTAAGATATGGTTGAGCGAAGCGATGGCTGTATCATGCGTCATGCTCGTGAACGGGTGCTGCCTTGGGAAATGGGTCTGCTCTAACCTTCAGTATTCAGTATTGGCTAAAACTAAACATAAATCTTGTTGTTTTCTTAAATTTGTCGTTTATTCCCTGTATGTTATTGCAATGTTTTGGGATACTTACTTTAAGTAAGTACAGATACTTGTTGACTTTGTTGTAATCAACGAAACAACGAAATAATGATATCATAACACTATTAGTATTGTCATAACAAAATAATTTTGTTTTTTTTTTTTTTGTGGATTGTATATGGTGACGACGTATTATATTGTAAATGTCGTTACTTCTGTTAAAGCTGACGAGTTTCTTGCGCCCATTCTTCTTGTCAGTTAAAAGACGTCCTGAATGGGTGGTAGGAAAAAATGTTGGACGATTCAAAACTACTTATTTTTAAGTGCATTTGAATAAAGTTATTTTCATTTTCAAAAATGAAATAGGTAGTCTCTACTACAAAGGTAGGTCCAAACAAAAATGTGTTTGACTTGTTTTGTCGACTGTACACAAGTAAAACGTAAGTATTACAGCTAACTTAAATTAATTGTATAAACTAGCGGCCCGTCCCGGCTTCGCACGGGTGGACAAAATTCTTTATTTTTTTTCTATTATAAAATATTTTTTCGTTAACGCCATCTAGCGTCCGGTAGACGAACTACTTGCGATTAACGCGTTGCTATACAATGGAAAAAGAGCGGACAGACACAACAAATTTGTAATCTTAGATTATAAATTGAAGACGTCAGTCATCCTGTGATATCACGGCTCCTATAAAGGAGTCAGCATTAATTATTAAAAAAAAAAAACAAGAATAAACGCATCATGGATCCGGTTTATTAAACTAAAATTCAAAATAAAAGTAAAAACTTGAATTTTTACGTGTTTTTTTTTTCAAGGACTGGAAACCTGGTGCAGCCCCTGCAGCTGCGACACCGGCGGGTGACAGCCAAGATTTGAACCAGAAGATCACGCAGCAAGGCGACCTTGTTCGCTCGTTGAAGGCCGCTAAAGCGGAGAAGGCCAAAGTTGACGAGGCCGTCAAAACCCTTTTAGATCTGAAGGCCAAGTATAAAGCTGCCACTGGGCAGGTGAGAATTTTCAAATTGATTGTTAATGTCACCGTAAATTTGTAAATACCGTTAAATTATAATCTATCTCGCGAGATTGTGAACCATAACATACTGCTTACAGTTTAACGCATTATTTTTCGATAGATTATAAAATGTCTAACCTAACCTAACCTTATGGTTAGGTTAGGTTTATCATGTTTATCTACCGAAAAATATGCGTTAAAATGTAAGCTGTATGATATGGTTTACAATCTTTCAATAGTTTACAATCTCGCGAGATAGATTATAATGTAACGGTGTATACAATTTTACGGTGACATTAATTCTCTTTGTAAACAGTTATTCACTTATAATATTTAAACCGGTGCAATGGCAAAGCCTTATCTTTCAAACTTTGAAGGTTCAGTGACATTCACTGAAAAAATCAAGTCGCATTGTCGATTTAACGTCGATGAGTTTTAAGACTGTTGGATTTTATTACATTAATAATAGATACTAATATTAAACTGCCATAGGGGAGATGGTTAAGAGTTCATAAATCATATGTAAGGTGGTCATGTTTTGAGAAGAATAAAATTGTTCGATACTTATTAAGGTACTAGCTGACCCGGCGAACTTCGTACCGCCTTAGCGTAGCTTTGATGCACTACTTTATTTTGTATAGCTGACCTATCTTATGTATGAGTACCTATTCAATTTGAACTGGAATCTATAATATCCTCCATATAAAAATGAATCCTATTATTGTTAGCGTGGTTATGGATGTGTTGTCACAGATTACCACAGATTTTTTTGTTTTAAATTGAATGACGTTGACATTTGTCAGCGCGGTTATCGATGTGGTGTCACAGATTACCACAGATTTTTTGTTTTAAATTGAATGACGTTGACATTCGTTACGTTATATTTTTCAATCTTTCTGAGAGATTTTCTTTATATTTTTTTCCGTAAGAACCTTGTACAGAGTATTAGAAAACTACAAAAAAAAAATCAGCCAAATCGGTCAAGCCGTTTTCATGTTATGTCGTGACAACGGAAAACGGGTTTCATTTTTATATATATAGATTACACTAAATGTTGTAGGTATATATATATACCTACAACATGAACAGATGGCGCTGGAATCAGCTTAAGAAATACTTTGAAAAAATCGACGGCTCTGTTAAAATTTTGATAGCTTTATTTGACGAACACTCGCCTGGATAACAAGGAATGTAAGTTCGAGTCCCGAGTCTGACACTTTAGACCTTACACACCTTAGACTTTTTTTTGTAATAGATTCTTCGATATAAAAATCTGGCAGTAAATGCTTTAACAAAAAAAATAAGAGGGTTATTTCTTAAGCTAAGCCTCTCTTTTAAGCGCTTTTACGTATAATCAATTATATAACTTTCCATAGTTTATATTATTAAGGTTAACTTTATTTCAAAATTGCTGTGTATTTTTCTAATATACGTTATTAATTAATTAGGTTTGAATCACTACATAGTATAAAACAAAGTCGCTTTATCTGTCCCTATATCCCTATGTATGCTTAAATCTTTAATACTACGCTACGGACTTTCATGCGGTTTTTTTTAATAGATAGAGTAATTCAAGAGGAAAGTTTATATGTATAATACATGCATAATATAGTAGAGCATTGCATCCGTGCGAAGCCGGGGCGGGTCGCTAGTAACTGATAATTTAAAAAACTAGAAAACCTCAAAAGAGTAATTTTAAACATATTTTGAAATAATTCGGAAATTTAAAATTATACGTAATTTAGATAAATTATTTTTAAATCCAATGCAGCTGTTCGTATGGCGTTGAGTAATCCGATAAAGTATCTACTTAACATTAAAAAGCTGACCATATATATTTTTAAACCCAGGATTGGAAGCCTGGTGTTGCCTCAGTTGCAGCGAAACCAGCCAGTAACAGCACTAATCTAGACCAGCAGATAACTAAGCAGGGCGACCTCGTCCGCTCTCTGAAGGCCTCTAAAGCTGAAAAGGCCAAAATCGACGAGGCCGTCAAGGTTTTACTTGACCTCAAAGCAAAGTATAAGGCCGAAACGGGACAGGCCAGTGATGGCTCAAAATATTTATTATCGACTTGGTAATATAATTCAATAAAAATCGTATTGCTAACTTGATATAAAATATTTTATGGTTTATTATTAATACTTTATAATTAACTATTACTTAACCGACCGGGAGTATAACATAAATTATTTTTATTTACTTTGATATGTTTAATAATAATAAACTGTCATATTGTATGGTTATACATATTAAACACTCCCGTCTAGAAGTTGTGAAATAAAAGCAGTTTTTGGGTGAGGTTGGTTTTCTTTTTTGATCAACTATTGTATTGTATGCAACACTATCACACACAAGTACGCTTGAACGGTTTTCTTACTGACGTAACAAAAAAAATAATTTTGCATTACCCCTTTCTACAAGTCATATCAAGATATATATTTTTTTATCACACATGATATTGTATAAATACGCAACACACACACACACACACACTTACATACATACGCACACGCACACACTTACATACATACGCACACGCACACACACTTACATACATACGCACGCGCGCGGGCGCGCACACACACGCACACACACACACACACACACACACACACATACATACATACGCACACGCACACACACACACACACAACACACACACGCACACACATACGCACACACAAACACACGAAGATACACGCACACGCATGAAGATACACGCACACGCACGTACGTGTGATTGTAAACACACACGCATTCCTATTTATTAAGTACCTACATACTAACTATTAAAATTTTATTCTAAATGTTTGGTATCATACATTTAGCATATAATGAAGAGCGAGATCTGGCACAAGTTTTTAAATACTTAAAAGAAGATCTCAATATAAGGGCTATTGTTATTTTTTTATTGAAGGATTGGAAGCCCGGCGCAACACCGGCAGTATCAGCTCCAGCAGCTTCAGCTCCGTCAGGTGACAGCCAAGACTTGAACCAGCAAATCACAAAGCAAGGTGACCTCGTACGCTCGCTCAAGGCCGCTAAAGCCGATAAGGTCAAAGTCGACGAGGCTGTCAAGGTCTTACTTGATCTTAAAGCCAAGTTCAAATCCGCCACGGGACAGGTCAGTAAGAGAAAAAATGCCATATTTCTATAAGATATAAAATACGCATGTAAAAAAACGACCACGCCTCCGAGTCCTTAGGTAGGATTCGAACCCACGACCTTTCGCTATCCGGACGAGAGCTCTGACCGCTGAGCTACTGAGGCGCTATAGCTTCTATTCTATTAGGCGGTGCGTGGTCTTTTACACGCGTATTTTATATCTTATAAAGAATATTGTTTATAATTAAATAACGCTGTTAAATAAAGTAAAGTCTAGTCTTTTTCATAATTAGATTTTTTTCAGTAGTGCAGTAAAAGCTAGTTTCTGAAATAGATATGTAACTATTTTATTAAAATATGTACCTTTTATAATAATTTTATAATTAATAGGTTTACTTTTCTTTGTTTCGAATTATTGCGTCACAGATAGTGCTGTTCATAATCCAACAACATTACTTTCTATTAATATCAACTATTATTTATGGGAACAATATTTCATCAAATCGTTATAAATATAAAACAATCCGCACGAAATGTTAAGTTAATAATTAACTAAATAATAATAAATTATCAAAATCTTATATTACTCTCACTGGGTATTATAATTTGATATTTGATAAAATTTATTTCGGCAATAAATCGTCTTTACCTTAATAAAACTTTATCTTTAATTTCGTTATCACTTATTTTCAGTCATTGTGCCTTACACTCGTTGTCAACACTAGTCCACGTTACAGTCTCGACCATTTGAGTAAATAGTGGCTTATAATTTTTCTCTTGATATGTCAGTACATACTGACAGAGTACATACTCTAGTTTTTGTGGAAATCAGTGACATAAATTCTAATTTAGTATTTAAACATTTTTTTATGGTTGCTTCAGACAGCCGCGGATACGAATCCTGTTTTGTATTTTATCGTGAAGTAAATTTGTGTCAGTTTATTTATAATTAAATTGATTTGAAATATAGTTAACTTGTAAGCAGTTGTGAGTAATCCTACATTTCTTATTATTATTAAATAGAACAATTGAAAATACTTTTTAATTTGGTAAATTTCAATCACTGTAACATTACTATTACAAAAAAAAAATATATTTCATATTGACTTATCCACGTATATCGGTCTTGTTTTTATTATTAAGAATTATTATTATTATCGACTTCCACTTCTTATATAAATATTTTATGTAGTTTTTCGGTTTCCATTACATAAAAAATCTTATGATGAATTAATGTTAAGAGTAAAAATATTTTAATTGCATAGCTAGTTAATGTCAAATTAGGTAACAAGTCATAACCGCTAGTTGTTACGTTCTAATGATACCATGAAAACTTATGTTTTCAGAAGTGCCAGATGTATAAATATTTAATATGCCTATCTGTTGGTACAGGAGTGGAAACCGGGCGTAATGGCTAGCCCACAGAAGTCGAACGATGCTACGGATGACCTATCCTCCCAGATAGCTGCGCAGGGTGATAAAGTGCGAAAGCTGAAGACAGAGAAGGCGGACAAAGCTACTGTTGACGCTGAGGTGAGGATTTGTAAACGTGTATATGGTGAGAACAGCATCACCAGCCATTAAGGGCTTATTCACATTGCGTTTTTTAAACACAATATTCACGCGAAACTAACGCAGCTTGATTATGAATTTATGTGGGCGTTCAAAGTTATATCTTTGAATACCTGTATAAATTCAGTCTCGCGTTTGAATCGGTACAGTATGTATCGTTACAAATACATTTGACATACAAAAAGTTGCTTTGCGGAACAAAAAGAATTGAGTTGCCAAAGCACGTCTGAGGTGCGTTTCTAAATCGCGTGTTTAAAAACGCAGTATGCATAGGCCCTTAATGTCCCTATTACCGGGGCAACCGTCACGTTTTTTTATTTTGAATTAGTTCGCTATTTATCAAGCCCGGGGGCCAAGACAGGATCCACGATGGAACGAGCTAACCCATAAGGTGCCTATTCACCCTGGCTTTGAGTGAGGCTAATATGGATTAGTCGATGCTACCCATGTAGCATAGTGTAACATATAACAATTATTCATACGATGATATCTAAATTAAATGGAATTTTTTGATAAGTTTTTATACTTTTTATTATTTAATCTGTAAGGTATCTAAGTAAATTTTTTCTTGTAAAATTGCTTTCATTTTACTAAATAAAAAAATTTCTTATTAATTGTGAAGATAAAATCTATGTATGTAGAAAGTTATGAGCTAATTCAGAGTAAAATATTTCATTTAATAAAATTCTAAAAACTATTGCATCAAAACGTTTAATTATTTGATTTTATTCGTAGGTTAAGAACTTGCTCGCGTTAAAAGCACAATTCAAAGCAGCTACAGGCGCCGATTGGAGCCCTAACACAGTTCCCGTCGCCAAAAAGAAATCTCAGGTAAATACGAAATCAACCTAGTTTACTTTTAAAGGATAAATGAAGCGTTTTTTCTTGTCCCTGTGATCACAGCTTGTGTAAAAGAGTCAAAATGTCCGGATTCAATATTAATAACGACAAAAAAAGCGACTTTTATCCGATAAAAGTTTATTTAAATGTGCGATAGGCCCGCAATTGTAAAAACAAAAAATGTGGACGGACATTAAAATATCTTTCCATAGTAATAACGTAATTACGAAGTTGTCTGTCTGTTTTTCTATCTTACGGCTATCTACCTTTGTGCGTTTAAATTACTAAACCTATATTCAATAGATTTCTTTACCCACCGAAAGAATTATAAATCCCCTATGATTTTTAAATGAGATATAACCTAATTCCACGCGAACAAGATCGCGAGCAATCACTGTTAGTAAATAACCCGTCACCTGTTTATCTGTTTTTCCCAAGTCTACTTACTTCGTCATGGAAGAATGCAATGGGCTTCTGCTTCGAACCAGGATGCCTCCGATCATGACTGTGAATGACAGCACTGGTGAGAGCCTGGAGCTTTTCACTTTGTTATGTGCCTTATTAACTACGACTTCCTTCTCATGCTGTTTGGCGACGCATTGGTTGACCAGCTTATATTCTTTTTTTCTCAGTCTTTCTCGGGCTCAGTCTTCCATTTTTTTATTTAACTATTTTCCCCGTGTGGTTCCCACGAGAGTGGAGACAGGGGTGGTCAACCCTTTTTAAAAAAAGGGATGATCAACCTGCTTCTGGTTGACCTTCTTTACCATTAGGAATTCGCGTTATATCCCCAGCTGAACAGACGCCGCGTTTCATCCCACATAACCACGTTTCGCTTTCACTTTAGCTGAATTTAATTTAAAAAAAAAGAACTGGATACCTACCCGAGGGCTCGGAGATGTGGTCGTATTTTAAATCTTAAGGAAATATAGCATTGTGATTGCAAAAAAAGTACATGAACTTAATTCAGTTCAAATGAAAGTAAGCCATTGCAGTGTGATGTGTCACAATGGAACGGCATTATGCTGAGGTCCTGATTGACCGTCATTGATAGATTTCTTTTATTATATTTTTTCATATTTTATGTAATATAATTATTTGTTGTTGTACAATAAAAATCTTTTTTTCTTTCTAATTTATCGACCTCCTTTGTGGACTGGTTCACATATCGCATTTTCATGTTCACGCCTCTCCGAGGTTCCTTGTAGTTCCTCGGACGAGTCAAAACGAGCTGTCAGGGTTTATATATGGAAGTATTAATAGTAAGATTTATCCTTGCAGAGTCCGGTTGCAAATCCGGCCATTATGAATGGCGCTGGTGATGATAAAGCGACGACGCTCGCGGCCAATATCGCCAAACAGGGTGATCATGTCAGAGATCTCAAGACGAAGAAGGCGGATAAGGTAAACACTAGATACTCATCCTTTGGCGGGACTCGAACTTGCTTCACACAAACTTGATCATACGTTAGGCGTCCTTTGTTGCACTAAGTGTTATTTGAAGTTCAACCAGTTGAACTAATTGGAAGAAATATTTCAATTGTATAAGATTTAAAATATGCCTATTATAAACAACCATATCTCCGAGCTCTCAGGTAGGTTCGGAGATGTGGTTGTTTTTTATCGGTACGCCGATTTTTTAAAATGGTATTGTGAATGCAAAAAAAAATACATTATTCCAATTGCTTAAAATTTATTTTTTGTGAAATTTTAAATGACGGCGGCTTGGTAGAACGGTAGCTATCCTACCTTCTGCGCCAACGGTCCCGGGTTTGAATTATGGTTGGGGCATATGTTTGTGTGATCAGCACAAGCATTTGTACCCGAATCATGGTCATTTATATACATATATATAATATATAAATATGTATTCTATACGATGTTTACTACCCATAGTACAAGCCATGCTTAGTTTGAGATTAAATAATTGTCGTGATAATTTTAATAGAAAAATAGTAGAAAAAATCGACTCGGCTTACAAATAAATCTCAGGCAAGAAAATAAAATTGAGAGCTAAGTTTTATAATAAAATTTATTTGACGACATTTTGGTGCAACGGTAGCGAACTTGTTTTTCGCACTGTGTGATGAATACGAGCATTTATACCTAAGTCATGAGAATTTATATATATATATTTCCATGAATATTACATATTTATGTATCATATATAATAATAAGTCTATCCGTCATCCCAATATAAATAAGATAACCCTCACAATGCTTACTTTGGGCTAGGCTAATTGTTGTGATTTTAGGAAATATTATACACAATGATTTATTGCAAATCACCATGTAAACACAGTATAATGAATAAATAAAAGATCATCATAGACCCTGATGCAATAGGGTGCTTTCGCTATAACAAAAGCAAAATTTAAGTTCCGAATGATAAAAATTTAACTTATTGTGATAAAAAGGAATTTTAGATGAGAAAGAAAAAATGTTATTTGTTAATATTATTAATACTCAAATATTGAATAATTTCGGTTTTTATTAGGCCACGATAGACGCCGAGGTGAAGAAGCTTCTAGAATTAAAGGCGCAGTATCAAACTGAGACGGGGTCTGCGTACACACCGCCATCGCAACCGCGCGACGCCAAAACGAAGGAAGAGAAAAAACCCAAACAAACTAAACCCAAGGAAGCCAAAGCTAAGGAACCGGTGAGTTAAAGTCACTCCCACCTATCATTGTGCGCGGAAGTGTAAGAACTAAATAGGTTTATTTTGTGTTTCAGTCTCCGAAACCCGACAAGGATGAATTATCAACAGGCCCGAAGAAGATCACCAGATTAGGTTTGGAAGCAAGCAAGGACACCGATTTGCCGGAATGGTACACACAAGTCATCACAAAGTGTGAGTATTTCATTCAACCTTTGGTATCCGGTAGAGTTGGATATCACCAACTCTTCACACTCAAAGATGTCGTTCGACTAGGTAAATCACCGTACAGTCACGAGCAAAACGATGTATACACCGTGGAACCATGCCACATTAAATCGACCGTAAGCAGACACAACAGTATAAAAAAAAATGATGTAATGTGACACGGTTTTACTTATTGTTCTCATAGAAAAATACTAGAAAAAAATCGACTTTGGAAGTCCGGTCCAATGCTCTCTCAATTGAGCTACCGAGCCTTGTGAACACTTGGAAGAGTGTTGGACCGGATTCCTATTAAAAAAAAATCTTAAAAGATAGCTTTGAAAAAATATGCAAAATTATAAAATCTTATTGCTCGTGACTGTACACCATCCTCTAAACAACAAAATGGGCAGCAACCTGCCTGTCAAGAGTGGGGATTATAGCAAACCCCCGATTTTTCGGAAGAAGACTTCCGTTCAATTGTGGTCGTTTTTGACTGGCATGCATCAAAGTTAATTTGTAATATTTATGGGGTTTTTTTAACTCGACTTTTAATGCTGGCATTGATAAACTACGGGTCTAAACCAAATAATTATTATTATTTGTAGTCATGGCCGTTTAAATAATTATTTATATATTATATACGTTATTTTATATTATATATGTTAGTTTTGCTCAGTTTAGGACTAAATAATTGTCAATTATCTGGACTTTATATAATTATTTATTTTTTTAATGACTGACTGACTCCAAAGGTTTCGTGTAAACAGAGAAACTAATCAAAATTAACCTTCAACTACGTAGATAATACGGGAATGTATATGTAAAATATAATTCATAAACTTTATTGGCTTAAATCTGCAGAGTTTACACAGTCAGCTGGAAAGTAGAAGACATCTTCAAGTACCTTGATGTAAATAATCTTAATATATATAAATTACGTGTGACGTTGTTTGTCCGCGATGGACTCCTAAACTAATAAACTGATTTTGATCAAACTTCGTAACTTTCTGTTATTTGATGTAACTTAATAGATAGGATAGGTTTTATTTTAATTTATAACACAGCAACGCGTGGCTAGGTCAGCTAGTAATACTATATATCATACTAGCTGACCCGGCAAAGCCTTGCTGTGGTTCAGTTATTAATTGCAATAATATTTTTAATTAAAAATTAAAATGAAACCTATCCTATGTCATAAGTCAGAACTAATCCAACAAAATGAAAAAAAACATCTAATTCGGTAGAGCAGTCTCGGAGTTCATCGCGGTCAAACAATATATAAACTATAGTATTACAGTTTCACATAATTTTTTAACGAAGTGTATTTGGCTATTGATTTCATTCTTTCTATCAAGTACTTAAAGGCTAATTTTATTTGGCAGCCGAGATGATAGACTACTACGACATTTCCGGCTGCTACATCCTGCGTCCGTGGTCGTATTGTATCTGGGATAGGATACGAACCTTCCTTTCTGGGGAGTTCAAGAAGTTAGGCGTTAAAGACGGCTACTTCCCTATATTTGTATCCAAGGTAATTACTTTTCTACTTATAAATTACTTAGAAACTTTATGCGGATCGTGGAAAGTGAAAATCAGTGATCTCTGCTTAAGGTCCCTTCGGTTAAGGGCATGCGGGAGAATGTATGATAAAAGCATTATTAAGGCATGAGTACTTATGATGCAAAAGTAAGAGATTAAATGAATGGCAACAAAGGACAAAGTATAAGTACGTCGACTTTATAACAGATAGAATTAAGACTAGTAAAATTGCTTAAGAAATAAAAAGCTTTAATTTAGTTTTGATACTGCTAATGTGAAATATAAAAAACTGCTTCAGATGCGAATACTATTTATTAAAAAAATTACCAAAATTCAATTGTTATTTAAAGACAACGAAAATTAGGTCGATGCCTTGTGTGCGACCAAGATTCGAATGCTTTCTTGGTTTGGCCAACGATGACGTCATAACTCCCAAAAAGCTTGAGGGTATCCTTAAATAAGAAATATATATATTATGACAAGAGCAGTAAAGTCGTTGTTTGAGATGGTGGGAGCTTAATGCGTGATAAATGTAAGAACAAAAAATATGTTACATGAACAGGCGGTACTAGAACGTGAGAAGACCCACATTGCGGATTTCGCCCCCGAAGTGGCGTGGGTGACTCATTCAGGCTCCTCTGAACTGGCTGAGCACATCGCCATCAGACCAACTTCCGAGACCGCTATGTACCCGGCCTACGCTCGATGGATACAGAGCCACCGAGATTTGCCGTACAAGCTTAACCAGTGGAATAATGTCGTCGTAAGTCTTTATAAAGATTTATTTTTTTATTAATTAATGTCTTAAACAATTACAATTGTATCGGAAATTTATATTCATCACTTCGAAATTAATTTTAAATCAATTACAACATAATAAAAGTATTTTTATGTACTTTCATTATTACTTTCACAATCTTTTTTAATAATTTACTACGGTTATAGGTTTTTTTTATAATTACATAATGCTTATTTTTATGCATCACATCCCTGTCATTAAAACCATTATTTCTCTCCATCCAAAGGTTGTGTGGTAGAAATCGCTATAAGCGATAAGACCACCTATAGCACCCCTTATTGTTCATTTTTCATTTCGTTCATTCATTCAAACTTAGTTATAGTAATAAAAATGTTAGTAAATCAATGTCTAAATATATATAAATATATATATGGTTTAACACAATAAAATGTCATAAATATCATTTCCATAATAATCAACATTGTTCATATATGTCCAATATTTTTTTTTATCACAGAAAAAAATGTCTAATAAGAATCACTTAAATTGCATTGCGAAAATATAAACATCCTATAACTTTTTCAGTGGTTGGAATGACGATTAAACATTCTAAGCGCCTTATGTCTGACTGCCTTATGTCTAATACTGTGCTCAACAACTTTAAATAACGAATCATATCGTTACATGACAATAAATTTATTACTTTATCCATTAAGGTAGGAAATTCACTATCAACTATAACGGTATTGTCACGTTATAAACAGTTTACTATGGTTATATATACACTTATTTGTATACTTATTATAAATTGATGTATTAGAATATCCCTTCGTGCCTATTGTAAAAACATTATGTGGCCTTCAGTAGAATTTTACATTTTGCATACTTTGTTTTGTTTTTTACATTAAAATCTAATGTTATTTTCTCTGGCGGTCCAATTAAAGTAAACCCTAATTATATTATGACAATACTTTGTGTGTGTGTGTGGTTTAGTTACCATATATAGTTACCATAGTTACCCCAAGCCAAAGAATAACAGTTTTTATAATCAATTAACGTTACCATAGCAACGCGTGGCCGGGTCAGCTAGTAAATAAATAAAGATGTTAAATTGATAAACTGGAAGTATACCAAATGACATCATTTTATTAATTTATACTTTGTTTTGTAATTGATTATTTAATAAATTTGTGCATCGTAACATTTTTTTTATTAAGTTGAATTATAATTAATGATAAACCTACCATAATAACAATTATAATATGTAAGATAATAATTATAATGAAAACACAACTGTACCATAGTTTAAGCAAAAAAATAATTTGAATAACGGCATTCCGTTTACATAGCGATGGGAGTTCAAACAGCCGCAGCCATTCCTGCGCACGCGCGAGTTTCTTTGGCAGGAAGGACACACGGCTTTCCGCACGCCTCAGGAAGCTGGAGAAGAGGTGCTGCAGATACTAGGCAAGTACATTAGGTTAAGCAAAAGTTTAAACTTTATTTTTTTCTCTTCTAGAAACTAACCAATTTCGTATTACGCCATAATGCTATTAGGTAAAGATTTATGAAGACAACTGTATTTAAATAAAATTAGTTTTACCGGATAAATAAAGCTTTTAATTTTCTCACGTGATCGAATATAAAAAGAAAACTTTACATAACGAGATGTTGATGCGGGAATCAATTAGGTATTTACATATTTTTATTTTTTTTATTAGGACAGCCAACAATAAGTACACTGGAATACAATAATTAAAACTAACAAAAACAGGATTCAAAATTAAGTGCCTTATCAATTACAGGCAGTCACATCATGCATTAGAATTATCTTAACTACCTAACGAATTTCAAATAAACTAAGCTTTAATAGTAATATTTTCTTAATTATTTAAACGGAAAAAGGTTGAAATAATATCAAAACAAGTAAAAAAGCAAGACTGCAACTAATCCTAAATTAATATGAGATCTAATAAAAATGCTGTGCTAGTAATTCATATCTCACCTCTTAGTCGGTTGACTTAGGAGAGTTATTTTTAAACTTCTTAGAGAGCAACACAATATGTCCAAGTCCGATCCCAGCGATGAATGGAGATTAATTAATCTAACCAAAGGAGCGTGAGATCCAAACTTGCTTCTAGTTGTCGGCTTTCTGAAGAGTGGCACCCTACTACGAGGATTTTAAATTTTAATTTCATGTTATATCGTGAAGTATATTACCTATATTGCCTTATATCACAAAAAATCCAAAAAACTACTTTTATTCCCTTTTAAGTAAGTGTTATTTGAAGATTTTAAATTTTTGGGTAAATTTATTACGTATTACAATACATTGGTAAACCTTTTTGATAAAACTTCTTTTCAGTCTCTTAATGTGCAAAAATATTACACCTATACGAATGTATCTCACATAATATAATATAGGACACATTAATAAATAAAAAAATAAATAATCCAAAAAAAAATAATTTAATATATCAAAATGACTTGAGTGCTTAAAACTGTCTGTAAATAACATAACTGGCAACACCATGCAGATCTATACGCGCGCGTATATGAGGAGCTACTAGCTATTCCGGTGATCAAGGGGCGTAAGACAGAGAAGGAGAAATTCGCCGGTGGCGACTACACCACCACTGTGGAGGCCTACATACCGGCCAGTGGCCGCGGCATACAGGTATGTCAAACGAAAATGAACTTTATTGCTCGGAAAGTACGTCCTTACTTGCGCAAGTGCGAGTCAGAAAGTATCCGTAATGTTTATAAAAAAATTGATGCGTGAATTTAAGTAGGAGCGTTAGAAGTAGTGTTGCCCAAATTCAGTCTTGGTCTTGCAGTCTTGGTCTTGTTCTTGCGTTTTTGCAAGACCAAGACCAAGAACAAGACCGCGTATTTTTAGCAAGACCAAGACCAAGACTGACCGTGCAAGACTTGAGCAAGAACAAGACTAAGCCTGCAAGACTCTTGCGTCTTGCAGCTAGGACTTAGCGCTATTTCACGGAGTAGTTAGGTGTAACAGTTCGGTGTATAGGTACGCTTAGGAATTCTATGAGACGCAAAAAACTGTATCAAAGAATATGAAAAACTGGATCTATGCGCATTACGACTAATACCATAAACATACCTACATAGCGAATAAAAAAATATCCATTAAAATCAAACTGAGTGCATGCATAGTTATGTTTTAACCATCGGCACTTTGATAATGCGGCATCAAAGGTTTTGTACTTACTTCTCAAAGAAATTTGCTGCTTTTCGGAAGCACATGGTTATAATACACGCGCCGGCGGCTTCTTTTGAAATCATATACAACAATCGTTGCCGCCGCGCCGAAATCACAACATTTGACACTATTTGATTGCCGCCACAGGGCGTAGGCGTAGGTATACTCATGCAAAATAATTTCGAATTTTAAGAGTACCTACAGGTGTTCCAAAGAATAAATAAGTTTCAGAGTGCTTATAATGAAAATGAATACATTATACTGATCACGCAAGTAGTATTATGATTAGAATAAAATGGTAAGGATAGGTAGTAGATGTCATAATAATTTATTCTAGTAAGTATATATTATAATATTGATTATATGGTTTTAAACTAATTACTTAGGTACTATTATTGTACATTTAGTCATTATATTTCTTAAGTTTTTACAAGAAAAAATAGCAAAAAAGTGTTCAAATATCACCCGTTTGATAAATATTGTAGCCACTTTTAAATATACTTGAAACGTGTAAAAAAATTCTACATAATTAATAAAATAATATAAAAAGCGTAGGTACTTACCTACTAATAAAATAAAAAGCCTGCGATTTATTATTAGTAAATAATCACGGCAGCCGAGAGTGTGTCTCCACTTTTGAATACATAAATCATAACCAGATCACTAGAGCCACTTCAAAAAAGAAATTTGTAATTCCTAGGGTTCAAAATTATTTTGGTGACAGAACTTTACAGAAGCGTATACCATATCTTCTTAATTCGTTGCCCGAAACTATTAGATGTGAAACGGATAAAAATAAATTTAAAAAAATATTAAAAGATTATCTGATGACTACTATTTAACACAACAATTGTATGTTTTTATTTATTTTTTTGCATTCACAATGCAATATTTCTATAAGATATAAAATACGTGTGTAAAAAACAACCACGCCTCCGAGCCCATCTGAGGGCTCGGAGGCGTGGTTGTTTTTTACACACGTATTTTATATCTTACAACAATTGTATCTTATTATTATCACCGCTAAATTTTCCTTCAGTTTGTTGTAATTCAGTCTAAATCCAATTATTGTGCACTTAACTTTACCTGATACAGTTATAGTTGTATTATATACCTACATAATTATAATTATAAGCTAAGAGACTAAAGATCCCTCAGTCAAACCGACAAGTCGGTTTTGTGGGACTAAATTGTATCTTTGTATTTTTTTTTCTTGTATATGAAATAAATAAATAAAAAAAAATAAATAAAAAAAAAAAAAAGTATTTACAAGCAGTGCCCGCGACTTCGCCCACGAAGAATAGTAACTTTGGAGGTATAGTGACGTTCAGGATTTATTTATTTATTTTAAAACTTCTGTCATCAAACATACAAACAAACTCTTCAGCTTTATAATATTAGTATAGATTAGTATAGATGTACGCCAAAACATTCACTTATATGTAAAGAATAGTGATTGGCACTAATTCTTTACATATATTTTATTCACGCGTCGCGTCTGTACAAGTAGGTAATAATCTGTGTTTGTACGCCGCACGCGGCATCGTTTGATTTGCGGCGGCATCCTTTTAATAGAGCCGGCACGTGGCGAGGCGGCGCGGTAGAAAGCAAGGAAACGTACTATAAACAAAGGAATTATTTTAATTCCAGTCATTTCCAATTGAGCTGTGCTTCGAGTCTAACTTAATAATTGTTTTTACTAATTCTTGTTGTTTTCTAAAAACGTATCACGTGTACAATTTAATATGAGTGACGAAGATTCAAATTATTCTAGTCCGAGTAACGAGAGTTTGAGTCACAGATCTAAAAGACCCAAAAGCAAATTTGAGGAGTTTTTCGAAATAATTCATGCATCCCAAACTGCCTTGTGTAAATTGTGCCAACATAAAAAGACTGAAATAAAAATGAAAAACAGAAACACTTCAGGCTTAAGGAAACATCTAATATCTTTCCACAAAAAGGAATCACAAATATTTCTTCCTGTTAAACCAAAATTAAGTGGAGATATCACAAGCTTTTTAGTAACCGCTGGAAGAAGTGGACAGGTAAGAATATATTTTTTTTATATGAAAACTCCAGGAACTCAAAAAAGTCTTTTTTGAACAAATGACTTTAAACTGACTTCGGAATATTTTATAGATATTGATAAAATAGTAATACATAGGTACATATTTCGCGTCATTTTTAACAATGGTCGAAATTGTCGCTACGGGAATTTTAACTCCGCGTAGCTGTTCATGCGATACTTTCAAAAACGCCATTAACTTACGTAAGTATTTTTGAGTTAGTGGTGTTTTCATCTAGGGGTGCGACATATTAAGTATGTAATTATCGTCTTAAATATTTTTATAAACACCTATATTTTCATTTGTTTTCATAATCGGCCAGTAACAACTAAGTACTTTATTTTGGTAAATTACAGTACAGTGCAACCTTAATATAACAAATGTCAATTTAACGATTTTCTCGATTTAACAACAACAAACCTCCTCCTCCTAAACGCTCAAACCTAGTATGTTTTAAATAATAACACAAGATTTATTGTTTTATTTCAGTCGGAAAACAGCAGTGACAACATCACGACAGCTACAGTTGATTGGGTAGTGAAAAAATATCTTCCCTTCTCATTTTTCGATGACGAAGCTACACAAGTATATTTTCGACGTATTTGCCCTAATATGGAGTTTCCTAAAAGGTCTACACTTAGAAGGAAAGTCAAAGAGCGATTTGAAGAGCTCCAATTTAATCTCAAGGAACGACTTCAACAATTATCATCTAAAATGTCATTTACCATTGATGGGTGGACGTCAATTGCTGGTTACTACGGGGTTACTATGCATTATATAGACAACGAATGGAAGTATCGATCTGTAGTTCTTGATTTTATACCATCACGCGGTCGACATACTGGGGAAGATATTGCAACGATTTTCCATGAATGTTTATTGGAATATGGCATAATTGATAAAATACAAGGTATCACGGTCGACAACGCAACTGCAAATACCAAATTTATGTATGAACTGGGCAAACAGTTGCCACACTTTGATTCAGACAATCAACATTTCCGGTGCTTTGCTCACATTTTAAACCTTGGTGTACAAGATTTATTAGAGACCTTAGCATTACACTGTGAGTCTGACACTAACGCGCAAGATCAGCAGTATGAAGACTATGCAGACGAAACTGAGGAAGATGAAGAATATGCACCAAATATTGCTGACTCGCGTACATCTGTAACAAAGTTACGCAGTATTTCCAGTAAAATAAAAAGAAGTGAGATAGTGAAGAAGAAGTTTCAGTCTGCTTGTGAAGCAGCTGGCGTGCCATCAAATCTAAATGCCATTCTTGACTGTCCAACAAGATGGAATTCCACACATGATATGATTGGATTTGGTTTAAAAGTGAGAGCGGGCATTAACATATTGTGCAGTTCTGTCACCGAATTGAATGATTTTCAAATCACAGCTAGTGAATGGCAGGTACTCGAAAAATTACATAAATTTCTAATAAACTTTAAACTTTTAAGTACAAAACTTGGTGGAGACAAATATGTTACATTACCGCTAGTCATTGTATCATTCAATCTCTTGCTAGATAAAATTGAATCCATGGTAAAACAGTTAGATGAGAAACCTAATCGATCTGAAGTGGATGAAAGGCTCATTCTAGCTTTCCAAGCAGCTCGAGACAAAATGCTTAAACATTATAAGAAGAGCAACTGGATTTATTGTACTTCTTTAATTTTAGACCCAAGGCATAAGGCTCAGACTTTTGACCTGACAATGTGGGGGAAGCAACTTAAAACAGAAAGTCTGCGCAAGTTCAATGAACTTTATGAAGAATATAAAAGTCTACACTCACTGAACAAATCTCTGGAATTGCCAAGAAAAGAAAATAAAGTATGTGATGAAGATGAAGACATTATAGACTTTGATAAACTCTATGAATGTCCCTCGACGTCATCTGGATCTTGTCTTCAAGGCTTAGTGATAGACGAGTTGGAGGAGTACCTGAGAAAACCAAGAACTGCCAGCTCGGAAGACATTTTAGATTGGTGGAGGACGCATGAGACAGAGTATCCGACTTTATCGAAGATGGCCCGTGATTTTCTCTCAATACCTGCAACTTCAGTACCTGCTGAGAGATTATTTTCTAAAGCATCATTAGTAATTAGAAAACATAGAAATAGGTTAAGTGATGAGTCAGCCAGATGGTTACTTTGTATTAATTCTTGGTCAAAAGAATTGATATAAAGTAACATAACCTAATGATAAAGCTGTTGTGTACTGTTATGTTTGATTTGTGTTGTATTTTATTTTTGATTGAAATAAATGATAAATCATAAAACTCTTTTATTAAATTTCATGCAAGTTGAGGGTTCAATCTCTTTCTAGACAGACATTGTTATTTAAAATACAGTCAAGTTATTGTAATTAATTTGTTTTTTTACATGTTTTAGCAAATGTAAGCTTATAAATCATAAATGTTTATTAAGAAACAGTTACTTCCATGGAAAACGACATATAGGTCAGTTGATTTTTCGACTTTCTTATCAAATCTTCAGTTATTTATTAATCTGATTGATCTTTACTATGGCTATGTTAATTCAAGCTCACAATGTTCCAATTCTAATACGTTTTTCTAAGATTTAAAGTAAACTTTAATAAATAGCAATAGACTAATAGGTAATTGCAAGACTTGCAAGACTCTTGCTGCAAGACCAAGACCAAGACCAAGACTGCAAGCGCAAGACCAAGACCAAGACCAAGACCAGGTGTATTGGCGCAAGACCAAGACCAAGACTGGCTAAGTCTCGTCTTGTTCTTGCATTTGGGCAACACTAGTTAGAAGTTAAGTTCTTTGGCGTTGCTAATTAAAATTTTAAAAGTAGCAAAAACGATTGAATAATATATTGAAAAATTAACAATGAGTTTTGTTAGATACTTTCGGTCTAAAATGCATAAAAATTATAAAACTTAATGGCTGTTTCATCTCAATCGATGGCCCAAACATTTGTAAAAATGTTTCTTTCGAATAAGAGAGGATTTTCTTCTCATTGATGAAACAACTCTGGCCTACAGATTAAAATTAGAAAGGTACTAGCAAATTCCGACGAGTGTTCACAAGGCTCGGTAGCTCAATTGGGAGAGATTTGGACCGGATTTCCAAAGGTTGCGGGTTCGATTCCCGCCTGAGAATTCACTTGTGACCCCAGTAGATTTTTTCTAGTATTTTTCTATTATAATAATTTATCATATGAGTTAACTTAGTAAAATAAATATACACTTTTAATTGTTTGATGGCCAACTTCATACTGTTGGATTGCCGTGAAGGTGAGAGCGCGCAGTTCTCAATTTTACTACCACTTAAATGCGCCATAATCTACTATAAAACATTATTTATGTCTTGTCAATTTATTTTGAGTTTTTATTTAAGTCTGAAAGAAGAAAATAAAACAATCTAACTAAAAAAGGTTACTAATTACCTTGACCGCTTGTTTTTTAAAGTATAAAAAAAATCTTTAATGCATTACATATATTTAGTTTTAACACTTCGGCGCTAATATACACATTTAAATAAAAAAACTTATTTAAGGTTTTTTGAGCATAATATATTTAATCCCGAAGTTTCGACTCATTTGTAGGAGCCGTGGTAGTAGAAAAGTTTTTATTAATTTAAGAAAAGATAGTGGCCACTTCTTTTTATTTGCATATACTGTATTCTATTCTAAATTTAAAAGTTTGTATTGCATTATATGTTTTTAGTTTTTACTTAAAAAATAAAAAAAATCAGAAAAGGTTATTTACCGGGGATTACTATGACCGATTGGTGCTACGTAGTAATTTTGTCTACTGCACCATTGATCTTGGGTTCGGATCCCGGTAGGAGCATGAATTCTATCCATAATTTAGTAATAATGGATAAATATAATGCAATAAATTCACTTAATTTGGGATTTAATAATTGTTATAAGCAGTCCGATTTTTTTTTTCAATGACATGTTCTTTTAACAACTGTTTTCAAAGTGTACACCTTACACCTTTTAATGTGACTCTTAGGTACTTTACACTATTTTTGTTATGTTGTATAGGGTGCTACCAGCCATCATCTCGGGCAGAACTTCTCCAAGATGTTCGAGATTGTGTATGACGACCCGGACACGCACGAAAAGGCGTATGTTTACCAAAACTCTTGGGGTCTCACTACAAGGACTATCGGTAAGATGTTGTCAGTTACAAATAATATGTCATCCTGATTGTTTGTTACACTTTTTGAGAGATTGATACACTTTGTCAGAGATACAGAAAACGAAAAAAAAACACTCAGAAAAATAGTACTGTTGCCGAGGGTTAGAAATATAATTTTTAGTCGGTAGTCTATATTAACGCAAGCGAAGCCGCATAGAAATATACATAAATAAACATGACTCGTGTGCAAAATTTTGACTTGTATATTTTTTGCATTTTTTTAATGCAATCTTATAAGATAAAATTATTTTAATAGAAAAATACTGGAAAACGTCAACTCGGCTCACAAGTGAATAAAAGTTAAAAATTAAATGGCTGTTTTATCTTAATCGATTGTCCAAACATTTGTAAAAATATTTCTTTCGAATACGACAGGATGTTCCTCTCATTAATAAGACAACGCTGGCAAACAGCGTAAAACCGGAAAGGTACTAGAAAATTTCGACGGGTGTTCACAAGGCTCGGTAACTCAATTGGGAGAGCATTGGACCGGACTTCCAAAGGTTGCGGGTTCGAATCTCAAAATTCACTTGTGAACCGAGTCGATTTTTTCTAGTATTTTTATATTAAAAGAATTTATCGTGTGTAAATGTTTGTATTTATGACACACACCTCTACTGGATCTTGATATCCAGTAGAGGGACCGATTGACTTTCACAGCAAGAGCATAGAGCAAAAATGGCCATAAATATTATTTTGATGATTTTTTTCATTTTGCTGGATTTGTTTTAAATTAGGATAGCATAACATAGGATAGGTTTCATTTTAATTCAAAATAAAAAAGAAATTACAAATTAAAATTACTGAGCCACAGCAACATGTGGCTAGGTCAGCTGATATTTCTATAAATATTACCTATTATGTATTATTATATGTATGTACCTATCCATTATCCTAGTATTCATAACACAAGCCTTACAGTGCCTATTTTGGGCATGGGTAAATGATATTATTGTAAGAAATATTATTATATTAATGCTACCTTATTTTTATATAAAAATACATGAAACTTGAATGGAGACCAGCCAATGTTTTCTATTAAAATAATTTGTTATATTATTATTATTATTTTCTGTTAGGTGTAATGGTGCTTGTTCATGGCGATGACCGTGGCCTGGTTCTACCACCGCGAGTGGCCGAGGTCCAGGTGATAGTAGTCCCTTGTGGCATCACCGCCTCCAGCACTGCGGAAGACAGGAAGAACCTGATCGACTCCTGCAAGAGCCTGGTCGACGAGTTTTTAGCGGCTGGCATAAGGGCGGAAGGCGATTACAGGGATAATTACTCACCAGGGTGGAAGTTCAACCATTGGGAACTAAAGGTATTAAATACCACATAGAAATCACATAGATTAAGTGCCAAGTAATTTTATAGATGGAGAAAATTAAAATATTTGTTATTATGTTATATTTCCATCGATATCACCCAAAATTTTGATAGTTTTCTAGATCACTGTTTTAATTTAGCATTGAGTCATAAATTTGACATTTATGACCGTTGTTAACTTATTAGTCATACTATGAACATGTTTATTGAAAAGAAACAGATGGTATTATGATTTCTTTATATTTTTTTGCATTTTTTAATGCTATGTTATATGATAAATTATTTTAATATTCTCAGGAGGAAATAACTTCTGAGCCAAAACAATATTTTACTAGTTTTTTTTTACTATTAAAATAATTAAACAATTATAATATTTAATCAAAATACCATTCTGTTTCTTTTCAAATTAAAAGGCATTATAAATATATGAGGAGGTGACATTCAAAAAGAGTTTAATTACAAAAAATGAAAAATTTATATAAACGTGGATTATTGTTCAGGTGACTGAATGCTGGAACAGAAAACATCATAAACCAATCAGAAAAAATCTATTCCATGTAATATAAAAAATTACATTGCTCATCTGTGTTTTATATTACAGAAACAGTTTTTTCCTTATAAAGAAAATTTCCAGCCTTGTGATTTAACTCTTTTTGAACGTCACCTCCTCATATTGTTCCTTTCTTGCTTTCTTAGTCATATTTGTAATTTCGTGCCTTTTTATAGGGTGTCCCTATCAGAGTGGAGTTAGGCCCCAAGGACATGGCGCGCGGCGAAGTTGTTGCCGTCCGCCGCCTTACGGGCGACAAGCTCACGTTGCCGCGTCAAAAAGCACCTGCGGAGCTTGCCGATCTTTTGGAACGAACGCACCACGAAATGTTCGAGAAGTAAGGCAACCCAAATACTAAAAGACGAATGAAAAAGTGATTTAAAAATTTTGGTTATTTCAAACAAAATACTTGGTTCTTTGCTAGTTTGTGATTTTGTATTAAAATTTGATAAATGTGTTTTAAACTGCATGTAATATTCAAAACTCAGTCTCCTGGCAAGCCGAGTCAGTAGTAACCATTTAAACTAGGCTTCATCTTTTCCATTATTTGTGTGAAGTTATAGCAATCACATTATCTGTGAATTATATATAAAATTAAATTATATTGCAGCCATCAAACTTCAGTGTTTATATTATATATATACAGTAAAAGCTCTTTATTCGCGGGATATACGTTCCATAAATATGCCGCGAATAGAGAAACCGTGAATACGGAACGGTAATTTATATGGGATTATAGGGCATTCGTTCCTAGGTGACTAAAAATATATAAAAAAAACGATTTATTTGAAGTTTTTGACTATATTGATCAATTATTATCTTCAAGCTTAGGCAATGGTTTAAAGAATTTTGTAAGTTTTTCTTGCTTAGCAGTTTTTAACAGCTCCTTTAATTCAGACTGATATTCAGCAGTGGCATTAGCAATTTGCCTCTTAAAAATAAGACTTCGTTCCATAAACGGATCAATTTTCATAAAGAACTCACAAATCACAATTTTTGTAAGAAATGGAAAGACGAAACAATAAAACACACAAAGCGGCTCTTATCAAAGGATGGAACGTTTAATATGCGACAGCATTTAAAAATATAATTTATTTATTGAGTAATAAGGTTGCTTTCACTCTGTTTGTTTACATTCTCAAAAACACCGGTCGCCGCGACGGCTTATGTCAAAGTCCGAACCAATACAGGGCCTATCATTTAATAACAAGCAAATTTTAGGTTGTAATAAGGCCTATTTTACTTTTTTATTAGTCCATTTGACGGCGTTTACAAAGGTTATTGGGTTGGATACCTATTGGAATCCTTTTTATTATCATGTATGTACTGATTAGATCCGCGATTAAAGAAATCTTTCGCCGCGAATATAGGATTTGGGTCGCATTTTTTTAATCCGCGAATAGTGAAAACGCGAATGACGGAAGCGCGAATAAGGAGCGTCTACTGTATATTAGAAACAATTCCAAAGATGATAGTCCAGTGACAAAATTAAATTAAAAGCTCACATAAAAGATTTTGTTTAAAACAGGGCAGTAAAGGATCGTGATGCAAGACTATCGCTTGTAACAAAATGGAACGACTTCACTGAAGCTCTTGAGAAGAAGCATATTCTCATGGCACCATTCTGTGGAGAGATCCCCTGCGAGGATAATATCAAGAAGGACAGTGCAAGGTTAATACTTTTTCATAATTAGTCTTTTCTATTATAATTTATAAGCTCATTTTATTTGTGCCTGTTCCTTGTCTGAGTGAAAAGCAGAGGCCATTTAGATGTCTCTTTTCCACCTTATATAACACATCAAAAACTTTTTGAATGCTGTTACTTGACAAAACTATTTTTTTTTTAAGTTTTTGATTTATATTTTATCATAGGAAAACTTTAGCTAACAGTGCCATTTCAGTGTTATTCCATTTGGTAAAAATGAGTAGTATAAGAAAATTTATATTTTAGGTTAATAGGTACTCTTTGATTGATAGTTTTTATAAAAAGTTGTTTGATTTTGATGTTAATGTTCTCTAAAGTATGTAAATGCAAATATTTACTTGGCATTTTTAAAGATTTTATTTTGTAATTAATGTTGTACTGTAATTCTTTTTACAGAACTGATGATGATTCAACCACTGATGTGAAGGCACCTGCAATGGGTGCCAAGTCGCTGTGCATACCTTTTGAGCCTAAACGTCCACTCTCCGTTTCCGATGTCTGCATTCATCCATCTTGCAAGACTAAACCTAAATTCATCACCCTATTTGGTCGTAGTTATTAATGCTACGAAATAAAATAAAATATAAATAAATAAATAATTTATTGTTTGATATACAATTTTCTTGTATTATTTTTTATCACATTGTTCACTCAAAATTTTGTATAGTTTCTTCCAATAATCTTATTCTTTCTTTTTTCTCATTTAGTATTTGTACAAATTTTCCATACAAATTAGCTTCTAATGCTATTTTCTCATTTACAAATTCTTCTAATTCACTTTTACATTTATCTACTTTCTCATTCAGTGCAACGTTCTTTTTATCATATATGTCTACAAGAACTTTGAGTTCTTTATTTTCATCAAGTAAAAAATCTATTAAGCTGTCTTTTGTTTCTGTTCCATCCAGCTGTAGTTCAACACAACCATATGGCATTACTGTAGAATCATCAAAGATCTTTTTCCAACTGAGTTTGGCAATACTTGCTCCAGGTTCATGACAAAAATCAAATATAAAGTCGTCACAATTGCCAGAGAGAGCTCTTTTTACATTATTATTGTATTTATCTTCGGACTCTTCAACCTGACTTGCAAACTCTGAAGAAAACGTCCCAGACCAACAGTTGTTACCTTCATATATGTTTATATTAAATAAGGTATCTTTACTCTTTGATGTGCATGCGAGTTTGATGTATAAATTTTGACAATTAACACTAAGTTTTGATACAGCAACTGTGTTCTCACATGAATCCATTTTGGAACAAGTATGAAATAAGCTCGGTAGAGTTCCTTTAAATCAATGGTGATCTACTAAAATAAATGCTTGGCAAAGCGCGACTATTTTTTGGTGTTAGTGCCCCATATTACAAGTATTGGTGAAGGTTGCCGATGCAATAACCTCTCGTGGTTAATGTTATTTAGTAGTATGTATGATCATTGAAAGAGAACATTAATTTTACCTTTCTATTCATTCTTAAGTACAAACTTTTTCGTATACAAAAGTTCCTCGGGGTTCATATAAATAATTATTAATAGGACCCATATATTGGGTTTACATTTTTCCAATTATTGACAATGCATACTAAACTATAGTTTTTTTGTAAAGTTTTTCCATGAGGGAAGGCAATGGGTATAAAGCCCATACAGCCATATCTACAGTTATTTCATTTTTTAATTAGATGATGATGAACACTGATAAAAGCTGATTCGTAAATGATATATGATGCAAAATGAAATATTTAAAACAATATGTTAGTTTTGTTTTTTAATCCTTTTTGTGACAATAGAACAAAACCTTTAGTTTCCCCAAAACTAGCCGAAACTAACATTATTTACAAATTATACTATCGTCGCAATTTATTATTAATATATATTTGCAGTACCTATCTCTTTTAAAAGTTTTGTTTGTGTTTGTATGTCTTTAATAGTATGGTAATAAAATAAGACTAGCTTATGAATTACATTTTAGACATTGCTTCGTCAAGCCCAATTTTTTTTATGATATCACTTCATTCAATATCTTCATGAAACGCGAACTTTAGCTTGCTTGATACGCATTGGCAAACGAAAAATTCATTCTGATTAAAGATTTATCCACAGGAAACTATTACGTACAATAAATCATGAAATCTTTTTGGACCCATTTTTTAATCATTAAAACATATTTGACATATTTTACAGGGGTAAAATATGTCATTAACGAATCCTTGAGTCTTACACTATGCAAGTATATTCACTGAAATAAATCAATGTCAAACGTAGTAATAACCACGCGCAGTCGGCAGTCGGCAAGGACGAGACGAGAGCGATACTGCCGTTCTTATGAAAAGTGCAATAAGTAGTATCAGCCTCTTTCGAAATTATTGCGATTAAAGATTTAATATTTGTCTTTTTGTGTATCATCGCAACTATAATAGCTATTGACTTAAAACTTTTACTGTACGACAGATAAAATGAAGCGGAATTTTATGTAGTATATTATATTTGCACATACATTTGTACGAAAATTGTACGTAAATCAATTTGCCCAAAAACTCGACTTATTGCACTTTCGTGAGGACGGCAGGATAGCGGTCTGGCTTCTGAGTGACACGAGTTCGAAGTCGAGATCATAGAGTACTTTTGAATTAACGGGTCCAGATCGAGATCAAGAAGCCTATAGGCGCGACTCAATTTAACAAGCTTGCGCATTGACCAATAAGAATTGTTTAAAATATTATATTACAAAGAATGTGTCGAAAATAAATTTTGAAAACTTGTATGGCGTAGATAAACAATTCAATTTTCTCAAAATTTAAAAGTTACATGAAATAACTATATTTTTCGCGTGGCCGACGGCTTCGTGCATACTAAGAAATATTAAAATAATTTTTCGTCTATTTATTTTAATATTTATATGCCCAATTCGTATTACTTTTGACAGACTGTTATTCCGTACTAGTAAGTTGAAATGAAATCCCTCTTGTTTCTCGCAAAGTAAAAATGTATGATTTTGTAAATAAAAAATGGCAATGAAAATAAAAAATAATGACTATAAAATATTATTTTAATATAAAATTTTGCAAGATGATGTGTTATAAGTGAATGACTTGTAATCTTACGGTTATTGAGAAAACCATTGAGCTGAGATTCTAAATTGTTGCAGGGCAGATCCCACTCGCTTTTTTCTCTGTTGTTAAAATTTATAAAAGAGTCTTAGGGACTATGTTTTCAAATTAAACACCCGAGTGAGTTTTGATGGCGTTTCCGATAATACGACAAAGAACAAGATACTAACGACAGTAATGATTAACATTTATTATTACATAGTATCAATTTCACATTTATTTGCCTTATCATTGCTATCGGAATTCCTTGATCCATTTCTTTTCGAATTAATTAATAGTAAAAATTTATCGCACAGATTCCTTTCCATATCAACTTTAAGGTTTAGAAATTCTTCTGTGTCTTGGAGACATCTCAAAAAATCTTTTTTCACTGTTTTATATTTGTTTTTTAATTCGAAAACTTTTCCTTTTAAATACTTGTTTAATACTAGTAGAATTTCAAATAAATCAGGTCGAGAACTAGGTGGTGATTCGTCCAACTCGAGAGGCAAAAATCCTTCGATCACCTCGGAATTAGCATATTTTTTCTTCCAATAAAAGAATCCACTTTTCAGCTCATAACGGTAATCTTCAATTTGCTGAGATAGGCAACGTTTAGTGTTGGCATAATATTCATTTTCAGATACGTGTAAATTCTTACTGAACCCTGATAACCGGTTGGATGAAAATCGTCCTTTCCAAAGTTGATCTTTCGTATAAAGATATATTTCAAAGGATTTTGGTTGCCATCCCACCAGCAAATAATAGCGTTCATTTACGGTTCTTATTTTTGCAACTGTAATTGACTCGTCAATGTCCATTCCTTAATAAGTTATATTTGCATTTAAGATATCAGAAGCTCTTAAATTTCTTGATATTTTTTTTTTAAAAGGAACACACATTTGCTTTTTCTACATATGCATTTTGTAAAAATTAATAGGGTTACATTCTGACAAAGACAATACTTTTCATTCCTATCATTCCTAATATTGTAATCTTTGTTATCATCCATTGTCAAGCTGAATGTAGAAAAGAGAATAAAATAGAATATTATTCTTTGTCTATTAGATATTTGGTATTTTTGTGTTGTGTCAATGAACTTATCATACAAATAGGACTGAGTTATCAGGAAAACACGTCATACAATAATATACCCCAATAAAAGTTGTTTGAGTTTATTTACGCTATAGGTAATTGAGCTATAAACATGCCGAGCGAAATATCCAGCAGAGTGGTTGTCATCTCTGTTTCTCAATTGCTAAAAGGCAAAAAAGGAACAACGATGGCATAAATTATTTCACAAGCCGAAACAAAAATATTAGGGAACTCCCAAACCCAATGTTATACACTGTTGGATACAATTGCAAATAGTTGTATCCAACAGTCATCAAAATGTTGCAGAATATTTTATTGAACAATGTCTATAACCAGTTTATAATATTGTGAAAACAAAAATTGTTGCAAACACAGGGCTGTAGCTAGAGACTAATTTGAGGTAGGGCAGCATTGGTTAAAGGTAGGGCGTAAGTAGTTTTATCATAATCGATCTGCCCTCGAAGCACGGGTTCCTAAATCAATCACTATGTATATCACTGACCTAGAGTCAAGCATTGGACCGGATTTCCAAAGGTTGCGGGTTCGATTCCCGCCTGAGAATTCACTTGTGACCCGAGTCGATTTTTTCAAGTATTTTTCTATTAGTTATAATGATTTATCTTATAAGATCGCATTCAAAAATGCATAAAATATATAAAAATTACAAAACAATTTAATTATACTAATTTATCTTAGTTTTTGGTATTTTTAAGGTAGGCCATTGTATTTATAATAGGAATTCATCATATATATTTTGTACATTCTTTGCATCACTTTTAAATTTGACCAGCCGTGTAAAATGCTGCTTATTTAAACAGCAATTATTCACTAACATCTCCAGTAAAGTTTCTGAACGGTGTCGCCAAATGGGTCTCGTCTTATTTTATTACTATAGTACAAATCCATCGTATAGATAATGGCAGCTGATATTCATATTATAAATTCCGATATTGACGTAAATGTCAATGTTGGAGACGCTTTCCTGTTGGACGACATCGATCAATGCAAAGACTTACTGCTCAAAACTGCTGGGTAATTCAATATAATAGTGCAAAATATTCGTAGTATAACCTGCAATATTGATGACTTTGGGTATATGTGTTCTGTGCTTTGTTCTCTATCTTGCGAGAATAGATACTAAAATAGACATAATAGTATTGACAGAGTGTTGGCTCCCAAATGTTGTTAATTTGCCAAATATTCCCAATTATATCGCATATGCATCTAATAATCATACAAATCAAAATAGTGGGGTGGTTATATATGTCAATCAAAACTTAAATGTTTCTGTTTATGAACCTAATCTTTATGCTGCTGACGGTTTAGTGATTGAAATAAATAATCAATTTACAATGATCGCTATCTATAGGTCACCCGCAATACATAATATAGATAATTTTCTACAATCACTTAATGACATATTAGTCAAGCATAAACATGTCAAAAATATAATTCTAACAGGAGATCTAAACATTGACATCAAGGAAGGAACTTCGGACCTGAGGTCTTCAGAGTACCTAGATCTCTTATCGTCTCATGGCCTATTACCAGGTCACGTTTATCCTACTCGAGAGAAATCTTGTATTGACCATTGTTTTTTAAAAATCGGGAATAAGGCAACTTGTATAATTCACGATACAAGTATCACAGATCACAGTTCTGTTATTGTCTCATTAAAAAAACCAGTCAAAAACAATAATAGATACAGACTAGTGAAAGCAATTGATTATACAAAGGCCATGATGGATCTAAATTCAATTTGCTGGTCGGAAATATATAATTGTATCGACGTTGAGTCAGCTACCTGTAGATTCCTTGAAATATTATCAGCAGTTTTACATAAACATACAGCAACACGGAAAATATCAAATAGAAAAACAGTTATAAAACCTTGGATCACACCGGGCTTATTACGATGTATTAAGTGGAGGGACAAGTTACATCAGAAACTAAAAAGAGATCCAGATAACTTCACTCTTAGGCTAACATATAGAAGGTACCGTAGCTATTGCAATAATCTACTGCATGATATAAAAACCAAATATGAACACTCGGAATTGGCTAAAAATAAAAACAACACTAAAGGTACTTGGAAAGTGGTACGCCAAATTTGTCATATGGACAATTCTAAAAAACCTGCTATAGAACTGCTCAACATAGAAGATACTCCAGATTTGTCTATTAATCATGTTAACAGATATTTTGCAGATGTGGGAAAAACATTTGCTGACACAATTCTCTCAAATCTAAACGTTACCGAAAATGTATGAGCAAAACATATTACGAATAACAGTAGCCCTTCAGGATCCCTTACGTTATTACCTACTGATGTTGATGAAATAAAAAAAGTCATTAAAACCCTTAAAGCTACATCTTCTACTGGATGGGATGGTATATCATCCTTATTTCTTAAGATGAGCGCTGATACTCTCGCTACACCTATCGCCCACATTTGTTATTTGTCCCTCACTACTGGCGTCTTTCCAAAACCATTTAAGAAATCTGTCATTACACCCATTCATAAATCTGGAGAAAGAGGCAGTGTCACAAACTATAGGCCGATATCTTTGTTGCCGTCTCTCGCTAAAATACTAGAGAAAATCATCAACATTAGGTTAACTAGTTATCTCAAACGAAACAATTTCTTTTCACCCAACCAATTTGGATTCCGGGAAAAGTTGTCGACTATAGATGCCATTGAAAGTTTGACAGAGCATGTTTTCGATGAACTTGACAGAAAGAGAAATTGCCTGGCAATATTTTTAGACCTGTCAAAGGCATTTGACACTGTCTCTATCCCCATCCTCATTCGAAAACTCGAGCTTGCAGGAGTACGGGGTATGCCACTTGAACTCTTCCGATCTTATTTGAGCGACCGAACTCAAGCAGTGAGCATAAACGGAATATGTAGTGATTTTGTTGACATTTGTTATGGTTTTCCACAAGGTTCCGTTCTTGGGCCTGCGTTGTTTTTGGTTAATCTTAATGATCTTACACATAAAGAGCTTCATAATGGTAAAATAATTTCTTTTGCTGATGACACGGTGCTGATCTTTACCGGATCCACTTGGTCAGAGGTACGAGAATCCAGTGAAGTTGGACTGAAAATAGTTTCTGATTGGCTTAGTAATAATATCTTAACTCTGAATAAGGATAAAACACGATTCATGACCTTCAGTATTTATAATAATAAACAACCATCTAACGTTGTACTAAAAATCCATACGTGCAACAGTAATCAACTGTGCAACTGTTATGCTTTAGAAAAAGTAGAATATATTAAATATTTAGGTATAACCTTGCACCAACATCTTAACTGGAAAAATCAAATAGAAACGCTAAGTACCAGAATTAGGAAAATTTTAGGTATATTTAAAAAAATAAAACACATTAAAAACAAAGAAACTACCAAATTAATATAGATCTCATTATGTCAATCTCTAATAGCGTATGGAGTTTCTGTATGGGGTAATGCTAAGAAAACACATTTGATCAAAATTGAACGTGCCCAAAGAGCTGTGATAAAAGTTATAAACGCGAAGTCGTTTCGGTATTCCACAAAAAAACTATACGAAGAATTCACAGTTCTAACTGTACGCCAATTATTTATAAAGTGTGTACTTGTCAGACAACATAAATTTATACCTCCTCCTATAATTTCCAAAAGACGAATTTCTGCTGTATACAGAATACCAAAGACTAGAACTTCATTTGCTCGAGCCTCTTTACGATATTCAGGTCCTCGACTGTACAATAGAATAAGTACTATTCTTCCAGCATTGCGGGAAAAAAGTCGACACATCTATCAAAAACTAATTACCGAATACTTACTCACACTAGACTACGATTCCACTGAAAACTTTGTAAAATCATAAGATGCAAAGAATATTTTGTATAATTATGAAAGTCATAGTGTACAATTATTTATTTATGTAACGTTAATCAATATGTAATCACGTATAACTGTGTTTGTATGTATGTAAGTGTGTATGTGTGTATTATAATAAAAATAAATTATTATATTAAGTCTCACAACATTTATCTAAGTTAATATTCATATAAATCTTTATATTAGTTATATAAGTAAAGTACTAAAAATATACTCTTAAAATATGTTTATTTGAATTGTAACCATTAAAACATTTTACTATATTGACACATTTAGTTTTAACTTTCTAGAGATTAAGTTGGCAAATGTTATCTGTTGTCCTTACATATACTGTAACTAAATTTTAAAGCTACCGGCATTCGACCAGTGTATTTGAGCTGCCGGCTGAGCGTAAGAGTAACTGTCCGTATGTCAAGTTATAGTGGTTATTGGTCGCGGTGATACTGCACTGCCGCAATACAGTTTTATACTAGTGCGGAGGGTAGTTGTCATTGTTTATCTGTTACATACCATATAAGCGACAGTTGATGTATTTCGTTAAGACCGATGTAATGTAACAGTACCATGTAATTTATGCAAATAAAAAGTTATTATTATTATTATTATTATTATATCAAGGTAGGGCATTGCCCCACAATGCCCCCCCCTAGCTACGGCCTTGTGCAAACAGTATACAACTATTTCCAATATATGCCCGTTTCTTCGATTATTTCTTGCAAAAAATCGCTATATGTATATATTAAGATGCTATTAACTGCAACTTCATGTGCTTATATAAATAAAAGGAAAAGATATGAATAGTTTAGTGTATGAAAAACTCTTTAAGTTATATTATAATATTCTCCCACTTATTAAATTATGAAAACCAATTAGGTCTTATTACTGGCGATTTTTTATGCGTTTATGTTATTTCGAAATGTCTCTCGATGTAGGGAAATGTTTGGAAACGTTGCGGAATGTTTCCCGCGATCGATACGGGCCCACCCTAGTTCCTGCAAAATCACTAAACCAATACCGACATTTATTACTGAAAAATTTATTTATGTACACTAAATTGAACCTCAATTAGGGACTATATTATCGACTTGCCTATAAGCTTTTGTATGCGCAAAAATTCGTTTTCTTGATAAATTTTCTGTTGTAGTGGATATCCACTACTAATATTCGTACTTCGTACGTACATCTACTAATATTAGTAGATAATAATTGTGGATTATTAATGACTAAGACATGAATGAGTGTTGGTCAGTGAAATAAAACAGCGGAAGATGTTTCTTTACGCTCTCTCAAGAAGTCCACGAAGAGGTTTCACTAAAACCCTACACCTTTACTGGAACTTAGGTAAATGTATTATTTCATTATTAATTAAATATCCATCATTTATAAATCAACTCTCTTCACCTTTCATTCTCATCATCATCAAATTATGTAAAAAATACTTGACTAGACTTTGTAACCTTTGCCTTCTCTTATAGGTAGATAAACAAAAAAAAATTCTAATCAAAACAATGTTTGAGGTTAAATTGACGTAATAAAACTAAAATCTCGCTATATTCTTATTCTCTACGAGATAACGGTGTAATTAATCTTTATTCAGTTTTAACTTTTTTAGTGTATAAGTGATCCTTCTCAATCCCCTGCCTGTATAAAATTGAGTAGGTAATAGGGATTTGTGGTACACAATACATAACCAATTAAGAAAAGAAGAAATAAGGCATAACCTATAGCCTAGCATATTCATGAAAATAAAAAAATAAATATTAATTATCTTAAAATGAGCTCTAGTGATAGCGAGGGTAATATGGACCATGAAATTGGCGAAGAACAAAACGACGGCGATCGGGTAAGGCAACTTTTTTGTTCTAACAGAAGTTGTGTTCTTTGTGATAAACCTTAATAAACAGTTTTTTGTTCTAGACTGCTATTAGAGCAGAGTTGTCTTCCCTATCTTTTGAAGAACTTCAGAAATTGAATCAAAGGATTGGTGCCAAAGTATACAATGAAGCCCTCTATGGTAAAAAGGACAAAACTGATGCCAATCGTAAAGTTTTCAAAAGGGAGAATAAAAATCGTCCCAGAGAGATGAGCTCTAAAAAACCGGTTCCATTTTTGTTGGATGTTCCAGTAGTTAAGAAAAAAGAAATTCGTGATCCTAGGTGAAGTGCATATTAACTTTTATAGCTAATGTTTATATTTGTTTTACATGATATTTTTAGGGCACTTAGTGTAAATTAAAAAAAATAATACATTATATCTATAGTATATTATAGATTTAGTAAATTACAAAATAAAGCATCTTTAAAGTGAATTTCAAGTCTAAGAGTGAGATATTCATAATCACAAAAAAGATATCATACTCATATTGTCTTACACTCTTCTATAAATTCATCTTAATTTTATCCTTTTTATAATTAGTCTTATTTCAAAACAAAACTAAAATGATCATATAGGTTCATTACTTAATATTATATATAATAATTTTCAGGTTTGATCCACTCTGTGGAGAATTTGATAAAAAGCAGTTTTCTGAAAATTATAACTTTCTATCCGATATTCAAATGAAAGATATTAAGGCGATACGAGCAGAACTGAAAGAGACTGCAGACCCTGAAAGAGAGAAGAAATTACGTAGGTTACTGCAACGACTCAATGACCAGCTTAAAGCCAATAAGAAGAGGAGAGTAGAAACTGAAAATGCTGTAAAACAGAAAGAACAATTAAAACAAGATTTTGGAAGAGGAAATCATCCTCATTTCAAAAATAAATGTGAGTATTTATGTTTTGGGCTTATAACACCAATCAATCCACTCTGGGCCTACATTGCGACTACATACAGTGTTCTAATCAGTTGGATAAGTCTGTACCCAGTAGTGAGGATGTCAATTTGCTGATGACGATAATGATAATGAAAGCTTAAGTGATGAACCAATTATTTACTTTAAGCAAAGGTATTCAATTTACAAAGTGTGCATATTTGATATGCTCTTGAGTTAAACCAATTTTAAAACTTTGGTTTAAGATTTTGTACAATGCAATCACACTTATTAAGCTTGATTCAGCTTTTGTCTATTCAGCTTTCTGCATCAAAACTGATATGCATGCATCTAAATAGAAATTTGTATGGTCAAAAGCTAAATTGAACTATAAGTGCGAATACTCCTTTTTCAAAACTAAAGTATTTTAAATTATTTACTATACTCATTTGTGATAAAAAGTTATAAAATACTTTTGTTACACTGACCACAAATTGCCCCTTTAGGAAATTCAATAAAACACAAATTTCAAAAGTATATGCATCATATCTTAACTCGTGAAACTACTCTTAAACAAAGGTATTTATTTTATTGTCTTTCATTCTACAGCTGAATTGCGAGTGGAGTCCTTAGTCAAACAGTATGAGGATCTGAAGAAAGAAGGTGCTGGTCGTATCCAGAGGCATCTTAAACGCAGACAACAGAAAGTTAAAAAGCGATCCCATAAAGCTCCGACTGGTGTCAGCTAAGAGATATGAATAAAGTGTCATTTAACACAAATTAGATTTGATTTATTATAGTCTATTATTACCGAAAGTTAAATTAAAATATTTCAAAGGTTTAAAGGTACTAAAATGCTAGTTATATGTATATTTCTGGGTATAAGTTCTGAATGGGTTGAAATAATATTTCGCATTGATGTTGTGGGACCCAAAAATGTATGGCTGTAATTTTCCGCATGGTCCATATGTATTAGAAGTTCAAATTCAATTTTACTCTTAAAACATTTTTCTGTTAATTAGCAGGGCTTTTTAGTACAGTAGGGCTACATTAGTGATTAGATTAGTAATAGATCACTAAAATTGAATATTGCTGCTACCTTAGTGACTAGTGATGGATTACTAAAATTCCAACCACACATTTTTGAGTGTTGCAGAATAATCCTCTATTGCACAATCGATAGTATCGTGAGAAAAGTCGTTAGTATCGATACTCAAATCGATATTTAATCAGCACTACCGTGATAAAATTTATTGGATATGACGCAGTTAATATAAATGTCGTATATAATTGATCCATTCCATCATTCCAGTTTTAGTTTTATAAAAATTTAAGTATACGTACACTCTTATAACGAGTCGTTTTCTTCAATTGCCAAAGTCACAACTCGTCCAAGCACCTTTAAAAATCGCTTTATGAAAAATTTGTAATGTAATGTAATTTTTATTCTATTAGCATATAAGTGAAACCTTAATGTCGTTTGTAATCGTCTTACTATTTGATGTTGAATTTTCAACTTTTGTGAACTAATTTAACATTCACTTTGTAATTATGTACTTACTATAAACTTTTTAACCGTTTTTTACCCAAATAAATATAAAAAAACTGGTTTCCTTATTTATTGATGGACAATAAAGATATCTAAGAGAAAAGCTGCCTATACCAGGATGAGGAGATTTAATTTTGTTACACGAACTAATATTTACTACATTCGGGATTTCATTGGATTGGCGTTTCCACTGCTTTTAAGATCGCTCGCTGATGTCTTGACTGTATGAATTTGGCTGCTCATTGTATAATCTTCGGGGCTTTAGTGGAGTCACAACCATGATGAAATAGTAAATGCAGGCGGGTCACCACTAATGACACGGACTGCGGTGAATCCAGTTGTTCTGTGAGGGCCTCTGTTCAGTTTTAGCATTTTTTAAATTCACAATAGGGAGATACTTTATCTCATGCGCTACCTAATGCGCTTCACCTGGAACAAGGAGTGCCTAGAACAAGTTTATAGGTGCTTGATATTCGTCGATATTTAAAAAATATCGATATTAGTTCCCGATATATCTAATCAATCCCGATTGGTCGAATCACCAGGTATCGATATAAAATACCGATATTTTTTATTTTATACAAGAAAAACGTATTGTGTACTAGAGTACATTTAGAAATGAAAACCACTTCTAAAATTAAATTATTTTAATCAGGATTTCGTAGAAGAAATTACCCAATAGGACTCTAGGTACGACATTCATTTATCAGATTGGAGTTCTAATTTTCAATTATTTTCTTTAATTAGCAAAATGAATGATGCTCCTATTGCAGTTTGGATGGATTTTATAAGAGACAATTCAGAAGTTTTACGATATCGCTCATAAATATTTTATAATGTTAATATAGAATATATTTTTACAGAGACATGGAGTTTGTTTTTTTAACAATGCGTTATTAATATTTCTGTGAACTCCTCGTAAGCTTATGTTACGAGTGGGATCACGTTCGTAGTAGTTACATCGAAAAGGACGGCCCAAAGTTGGTTCAAAGTTGATATCTCAACCGGCAGGCAATGGCCGCCTTAATTTACGGCTTAAAAAATTATTCGGTTTCTAAACAAACAAAGCTAAGTTCCTCTATGGAGTTAAAAAAATGAGCTGATATGAGACAGGCACGATAGTAATTCTAACGCGCATTTATTATTCTTAACCACAAAAATTAGTAACACCCAACCCAATAAGCATTTGATAAGAAACGCGCCAATATCCTTTCAGATGGGTGTACCTAATTCTTAGAGGGACTACGTTGGTTATGGTGCAATCTTTTTGCTCACTTCGTCTCAAGCTAAATTAGTCTCAGCTTATATCAGCCTAAATCTTTTGTCCAAATCACGTAAACTTCTTCGTCTTATCTTGTGTTGTCACACTAAACAAGAATCGACGTTAAGATGTTAAAATATCTCGCGAACTTTTCTCAATAGGTCTATATCAATCTGGCTTCCGTCCATTCCACAGTACTGTTAGCGCACTGCTTAACGTCTCAGAAAATATTCGCTGTGCGATGGATAACACCAACCTAACGGCGATTGTATTATTGGATTTTAGCAGTGCGTTTAATTGTGTTGATTTTGATCTCCTTCTCGGCACCCTTCGCTCTATAAATGTCTCTGCTTCAGCTACTGACTGGTTTAACCTCTTGAATCGTCAACAGCGTGTATTAAGTCAAGATAGCTCCTCCGATTGGTCTCGCTTGACGGCTGGTGTACCACAAGGTGGTGTTCTCTCTCCTCTACTCTTCTCTATATTTATTAACCAAATCGCCAGTGTTATATCCTCTTCTTTTCACCTTTACGCCGATGACCTACAAGTCTATAGACACTTCAGCATTTCTGATATGGCGGATGCGGTTCATATTCTTAATCGCGATCTCAGGGCTGTGCAAGAATGGGCTAAATCTTTTGGCCTTATTGTAAATCCCAACAAATCTCAGGCTATTGTGGTTGGCAGCAGTAGATTGGTGAGTAGGTTGGATTGGAACTTGGTGCCACCAATCGTCTACAATGGCGTCACTATAGGATTTAATGAAAAAGTGAGAGATCTGGGATTGATTATTGACCGCAATATGAGTTGGTCATCACACATTGCCGATGTGAGCAAGCGCATGCATTATTCATTCCACTCCCTCAAGCGTCTTCAATACTTTCTTCCTTTCAAGACCAAAATAATGCTGGCGCAATCACTACTTCTTCGTCTTCTCGACTATGCTGATGTCTGCTATTTGGATGTGACTGAAGAACAGCTTAATAAACTCGAGTCATTACAAAACTTGGCCATTCGCTTTTTTTATGGACTACGAAAATTTGATCACGTCTTACACTTTCGCAAGGAGCTCAAATGGCTACCTATTCTGCAGCGTCGTGACATGCACATCCTTGTCACCCTGTTCAACATTCTTAAAAACCCTAATTCTCCTGCCTATCTTCGTTCTCGTTTCCGGTATCTTCCCCCACCTCTACGTTCCCAAAGGTCTTGCATCACTAAAGTGCTGGAGGTCCCCAGAAGCAACACTAACTTTTTGCAGAACTCTTTCTCAGTGCGAGCTGCGCAGCTCTGGAAAAAACTCCCTAAAGTGATACAAGAATGTTCATCCATTTTATCATTTAAATCGAAACTGAAGGAGCACTTTCTGAATTTATTAAAATAATCGAATCATATATATATTATTTCTTGATGTTGTCTCTTATTGTTATATAAGTAGCTATATGTATATATTATTATTATTATATTAGTAGCTATGTGTATATATTATATGTATGTACATATATATGTATATATATTATTTGTATATATTTATATGTTTAATTCTGTATATCATTTATTATTTAAACATTTATTTCACATGACTGCTTGTCTGCACTTAGTGACACCCACTTATACGACCAACCACACTTATTCTTGGTTGACTGGAAGAGATCTCTTTTAGAGATAAGTCCACCCTTGCAAACAATATTACCTACTTTTGTATTTTATTTATCTTTTATGTGCAATAAAGAGTATAATATATCATACTTGGTCTATCTCACGATATGCGTCTTTGCATTAGGTCCACCCGTCTGAAAGGATTTCGTTATGCTTTTATTAAAATTTTCTTTATAAACATTTGCTTCACCTTTGTCATTCACTTCTCATATATAAGCACAAGTAGCTTCTATGTGCGTACCTATATAAGTAAGAGTTCTGTACAAACTTGGATGAAGAGCGAGAAAGAGTCATGCATTTTCAAGATAACAGCGATTATCTAATGTTCTTTAACTGTGAGCGCAACGAATATTTCTTACAAAAAGATAAGTCATAAACTTTGTATTTAAAAAAACTCACCAGGTGGAATATGAACCCCCGTCCCTGGCGAACCGAGCCAAATGCCATTAACCGGTAGACTACTCAGGTTCTTACAAATCCGACCAGTTTTATTGCCAAAACTCACTTTTCTTTCAGCTGATAAACTACGTCATCCCGGTCAATTTGGATTGTAGGAATTTTGAGTAATCGAAATGTTACACATTTGTTTTTATGTTTATTAATAACTAGCGGCCCGTCCCGACTTCGCACGGGTGGACAAAATTTTTTAAATTTTTTCAAGCATTCAATATAGCCTATGACACTCAGCAATAATGTGCCTTTCTATTGGTGAAAGAATTTTTTAAATCGGTTCAGTAATTCCCGAGATTACCCCTTACAATTAAACAAATATACAAACACACAAACTTTACTTCTTTATAATATTAGTATAGATAGGTTTGACCTAGCGGGAGAAACTACATTCAAAGCTAGGGTTCCATTCTCAGTAAGGGCAAATGTTTGTATGATAAAAAAATTGTACCTTAGTTATGAGTAAATAATATAACTATGCTATCTAGCTATATCATGGATGTATAAGAAGCTTCACAGTGCTAACTTTGGTGTGACCGTAATTTTTTTCCTTAACACGGCTAGAATTTTTGATTGGGTTGACTTTTACTCAGAAGCTTGCTATTTACAGCTCCAAAAGACCTTAGTTTAAATCATCATCAAAGTGATGATTCTTAATGACCCCGATGTCAGCGACAAGTTCCTAATTGTAGGTTTTAAAAGTTTTATTAATTTCCACTTTAAAAGTGGTTTTAATGATTTTATTTCCAAAATCTGAATTTTCCAAATTATTATTTGTTTTATAAAATCATATTATTTAATTTTCTATACGGTAGTACAAACGTGATAAAAGCTATTCATGTATATATTCCTTTAATTTTGGTACATTGGTTAACTTAAAAACTTTGTTTTTGCATTAAAAGATATAAAATATTATAAATTAAAGGTTTTAAAATAATTAAATATAAATTTTAAGACTCCAAAAAAAAGTGTAATTACAAAAGATGCAAAAATATATAAAAAAATAATTGATGATTTATTAAATGGTACTCTATTTGAACATTGTTTAAAAAAGGTCATCATCAATCTAAAAATTGTTTTGATAAGTGTAATATTTCTATTTAATTTTTAAAGAAGGATGCGTTGGGCTACTGGATCATTGACTGTCAGAGGTTCTGTTCTGATACCTTTAAATTTTGCTTAATATATCAACTGTACTTATTTGCTAATTTCGGAGTTAGTACAATCCATAATGTACAAAATCTTTCTTTCAAAGTATCAAAATTAGAATTGAATTAATTGAAAAAAAAACCCGAAGTTGGAAAAATTAATGAATTAGAAAAATAAATAGATTTATATAAATATATGTGGAGATCCCAGAATTAGGAACCTGTTGATAACAAGACAGAAGGTCCCAACTGCTGGGACACACCTCTTCCCTATTGACGAAATCATCTTAAAATGAAACTCTTCCAGCACACGCGTTCCCACCCTCCTACAGCATCGGGGCGTCAAAAGTGATCTTACAGGTCGGCAAAGTGAAAGTGGCTAGTACAGAATTTCCCTGTTTTACTAGCTGTCTTCGCATCTGAACTATATAATACATCAATTTCTCTTAATTCATTTACTTAAGCTCTTGAAATATCTCTACGTATTCCAGAGAAAGAGTGATACAGACAGCAGGTCTGCCTGTCGTGATTCTATCAATGTACCACGATTTTCTTTTTCGATTACGAAACATTCGGGTTTCCTTAGGATGTTTTAGCTTTAAAACTGTTGTTATTTTTGAGTACCTACCTATTATGAATAAGAAAAAGCGATTGAAAAATTTAAAAGCCTTATAACTCTTGGCCATATAACAGATCTATATCTAAAACATTAGTGGTCTTGTATGACCATTGTTTGTTAAATAAATAAATACTATTTTTTTTTTCATTTTAATAGAATAATACTAGAAAAAATCGACTCATTGATGAGACAACGCTGGCTTACAGCGTAAAAAGTAGAAAAGTACTCGAAAAAATCGACAGGTGTTCACAAGGTTCGGTAGCTCAATTGGGAGAGCATTGAAACGGACTTCCAAAGATTGTGGGTTCGATTCCCGCCAGAGAATTTACTTGTGAGCCGAGTCGGATTTTTCTAGTATTTTTTCTATTATAAAAATATATAAGTAAGCATTGAAAAATGCAAAAAATATAAAAAAAACAAAATACATTTTTATAAACTAAAGTTTAGTACCTAAAACGCTTGTCTTATGGAATTCAGTAACAACAACGGTACCACAATACCCAGACACGAAATTATATAGAAAAGTTCGTTTTCTACCTTGACCTGGCCGGGGTCCAACCTGGGACCTATTGTTTATAGCTGATACTATGCATGATCGTAGTGATTTACATTATATTGAGCTTATTATAGTATCAACAGAATTGAAAAAGGTCGAATTTATAACCTCAAAATTTCTTTTTGATTTAAATGTTGCCAAAAGGCAAAACGGTCCGGGCAAAATGGAACAGCGACCCAACATCAACAAATGGAACAATAAAGATCATCAGGCTTGACACTAACTTCAGCATTCAATCCTCTGGAAATTGAAAACTCAATTTTGGCCACCCCTGGATCATCCAAAACATATGCTGTAAACGACAAAGAAATAAGCGAGAAACAGGAAGGGCTCGACGACTGATGAAGAAGAAGATGATACAAAATGTTTTTACTGCTATCATCTCTATTCAGAATCAAATGAAGGCTGGGTGCAATGCCAGATTTGTCACCAATGGGCACATTCTAGTTGTGCAGGCGTAGAGGATGATGATGCGGACACCATATTTATATGCGAAAACTGTTCTCCGGACTAAAGTATGAGCATATTGTACAGGTCCATTTTGCCCTCGCATGTGGTCCATTCTGCCCGCTTATGTGGGTAAAACGGACCAAAGTGAAGATTTTGGAAATCATCCATTATCTTTGAACTATGTGATTTAATTAAAGTCTGATTATCAAAATATGTTGACTGATTAGTAGTAAGCTTGTTCTTGTCAAAGTTTCTAAAATAAACCTATAATTTGTTGATTTAAATTAGTATTTCCTTAAGTGTCCCGTTTTGCCTGCAGTTCCCCTATCCCTGAATCTTGCATTGCATCAATACATCATCGGTGCTCATATCGAAAATGCAAACTAGTAATTCATATCTCTTCGAAAAACAATAATAAGGAAACCCGTATTTAAAAACATAAATGAATCAATTTACCTGCAGGGGTTTCTACATGCACCAAAAAAAGTAATACGACAAATTTCCTTAACAGCGCCTTAGCTGTTCTCAACGCGTCAGCTTGCACTATTTACTATCCGAAGGCAGTGTCCTTCAAGATTTTTCAAGAAAGTTTATTATAAGACGGCAATGTATGTACAAACATATTCAATTGGTAGATTTAAGTTGTGATTCCGAGTCTTGACGTGCGTTGGTCAAATTGCTTTAAAAGCAATGAACAGCATCAGTCGATGCCAGACTTTGCAATCGGTCGCATCTAGTTATAACATTTACTTGAGAGTATTTTATCATGAAGACTTTTATTTTTATAGTGGCTGCGATATCTGTGGCGTCGGGTAAGTTTTTTTACTTTGCTTCAATAAGTTTTTTACAGAATCAAAAAAATTAACATGAGTTTGCGTATGAATTATGCTTAAGGCACATGCGGGATACTTATAGAAACGTTGAAAAAAAATTAAAATGATATATTTTTTTATGCTATTTCTTCTTAGTATAGGAAAACTGGGGATACTTTCGAATTTGACAAGCAAGGTTGGTCATACAAACATACGTACTGTTTAAAAGTTATTAAAAAAATAGTTGTCACAAGTTACATTGTCATATTTGTCATGTAAACAGCATTATATTCATGTTTTCAAAATTAATTCATACCTTCCCTAAAAATAGGAGGAAGGCCCTTAGGAATAATAATTTTAATAAATCATTTATTTTACATTACATATGATATCAAACACATAATAAAATATGATTACATTTTATTCTTAAATTACTAATTTCTAACCATAGAATAGATAGATTGTAGTCGGTGGTGCTAATATTAAATTATATATAAGAAAAATAAAAATAGTATTATAGTTGATGCATTAAGTAATAATTATTTAATTAAATACTAATTCCACTTTTAAGAAAACAAGTCAATTTAATTTGTGATAATTATTATATTCAAATTAAAACAATGTCTCCTAAAAAAATATATAAAAGTTAAGCCGCTGATTCCGCCTGCATCTGAAGTCTTATATCTTCTATAGTAAATTCAGGGTGCAGATAAACATTTACTAAAATTATCAAATATTTTTCAAATCTTTATATATTTTAAAAAATGATATTTGTAAAGCGATTGGGTTTAAGTAAAAAACTTTTTGGCTTTTTAAAGCCTTTATTTTAATGTGACATCTCGACCGATACGCTAAGGCTGTCCTATTCAAAAATACCTTAACCTTAACAATATAAAATTTTATTAAACATTTGTTTCATGAAATGACAATAGAAGGCTGTTTAAGTGAAGAATGTATGCAAATATTATAAAAAGCGAATCTTGTAAGTTTTTTCGGTAATCTCCAAAACAGCTGAATCTATGAACATTTTTGCATCAATACTTAATTTAAATTAGGTATGGGGTGGTCACTTTTTTATGGCGGTACAACTATAATAAAGCTGTAAAATTTGTATAATAGAATGAGTTGACTTAAATTATTCTTTTTATCGAGAAAAGTTTTCAAAAACTTACACTATATCAACTAGTCATCATCACAGACTAAAGCGTATCGTTTGCTGGATGGAGGATTCTCCAAATTAAAATGGAAGGATCTTGCAATAATTTTCTCGATTGACTGGTGGGTTGAGATTGCACTAAAAAACATATAATCTGGTAAACTGCTGCCAATTTTGTGATCTGTGGATCAACCTACAACATTTTTCGTCTTCTATTACGATACGCTTAATTGACGCTATCTTTCTCTTCCAGACACCATATGTTAAACTGACCACTAATAATCAATACATTAGCTTTAGTTATTGTTCCGAGATTATGACAATATTTTGTGTGTGTGTGTGGTTTTGTTACCATATATAGTTACCATAAGCCTGAGAATAACAGTTTTTATAATCACTTAACGTTACCATAGCAACGCGTGGCCCGGTCGGCTAGTTTATTAATAAAAGGCATTAAGCAAGACAAATATGAAAATACATACAAATATGTATATATCATATATGTATATAGTCATTTTGCTTGTTGGGCTCAGTTATCTTCAATTGGAAACTTACTATGTATATTAAATTATAATATACTATTATTATTACATTACATTGAAAATGAACTACAGGGGTCAAGGTCTCCTTTTCCCAGTTGACCTTTGTGAATGATGCACAACCTACCGGTCTTCTATTTTTAGAACATACAATGTTGTTTTAAAAAACATCAAACAAGATGTATTTAATACAAATGTAGGCAAGTGTGAGCAAATGGGGCTGGTTTATGAGGAAAACACGTTCCGTTTAGGGTATAAGATTAATATAATATCCAATGAAAGAAAACCAAACATTCTTATAAACAATAAAAACCGCGACTGACAACAAACTTCAAAGCAAAAAAAAAAACTAAAACAATAATAGATTAAAAAATACAAATCATTCTAAAAAAGGTTGCTATCGACAACAACAAGCATAACCTCATATTGAAATTGTGATACTTTTACAAAGCGTTTTCTATCAAACAGCAGGACCTTGATTAGTATAACATAAACATAAATACTGTTTTATTTGGTACTAATACAGGACTTTATCTTACGATACAAAAATAGTACACAGATAAAAAAAAGTACGAGACAAATTAAACAAAATATAATAAATATCAAAAATCTAAAAATTCAAAAAGAATAAAATTTTACTAATCAAAATTAATATGTCCCACGTCGTGAAGAGGTGATACTCCAGTACCTAGATGGTACAGAAGTATATGTAGAAGTATATTTTAATACTTAAACTATGCTCTTTTACAATGTGTCCCATCACCAGTGTCGGAGCCTTTAATGGTGTGAAATATGGCATTTTTTAACTTTAATTTTTGCCCCTCAGGTTTTTGTCAACAAGCCAATAATTAAAAAATACACAAAAAAGAATCTATTTGTTTTTTTTTTATCATTTTTTCTATGTTTTATTCCATGACAATTGAAACATGATGGCTGTGTAACTGTTGTCTACAAGTTTAGCTATCAATTGACACCTTTTTAATGTTGATAGGACATTTACATGAGTAGGTAGTGGTGGTCGAATTAGTATGAGAGCCCAGGTCTTGGTTACCAAGAAAACAAAATGGCGGCCGTAAGAGAAAAACAAAATTTGAGGGGCAATTTGTCGATAAAAAATGCCATATTTATTGTATATTAATAACAACGTGCTTATCGATCTATATTGGCCTTATCCATTTTTGTGTATTTACTATTGGCTGTATGGCCCTAATGTTACTTCTTATTCAGTAGATAATGGGGACCAGTCACGTTTTATGTTATGAATGCAGTTCTATAGACATTGAGAAACTAAAACATAAAGTGCAAAAATTTTTGTTCTACGACCAAAATTGACAAAGTTATGAGCAAAATACCGAACGAGGTTCACAGACCGCGCGAACGCATGCGATGACGTCACAATGACCCAGCGCATGCCGCCGAACCACTGCGCGGTTTTATTCTGTTTGCGATATTCGTCCAACAGGGAGCGTAACGTCACCAGTTTATACCCAATCGATTAATAACTGATTTTATTTGTTTAATATTAGAAGGTTGTTATTATAATATAACAAATGAGTGAAATAAGGTAGATATCGGTTTTGAGCAAGCGCAATCCGATAATCTACCTTAAGTGGATACCTTCATGAGGCTTCATGGTATTTGATTATCTTAGTAATCATTTAAACTAGACAAGCTCTGAAATTCGTGGTTGGAAACTCAGAGGTAGGCAAATCTCATTATCAACCTAATCAGAACAGCAGGATAATAAGTAGGTAGGTACACGTACTTTTTTTTTTTTTACTTCTTATTTATTACGATAGAGAGACTTATTAAATAATGTTATAAAGTTTTTGTCGTATGGGGTTTGTTATTGTGCGAACTTGCACTCAAGGGTTGAGGCTAAGGATACCTCTCGCCTAGAGTGTGTGAGATTAAGTTAAAAAAGAAAAGGTAGAATACTAAAAAAAGTATTTTAATCTCTTTTTAACAAATAATCATAGAATGATTTAAAGCATATAAGAAGAATGTCATGGAATAACATTTATCAACATAATTTAGTTGAACATAAAACTACCCACAATAACTTCATTTACTTAAACATTTAGTAAAATAGTGTGGAGCTATCCAAAATAACCTTATTAAAACATTTTTAAATATCAAGTAACAAAGCAAGGTATATAATTTATTAATTTAATTCTGGGTTCGATAATAAGAACATATTGTACCTATATACCAACACACAAGCGGTACATACATGTACCAAATAATTGTATACTTAGCTTAGGTCCGTGCGGTGCGGCTGCTGCGAAGCAAGTGGGGCGACTACGATTTTTTTTTTTTTTTATGCAAAATGCACCCTCCGGACACGGGGGAGGGAGGTGGTGAATCCTCTATGGATACTTCGGGCCGGCCCGATAGTTATGTCAGACTCGTACTGACTAAACACCACCTGGGATTGGCTTGCACCCGGAGAAGGTCATAAGCCGTCATCTGAGGCGACCACCCCTCTAGAGAGGGGTGGCGCAAGCGCTACTCACCTAGGTGAGAGAGCGCATAGAAAAAACGATTGACTCCCAGAAGGGGGGTCAGTCGTGAATGAAGTTAAGTCGGCTGGCTCCCAGAAGGGGGGCCAGTCGGCATCTGAGAGGACTGGGGTAGACCTGATGGGTCTGTATTGGCTCTACGTTTTCCTGCTGATTCCTGTGCCTCTAAGAGGAGGTTCAGGTCAGCTGACAATTGACTGGGTTGGTCTGTCAGGACAGACCTAGGTCGCCTAGACAGAGGGTTCGTGGATGAGGAAGGAGTGTAGTTGGATGCGCCCCGGATAAGTGGATTTGAGTGGCTCTCTGCTGTTTCGAAGAAACGTTCAGAGGCCTTTATGAAGTATTGTTGGAGAGTAGGGAGTTCAAAGTCCCTGTGCAAGTCCGCGTTGCGGACATACCAGGGAGAATTTGAGGCCCTACGTATGAATAGGTTTTGAATCACCTGCAATTTATTAAGGACTGATGCCTTTGCATGTGAGAAGATCGGGGACGCGTAGGTCATCACCGGTCGTATGCAAACCTTATAAAGTGTTCGCTTGTTCCGAAGAGACATGCGGCTGTGACGCCCCAACATAGGGTTGAGACGCCCCAAGTAAAACCGCGCGTTACGAGACACTCTCTTGACGTGAGGAGAGAATGTCAGTTTTTGGTCAAGGGTGACGCCTAGAAATTTGGCAGTGCGTTGCCATGGAATGGACTTCCCCTGGAGTCGGGGTGGGTTGTGGCGGGCCGGTACACGCGTGCGTTTTGCGTCGAAGCAAACAGCGGATGACTTATCCGGGTTTACATCGATACGCCACTCGCGGAACCAGTCGCCTAAGGAGTTGATGGAGGTCTGAAGCCTCGGGAGGATATTCCTACATGATGAGCCCTTGAGATACAGAGCAGTATCGTCTGCAAACAGGGACAGTTGTACCCCGTTTGTTGGGACGGGAATGTCGTTGGTGTATATAACATACAGCAGAGGAGCCAGGACAGAGCCCTGAGGCACGCCCGCTGTGATGTTACGCGGAGTTGAGAGAGTACCTTCGTATCTGAAACGGAAGGTACGATGCTGGAGAAATGATGCTACTAGCCGGACCAGTCTCACTGACAGATTAAGTCTGTACAGCTTGACAGTTAGTCCAGCGTGCCAGACCTTGTCGAAGGCCTTGGCTACATCAAAGAAAACCGCCACGGTCTTATATTTCCTAGGGAAAAAGCCGCTCGAGATGTACTCGACTATGCGGTGAACCTGTTGGGGGCATGAGTGTTTGGGCGACTACGACCGGAGCACAGTCTTTTATAGGCGGTGACAAACAAGTGAGTCACATCGGACGATATTCTCTGACGTCATTCATTTGTCTCTATTTAACAATATCTTTGGTAAATTATATGATTCCTATTGAAAACAATTTGTAATTTACATACAAGAAAATCACTCAAACTATCAAGCAAAAGATGCTTTTCTTTAAGGTAAACAAGAAAACATGTGTAAAATACTTAATTATCATACTTTATAGTTAATAAACCTAACAAGTGCAAGTACAGGAAAAGAGAGAGTTTATAGGCAGAGAGAACCTACAAACTGAAAAGATAGATAGAAGAAAATAGGAATAAAGTGTAGCTTCTATTGAAGCTTAAAATTATTAAGTTATGTTATGTTGTTGTTTATATTTTAAAAATATTAGATAAATTACAGTGTTTATTGTTAGAGAAAATTATATGGGTTATTGATAGTTGTTTGTTTGTTTGTAGTATTTATTTATTGTTTGAAAATTGTTTTCAGATAGGTGACTTGGTTTATTCGAAGCCGTAATTGATTCGCTCCTCGAGTTGAATTTGGTGTTTATGGCGGATTGAACACTGATTTGATGTGGACGAGTGGTTTGTGTCTAGTTTTGAGTTGGGGTATTTGGAGTTTGCGTAAACGCAGTTTGTGCATTTGGCTGCATTGGCGGAGTTTTTATTAGGGCATGTTTGGTATTGATGGCCACTGTCAGAGCAGTGACTGCAGGAACTTTGTTCGTTAGTGCAATGTTTAACAGTGTGCCCGAATCTCTGACACTTTAAGCATTGTAGGAGCGGTGAGTGTTCGGCAATAAATATCCGTCGGTGGTCGAGATTGATACGGTCAAGGCACTTGGACTAGCCTATAAAATACCCAAAAGGTTTAGGTTAGTCAGCCAGGGCAGTTGTGTTTGTTGTTGTTACTACCTACGCCGTTATTTTAACATTGTTATGTAGATGAGTATGCAGAAACTTTACTGTTCAAAAAATATTATGTATACAATAAATAAAATTAGACTTAAATACTTAATTTGACAGGAATGTACCTACGTTCTTTGGACACGTAATTTTGAGCTATGAATAAACGAAATCGCTTTGTTAAGTCCTAGTATTGTTTCTAGGTAGGTACTACTTTCTTAAATCCGGTTTATTTATTATAATCTTAGTACCTACTATATTTACAGCAAGTTTCGTGGTGATAGCAGCAAGAAAACTTACTTCTCCATACAAACTTCACTTGTGGTCTTCCTAGTCCCTTGGGGTCAAGGCGTGATTATTGTACAAAATTATGTTTAAGAGGCAGAAGGACACTCGAATGCAAAAAGTTTTATTTCAATACGTCTAACTGTTTTCACATGGAAAACGTAAAACAGACAGACAGACAAGAAATTCAATGACAATGTTTTTGGTTTCTATTGCGTGTATGGAGCCCTCCTAACGCGATTATTCAAAAAAATATTCAATGTACAGAATTCACGTTGGCTACAGTTTAATTACATGTATAGATAAATATATATTTATTCCCTAAGGCGGGAATATTCCCCTTTGTTCCGGGGAACTTCAATTTTATTGTAGTTAGACCTTAGTAAGACCCTGGTTTTTACCCGAGGAAGGTATTAGAAACTTCACTACTTACACTTTTTATCATTAATTTACTCATTGATATATGACCTAATACAACCCTGTATTTTTTTTAACATTCGTAAACAAGTTGTAACTAAGTTACCTACCCACTTGTTTACCACACGAGTAATGATGATAAAAGTTGGTATACAATTGTTGTGTTGTATACAAGGTAATGGTTGGTAGGGAGGTATTTACATCAAAATGATCTTCGCAACAAAATCTTGAAGCTTGGCACGAAAGCGGAATTTTGTCATCCCTCTTCATGACAGTACACCATTTTTTGCGTACTTTAGAGTCCTTTGGCACATTGAAAAACAGTTTTTCAAGTGTACTAATTGAAGTATTAGTACATTTCGGTATTATACAGTACTTATAATGCGGCATATTTTCACTTAAAAACTGCAAAACCACAACATCACCCGCGCAGATCGAGGGAATGTTAATAAATGAATTGCGGAGAGTGCGCGCGCGGGCGGAAAGGTAATCGTGACGTCACAAAAGTTATTCGGCCGCCCCGCGGTCGGCTTGTACAAAATGTGTAATATCTTCGCAACCAATGGACCGATTTCAATGATTTAAAAAGTATCGTACCTAAACGAGTTAAAGGAACAGCATTATATAGATAATATATGCATTTTCCGACTTGATACGGGGACCCATTACGTACGTGCTTGACCGGGACAAGACACATTACATCTGCCTATTTACGTACCTATTTCTGTGGAATAAGCATCCTTTATAGAAGAAAACACTATAATGGACCGTAATAAATTATGGTCTATTATAATAGTTTGATGGCTATTAACAATCTTCTTTTTCATGTTCTTCTCTTATTACTGGAGGACATCAGCTCAGGAAAGTATTTCTTGTCCCATGCTAGGTAAATTAGCTAATTAATTAGGACTTCAGTCCATTCCCGAACGTAACGCTTACATGAAATTTATGGCGATCAACTCCACGTTTACCCACGATTTTGCCCATCTTCATTAATTGCAGCAGGTCGTATCTCTCGTGTGTAAAGATGTGACCGAGATATGCAACTTTTGATAGTCTGCATTAATTTGCATCCTTAAGTTCTGGCCGAACCGTCTCAAAACTTCATCATTGGAGTCGTTTTGTGTCCAGCTAAACAATTATTAACGGAAATTCACTTGTGACCCGAGTTGATTTTTTCTAGTATTTTTCTATTATAATAATTTATCTTATAACATCGCATTGAGTTATTAACGGTTTAATATTCATTCTAAAGCACGAAAGTGCAATTCAGCTGTTGCTATTTTAAAATAAACTAGCTGACCCGGAAACGCGTTGCTATGGTAAGGCGTTGCTATGGTAACGCGTATACAAGAAAAAGAGCGGGGAAAAGAGCGGACAGACAAACACACAAACAACAAATTTGTGTTCTTAGATTATAGATTTACCTCCATAGTCATAAACTTCATGCAGTTTTTCACCATTCTGCATTGCCATCCGTTAGCTAAAAGATCGTTAAGTAAACTTAAAATGAGTATAAGACTCATTTTAAGTTTTAAATGCGTGCATATGTTAAAAATAGATCTATTTCGATTTGTCTAAGAATTATTACTTGTAGTTTGAAATAGTTCTACCAAAAACATAGTACGGTGAGTGGTATTAACATCCTCGTTAATTTCAAGCTCAGCAGTTATCTATATTTTGATTTCAGACTAGTAAATCAGTGTCAAACTTTTTCAATTAATGAAAATAATGTTTGTTACTTGTAATTATTAGCCTAAACTTAATAAAGAACAACAAGAGGCGCTACATTAGGCGGCCAAATCGCTTTGAGCGATCTCTATCAGACAACCTTTGGATAAAAGAAAAGAGAAAATAATTGAAATAATTATGTAATATAATTACATAATGCAAAAAAATAATAAAATATTAGAATAAATAAATAAGAAAATACGAAAATTGTGGGTTATGTCGACTGTGGTTTCAGCTAGGATGTCTTACCGTGCCCATCGAATTATAGAGTAGCTCGAGGTAAAATAAATTCTTTTTACCTACTCGATGACATTTGCGTGAGTTGCCTAACCAATACGTCATCGAGCTACTCGTGAAAAGTCATTTCCATGTTATCACGTGAGCTAAAAGGGATCCAATGCTGGGCATACCTTTCGCAATAATGTGCGATTTGGCCATAATCAGCATGCTTATCGCAGTAAATACAATGATTCGGAAAATGCTGCTGGCTATTTGATCTAAGGGAGGTATTTGGTATTTGGTTATTACCTCCAATATCATCAGCCGTCTTTCACATTACCCTTAACACGTTGACTGCCAACTATGAGATAACTCGTAGATTGCGTTCTTTGCTAGGACGCCGACTACGAGTTATCTCTTAGTGTGTTTACTTGTCATATTCGTGCAGCTACTATGCTATTATGGATAAAGGCTTCTGGGAAGAGAACAAAAATTCAATGCTGGCTTAATAACTATGCACTATAATAAGAGTTTATACTAATATAATATGATTAAATGACATTGGATTTTTTGAACCAGTATTCCGAAAATTGCCGTGGCAGTCAACGTGTTAAATCTATAATCTAAGATCACACTGGTTTGTGTGTTTGTGTGCCCGCTCTTTTTCCCCGCTCTTTTTCCATTGTATCAATAACGTTACCATAACAACGCGATAACCGCAAGTAGTTCGTCTACCGGGCGCTAGATGGCGCTAATGGAAAAATATTTAATAATAGAAAAAATTTAAAGAATTTTGTCCACCCGTGCGAAGCTGGGACGGGCCGCTAGTTAGTACAACTATTATTTAGTATTAATTTACATACATATATATGATCACGCGTTTTTCCCGCAAGGGCAGGCAGAAATCACAGATTTCTACTTATCATTATCCTGACATACATCTCTCGCTCAACTCTCATCAGCCTTTTCATACAAGCTCGTCGGTTAAGGGTACTTTTGACGTGACCTTTTTTCAGAACCTCCTCTATTTGGTCTCTGAAACTTCGCCTTTGTCTACCCCTACCGACTTGCCCATGTACATCGACATATTTGTCTTGTTAAAATCTTCCTTCGTCCATCCTCTCTACATGTCCAAACCATCTAAGCATCCATTTTTCTATCTTCTTCCACATCACAACACTTTCATCACATCATTCCTTACTTTATCCGTCAAATTCACTCCAGCTATACTTTTTGAAGTTCTCATTTTCACTGCATTAATTGGAGCGTAGCACCCATGGATAAGCTTCAATGACGCAATGTCTGTTACGCCATAATTTCCTGAGTTCCTAGCCGATTTTAATTATTTTTGTGTGGAATTGAATCAACACATATCGGACCAGATTGTGATTCCGAATTTCGGTATTAACAAAAATAAAAAAGTTATGAACAAAAAACATTGGCTCTATGGTATTTCCCATTGAAACAAAAAGCGCGCGCTTTTTTAAAGTTTTCATTCTTATAGAATTTTAAAATTTACTTAACAATATATTTTTTTTTAGTATAACGCTCCGCTCTAATATATGGTGCCAGTGAAGCTTTATGCTTAGCGACTGCATCGCCTAGTAATACATTCGTGCTTCTTCTGCCAAACCCAAGATTCACTTCCATGCATTAGAGTCGGTACCAACACGACACTATGCACAGCCAGTCAGGCTTTTTTTGAAACCTCCTTGTTTATTAATTTAGTCTATGATAAAACTAATCAACAAATTCAAATTATTTGTTATTCTTTGAAGCAATATTTACCTCAATTAGTATTTATAGGAAAAGTCGTTTAGTGTCATGATTGATGTATCGTATTTATCCCTACAATCGATAAACAGAACAATAATTGTCTAAAAATAAAGACGGAAAACTACTCAATGTGAGAATAATTTTCCGCTTAGAAACAACCAAGTATAAATAAATCGTAATGTAAAAAGGTACTTATACTTTATTTTGTAAAGATATTTATAAAACCGGTTAGACGAGGATAAACATGGATATTATGCCAGAACAGAAACTTGATTAAAAGTTCGATTTACTTAAGTTGTTTATAATCAATTTGTTCTCTCATCAAAACATGTTTTCTAGACTTTAATGTTTTGAAGGAGCATCAAGTTATAAGGAAAATATTTTATTTGCAGCTAACAATTTATTTACTTATTAGTTAATAAAAATATCTCAATTGTCATTGAACTGAACTTGAAAACGTGTTGGACGTTATTTGTTGTTGAAGTCCATTTTCAAACAAAATATTTAATAAATTTCAATCTTGATACCTAAATAGTCCTAACTAATATTCACTTTTGAAGATATTGTGTATGAAATGAAATTAATAGAACTATGTGTTCAGTGACATTAAAACTGCAAAGATAATGAATTAATAATTCTATAATCTAAGATCACAGTGGTTTGTGTGTTTGTCTTTCCGCTCCTTTTCCCCGCTCTTTTTCCATTGTATCAATAACGTTACCATAGCAACGCGTCAACCGCAAGTTGTTCGTCTACCGGACGCTAGATGGCGCTAACGGAAAAATATTTAATAATAGAAAAGATTTAATGAATTTTGTCCACCCGTGCAAAGCCGGGACGGGCCGATAGTACTAGCTAATCCTTTTGTGTAATGGAAGTAAAAGTAAAAACTGGTGTGCCACTCACTCGACCATGAAGGTCTTTAATTAACAGATCTACATATAAAATGAGTATAAAAACAATATTTACTATATGTGATGTTATGTTAAGAATTGAAAAGAAAAACTTGGTACCTTCTTAAAAAGTGATTTATTTTATTTCAGGTGTGCGGCTAAATGGACTTCGTGGTAAGAATCTAAGTACACTCGCGAGCAACCAAATCGACTCAAGCCCTAACTCTGAGTATAGACTCTGTTTTCAAGAAAGTTATAGGAGATATTTTTAAAAACTATATATCATATCACCATTATCAATATCCGTTCATTATCTTTGTAATTAATGATATCTAAACATAAATACAGGAAAAACAGGAATTTGTGAGAAGATGTTGTGGTTGGGTATTTTAGAAATAAAAGAAAATTGATTAAGAAAATACATAACAATTTAATAAATCAATACTTGGTATTCCCCCCCCTAGCCCTAATCACCGCTTGAAGTCGATTCTTCATTGATCTGATCAACTTTTTGAAGTCCTCTTGAGGTATGTTAACCCACTCTTCCAACAATGCTGCCTTCAACTCTTCCACCGTCGAAGGGGCTTGATTTCTGGCTCGTACTCTTCGTTTTAACTGGTCCCATAAATGCTCGATCGGATTCAAGTCTGGACTGAGCGCAGGCCAGTCCATTGTACGCATCTGGACTTCATCCAAAAACTGCTGGGTAATGCGCGCTGTATGACAACGAGCATTGTCGTGCATTAAGACGAAGTCCTCGCCGACAAATCCTTCATAGGGAACAACGTGTTCCAGGAGAATATCGGTGATGTACCGATCAGCTGTAAGCCCGCCTCCTCGGCCTCCACCAGGCACGAAAACGAGCTCCGTCTTTCCCTCTAAAGAGATGCCGGCCCACATCATACAGGAACCACCGCCATATGCTACTGTTTCAGCGAAACAGCATTGAGCAAATCGTTCGCCCGGACGCCTGTAGACTCGGCCTCTTCTGTCGTTGCCATGCAGACACATTCTGCACTCGTCAGTAAAGAGAACCGACTGCCATTGGGCAATGGTCCAATTGACATGCTCTCGAGCAAACTGAAGACGCGCTTGTCGGTGGGCTGCAGTCAATTTGGGCCCCGTCGCAGCCCTTTTTGGAGTGAGATTGGCTGCTCTCAGTCGTCTTCTTATTGTCCACTCGCTTACAGCTACACCACGAACGTGCCTGAGTTCTTGTTGAACATCAACACTCGTCAGATGCCGATTGCGCAGCGATGTTGAGACAATGAAACGGTCGTCTCTGTCAGAAGTACACCGGTGGCGGCTGGTTCTTGGTCTTCGATTGAAGGCACCGGTCTCTCGAAATCGTCTGTAGACCCGGGACACAGCAGACTGGCTCAAGCGAAGCTGGGCAGCGACTACTCGCTGGCTAAGTCCTTGTTCCAACAAGGCAACAACTTGAGCGGCTTCTTCAGGTGTGGTATCCATGGTAACGTGGAAAAAATGATTGCAATTCTCGGAGATGTGTACATGTCAACTTGTGATATGCGACTGATAAGGTGTGCTTTTTTTTTTTTTTTTTTTTTTTTTTATGCAAAATGCACCCTCCGGACACGGGGGAGGGAGGTGGTGAATCCTCTATGGATACTTCGGGCCGGCCCGATAGTTATGTCAGACTTGTACTGACTAAACACCACCTGGGATTGGCTTGCACCCGGAGAAGGTCATAAGCCGTCATCTGAGGCGACCACCCCTCTAGAGAGGGGTGGCGCAAGCGCTACTCACCTAGGTGAGAGAGCGCATAGAAAAAACGATTGACTCCCAGAAGGGGGGTCAGTCGTGAATGAAGTTAAGTCGGCTGGCTCCCAGAAGGGGGGCCAGTCGGCATCTGAGAGGACTGGGGTAGACCTGATGGGTCTGTATTGACTCTACGTTTGGCTGATTCCTGTGCCTCTAAGAGGAGGTTCAGGTCAGCTGACAATTGACTGGGTTGGTCTGTCAGGATAGACCTAGGTCGCCTAGACAGAGGGTTCGTGGATGAGGAAGGAGTGTAGTTGGATGCGCCCCGGATAAGTGGGTTAGAGTGGCTCTCTGCTGTTTCGAAGAAACGTTCAGAGGCCTTTATGAAGTATTGTTGGAGAGTAGGGAGTTCAAAGTCCCTGTGCAAGTCCGCGTTGCGGACATACCAGGGAGAATTTGAGGCCCTACGTATGAATAGGTTTTGAATCACCTGCAATTTATTAAGGACTGATGCCTTTGCATGTGAGAAGATCGGGGACGCGTAGGTCATCACCGGTCGTATGCAAACCTTATAAAGTGTTCGCTTGTTCCGAAGTGACATGCGGCTGTGACGCCCCAACATAGGGTTGAGACGCCCCAAGTAAAACCGCGCGTTACGAGACACTCTCTTGACGTGAGGAGAGAATGTCAGTTTTTGGTCAAGGGTGACGCCTAGAAATTTGGCAGTGCGTTGCCATGGAATGGACTTCCCCTGGAGTCGGGGTGGGTTGTGGCGGGCCGGTACACGCGTGCGTTTTGCGTCGAAGCAAACAGCGGATGACTTATCCGGGTTTGCATCGATACGCCACTCGCGGAACCAGTCGCCTAAGGAGTTGATGGAGGTCTGAAGCCTCGGGAGGATATTCCTACATGATGAGCCCTTGAGATACAGAGCAGTATCGTCTGCAAACAGGGACAGTTGTACCCCGTTTGTTGGGACGGGAATGTCGTTGGTGTAAATAACATACAGCAGAGGAGCCAGGACAGAGCCCTGAGGCACGCCCGCTGTTATGTTACGCGGAGTTGAGAGAGTACCTTCGTATCTGAAACGGAAGGTACGATGCTGGAGAAATGATGCTACTAGCCGGACCAGTCTCACTGACAGATTAAGTCTGTACAGCTTGACAGTTAGTCCAGCGTGCCAGACCTTATCGAAGGCCTTGGCTACATCAAAGAAAACCGCCACGGTCTTATATTTCCTAGGGAAAAAGCCGCTCGAGATGTACTCGACTATGCGGTGAACCTGTTGGGGGCATGAGTGTTTGGTTCGAAAGCCAAACTGATGGGGTATGATGAGGTCATTCGTAAAGAGATGGTCTTTTAGGCGGGCGAGGATACACCTTTCAAAGAGTTTCCCCATTGCCTTGAGGAGGCTGATGGGGCGGTGGCTCGCAGGGAGGTTTAGGGGTTTCCCCGGCTTGGGGATGCCTATTACGATTGCTTCTTTCCAGGCTGCTGGAAAGTAGCAGAGATCGAAGCAGGCGTTGAATAAAAGGGACAGTAAGACCAGCACTTGAGATGGTAGGTGCTTTAGGGCCATGTTGGAGACGCCGTCGGCGCCAGGGGCCTTTTTGGTCTTGAGGCCCTTGATGAAGGAATGGACTTCATCAGGGGACACTGTGATGGGATCAGAGTCTAGAGGTTTGGAGTTCAGCTCGCTGAGCTCCTTCTCAATCGACTGAAGGTGGGATGGGTCGCAAGTCTGAGTGCTGACTGAGCATTGTGAAGCAATGCTGTCAGCGAAACACTCCGCCTTCTCCTCGTCGTCGAAGGCTGTGGAGCCATCGGGACGGAGGAGAGGGGGTGTGAAGTTTGAGGTGTCACTACGGAGGGCTCTGGCCACTCGGTAGTAGGCTACATGGGAGGGAGTGATGTCCGCCATGAGGTCACCAAATTGGTTATTCCTCAGGTCGTTCAACTGAGATCTTACTAACCGTTGAAGACGGTTGGCTCTGGCTCTGTACTCAGGGGTCGGGTACCTAGCAGCTCTCCGGAGAGCTGCGTTTTTTGCCCTCATCAGGTTGCGGAGGGTGGGAGGAATGGCATTGTGATTTTTCACAGGTACCTTCCTCGCACTGTCCGCAGTCTTTCTTTGGACCAAAAGAGTAAATTCGGAAATGGCTGCATCTATTTTCTCCGAACTATCGTAATAGTCGGGGTCCATAGAGAGCGAAGGGTTGCCTACTTCCATTGCCGACTTGAGGGACGATCTGAACCGATCCCAGTCAGTAATGGTTTTGAAGGAGGGAGGGGTTGGCTCTTTGTTTCCCATAATGAGGGAAACCGGCCTGTGATCGGACCCGAGGTCTTGGAGGGTCTCAATCGTCCTAAATGGGAGGGAGACTCCCTTGACTAGAGCGAAGTCTAGTACGTCGGGATCATTCTGTGGGTTGTCTGGGTAGTGGGTGGGTTCGTACGGGCTGAAGACGTCTAATTCGAGATCATGTGTGATCTGAAGCAGACGCCGCCCGCCGGTGTTTGTCTTGCGGCAGGTCCAGTCAGTGTGCTTGGAGTTAAAGTCTCCAAACAGAATGACTGAGTCGCCCAAAGACAGAAGGGACTCGAAGTCGCTCCGCAATGGAGTGGTGCCAGCGTGTATGTAGACAGAAGCTATGATCAGTGTTCTGTGACCCGACATAGCCAGTCTGCATACCGTGGCTTCCATGTTAGAGAGAGCAGGAGTGGGGATTGGTGAGCAGTGAAGCGATCTTTTGTAGTAGATCGCCGTGCCACCAGAGACAATTTCCCTGCGGTTCTGGTCCGCTGGGGTGAAGTTGTCATTTCTGACTAGGGAGTATGAAGGAATCGATAGCCCTTTCCGTATGGACGGTTTGAGCCATGTTTCCTGAAGTAGGACAAGGTCGGGGTCCCTTTCGCGCAGAAACACCCTAAGCTCGGGAATGTTTTTGCGCAGGGAGCGGGTATTGAAAGAGATAAGCGAAACACCTCTAGGTTTCACTCGACCGGTGAGAGGAGCGACTGGTACAGTCGGAGAAGAAGAAGAAGAAGATGGGATCCTTCCTGGCATTGCGGACCTTAGTTAAGGGACCGGAGAAGGGCTTCGTGCTCACAGAGAGCTAGAAGCCGTTGTTGGGCGTTTTGGGCCATCCTGAGTTTGGATGCCAAGGCCGATATCTCATTGATATTGATGCCTTGCATCGTGGTGAAGATGATGGAGAAGTCATCCATAAGGGATGACTTCGGGGCTTGGGAGGCGGGAGCCGCCTTAGGCGGTGTCGCCTTAGGCGGCGTCGCCTTGGGAGCTGGGCCCCAGGCCGGCCCAGGGGCCGGTGCCGGAGGGGCTGGTCCCCAGGCCGGTCCGGAGGCCGGCATGGGGGGGGCTGGAGTGGTGGTAGCCGGCTGTCCCGCCCCTTTAGGTAGGGGTGGGAAATTTGCCAGCGAAGGCTTAGGAGGGGCCGGGGGGCCAGAAGGCCTCTTCTTCTGAGAAGAAGATGCCTTTGGTCCCCGGTTAGGCTTTTTAGCCTTGGGAGGCTTTGGGCGAGGGGCGCGAGAGCAACCCCTATAGTTAGCTGGGTGGCCGGATTGGCCACACAGCACACAGTCGGGAGGGGTGGGGGAGTCTCTCGTGCGAGAGCACTCCTTGGTCAGGTGTGGAATGAGGCACTTGACGCACCTCGGTGAAGCGTTGCAGTTCGCCGCTGCATGGCCGTAAAGCTGGCAGCGGTGACACTGCCCAGGATACCCACGCTTGTTGGGGGGCTCGGCTCGAATGCCAGAAAGGCCGCAGACCACGAGGTCTTTGGCGCGGAAGATGGGTTTGGCCTTTTCGTTGTTGGTCATTATGACCAAAGCGAGGGGCCAGGACCTCCCATTGCTCGCGTGCAACTTGTGCACGCCGACAACAGGGTAGCCCTGTCGAACGAGGTCATTTAGGATGTCCTCGTTCGGAAGTTCTTCGGGGATGCCCCTAAGAACGGCCTTGACTTTGCGCTCCTCGGGGAGCGCAAAGGTGTAGTAAGAAATGCCTTTGTTGGCAAGAAGTCGGGTCAGAGACCTAAAGTCCGCGATCGTGGGGGTGTTGACCTCGATGGTCAAACCCTTGTTGACGGCCTTTGTGTACTGGATTTTCTCCTGTACACATAAGGCGGACACTAAGCCCCACTTGGCCTTGTCCTGAAGTTGGATCGGCGGGGGGGCAGCAACCTTTGTAGGTTGCGCGTCGCACCTTGATAGTGGACGCGAGGTGGATGGGCGTGCAGTCGGGGCGGCGCGGGGCAGGTCCCCGGTGGACCTGCTCGGGGCCGTAGGGGCTGCCTTAACCGGGGCGGCTGAGGTGGTGGTGGAAGCCACTGGAGTGGCGGGCGGAGAAACGTTCTTTCTGCGCTTGATGCGCTTCAAACGTTTTCCCTCTACCGTGGTAAAACCATCGGTGAGCGTAGAGGAAGACTCGTCGGCAGAGTCGGACGAGAAGGGAGGCGTGTGCCTCGGGGCCGAGCGCTTGGATGCGAGGAATTCGCAATCCATGTCGCTAAAGTTGGGTCTGGTCACGGTCGGGATGGGTGACCGTTGAATCCCCTGCGCGTCTGGAGACGCCGGGGAGGAGAGGATGATAGGAAGGGATCGTTGGGTTCCTATCTGGGTTTGGGTTTGCGCGGCCACGGGCTGGGGCCCGAACCGCGCCTCAAAAAAGGCGAGGAGTGCCGCCACGCTACTCGCAGGAAGCTGCGAGAGTAGCGGGTCGACACCCGAAAGCTCGTTGATGAGCTCACTTGGGTCCGAAGACTCCATTTCGTGAGCTGGAAAATAAAATTAAAGAGAGAAAACAAGAAATAAAACTAATGCAAGAGACACCCCCTGCCGGGTGGCAGGGGGGAGGGGGTGACGCGACCGAGGGCAGGTATCCCTAAACGGATAGCCGCCTGCCAAACCCCTTGGGCTAAGCCCAAGTGCAATGGGACTTGGCCTTCGGTTTTCCTAGAGCCTGAAGGGCCCTAGAGAGCAAACCGGGATTGCTCCGCCGACTTCGTTAACACCGCAAGGTATCCGTCGACGCAAGACGCGGGCGGGAAGAGGAACCCTTTATTTTAGTACAAACAAAGGGTTCCAGCTAACCCGGAACGATTACAACCGAGAAATCGGAAGTAAAAACCGTTAATTGCGGAAGGTTCCGCAACTAGCGGCTGCCCTAACGACTACCGCGGTGCGCAAAAGAGAGAGAGAGAGAGACGCGATCCGACGCGAGGGCCGCTGGTCGCGAGAAGGCTCGCAACAAGCGGCTGCCTATCCGCCCGGATCGGGGACTCAGGAGCGCTTCGGCTTCAACAGGAGCGTTTCACGCGGGAGGCGAGCGAAGTGAGGCGAGCGCCGCTAGGGGGCACCTGTGTACGGGGACGACTGGTGCGCACGGCGGCTCGAAGCGGAATGCCATATGGTGTGCCGGTTGCGAGAGCTTTTATAGGGGTGGCAGTTAGCGCAAGTCGCGGATAGCGTAATGAGCAAAACGACTCATAGTGCTATTGATGTAAAAATGAATGCGTTAGATTTTAAAAAAAAAAACAATATTAGTGTTTTATGAAAGCTTGTATATTGAGCTTTCTAATGACAGTCTTTTTTTATAAATACCTTGTATACTTTACGTAAAAACAAAGTTTGTAAGCAGAATGAGGGCTTGAGTCGATTTGGTTGCTCGCGAGTGTATATTATAAAAAAATAAAAAGATATATTTTTAGTTTCTTTGTTCCTTTAGTATGAACTATTAAGATTACGATACTTTTAAGACTATACTATAGACAGGCATCTAGATTTATTTTTAAAATAAAGTTAATATTAAGTTATTAAATATCTTCGATATCGTCCTTTAGCTAACATAACCGCATAAGTCATTTTTACTAACTTTACAGGAGACGAAAAAATCGGTGGAATTTTAACTTAAGTAGGTATATATAATATACTTATTATATTATATACTTTAGTTAAAATTACACCGATTTTTTAAAAATAGACTGTTTTCTTCGTCTCCTGTGAAGTTGGTAAAATTATGAGGTGTTGTTAGCTAAGGGAAGATATGTCTTTTTATAAATTCTGCTTGCCAAACATTTGGTCTGATGTTGAAGTTGGAAATTATCTATGTTAAGATCTATTGATTGTACAATATTACTTGCAGAATAAAATGATTTGATTTGATTCCAGCTAAATTTGGATGGTCGGATTCTCTTGCGGATATTGAGTATTTCTATAAGATACCCCGAACGATCAGCGAAGCGGAGTCTCAGGGATGGAAGAGGACGGAGCGCCCCCCTGGTGCGCTGCCGGAACTGAGGATGTACTGTCCCCCAGGAAGGGGTGTCTGTCCCTTGTTCGATGCGGGTGGATTCGTTGCTGGATTACAATTGGGTGTAAGAAATTTCATTTAATAATCTTTATATAAATGAATATAATTAACGTTAAGTCCACAGAAGATGGTTGCTTTAGAAGAGATTTCATCCATAAATTCTATTAAAAATCAATTAAACGACTCGTTCGGTTTTCAGCCACATTTGAAAATATAAAAATTAGTTGCATAGAAACCGTTCCATTTTTGAATGAAACACGCTATGACGTTCATTCAATTTAACTCTCCAAATTGTGGAGGGCAATTCAAAATTAGAACAATGGTACTTTTCTTTATAAATAGTATTCTTTTTTTTATTACCTCATACATGCCAGGACCTCACACAAAAACTTTTTACGCAAAACTTTATAAGGGGTATTTAATTAGTTATGGCATAAGATTTAAAACGGGTTAATCGAAGCGAGGAACTTGGAATAATAGAGAAAAAATGCAACTCGAATATCTTAGACACTTAACTGTCCAACTTGCTAACGCTGGAAAAACCATATGTTCAAGTTTTTAGATACTTTTATTATTAAAACTGTCATTTGATAAACTATTTCTCGACTAGGCCTGGAAACCAATACCTTTTTAACTAAAATAAGGATTTAATGCTTTGAGGAAGTCGCAAAGCTAACATCTTATGAAGCAGTCGCCGTTCGTCGGCCGTTTATCTAATTTATGTGAATGGGCCAGATTAATCTCCGTTAGGTCGTGGACCGGCGAGCTGCGTTATTTCAATCTAGAGACGCCCAGGGTCTCCTGGATGGAGAAACTAGAATACCATTGTAAATTAAAATGTAACATTCTCTGTCATTAGCATATCACTGGATAACTCAGCTCAGTGCAATTACAGGCATTTTAAATTCATTAGTATTGATATGACGACTGTCTGGTGCAACGGTGGCGATCCTACCTTTCGCGCCGACGGTCCTGGGTTCGAATCCCGGAAGGGGCAGATGTTTGTATGATGAATACGAGCATTTGTACTTGAGTCATGGATATTTATATATATTTCTTTAAATATCACATAACTATGTACCGTGTAAGTATGTCTATCCGTTACCCTAGTATCCATAACACAAGCCTTAAGGTACTTACTTTCGGCTAATTGGTGTAATTGTGGGAAATATTATAATTATATTAAGATGGCAAACAGTGACAGCGGGTTCCATAATCGCAGTGACAATGTGGATAATATCGGGTATCAAACACTTGACTTCGCTAGATTCGACATACATATAATGTAATATATAATTATATAGAAAACTCACAAATAGATGCATAGCTTTCTACATTCATTTAATATTTCTTACATTCACACCAATTAGCCTAGCCCAAAGTAAGCACTATAAGGCTTGTGTTATGGATACTTGGGTAACGGATAGAGATACATATGTATATATTTTTTTATTTATTAATATGGACCACAAACAAGTTTACAACATATAAACTAAATTAGTTGTAACATATTAATTGTCTATTGCAAACCCAACATCGCTGGTCACAAATTATTAATGTTATATTATGTTAGGAAGCTCATAATTGATCATATAGCAAAAACATTAAATAAGTTAACTATATTATATCACTAAAGGATCTGCGATCTATAAACACAATGGTTATTTATAGATAACAGATTCCTCAGAGTCTCCATTAATATTTTTTATACCTACGAGCATTAGATATATAATATAAAACTTATTACATCAAATATTACTTTGTCACTGTATAATTTCCTTTAAAAATAAAGTATTTTTTTTTACATATTAGGCTTGTGTTATGGATAGGTAAAGGACAGATATATCCTGCCTGACTTTGTGCTGTGATCATAAATTACAATACAGTAATAATTTATTAATTCATTTTTTAATATTCACAATGCCTCATTTTTATAAGATTAAATACGCTTATAAAAACAACCGCATCTCCAAAACTTACCCATCGTAAGATGAGTTGGTTAAACGGTGCATTATATCTGACAAACGCGGTTAGAATTATATTAGTAAATCGTTCAATAGTAGAATGATGTCAATTTCGTTAAACGACACTCACGTGCTTGAACATGCTACAATTTAAAATTAAATTGATATGTTTACCTTTTTTATGTTTGGGATGTTGTTTTGTGTCTATGGTCTACGTGATCGAGTGCCTCGAATATTGGTTTCCTTCATAAGCTAAAGTTTCCGAATCAGGATTGTGAGTTCAACGCACCATTTTTACTAAATGCATCGCTATTCTGGTTCCTTAGCAAAATTTACCTTCAGCAGTAAAGCAAGCAATGAAAAAGGTTTAATAATTATAAACTTTTTTTATCACCATGCATTTCTAATTTAGAATTATTAATTTATATATTCTTTGCATCACAGCTGCCCGTGAACGATTACGAGTCGTTGGCCATCAAACCTGAGAGGAAATTCGTTAAGTGGCACGCGCCAGCCACCGATGGGGAACCGGCCAATGAATACTGGACCCTCACGCAGTACTACGTCTCCGAAGGTAAAGTGATGTTTCACTTCCTTCATATTATACGTGACCAAGGAAATATCATCTATAGGTCGTGACCGGCGAGATGCGTTATTTCAATATAGGGTCGTCCAGGGAGGGGTCTACCTTTTTTCGCAGAAATTAAAAATTCATAATTTTAGATCGCTTACTAATACTGGTAATTAATAAAAAAATACCTAACCCAACCTAACCTACAATGTAATAGGTCAATTTATGCCTTTTAATTAATATGCCTAGTGACTTTCTGCATAACAAGCCAGATAAAGGGAGGAGAAACTAGAATGACGTCGTAAATTAAAATTCAACATTTTCTGTCATTAGAAAAAGACAGCTCAACGCACTACAGGCATTTTAAATTAATTATTATTGATGACAAACATGATTAAAAGAATTAACCGACCTATGGAAAAGTCGATACATTCTTAGGGCTATATTTCACCGGGACGCCATGGCGGCGCAACCACTCGCCGCTACCAACAAAATGTATACAGCTCTATAGAGAGTTACTCACCTGGTGTCCGTTTGGTTGCGCAACCATTTTGGCAGCGCGACCAGCTCGGACGCGTATACAGAATGTTACTGGTCGCGCCGCTGCGCTGGTCGCGCCACCACTAATTACTGTAGCGCTGTATGTTATCTCACTCACTCGGCCGCCAGCCCGGCCGCCAGTGACGCCCCCACCTCTTTGCATTCAACACGTGTTTTGTCTTTTAATTGTTTATTTTAATATTTTAATTGCTTGTTTATTGCATACGATTGATAATTTCGATACAGAAAGGTTTATTATTGAAATTCAACGTAGACCATCAATTTGGAATAATTCCTCATCAGATTATTCCGATAGAAATTTCTTACAGCGATCGGCTAAATAAGGATGAACCCACCACTGTTTCTTTTTCTCTTGAGCTGTCTTTTCCTACGTACATACAGCAGTACTGCTATCTCCTCTAGGTCCATTCTGATACTATCTCATGTGGTGTGGCGACTCTGGTGTCTGTATGGTGTCTAGTTTGGTAGCTTACGGACACCACGGTGGCGCGACTGGTTAAGCCGCCATGGCGTCCCGGTGAAATATAGCCCTTAGACATATAATTATATCATAAATTCGTATTGTAAATCGTCATTTATTTATTTTATTATTCGATTATATACATAGTATTTGATTAAGCTATAACTAAATACAATAAGTAAAAGTCAAGAACCAAAATAGATTATTAAGATGTAAAATATATTTATTTTAAATTTTCATTAATTAAGGTACAGATTATAGGTACCCAAGATATTTGTTGCTCCTATAGAACTTCCCAAACTCAAACCATTAAAATAAAGCTCATGGTATGAAGTGGTCATATCGGAAGGTTGAAAAGAAAGAAATGTGTATATTCAGCAGAAAATGTTACATTTACATAACATAAATATATTTATGCTGAAACGGTCACATCTCAGCATATCTCATAGCCTGAGTTGAGACCCTGATTTTCGGATGCGACTTTGGCGACCTTGAGGTGTTAGTTAACGTAGTATATTTTTTACATATATTTTATATGGGCGTTCTATGTTTTCAATGGTTATTAAATGTCGCCCAAAATTTAGATTTACTTTTACTGGTTATAGTTTTAACCTGACATTGCCAAGCTATTTCTAGTCGTTTATGATAATAAAATATTATAGAAATAAACGTATTTCGTGAGGTTAAGTTGAAACATTGATTTGCAAAATTTAATCAGTATTTTGGTCGAGTTTGAACTCGATATCCACCCGAATATAGCCTGACTCTAGCTTTTTCTTTTAACTTACATCTCAACTTAAGAACAGATTTGTGTTGTGTTTATTTTGTCGTTTGTTTTTCGTCAGCAATTTTAACAGTTTATCCATTAATTTATATTAATTGTTATCCGAACACTTATAACCCGACCGTTTTCAAGGCCAGGGTGAATAGGCACCTTCTGGGTTAGCTCGCTCCATCGTGGATCCAATCCTGCCCCGGGCATGATAAGAATCAATAGAGAACACATTCAAAATAAAAATAAATAGTTTATATATCTATTTGTTTTGTAGGTAATTCATTTATTACGAACAACGTCGATCACGTTTATGTCATGAATATATACTCTAAGAACACTGTTGTTTGTGTGTTTGTCTGTCCGCTCTTTTTCCCGCTCTTTTTCCATTGTATCAATAACGTTACCATAGCAACGCGTTACTTGGTCAGCTAGTCTATAATCTCAGAACACAAATTTGTTGTTTGTGTGTTTGTCTGTCCACTCTTTTTACCGATCTTTTCCCACTGTATACGCGTAACCATAGCAACGCGTTACCATAGCAACGCGTTACCTGGTCAGCTAGTCTATAATCTAAGAACACAAATTTGTTGCTTGTGTGTTTGTCTGTCCGCTCTTTTTCCATTGTAGCAATTAACGTTACCATAGTAACGCGTTACCGGGTCAGCTAGTTATAATAAATTGGCTATGTATCTCTTTGCAGAGTCTTTGAAGGCTGGAGCTGGCCCTCAAGCAGCGAATGGAGAGACACTGCAAGATGGTGGCGTCTGGGTCACTGGTTTGGACGGCAAATTAATTAAAATTCCAACCACCGAAACTGAGCTTAAGACAACAGCATTCACCAAGCAGAATTGCGTTCCTAATATGGGTAAGATGAATTCAGTTAGTAATTTAGTTCTTACGCATTGATTTAAATAATTTAATGTATTATTTCTTACATTCTCACCATTTAGTCTAGCTTAAAGTATGCACTGTAAAGCCCTGTGTTATGGATACCAGGGTAACAGATAGAGATACATATAAATAGAAAGATGTGTAATATTCATAGGGATAAATATAAATTCCCGTGACATAGGTACGAATGCTTGTACACAAAGAACGCCCCTTTTGGGACACAGATCCACTATTACGGATCTGTTTTCATATCTTTATGGAATCCTGACGTTTCTTTTCAAGTTTATTTTCAATAAGTGTGATGGCGTCGTTGTTTCTGAATATCATAATATAAATGCTTAAGCTATAATGTAGGTACTTAACTCGGGTTCACTACAATGTATCTGAATTGTCTAACATTTATTTATTTATAATGAGTTTTCTGTGTCCCTATAAAAAAAAATATTTTTAAAAGAAAAATAACTGGACACGAACCTTAGAGGCAACATTTATTCACTACATGTGTCATTCTTTTATTATTATTATCACGTTTTTATTAAACATCGATTAATTACATAAAAATCTATATCATACAAGTGCCTTTGGCCTGCAGGGATCCGGGTTCAATCACCGGCCAAGTTTAGTTGGAAAATAATCTGTATCCAATTGTTCATATTTTCTTTTTATCTACGACTAGCGGCCCGTCCCGGCTTCGCACGGGTGGACAAAATTATTTAAATTTTTTCTAGCATTCAATATAGCCTATGACACTCAGCAATAATGTGCCTTTCTATTGGTGAAAGAATTTTTAAAATCGGTTCAGTAGATCCCGAGATTACCCCTTACAATTTAACAAATATACAAACACACAAACTTTACTTCTTTATAATATTAGTATAGATTTACGCATTAATCCAAACTTTGTAGTTTTGTTTTATTTATTTTTTTCTGTATAACAGTAAACCGCGGACGAAGTCGCGGGCAACAGCTAGTCTATATCATAAAATCTAAGATGCTAAAGGCTAATTGTTAATTTTTGTGTCATCACGAAACTTAGTATGTTATTTAGGTTAGTAAGTAAATATCAGATAACATCACATGCATTTTTCTAAACTCAAGTTAAGTAGCTAAACCACACGTGTTATTAAGCCAATACAGAAAAGTTCGTTTTTCTTCACTGACTCGAGTCAGGGCGAGTCGGGCGAGATTCTTCTGTCATGTACTCAGTCACTCTGAGTACACTTTTTTTGTACATGACAGAAAAGTCTCGCCCGTATTGGAGGACGATATAAATAGCAAAACTTATAATACTATACTTATAAATAGGTTTTTTATAGTTACTCCGAGGCGGGGCTCGAACCCGTCATTTACTCAGAGAGAATTAAGAGGTCTGCTGAAATCCCGAAGAACAGACACAGCTTGTTACACCTTTAGTAATATTGTCAAATATTCCAGGAACCCACTACTACTACAACATGACACGTGACATGAAGTGCGAAGAGCACTTGCCTTGGTTCGTTCTCACCAACAAGGGAGAGATGATCGGCACAGGCTTCATGATGTTCGGCAAGCTGGCGCAGCAGAAGACGCGTCATTGGTTCGAGATTCCCCCAACCCGAGAACAAGTTAAAGAGGTAAATGTGATGAGTGATACATTTGAACTGAATGAAGTGCAAAGAACTTTTCCCCTGCTTTGCTCTTATCAACAATGAGGTTGGAAGAATCAAAAAAGGTTTTATGGTGTTCGATCTACTGCTTGAAAGAAGAGCATGTTTTGCCGATAGCTTCATTAAACTCAAGCCTAAGGCTTGGTGGTTGTTGCTGCACCGGCCCTACCGGACCTCAGCAGCATTTAAATGGAGGGTACATCAAGGCTGGTTGTGAGTACTGGTGATGGTGCTCGCTGATAAATCAGGTTCCTTCTTGAAAAAAATGGCTGATGAATAGGGCGCAAGGTTTAAGTGTGCATATGAGATCCGGCTTTGGTAATTATACTTTGATATTAAAAAAAATTGGGTAAAAGGAATCGAGGTAGAGAAAAATTACTGTGCTTCGAGCTCGTTGCGTTAGTCGCTGACATCAGTGGACCTATGATAATCAAATATGACTCTAATAGCTATATGTTTATGAATCATAGTTCAACGCATTGGCAAACAATGTCTGTCGGTTCGATCTGTTTTCGCGAGGGGCACTTAGATGATGTTAAGCCCGGGGCACCTTACACTCTAAATCAGACCCTGCTTCTGTTGAAAAAAGTAAGATATTGCCTTTGCACTTTTTCGCATAATCATTACAACTTTGTTAGTTTAAATTACTTCCTAGTCTGCAGACTTGTCCTGCAACGACAGATGGGAAACTAGGCCAGACGCAAGTTAAAATTACTAGCTATTTGAATATGTCAGGCGAACACTAACTCAATTTAACCCTCCAAGGCTACAATTTCGCTTAGATGTCTTGTGAGGTAAAAGTAATCTCATCAGTTATCGGAATTCAATCAGTTCACTGAGATTGGGTAAGGGCAAGCACCTTGTGTTATGTCTAGTCTGTACTTATATTTTATAAAGCCCAACAACTAAATTTTATTTTTAATTTACGGACAGTGTTAACATTATCTTTAATTTGTATGTTCGTACTTTTTTTTGGTAGATTTATTATTATTTTATTGTTACGGTTGGCGCGTTAGTCTATGATTATAGAAGTAATGGGCTTCTAGTGTTAATTTTTTATATAAGGTTTAAAAAACATTTAGTATTTAAACGTAACGAAAAGTTTTATTTCATTATCTTAAGTTTTCACTGTTGGCAACTTTTTGACTGAAAATTGTCATTATCCAAGTCAGATTGTCTATTTATAGATTAAGTTGACCTGTTTTTGTCATAACAAATAAGCGTCTTTGCTAGGGATGATCATCGGATAGGTGGCCAAAAATCGACTACTACAAACTCCTGAGTGTTTTGGAAGGCACATATACCCCATTGGTTATATGCAGTTGATAAAACCAAACTGTTTAGTTATATGTCACACTGACAACGCTACCCCGTTTGGAACCGTTGTAAAAGTCAGTGTCAAGGCCGCTTAATCTATATAACAACGTTTACCGAATATTCCAATTAATAAACAAAAGTTTAAATAACATGTTACCTATATAAATCTATAATCTAAGATCACAAATTTGTTGTTTGTCTGTCCGCTCTTTTTCCATTGTATATGCGTTACCATAGCAACGCGTTAACCGCAAGTAGTTCGTCAACCGGACGCTAGATGGCGCTAACGGAAAAATATTTAATATTAGAAAAAATTTAAAGAATTTTGTCCACCCGTGCGAAGCCGGGACGGGCCGCTAGTATATTTATTAAGGATATAATAAAAAAACCGGCACGGAATTATTAACTGGAGTACAGTTCGTTGAAAGCTCTTTTTACTGAATAATGTAATTTATTTTTATTTTTTATATTTGTCAGGTTTAAGTTGAATTCAATAAAGTTAGGTAAGGTTAGAACAAAGTTATAATATATTAAGGATCTTGAGATATGAAACAATCATTCGGCGAAGAAAACTTCGGTGAACAATTTGAAACTCAAAAAAAAAAATCCCTCACATAGGTACTTTTAGTAATTTTCTTTGCCTACACGTATACTGATGCTGTCTTAATAGCTTTTTTTCACTAAGTTTTTGTTGAATGGTTGTATAGATTAGTTTTTTTTTCAGATAATCATACCAGATGCGCCAGACTGCTTAGGCGAGTGGGCAAGTACCTACGGCTTATTGTCACTGCACATCTACTTCGTTAATGACCCCTGGAATATTCGCTGCCAGTAAGTTCTCTAGCATGGAGAAGCCTTGTTCGAGAACTCTAATTTCCATTTACATGAAACAAGACTTCAAAACTGAATAAATTTGATTTAAATTTGGGAGTTCATCGAATAACTGGTGGTTAATAATAAGAATTTCAATGATTTTAGTTAGAAGTGTTAAATGTTGGATGTTTACTAATAATTTGGGGTTTCATGTTTTTGAGATGAACATATCATCAGCTGTTAGCGTGATCTAGATAAGTATTATACTAAGTAAGACTGAGAACGAACTGTTTAGTTTTTATATCTCATTTCGACAGTTGCTTTTAAATCGCATTAAGAGCTGATGCTAAGAAGACACCACCGCACAGTCTATGTAATCACCTTATTGACTGTAAAGTAATCATTTACGCTAAGTACTGGTAGTTAATAAGTTATCAATAAAAACACTTACTAATCATTTAACTACCAGTCTCCAAAAACAAACTATGGAGAAATTATAAAAATATGTGCAGTTAAATTTTTGAACTTTCATTTAAGAAAGCACAGCACTTGACATCTTTTATCTTCTACTTTTTTCATTATCTTGAACGCTGTCTATCTTAACTTTTATGCATCTTGAGTTTACGCATGGCTGCGACCTGCAATTTATTTCCTAATAAAAATACATGAAATTATCAGTTTTGTGTGTTGTTTTTCACTTTAAAGTTGAGACCTCTTCCCACTTTCTTTTGCACGGCACGTTATTGCTCACATTTCTTCACACAATTTCTGACACAGGTATAGTTTTATTGAAATGACACATAAAAATAATACTTACAGGAACATAATCAACGATCTTGTATTAAAAAAATGAGGAAAGATTTCCATTGCATAGGAAAATGGCGGAAGCCTATTTATTTTCAGAACCACATAAGCAGGCAACCCAGACAGATTAAGGGTGATGCCTCATTAATGCGTCGTCATAGCGGATCAACGCACCGTATGACACACCAACGCTGCGACGACATACGTCCACAGTCCATAGACTACCTTAATCAGTGTTCAAAATGGATGGAACAAACATGTACTTTTGTTGCTTTTATTGCGGCAACACCGAAAGAAACTTTGAAACAATCCGACAACGCAGTGCGCCATCCTTCCTCCATACTTCTCTCTCCCGTCGATACGTTGCAACGTCGCGACGATGACGCAACGCTGTCATGTGGCATCTCATTTAAAATATATGGAAATAACGCAGCGTCGCCGCTACAACAAAACAACGCAACATAATGAGGCATTGCCCTTAAAAGTAGTAATTGGTTATATACTCTTTGACAGCGCCGGATTTTGAATTTTTTCGAGGCGGGTTAAATTCTGATAACATTCCGCCCCCACCCGCCAATATTTTTACCTCATGATGAGGTAAAAATATTGGCGGGTGGTGGCGGAATTTTTCATAAGATGTCCACTAGAAATTGTAAATAGCCCGAACAAGTAAAATACAACAAAAACTAATACAAAACATGTGGCTAAACATATACAGAGTTATTTTTAGGTAAATAGGTTATTTGAATATGAAATTTTAATTGCTAATAATCTGATATCTAGCGACCCATAAAAAAACCGGTAATAAATGAAGTCAAACAGTCGAATTGAGAAGCTGCTTCTACCTATAGTCTGTTAATAACAACAATTATGAACCGATAAAAGGGGCAGGGAACTAAAAAAAAAGGAAATTCTACACTTGAATGATGGCACTATTTTTCTACAATGATACCCCTTATTAGTACAATAATTAACTTTTAGGGCAAATTTTTCAATCTATATATGTGCACCTATAGTGCAGTCATTGAAGCATTATTGCTCCGAATTTTTTTACTGTGAACCGAATTGCATACAATTTTGGGATAAGGTTCATCTTACCCTTAACTTCAAAAGTGAAAATGATTTGAACTCCGCAACCACCCTGGGGGTGGTTGCCACCCCTTCTCGGGGGTGAATTTTTTTTTTTGCAAAATAACATCGGATATCGATAGAAGGCCTAATTTAAGCAAAAAATCATCATAAAGTTTTTCAACAAATCCAATAGTTATCGAGTTATTGGCAATTGAAAATTCGCAATTTTTTCACGTTTTTCATCGGTTTTTTGCAAATATCTCCAAAAATATACGTTTTATCGAAAATTTTATAAATAACAAAATTGTAGCAGATAAAACAATGAACAATTTGGCTTTTTATAAAGTATTCTAAGTGCAATATTAAGCTAGATATTAAAGATCGAAGCCGTTTTTTATTTTGTCTGAAATTTAATCGATGTGGTCAATGCCATCTAGCGGCGAGCAGATGCATTTTATGCATTCTAATACAAAAGGGTTTTGTAGTTCTTGAAATAAGCTTTAAAATGAGCACTATTAAAAGTCTTTTGCACGTAAAATAAGTGAGCTGTATTGCAAATAAGGGGAGCATCTAATGTTTTTTTCTTTTAAATCAATGGGTTTTAATAAGTGCCATTTCCACCAAAATTAAAATTAATCGTATTCCGCCTAGAATTAACTTTATTATGAAGAGTTTGATAGATAGTATCAGTTTGGCTGCTTCAGGACTCATATTTTTCAAAAAAGTCACGATAAAAAAAAAAAAAAACAAAATTTTTTTTTTTTAAAACCCACATTTTTTCATAATATCTCAAAAATGACGACAGATACGTATAAAAGTGTACGGATTAAAATTTTAGGTATTTTTCTGACAAACAATTTGGTTTTTTTGTTTTTTCTGTCAAACAAAAATTGACGGAGATATGATTGTTTAAAGAGCGCGTGGCAGCGCAATCACAGCCTCTCTTAAGCCCTTTAACCCTTCACCGTTTTAGAAAAAGGTTTTTTACTATATATTGCAATGAAGGATGTTGTAGCTCTCTTAATTACCTTTACAATGGTTTTTTATAAATTGTGATAGCATGAAAATTGAAGGAGTTATGGTCCAAAAACTTATCATATTTTTTTCTACTTAGTAACTGAAAATTTCGGAGTGTGAATATTTGGAGCAATGTGAAAGTACGCAGTATAATAGAGACCCACAATTATTGTAATGTGTATATATATACATAATATGGCTCATATATTTTGGAAACGTAGGCATGAACACATACCAACGTTCTTATATGTATATATAACACATTTGAGTGAAGGGGCCAACTAAAAAGCCCTGTGATCAGCTGTGCGTGCACCATTTATTCGTTACAATGTGACCAGTATATTTCCGTCTGCAACTGCTGAAAATGATTTTTTGCAACTGCAAAAAAGGATGTGGAGCGTCTTGCGGATGCAGAAAATGTGGTCTGTTTTGTAATAGTACTTGTGGAACGTGCAGTGGAGATAACTGCCAAAATAGCCCTCCAATTCAGCCAGGAGATGTTGAATGTGACAGCGACTCCGACATTGAGTCATGAATAATGATATTATATTTTAATAATAATAGTACAATTTTATATAATTTGTAAATATTTTATTCAATAAATGGCAATTTTTTACTCTAAATTAAATTATTTTTAAATATGTAATCATATATATTTACTGTTTTAATTTAGGGGTAGTTTTAAGGGTAGAAAAGCTTAAGAATATGATAATCATTTTCGAGAGTGTGGAATAATATTTAAATCCTTTTCATTGTATCAAAAAAAATTTTTAACAATTTTTTATCAAGGGGTAGTTTTCAAGGGTTGAAAGGGGGTTAAAAATTTGATAATTATTATAGAGAATATAAAATATTACTTACTCTATACTTACATCTTTTTATGTCATACCAAAGTATTTTTTGTGATTTTTTCAATTTAGGGGTTGTTTGCAAGGGTTGTAAGATTTTCAAGGGGTTGAAAATGATTTTAATATGAGGTAATTATGTTAGAAAATACTTTACAATTTCACCACTTACTATTAGACATGTTTTCTAGCGATAAAATGGATCAATGTCATTTTTTCCATTAAGGGGTTGTTTAGACCCCTTAAAAGTAATAGGCGGAGCTCAGATCATTTTCACTTTTGAAGTTAAGGGTAAGACGAGCATAATTCCAAAATTCGATGCAAATCGGTTCACAGTAAAGAAATTCAGAGGTAAGACCCTATTTTTCGCTTCAATGACTGCACTACTAGAACTTATTATGGTTTTATATTTTCCAACGTATTAAAAAAATGTCTCCTTTTGATTAGGTTATATTTTATTTATTACTTATTTATTTATTCTTTTAATTATTTTCTGAATAATAATTGTCTTTACGCGATTTGATAGCAGGGGCAACAGGAATGCTAAATAACTTTAAACTGCCTTTATAAAAATCTCTATACAAAACCTCACTCAAGATCTCTTTTATAATTTTATATATATTTCTTGCATTTATCATTGCTATCTTATAAGATAAATTATTTTAATAAAAAACTACTGGAAAATATCGACTCGGCTCACAGGTGAATTGGGAGAGCATTGGACCGGAATTCCAAAAGTTGCGGGTTCGTTTCCTGCCTGAGAATTCACTTGTAAGCCGAGTCGATTTTTTCCGGTATTTTTACATTAAAATATTTTATCAAGATCTCTTTTCGGCTTTGACGAAGCTGCTAGGAAGGCATGTGCAGAAGCCTTAGTGTGAGTTGAAGCGTCGATACTCGAAACCGTCTGCGTAAAATATTACTATGGATTTATAATTTTTATATATTTTATGCATTTTCAATGCGATCTTATAAGATAAATTATTATAATAGAAAAATACTAGAAAAAATCGACTCGGGTCACAAGTGAATCTCAGGCGGGAATCGAACCCGCAACCTTTGGAAATCCGGTCCAATTAGTGTTGCCCAAATGCAAGAACAAGACGAGACTTAGCCAGTCTTGGTCTTGGTCTTGCGCCAATACACCTGGTCTTGGTCTTGGTCTTGGTCTTGCGCTTGCAGTCTTGGTCTTGGTCTTGGTCTTGCAGCAAGAGTCTTGCAAGTCTTGCAATTACCTATTAGTCTATTGCTATTTATTAAAGTTTACTTTAAATCTTAGAAAAACGTATTAGAATTGGAACATTGTGAGCTTGAATTAACATAGCCATAGTAAAGATCAATCAGATTAATAAATAACTGAAGATTTGATAAGAAAGTCGAAAAATCAACTGACCTATATGTCGTTTTCCATGGAAGTAACTGTTTCTTAATAAACATTTATGATTTATAAGCTTACATTTGCTAAAACATGTAAAAAAACAAATTAATTACAATAACTTGACTGTATTTTAAATAACAATGTCTGTCTAGAAAGAGATTGAACCCTCAACTTGCATGAAATTTAATAAAAGAGTTTTATGATTTATCATTTATTTCAATCAAAAATAAAATACAACACAAATCAAACATAACAGTACACAACAGCTTTATCATTAGGTTATGTTACTTTATATCAATTCTTTTGACCAAGAATTAATACAAAGTAACCATCTGGCTGACTCATCACTTAACCTATTTCTATGTTTTCTAATTACTAATGATGCTTTAGAAAATAATCTCTCAGCAGGTACTGAAGTTGCAGGTATTGAGAGAAAATCACGGGCCATCTTCGATAAAGTCGGATACTCTGTCTCATGCGTCCTCCACCAATCTAAAATGTCTTCCGAGCTGGCAGTTCTTGGTTTTCTCAGGTACTCCTCCAACTCGTCTATCACTAAGCCTTGAAGACAAGATCCAGATGACGTCGAGGGACATTCATAGAGTTTATCAAAGTCTATAATGTCTTCATCTTCATCACATACTTTATTTTCTTTTCTTGGCAATTCCAGAGATTTGTTCAGTGAGTGTAGACTTTTATATTCTTCATAAAGTTCATTGAACTTGCGCAGACTTTCTGTTTTAAGTTGCTTCCCCCACATTGTCAGGTCAAAAGTCTGAGCCTTATGCCTTGGGTCTAAAATTAAAGAAGTACAATAAATCCAGTTGCTCTTCTTATAATGTTTAAGCATTTTGTCTCGAGCTGCTTGGAAAGCTAGAATGAGCCTTTCATCCACTTCAGATCGATTAGGTTTCTCATCTAACTGTTTTACCATGGATTCAATTTTATCTAGCAAGAGATTGAATGATACAATGACTAGCGGTAATGTAACATATTTGTCTCCACCAAGTTTTGTACTTAAAAGTTTAAAGTTTATTAGAAATTTATGTAATTTTTCGAGTACCTGCCATTCACTAGCTGTGATTTGAAAATCATTCAATTCGGTGACAGAACTGCACAATATGTTAATGCCCGCTCTCACTTTTAAACCAAATCCAATCATATCATGTGTGGAATTCCATCTTGTTGGACAGTCAAGAATGGCATTTAGATTTGATGGCACGCCAGCTGCTTCACAAGCAGACTGAAACTTCTTCTTCACTATCTCACTTCTTTTTATTTTACTGGAAATACTGCGTAACTTTGTTACAGATGTACGCGAGTCAGCAATATTTGGTGCATATTCTTCATCTTCCTCAGTTTCGTCTGCATAGTCTTCATACTGCTGATCTTGCGCGTTAGTGTCAGACTCACAGTGTAATGCTAAGGTCTCTAATAAATCTTGTACACCAAGGTTTAAAATGTGAGCAAAGCACCGGAAATGTTGATTGTCTGAATCAAAGTGTGGCAACTGTTTGCCCAGTTCATACATAAATTTGGTATTTGCAGTTGCGTTGTCGACCGTGATACCTTGTATTTTATCAATTATGCCATATTCCAATAAACATTCATGGAAAATCGTTGCAATATCTTCCCCAGTATGTCGACCGCGTGATGGTATAAAATCAAGAACTACAGATCGATACTTCCATTCGTTGTCTATATAATGCATAGTAACCCCGTAGTAACTCCTACCAGCAATTGACGTCCACCCATCAATGGTAAATGACATTTTAGATGATAATTGTTGAAGTCGTTCCTTGAGATTAAATTGGAGCTCTTCAAATCGCTCTTTGACTTTCCTTCTAAGTGTAGACCTTTTAGGAAACTCCATATTAGGGCAAATACGTCGAAAATATACTTGTGTAGCTTCGTCATCGAAAAATGAGAAGGGAAGATATTTTTTCACTACCCAATCAACTGTAGCTGTCGTGATGTTGTCACTGCTGTTTTCCGACTGAAATAAAACAATAAATCTTGTGTTATTATTTAAAACATACTAGGTTTGAGCGTTTAGGAGGAGGAGGTTTGTTGTTGTTAAATCGAGAAAATCGTTAAATTGACATTTGTTATATTAAGGTTGCACTGTACTGTAATTTACCAAAATAAAGTACTTAGTTGTTACTGGCCGATTATGAAAACAAATGAAAATATAGGTGTTTATAAAAATATTTAAGACGATAATTACATACTTAATATGTCGCACCCCTAGATGAAAACACCACTAACTCAAAAATACTTACGTAAGTTAATGGCGTTTTTGAAAGTATCGCATGAACAGCTACGCGGAGTTAAAATTCCCGTAGCGACAATTTCGACCATTGTTAAAAATGACGCGAAATATGTACCTATGTATTACTATTTTATCAATATCTATAAAATATTCCGAAGTCAGTTTAAAGTCATTTGTTCAAAAAAGACTTTTTTGAGTTCCTGGAGTTTTCATATAAAAAAAATATATTCTTACCTGTCCACTTCTTCCAGCGGTTACTAAAAAGCTTGTGATATCTCCACTTAATTTTGGTTTAACAGGAAGAAATATTTGTGATTCCTTTTTGTGGAAAGATATTAGATGTTTCCTTAAGCCTGAAGTGTTTCTGTTTTTCATTTTTATTTCAGTCTTTTTATGTTGGCACAATTTACACAAGGCAGTTTGGGATGCATGAATTATTTCGAAAAACTCCTCAAATTTGCTTTTGGGTCTTTTAGATCTGTGACTCAAACTCTCGTTACTCGGACTAGAATAATTTGAATCTTCGTCACTCATATTAAATTGTACACGTGATACGTTTTTAGAAAACAACAAGAATTAGTAAAAACAATTATTAAGTTAGACTCGAAGCACAGCTCAATTGGAAATGACTGGAATTAAAATAATTCCTTTGTTTATAGTACGTTTCCTTGCTTTCTACCGCGCCGCCTCGCCACGTGCCGGCTCTATTAAAAGGATGCCGCCGCAAATCAAACGATGCCGCGTGCGGCGTACAAACACAGATTATTACCTACTTGTACAGACGCGACGCGTGAATAAAATATATGTAAAGAATTAGTGCCAATCACTATTCTTTACATATAAGTGAATGTTTTGGCGTACATCTATACTAATCTATACTAATATTATAAAGCTGAAGAGTTTGTTTGTATGTTTGATGACAGAAGTTTTAAAATAAATAAATAAATCCTGAACGTCACTATACCTCCAAAGTTACTATTCTTCGTGGGCGAAGTCGCGGGCACTGCTTGTAAATACTTTTTTTTTTTTTTTATTTATTTTTTTTTATTTATTTATTTCATATACAAGAAAAAAAAATACAAAGATACAATTTAGTCCCACAAAACCGACTTGTCGGTTTGACTGAGGGATCTTTAGTCTCTTAGCTTATAATTATAATTATGTAGGTATATAATACAACTATAACTGTATCAGGTAAAGTTAAGTGCACAATAATTGGATTTAGACTGAATTACAACAAACTGAAGGAAAATTTAGCGGTGATAATAATAAGATACAATTGTTGTAAGATATAAAATACGTGTGTAAAAAACAACCACGCCTCCGAGCCCTCAGATGGGCTCGGAGGCGTGGTTGTTTTTTACACACGTATTTTATATCTTATAGAAATATTGCATTGTGAATGCAAAAAAATAAATAAAAACATACAATTGTTGTGTTAAATAGTAGTCATCAGATAATCTTTTAATATTTTTTTAAATTTATTTTTATCCGTTTCACATCTAATAGTTTCGGGCAACGAATTAAGAAGATATGGTATACGCTTCTGTAAAGTTCTGTCACCAAAATAATTTTGAACCCTAGGAATTACAAATTTCTTTTTTGAAGTGGCTCTAGTGATCTGGTTATGATTTATGTATTCAAAAGTGGAGACACACTCTCGGCTGCCGTGATTATTTACTAATAATAAATCGCAGGCTTTTTATTTTATTAGTAGGTAAGTACCTACGCTTTTTATATTATTTTATTAATTATGTAGAATTTTTTTACACGTTTCAAGTATATTTAAAAGTGGCTACAATATTTATCAAACGGGTGATATTTGAACACTTTTTTGCTATTTTTTCTTGTAAAAACTTAAGAAATATAATGACTAAATGTACAATAATAGTACCTAAGTAATTAGTTTAAAACCATATAATCAATATTATAATATATACTTACTAGAATAAATTATTATGACATCTACTACCTATCCTTACCATTTTATTCTAATCATAATACTACTTGCGTGATCAGTATAATGTATTCATTTTCATTATAAGCACTCTGAAACTTATTTATTCTTTGGAACACCTGTAGGTACTCTTAAAATTCGAAATTATTTTGCATGAGTATACCTACGCCTACGCCCTGTGGCGGCAATCAAATAGTGTCAAATGTTGTGATTTCGGCGCGGCGGCAACGATTGTTGTATATGATTTCAAAAGAAGCCGCCGGCGCGTGTATTATATTATAACCATGTGCTTCCGAAAAGCAGCAAATTTCTTTGAGAAGTAAGTACAAAACCTTTGATGCCGCATTATCAAAGTGCCGATGGTTAAAACATAACTATGCATGCACTCAGTTTGATTTTAATGGATATTTTTTTATTCGCTATGTAGGTATGTTTATGGTATTAGTCGTAATGCGCATAGATCCAGTTTTTCATATTCTTTGATACAGTTTTTTGCGTCTCATAGAATTCCTAAGCGTACCTATACACCGAACTGTTACACCTAACTACTCCGTGAAATAGCGCTAAGTCCTAGCTGCAAGACGCAAGAGTCTTGCAGGCTTAGTCTTGTTCTTGCTCAAGTCTTGCACGGTCAGTCTTGGTCTTGGTCTTGCTAAAAATACGCGGTCTTGTTCTTGGTCTTGGTCTTGCAAAAACGCAAGAACAAGACCAAGACTGCAAGACCAAGACTGAATTTGGGCAACACTAGGTCCAATGCTCTCCCAATTGAGCTACCGAGCCTTGCGAACACTCGTCGAAATTTTCTAGTACATTCCTGATTTTACGCTATAGGCTAGCGTTGTTTCATCAATGAGAGGAACATCCTCTCGTATTCGAAAGAAACATTTTTACAAATGTTTGGTCAATCGATTAAGATGAAACAGCCATGTTAGATTTATAATTTTTATGTATTTTATGCATTTTCAATGCGATCTTATAAGATAAATTATTATAATAGAAAAATACTAGAAAAAATCGACTCGGGTCACAAGTGAATCTCAGGCGGGAATCGAACCCGCAACCTTTGGAAATCCGGTCCAATGCTCTCCCAATTGAGCTACCGAGCCTTGCGAACACTCGTCGAAATTTTCTAGTACATTCCTGATTTTACGCTATAGGCTAGCGTTGTTTCATCAATGAGAGGAACATCCTCTCGTATTCGAAAGAAACATTTTTACAAATGTTTGGTCAATCGATTAAGATGAAACAGCCATGTTAGATTTATAATTTTTATATATTTTATGCATTTTCAATGCGATCTTATAAGATAAATTATTATAATAGAAAAATACTAGAAAAAATCGACTCGGGTCACAAGTGAATCTCAGGCGGGAATCGAACCCGCAACCTTTGGAAATCCGGTCCAATGCTCTCCCAATTGAGCTACCGAGCCTTGCGAACACTCGTCGAAATTTTCTAGTACATTCCTGATTTTACGCTATAGGCTAGCGTTGTTTCATCAATGAGAGGAACATCCTCTCGTATTCGAAAGAAACATTTTTACAAATGTTTGGTCAATCGATTAAGATGAAACAGCCATGTTAGATTTATAATTTTTATATATTTTATGCATTTTCAATGCGATCTTATAAGATAAATTATTATAATAGAAAAATACTAGAAAAAATCGACTCGGGGTCCGGGACCGGATTTCCAAAGGTTGCGGGTTCGATTCCCGCCTGAGATTCACTTGTGACCCGAGTCGATTTTTTCTAGTATTTTTCTATTATAATAATTTATCTTATAAGATCGCATTGAAAATGCATAAAATATATAAAAATTATAAATCTAACATGGCTGTTTCATCTTAATCGATTGACCAAACATTTGTAAAAATGTTTCTTTCGAATACGAGAGGATGTTCCTCTCATTGATGAAACAACGCTAGCCTATAGCGTAAAATCAGGAATGTACTAGAAAATTTCGACGAGTGTTCGCAAGGCTCGGTAGCTCAATTGGGAGAGCATTGGACCGGATTTCCAAAGGTTGCGGGTTCGATTCCCGCCTGAGATTCACTTGTGACCCGAGTCGATTTTTTCTAGTATTTTTCTATTATAATAATTTATCTTATAAGATCGCATTGAAAATGCATAAAATATATAAAAATTATAAATCTAACATGGCTGTTTCATCTTAATCGATTGACCAAACATTTGTAAAAATGTTTCTTTCGAATACGAGAGGATGTTCCTCTCATTGATGAAACAACGCTAGCCTATAGCGTAAAATCAGGAATGTACTAGAAAATTTCGACGAGTGTTCGCAAGGCTCGGTAGCTCAATTGGGAGAGCATTGGACCGGATTTCCAAAGGTTGCGGGTTCGATTCCCGCCTGAGATTCACTTGTGACCCGAGTCGATTTTTTCTAGTATTTTTCTATTATAATAATTTATCTTATAAGATCGCATTGAAAATGCATAAAATATATAAAAATTATAAATCTAACATGGCTGTTTCATCTTAATCGATTGACCAAACATTTGTAAAAATGTTTCTTTCGAATACGAGAGGATGTTCCTCTCATTGATGAAACAACGCTAGCCTATAGCGTAAAATCAGGAATGTACTAGAAAATTTCGACGAGTGTTCGCAAGGCTCGGTAGCTCAATTGGGAGAGCATTGGACCGGATTTCCAAAGGTTGCGGGTTCGATTCCCGCCTGAGATTCACTTGTGACCCGAGTCGATTTTTTCTAGTATTTTTCTATTATAATAATTTATATTACTATGGAGTTTTGTATGTGCACCCCTAGCGGTAACCATCAGGAACTACGAATCTCTAAATGCTTTTACTCCCACTAAGGTCTCAGATTTAAGTTTTCTGATTCTTTTAAGTTGTATAGTATGTTTCATATAGACGCTAACATAGTACAGGTAAGGTGAGCTGTCATGAGCAAATAATAATTATAAAAATCTGTTGTCAGCTTCCATGTTAGTCATTCATTACCTTAGTAAACTTTTCTTTATTTATCAACATTATTCAAATATCAAGGTTTGATAAAGAATGTACCGTTGACATAGGTATAGCAAGAAGCTATTTGAAAAAGCTATGGCATTGTACCGTTGACATAGGTATAGCAAGAAGCTATTTGAAAAAGCTATGGCATAGACAACCCACAGAAGTACTCATCAGCACCGTGTTACGTTTAGCTGTCAATTGCCTGTTGCTTACTTCTTCGCATGTGATCCGTCGCGTGATCAACACAAACAAAAGGAAAAGGGGAAAAATCTACATAAAGCGAGGAAATCTTCTCCGCACACTTTTTAGCTAGCTGTAGTGGAAAAGAAACCTTAAATTTGAATTTTATAAATGCTAAATCTGAAAATTTTATAGACTAAGACACTAAGAGCTCCTGGCATTTTAAGTTATGTACTTAGTAGGTTGTCTAAAAGTAGAGCAACCGCTCCACCCCAGACTGAAAAAAACAGTAAATTAAAAGCTGGCTTTTATCATAACTTGTTCATAAAACGAACTAAAAATTCAAAATTCATTAATTGCGGAATGGCTATGGCCACCTTCTAGCTTGAGAATCAAACCCTGGTTACCATAAAGGATCAAAGTACTTGTCAATACGAACCAAACGAGCCCAAACTCGATGGGGTCACAACCCCAGGTTTTATTGCGGAGTTCCTAAGGCCACCTTTATGCTCCAGCATCAGATCAACTCCATGACATCATAATATTGAATTTTCGCACGATATAAATATGCTTGGATAATTTCAGCTTTATATAAAAACAGTAACATTACACCGATATGATAAATTACATAAGCCACATATGTTATTATGACAATTGACATTTTAACTACAACGCTACCTCGCCTGCTTATACGCGCCTTCGAGAAGTTAAGGCTTTTACCCTCCAGTGTAGATTAGTCCACTTCAGTACACAATCAGTACCCTTGTCTCATTGAATCATCAATAATAAAAGAATAGAATGAAATAAAATAATAAAAAAAATAACAACGTCTCGCAGCTCACAAACTCAAAAACAATGAAATGTTTCTTGCATGGGATGGTCAGCTAAATCATTCAACACAACGCGAACAGAAGAGTACTCTGGTGTAAGCAGATTAGACTGAATAATTCCTTGAACATTGCCAATTCCAAGATTCCACTAATTTTCTCTGAAAAAAAAACGTAATTGAACTGGAATCTCTTATAATGTGAAATGCTGTAGATTTTTTTTAGGATTCATACATAATTAAAAGATATGTTAATTCATATTTCATAATAGTTTATCGATTACGACTCGGGTTCCGGGTAATTTAGGCTGTAATTCATATAGTAGTAAATTCCTGACGAACTATTAATACTATTGATACTATTTTATGACGTAGTTTAGAATTCTCAATTCATGCTTACCTGCCAGCTGGTACATTAGCAAACCAGAATTTTCTAAGTCTGCTAAGCTTAACAGCTTTCTCTATAAAGCAATATTTATCATGAGCTTGCCCTGGTATGGACGTAATATAAATTTATCGTTACATCACGGGCCACTAGTACTTACTTACCGTAATTTAGGACTCAAAATTTAATTACTTGAAGTTTATTTGTCGTACTTACATACTCGTAGGTATTATTATTAGATGACCTTCGTGGTAAAGTGGCTTGCATACCAGTTTTCATTACTCCGAAGTTCTGGGTTCGATCCCGGCCCGGGTCAATGTGGAAAATAAACTTTTCTATCTGTATACTTATTCTGTAAGTTTTCACATCCACATTGTTGTACGTATTCTCGTGAGTTCTCTGGGTAGGAGCTGAAAATCAGTGCTTTGCTTTTAGACCAATGGAGTCACTGAGCGTTTCCCTTTTGCGTCGTTGCGACTCGTTGATGTAAATAAACGAATTATTTATCTATTAACATATATATTTATATATTTAGAAAAATATGTTATTTTGTCTGTACATAAATAAGTAAATAATAAATACTTTTTACATTCACACCAATTAGCCTAGCCCAAAGTAAGCACTGTAAGGCTTGTGTTATGGATGCTAGGGTAACGGATAAACATACATATATAATACATAGATATGTAATATTCATACAAATATATATAAATATCCATGACTCAGGTACAAATGCTCGTATTCATCATACAAACATCTGCCCCTACCGGGATTCGAACCCGGACCGTCGGTGCGAAAGGCAGGATCGCTACCGTTGCACCAAACGGCCGTCTTACATACGTACATAGTTTGTTATATGTTTTGTTGGTTTCCATACGAGACCTGTATATAGTTGTGAACGCAATAAATATTGTCTTTTGGTTTGTATAACATATATTCCAATTTATTCAGATCCGGTGACTCAGTAAAGCCAGCACCAGTCTTGGGCCGCCTGCTCCTCAACGCGTACAGGTACACGAGTCAAATGACCGACCAGCTCAAACGATTGTTCAGTGGCTGACGATAACACATCTAGTACAATGAGCAGCACTTGTTTTATCGTCAATTCGTTGAGAATCGATTGTCAACTTTAAGTTTAACATACACAGAGTTCATTATCAATGTTGTCACATAAATAAAAATCTGTTTTTTTTTCATAAAATACTTTTAGTTATTACAAAGTATTCTGATACTGCATAGCATGGCAATTTTCATTTTTTTTTAACTTTTATATATATTTTTTTAATTTTTACAATGCTATCCCATATGATAAATTATTTTAAAAGAAAAATACTAGAAAAAGTCAACTCGGCTCACAAGTGGATTCCGGACTACCAAATGTTCGATTCCCGCCTGAGAATTCACTTGTAGCCGAGTCGATTTTTCTAGTATTTTTCTATTCAAATAAATATTTTTTTGTTAAAACACATTTTAGGACATTTTTAGATCATAATTTTTGCCAATGTTTCTGACAGAAAAGTAATAAAACTCTGTCATATTCAGGCAGATTAGATACGTTTCTCTGTCTTGCAGTAAGAAAAAGAATGATTCTGCCTGAGGATTCTGCTATTTTAACACTGACCCCCATAATACAAGCGTGTACTTGTAATATGGAAGTCAGTGTAAATAAAGCTCTAAAAATTAAAGAAAAAAATAAACATGTAAAAATAAATCAATAATTGATAAACGTATAAATTTATTGTCTCTATTAACAAAAATGTAATTATAATACTGTATTGTTATAAAAGGATGTTGTGTATTTTCAAAATGTAATGTTTCTTATTCTATTCGTCTGTGACCAGTGTACCATTAATGTCAAACGACGTCAGAAAATCTAATTTATGTTTATGATTTGATTTATATTAGAACAAAAAGGATATACTAAAATTATAAACATTAAATACGGATCACTTACTTTTTAATATATCTGTTTCATTTTATCGATATATTATTTTTGTAAGTCACATAAATTTAATGTTAAGATTTTTTGACATTTTGACGTAGACAAATGTGCTGTTATATCTACTTCAATAGACCTGAAAGCGCTCAGTATTATTAAGAATAAACGCTATTTATTGTGAGAATACCTACTTAAAATAAATACTTAATTGTATAGAATGATTGTTTTATTATTTATTATAAGTGTGTAAGACCGCGGCATAGCTTATAAACACAATTGTGTCTAGTCTAGTCGGAAATAATCTTTTTTTTTATATCCAACAGATGTTGCCAGTGGTGATAATGGGGTAAAATAACGCCACTTGTCAGTGGTGAGAAAATTAGCCGCATCATATTGTTAGCTTGTCTTAATTATAAAATCAACCCCGACTCTGCTCTACATTAATTAGTTTTGCGTTCTGGAAATCCTATTCACCGACAGACACACCACACAATCTAGCTAATGGTATTATCATTACTTCTTTAGCATTATTTTGTGGTGAAAACCTTTTATAAACACATAAATGTCTTTTATGTTTATTGGACCAGGATCGAAAACGCCGGTTTCGGAAGCTCAAATTAATTAAGCTCTGGTACAGTGCTGGATTTACCATAGAGGCTGAAAAAGCTGAAGCTTAGGGCGGCAAAATTGGTACAGAAAAAAAGTAAGTAATAGTGCAGTAATAACAAATCTTGGCTTTTATTAGCTTAAAAATATACCCAAAAACTAGTAAAAATAATCTTGAAACTAGATTATTCCCTAAAAAAAGAATTAACGCAATTGTGAACAGTGATTCTAATTTTAGAGGTCAGTAGGAGCGGCAAAATTTTATAGCTTTGGGGCGGCAAATGTGTAAATTCGGCACTACTCTGGTAAATATCATAAACACAATATCTATGATCTTCTAGTATCTTAAAAAAACCTTGTGTAATTAAGGTCCAGTGGAGATAAAGTTGGTAATGTGGATATTTAAATGAATTTTTTTTTTAATCATCATACAAATTCTTTTCATTTTGTTGCGGTTGGTAGTATGTCAGGCAAGAAAAAATAGTTGAAGATGTACACAGATTAAATAGTCTAGTTTGGTATTTAAACTTAATTTGTACCTACTTGCTCTACATTTCTGGCGTAGATTCACCCTAACACGAGAAGAGCATCATTAAATCGCAAGAGGTATGGTATTATACGAAATTAAATCGAAAAGCGCTAGTCTAAGCAAGAACTTGAGAATAATATTTTAATAAGAAAAAAATCGTGTATTTCATATTTTTACCGTCTCCCACTGAAAGGGACTTTTTATGAGGTTAACCTTGTCAGTTGAGTTAACCCATTGCCCGTTCTTTCGCTGACGATCCATTAAAAATGGTAGGTATTTAATTCTATTGATATGGTAACAGTAATTGTGGATATTAGCAAATTACACGGTTGACATCAGGTAAGTCACTCATCCCTTCATATAGACCCCACGTCATAAGAAGATTACGCTGTTTTGTACGGAATATTAACGGTTTTCGTTGATTATACATTTTTTCTGAGTATTTCAACCACTTACTTCATTTAACTAGTTAGTTTTTAGAACAATAGATTTAATCAATTGGACAATAAGGCTAATAATAGCATAACTGTTGCAAAATTTGGATAGTATTTAATAAATTATCAGTTTGTATAGTCCTAAGCATTCGAAAATCATGCTAATAGACAGGTATTAAATTTAAATCCAAGATAATGTTCCGAAAATGTCATACGCCTAAACGCATGAAGAAGTTTGACCATTCTTCGATGATTTACACATTTGCTCTAATTATTTTTACAGGAGCCTTAAAAAGAGCTTTTTTTCTATTTCTTAATTTTTTAATTTTCTATTTTCTAGAAGTATGCATTTTTATTTGTATTATTTGTTTATTGTTTAAAAATGAAATCATCTCCATTCAAGTGGTTTCAAGCATGCCAAGCCGGTTCTAAGACAGCGAATTATGTTTTGTCATCTCTAAGATCCCGATTTCTAATTGATATCGAATCAGTAACAAAGAAAACCACATTTATTTATTATCTACGGACCGCTTGGTTGTATTGTTGGGCACTTTGCTAGCAACAATAAACCCTCTGACTACCTGTAAATCTCTATTTCGCATATAAGACTATATAAGTAATTCGATTCTCCTAACACATGTAGTTGAAGAACTTTACAACACAATGACTTTTAAATAAAGCTTCTCCCCATCTCTCACCTCAAACGTTCCCTCGCCTTAACCATTTCCTTAATCGTCCCTCGGCTGTCGGAAGTGGGAACTTCCGTATAACAGAGTTCCCCACAAATTACGGATATTTATCACAAAAGCTACTTCTCTGAATAGATTTAATGTCATTGAGAACAATAGATGTTTCTGCGATTCAACAATGAAACAAACTTATAACCACCCAATTGAAACCTATTTTAACTTAATATTTCTTTATTTTATTAATATAATTGACAACTATTTGGTGAAACTAGTAGTGATCCTGCCTTTAGCAATGATGGCCCTGGGTTCGAGTCCCAGAAGAGACAGATGTTTGTGTGATGAATACAAGCAGTTGTGTCTGAGTCATGGGCATTTATATATAGGGTAAAGGCACCAGTGGTCAGCCTCATAACGACTTTTTGAAGTTTGAACAGTTGCCATTTCTACAGCATATGTCGGATAATGAAATCTACAATATGATTGGATTTATTGTTTATTATAGTTTTAAACAAAATATATGTCAGAAACAATAATTTTCCTTATAAAATATATAATTACGTTTAAACAAAAAATGGCACTTTGTCCCAGTGGACAGCCTCTAAAAACCAGTAAACAGCCTCGATGAACCCACTGCTCAGCCTTTGTAAGTATGAAATAGTTGTAAAATGTATATTTATAATCATTGATTATAAATATACATTTCATAACTATTTCAGGTAAAACTTAAGTATTGCTTATAGATTCTCATACAAATAACCACATTCGTCCCTAAAAATACTATTTAAATAAGATCGTGGCTGAGTACTGGATCTTCAACACCCAGTGATCAGCCGCATAAAAAAATAATTTAAAATGTGGCTGATCACTGGGTTCTTCAACCATTAGGAAATGTTTGTCGTACTAAATTTGGAAATTTATATTTATCGGTTCTAATGGTCGTCTTGAAATTTCAAAAATAATCGAAAAACTCAGTTATCAGCCCCGGGGCTGTCCATTGGATCTTTTGTAAAAAAGTGGTATCCAATGGTCAGCCCTCTCAATTTATACGTAAAAAAGCGATATTTTTATTAAAATTTAATATAATTTAATACAAGAACTAATTTATAAAGCTACCATGTAGAAAACACAATCACATTTCATAATAAAATAGGTTCTTTCTTACCTGTTAGGAGAACACTAGGTGTAATAAAAAATATGGCGGACTTGACACTATTGCTCTTGTCGTTGGACAGCACCGATATGACCGAGTTTATTTCTACCCCCTGATCCCCTGCCGCTCCTGTCGCGTGACACATTAACCAATGAGGAATCAGAGCGTCTATTTAAGTGCAACTGATTTGTTTATTTTGATAATAGCGATATTTATGGCCAATAAACGATGTAAAAGGCTGAGCACTGGTGCCTGGCTGGCCACTGGTGCCTTTACCCTATATTTCTACTAGTATTACTTATTTACGTATCGTATACATATGCATTTATCCGTTAGATTAGTACCTATCCATAATACATGCCTTACAGTGCTTACTTTGGACTAGGCTAATTGGAGTGAATGTAAGAAATAATATTAAAAAAATATAATTTCGAATAATTAATTCTAAATTATTTGCACACCAACATTTTATGGTATAGTAAATACAGGAGGACTTTTTGGCGGGAGTGGGAAACGTCACGTTAGTGGTTTTGTTTCTCTTGTTGAAATGTGTTGTGGTGGATATTAATGCGTAATAATGGTGGATTATTAAGTGTTTGTGAACATACAAGAGTGTTGGTAAGTGTAACAAAGCAGAGGAAGTTGTCTTTTCCTGTTCTCTCAAGAAGTCCACGGGGAGGTTTCAGTAAAACCCTACACATTTACTGAAACCTAGCAAAAAATATATAACTGACAATAATACTTACATGACACTGGCTAAATGCAAAAATCGTGAAAGCCATAAATAAAGAAATAGTAAATACAGCTGAATCGAATTGACAAACATATATCGATGTCTGTACACGGTATTAAAAAATAAAGAATAATTTTATTCTTATCTTAATATAAAATCAAACACCACGAAGGAATCACAAGACTTAAATTCTCAACAGATCGTCAACAATAAAAATATTTTTCTCACATTTGCAATACATAAATAAAGTTATTTCGAAGCAAACGACGCGTAAAAACGCGATCGGAATGACTTGTAAATCGCTACATCCACAACGCGGTGCTGTAAAAATACTGTAATATTTCGATATTACGAATGTTGATATTTGACAAATATCTATTACGACGCTGACTTAGAGAAAAATGACAAAAAAATATAGTCAAAGTTTTTTTTAGTTATTTTATTATTTTCATAATTATTTTTGGACGTAGATTCTTTTCTAACATTATATTTATAAAATCAGCTAAAAAGTAACTTAAAAAAATTAAACTGACTTCAGAACTGTTATTTATTTAAATAATAACTTAAAAGGGAGTAATATTACATTTATGTTTTATTTCTCTCTCTTATATAAAAAAGATCTAAAAATAAATTTGTCAACTGTATATTGCCTCAATATTTGGAATAAACGTTATTACTTGGTACTTGGTAGACTGGCACCAATCACAAAAAAAAAACGACGGGTTGCACTCCGGGAGTGCCGGCAGAAGTGAAAACTTGAATATTAACGTTGTGCATTTTTGATATTTTGAAATGGTTAAGGAATAATTTCGCACGAATTGCTTTAATGATTAGTATAAAAGTGCTATCATTTATGTGGTAAAATACAATATTCATTTATTGCGCTATCGTATGCAAACATGTCAACAAACACACCAAGTCGTGTTCGTTGCATTTTTTTGTGCGCATGTGCAGGATTTTGCATGCATTTTACGCATGCGTTCTCATGACATTACCTGCCATTTTAAAATTTCATAATGATGACAGTTTTAAAAAAAATAATAATGTAACTGTCTCTATGAAGTTTTAAAATGACACGACTATACGCACATCGCGCAAGCGCCCTACGCAGTCTTACGAATTTTCGATCAGGTCACGTGTCCTGACGCGAGTTTAGAAATTTTTACCCATTCCAAAAAAAGTACACAGCGCCGCTAAAGAAGTTTTCACTTCAATAAAATAAATAGCAACCCGCTTAAGTTACTTGCAACTATGTACGAGTATATCTTATCTTGAAATCGGAGCAATGTCCGGACAATAGCACGTCAACCTTCCACAAACTGTCACATTTTCTTAATTGATATTGAAACTGTTTTGTTCAGTTTGATGTGCTGTTGACTGTAAGTGATGGATGTTATTTTTTTCTACTATTTAAAATTTTTGTTGTCAACATTAAGGGATTATCATGAGGCAGAAGATGCAAAATGGCTGGAATTACCTATAGTTCATTTTTTTTGCATTAGAAATTATGTAAACAAAGAAGCAGTGGTGGCTAACCTTGTGCTGAAGTCCACTTTGACCGGCTTCAGGCTCGTCCATCGTTGAACAGATTAAATAACAAATAACAACAAACCTTTTAACAAAAAACTTCAACAAAAACAATGGAAACTTAACAGTGAACCAAAGAAAATAGTCAAAACAGATAAATGCAGACGTTGACATTTGCCGCTATTGTTGCAAATGGCAGCCATGTTAAGCGACCATTTTCAAACCATTTTCAAAATCACCTAATATGGTTCGTATGTTATGTGTGTGATTAGTGATAATACTTTATGTTCTCAGTGTGTACCTACCCTAAACGTTCATAGTGTGTCCCTAGCCTTAAGTTCATATTTTGCAATATTCCAATTAAATTGTTTTTAACTTTATGTGTGTCGCAGCGTCAGCAGTAAAAATACGTCATGCGCGGAAATGATGACACTGCAACACGCATCCGTTGCATTTTAATTTGCCTATTTTAATTATTATATTTTTAGCCGGCATCATTAATTATTATATTTTCCATCGCGGAGCTGCCATTTATTTGTAATAGTAGTTAAGTTTATAAAATAAAGATTTTTTTTAAATCCTTATTCGGCTGCTGTATTAATTGGCGCAGTCGGTAGGATCCGTCGCGTTCACGTTTTCTGATAATCGAGAACGGAATAGCCCGTTTTTACGGTCGTTAGCGAGGATCCAGAACCTTTCACGGTAGCCGGGATAAGGACAAGGCGTGGGACGTCATCACAGGAAGGAGACTAAGATGATCGCAGTGCAGTATCTGTAAGTGCTTATTATCATTTATTTGCTCTCCCTGACATTCCCTTGCCCATCGTTGCACTATTACTTTTAGTGTTCCGTTAGTTAATGTAGAGACCTTTAAATTTAAATTAGTTTACAAGTTCTATAACAATCGAATTTGCATAAGTTTATTTCGTAATTAATTTTATTATACAGATAAGAATTGATTCATCGTATTACACCGCCCTATCCAATTACACGGACCGGGTATATGAATAATATAGTTATTTTTAGCTAATAATTACATTGTGTCTTAATAATATATTTTTTTCAGCTCTTTATTGATTGATATTTTGTTTTGTGTTTTTATATTTTTATATTGTGTGTTTTGTTACCTTTTATTTTTTATTTTTTTTCGTAATGGCTAACGAACAGGATAGAATTCAACTTGTCCATCTGGTCTTAAAAAATGTACCACAGTTTAACGGTGATCCTAATAGATTATATAGATTCATAGCGACTTGCGATAACATTACAACTACTTATTTCGTACCAGAATTTCCGATAGCAAACAGTACTTTATTAAATGGTATATTGAATAAAATTATAGGTGACGCCGAAGATGTTTTAAATATTAGCGGAAACAATACTTGTTGGCTTGATATACGTAGGACATTAATAGAAAACTTTGCGGACCAGAGGGATGAAACTACCTTAAACCGGGATTTAACGTTATTGCGACAAGAAAATGAAACTCCTCAGGAATTTTATATTCGTTGTCAGCAGATGTTGAGTAAAATAATTAACTTTATCAATCTTAATATTACTGATGATTCAACTAAAGAGGTCAAACGATCATTTTATATGGAGCAAACGCTCCAAACCTTTATTTCGGGCTTAAAGGACCCGTTAGGGTCTCAAATTAGATGTATGCAGCCTTCTTCTTTGCCTATGGCGCTTAAATACGTTCAAAAGGAACAAAATATTAAATATATGCAAACTACATTTCCTTCCACAAGTTCTAGTAGGGTTGAGCCACGTAAAGCACCCGCCTTCTTTATGCCAGCTCCCGCAATGCCGATGCCGATAGCTTTGCCACAGCAAAGGTCACACGTAGCAAACCCGAACCCCTATACTCATACCCAAAAGGTTTTCAAAGGTAACGGGCCAGTACAAAATCAACAAGGTTTTAGACCCATGCATAATAATTTCCAAAACCATAATAAATTTTTCAATGTACCCAGACCGCAATTCAACTATGGAATCCAACCTAGGCCTCAGGGTCAATTTCCAAGGCCTATGAGCGGCGTAAGCGTAATTAAACCTCAGTTTAGACCGGGAGGACAAGACCTCACAAATTTTCAAAATCCCACAACGAGATATTTTAAAACACGCGAAGTAAATATGAATGAGGCTTATCCTTATGAAGTAGAACAGTATTATTATGAGCAACCCTCCTTTGAGTCATACGACAACCCTTCCAATTGGTATACTACACAGTGCCCGAGCACTAGTTATGACGAACCTTATGTACAAAATGTAGAAGATTTTGTACCAGATAATACTAATCAGGATTTTCAGGAGTCTGCGGAAACAGACCAACCCTCATAACCGAAATTAATTTACAAAATAATCGTGTGTTGCCATATATACAAATTAATAACCCCCCATTAAAATTACTCATTGATACAGGCGCGAATCAGTCTTTTATCTCTCCAGAAGCTGTAAGACGCTATTTTCCTAATTTTCCTATTATACATGAACCCTTTGTAGTTACAAATATTCATTGCACCACTAAAAACGATAGCGCGATAAACTTGCCATTTTTCCCGGAGTTTAGAGAATCAGGGTTTTCCAAATTTTTTATATACAAATTTCATGATACCTTTGATGGTTTATTAGGCCTTGACTTTCTTAACAGATTAAAAGCTCGTATTGACTTGGGTGAAAACCTATTAAAAACTAGAAATTCCATTAATAAAATTCATATGTTAAAATCAGGCGTTAATAATTTGTTTGAATGTATCATCAAAGCCAAGAGTACTGAGCGGCTTAAAATACCGGTATTATGTAAGTATGGTGACGTCATGATAGCCGAGGCAAACATAAACGGTTGCCATATACATGACACCGTTACAACAGCTCGCGATAATAAGGCTTATGTAGAAGTATCTAATAACACTTCAAACGATATAATATTTAGTTTGAATGAACCATTACTATGCAAACCTATAAATAATTTTGACTGTTTTAACCTTGATATAGTATCAGCCAGTAGCAAGCATGACATCAAGCCTTTGATTCGAACAAATCATCTCAATCAAGAAGAAAAGGCAAATATAGTACGACTTTGCGAACGGTATAGCGACATATTTTACTATGAAGGTCAAGATTTAACTTTCACTAACTCCGTTAAACATAAGATCAATACATTAGACGAGATTCCTATATACACGAAAAGCTATAGGTATCCCTATATTCATAAAGATGAAGTAAGGGAACAAATCAGTAAAATGTTAAAGCAAAAAATTATACAACCATCAAGCTCGCCATGGTCTTCCCCAATCTGGATCGTTCCAAAGAAGGCTGATGCCTCAGGCAAGAAAAAATGGAGACTAGTAGTAGACTTCCGTAAACTTAATGATAAAACTATTAATGATAAATACCCTCTGCCTAATATTTCCGATGTTCTCGATAATTTAGGAAAGTGTAATTACTTCACCACCCTTGACTTAACAAGTGGTTTCTATCAGATCCAGATGAACCCCTCAGATATACCTAAAACTGCCTTCAATGTCGAAAACGGACATTATGAATTCCTAAGAATGCCTATGGGCCTGAAAAACGCTCCATCTACTTTTCAGAGAGTAATGGATAACGTGCTTAGAGGCTTACCTAACACCGTCGTTTACTTAGATGACATAATAGTCTACTCAACTTCCCTGTCAGAACATTTACTAAATATAGAATCCGTTTTTCAGCGACTCAGAGAGGTGAATCTCAAAATTCAACTTGATAAATCCGAATTCCTTAAACGCGAAACTCCATTTTTAGGACACATTATAACATCTGAAGGTATAAAACCTAACCCCGACAAGATAAAAGCAATAGAAAACTACCCTGTTCCCAAAACACCTAAAGAAATCAAAGGTTTCCTAGGTCTCTTGGGATACTACCGTAAATTCATTCCCCAATTTGCTAAATTAACTAAACCCCTCACTAACTGCCTAAAAAAGGGTGTCAAAATCGAAATAACTCCACAATACCTAAATTGCTTTAACCATTGTAAATCACTTCTAATGAATGATCCCATTTTACAATATCCCGATTTTGCGCAGGAATTTAATCTTACTACAGACGCCAGCAATTACGCAATTGGTGCCGTCTTATCCCAAGGTAAAATTGGGTCAGACAAACCTATTGCCTATGCGTCCCGCACTCTAAACGATAGCGAGGTCAATTATTCTACTATAGAAAAGGAGCTCCTAAGTATTGTGTGGGCTACAAAATATTTTCGGCCTTATTTGTTCGGGCGAAAATTCCATATCATAACCGATCATAAACCTTTAACCTGGCTTATGTCCCTAAAAGAACCGAACTCCCGCCTTGTTAGATGGCGGCTTAGATTAGAAGAATACGATTATGACGTCATATACAAAAAAGGTAAACTTAATAGCAACGCTGACGCACTATCCAGAATAGAAATTAACGCCAATACTACTGAATTAGATAATGTTTCTATGATTAATAATATTCCAATGTCAATAGTCGATGACGCAAGTACGGTCCACAGCAATCAGGAAGATCCCATATTAGAGTTGCCCTACACAAAAAAACCGTTAAACGGATTTAACATTCAATTAAAAATTAACGTTCAGTCAATGTCTATAGTAAAACCGAAAGTAAGAAACACGTTTCCAGGCAAAATTAGGTATACAAGCCAAGTAAGTATAAGTAACTTTGAGCAAGATATTATAAAACTTTTTAAATTATATATTAGCCCTAAGAAACAAATAGGTATTTTAATAAATAAAGACTATCAAGAAACTTTAGTCAGGATTCTACAAAAGATATTTAAAAATAATGCGTACAATTTATCGCTTTGTGATACCATCTTAGAAGATATTGTAGAGGAAAGTAAACAGAAGGATATTGCTAGCAAACACCACGTTGGAAAGAGTAATCATAGAGGCATCCAAGAAAATTGCGCTGCCTTAAAGAGAAAGTACTATTGGCCAAACATGACCAAAACCGTTTCCGATATAGTAAATACTTGCCTTGTATGTAACAGCTCTAAATATGAACGACGGCCAATAAATGCTGAACTTCAGTTAGTACCCATAACCACTAAACCATTTGAAAAAGTTTTCATGGATATTTTATCTATAAACAAAGAAAAATACTTGACGATAGTCGATAGTTTTTCCAAATATGCACAAGCTTATTTATTAATAGCAGCCGACGCCATATCTGTCGCTAAAGCTCTACGAATTTATTTCTCACATCATGGTTGTCCTCAGTTAATTATATCTGATCAAGGTCAAGAGTTTAAAAATAACGTCATACAGGAGTTATTAGACATGTATAAGGTAGAAACGCATTTCACTACTATACGTAACCCTCAATCTAATGGTACAATAGAGCGATTCCATTCCACCCTTCTGGAACACGTAAGAATACAATCAGGTTTATATTCAAAAACATCCACTTCTGAATTGGTAGTTAACGCAATAATTGCTTACAATAGCTCCATCCACTCGATGACAAGTAAGACACCATTTGAAATCGTTTCCGGTCACCTTTATAGCCAAGACCCTCTAGACATTAACCAAAACAAGGAATATATTCAACAGTATGTTACGGAACATAAGAAATTCACTGAAACTCTTTATAAAAATATTCATAATTTTAGTACTGAAAAACATGAAAAACAAATAGAATATCATAATAAAAATCGTGAAACCTTACCACCCATATCACCAGGCCAGATAGTATTTGAGAAAGCTGAAACGAGACAAAAAACAGAACCCAAATATAATGTTCGCGTTGTTAAGGATGTTGATCCTTTAGCTATTAATATTGATCGGGGACGTAGAATCGCTCGACGTAATATAAGGCGTCCTTTAAAAAATACTGTTAATTTGTTCCAGGGTGATGATAGCAACACTAGCGACAGCGAAAGCTCAACAGGAAGTTGTTATAACCCCCCTTGAAAACAACCCTGGAATACTTCCATTTAAATTAGGGCAGGCTAAACTAGTAGATTTAGAACATAGTTTCATACATTCTATAGAGTTAAACAATATTGAAGAATCTATAAGGACCATTATTAAACAAAAGGATCAAATGGACAATTTAGAACTTAAACTTAAAGAAATAGAATTTGATAATCAAATGCACTATTATAAAAGGCAATACATATCGAACAACATAGAAAGCTTAATAACTATGTACAATAGCTTAGCAAACAAAAGATTTAAAAGAGGTCTGATAAACGAGTTAGGATCATTAATAAAAAGAATTTCAGGCAATTTGGACTACAATGATGCTGTTCGATATGATTCTGCCATAAGAAATTTAGTCGATAATCAAGATAAAATAGTAAGTAAAATAAATAGGAATATATCTATCAATAAAGGAGCATTATATGAAATTAATTCGACCCTTTCAAGTCTCAAAGAAAATCAGTATCATATACAAGATTCTATAAATCAGTTAAATAATATCAGCTCGAAATACGACCTTCACTATAGGAAAAGGCTTTATTTAGATTCAATTTACTTAGAACTAAAAAATAATATAGAGACAGCTACTAACTTCTTAAGTACTTTAGAAAACATATTAGCCTTCACAAAACTGGGAGTCTGCCATCACGAAGTTGTGACACCCAGCAACATTCAGAAAATGATAGATATCTTAGAATTAAACTATAGTAGTGATAGATTAGTACCAGTTAGATCTAATGGACTTAGGGATTACTATGACATAATTAGTACAGGATCTTATTTTAAAGGAAATACCATAGTAATAGTGCTTAAGGTCCCCATCCTCCGACCATCATCATATACCTTGTATAAACTTTTTCCCGTTCCAACTGTTCACCAGACCATACTGATTCCTTACAAATCCTTTTTAGCAATGAATGATAATGAATACAGCTACATCGAGAGAGAGTGTAAGCACATAACAGATTTAAATATCTGCATGGAAGATAATAAGATTACATCTCGATTGCCAGATTGTATCCACACACTTATAGTTCATCAGCTGGTAACATCCACCTGCAAATATGTCAGAGTTAAAAACACAATGGAAATAATAGAACAGTTAGATGAATCTACTTACCTCCTTAATCTACCCACTCGAACAAAATTAGATTCAAGATGTACCTCTGACGTATATACCATCTATGAGGGCAGTGTCTTAGTAACTATTCCCACAAGTTGTTCACTATCAACACCCTCATCCAAGATCATTAACAAAAATAATAAAATTATTGGCACCCCTGTCAGACTCATAGCTTTAGATTTAACCCTCACAAATCTAAATGAATCTACACCAGCACTAGACATAAAAGATATTTCATTGAGCAAACTTCATGACCTACAGCATCTTATAGAAAAGGAAGATCCTTTAGCTATCCAGAACACCGGGATAACCTCAGGTCACATCATACTAACTGCACCAATATATATTATGCTATCACTTATATTAATTGGGATAATAATCTACAAAAAGACAATGCAGTGCAGAAGGAAGCCAGATCAGTTAGAATCCGTAGTATTGACCAGCATCCCTGCAGCATCACCCAGCATCCCTGCAACATCAACCAATGATGTCCCTACCTACGCTACGCCATTCTCTCTCCAAGTGAGATAATGGCTCATCTGAGGATGGAGGTGTTATGTGTGTGATTAGTGATAATACTTTATGTTCTCAGTGTGTACCTACCCTAAACGTTCATAGTGTGTCCCTAGCCTTAAGTTCATATTTTGCAATATTCCAATTAAATTGTTTTTAACTTTATGTGTGTCGCAGCGTCAGCAGTAAAAATACGTCATGCGCGGAAATGATGACACTGCAACACGCATCCGTTGCATTTTAATTTGCCTATTTTAATTATTATATTTTTAGCCGGCATCCATCGCGGAGCTGCCATTTATTTGTAATAGTAGTTAAGTTTATAAAATAAAGATTTTTTTTAAATCCTTATTCGGCTGCTGTATTAATTCGTATTACAACATCGGCATGTACTTTTTAATTTTGTCGTGTCAAACTGACCAACGTTTCGTTCCACAAGTTTGCAACTTCTGCTTCTTAAGGTATTTTTAGTGTAAACTTTTCACGATGTTACGTTTTGCTTGTTACATTAAATGTGTACAATAAAGTACCCAACATAAAACATCGTCGTCATGCCACCACTGCTGGACGGATGCTTTCCCCAAAAATGGGGAGGTTCTGCTATAATTTTTACTCTTGGCAGGTGACTTGGGAGATCGCGGTTGAAAATGATACTCGTAGTTCGGAAAATGCTGTTCTCCGTTTTCTGGTCTACTGGAGGTATATATATATGATGAATACTTCTAGCATTAGTCTTTTTTTCAACACCTTTAAGTAAGAAGTGTTGGTGCTATACTACTCTGTCGGACACCATTCACCATTTTTATATTTTTTAACAAATTACATAACAATATTATGTAAATATCAAACGATATTATTAAACTGCGAAGCCTTAGCGACTAAAGCTAATTACATATCTAATAGTCGTTCCGCTAACTATGATATAAGTCCCGAGCGGGTTGGGTCCCGGAATCGTTTACGCAACTAATTATTATTCTGTTGAGCGGTTCGAAATCGGGATATTATGGTATTCAATTAAATACGCCACTCCATTATTTGCATGTAATCGTGTTGGGAAGCGGTAGCGGCGTAGTCTGTTTTGCGTATTTTGCAAATTACGTAAGTACTTAATCCATTTTAGTTACACTTAATTAAGCAAATATAATTATATACTAGGCCATGCAGTCGCTAAGCATAAAGCTACGCTAGCATCATATATTGGAGCGGAGCGTAATAACTAAAAAAATATTTTTTTTCTTTTTTTCGATGGGAATTTTTGCGAATTTCAAAATTCGGGTGTCGGTTTCAAAATCCGTCAGAATCTGGTCTTAAACCTGCTGATTCGATTTCACACAAAAAATAATAAAATCTGTTAAGAACTCGGGAAGTTATAAGGTAACAGACACTGCGCCATTGAAGCTGATCTATGGGAGCTTCGCTCGCTTCTGGACTGGAGAAAAAACAAAAGGTATTTATCATGAATAGAGTGAGGTGATCAATTGCGCAGCGGTTAGTACGTTGTACCTATGATTTCGTAGGTTAAGTAACTTTCATTAGGACTGGTTTAAGGAAAGAAGACCAAAAATTTACTGTCTCAACATCCATGTTTCAGAGGCCACTTTAAGGTTGGAACTACAACTGGCGGCACGTTTTTCGTTCATATGTCTTTAAAATTACAATGGCATTATTGCAAAAAATTGTAAAACTAACTTAAGTATACCAAAAACTTTAAAAAGTATCAAACTAACGGAAGCAACATCAACTCTCTTGTATTTGTTTTTTATTATTTGAATGAAACAATGACCTTGCTATAGGTGTCTTGTAACTTGAATAATTGTAACGACAAATACTAAAGCAAAGCATTAAATCCAAGAACTAAGAATTATATGAAGTTAAAATTAATTATACATTTTCATTCCAAAATAGTAATTGAGAAAAAAGTAAACAAAAAGGGTTTTGCAGTTATGTCAACGTTATTTTAAAGGTGTGTTATTATACTTTGTCCAATGTAGGATGATACTTTTGACAGTTGACACCTATATAGAGGGTATAAAGTTGCTATTGCAATGTCAAGCCAAACATAAGGAAACAAACGGAACCTTAGTACGTAGCAATAAGGAAGTGACACCTGTTAAAAGTATCATCCTACATTAGACAAAGTATAGTTATTATTTGGTCTTATATTTCCCTTACATTCCGAATTTACTCGATGTTAAGCAAGTTCGAATCCAAAATTACCAAAGCATTTCCTTGTTACGATACAAACGAATCAGGCAATCAGTGCTATGAGTAACTGGAGTTGAGTACAATAGCTGTTTCGGGGCAACACGCCGGATTAAAGATTGGTGTCAAACATCGAACAATGCGCTTGCACTGGGCCTTCCCATTGCGTGATCAGGATACAGCGATGCGTTTCACAACCACGGTGATGTGTCTTATTCGTTACTCCTGCGCATCCTGTTGGCTATAATTACGTGGGTTTGTTTAGTTTACGATAATTATAATACATCATATTACGTGACAAGCACTTAATATAAACTTTACTGGTTTGCAAAGTGCGTTTTAATGTGTGTTTCTTTGTAATTATGTTTAATATTGATAAATTAATTAAAAAACGTTTTTTGTTCTACTTAGACATCAAATCTAGTTCTGCATTTTTTTTATTATTTTATTTAAATGTACAAACGTGTTCCTAAAACGATTTTTCAAACTACATATTTCATGGCGTGTAAGCGTTATTGTATATTTCCTTGAGATAAGGGTAAAACTGACTTAGAGGGTCGCAAAACTAGACATCTAATATCAAAGGGTCTGTTAACTCAATTTACTCATGACTGGTTGGTGTAATGGTAGTGGTGCTGCATTTTGCTTCCGACGGTCTTGGGTTTGAATCCCGGAAGCGGCAGATGTTTGTGTAATGAATACGAGCATTTTTTTTATATGTTATTTATTAATTTTGGGACAACTGTTTCACAATGTTAAATGTTTTTGCGGTTTTGGATAAAAGTTATTGTATATTATTAGAGGTCTGAACCAGAGATACTCTTCGTTCTTAAGCAAAAACATGGATAGAAAAAGAGATTAGAAAGAGTGAAGGACAGAACAACAGAAAAGAAAGAGAATCAGGAAAGAAATAAAGTAAGATAAAATAAAAAGCAGCTTCTAGTGATGCTAACAATTTTAGATAAATTTTAAGTTTTTCGAATTTGGTTATATTTGTGAATTTTAGATCTTTATAATTGTAAGTTACTGGAATTTTAATTTAGTTTATGGTATATGTTGATTGCTTTAGCTTTTTTATGATGTTTATTTTATGCCATAGTCAATCCTATCGGCTAAATTGGACAAATCCTGATGGAGCATAGATTAGATTACCCAGATATACGTTGAAGTTTAATGCTTTTGAAAGTCGTAGTAATTTTTCAATATTGTATAATTTAATGTACTGTTGAAAGCACTTTATACACTTGACGGGTTAAATACTATGTCTATGTGATAACAAGGCTATATTTATTCAGCTTTTTAAAACGGATGTGAATTCAACACTTGTGCAGTCAAAATAAGAGTCAATAGCGTGAGTGTGTAATGTCTTTTGGTTTTTCTAATAGTCGCACGACAGCTGGCAATGAACTAGATTCCTTAATTATGTATTGTGATTGAATGTTCAATGTTACCTAACTTAATCGGTGAAAACACATGTGTCATTACTCATTAGACGCGGTAGAAGGTTAACGAATGTTAACTATATTTTTAAAATATTAATTGGTAGCGAAATATTTACGGTTCTTGAGAAAATAAATAATTAAATAAATATTAGATTTATAAGTTGCTTAACCGATTCGTTGCTTCGACTTTTTTTTGCGTGTGGCGTTGCCACTGAAACCGTGTCATTTTTAAATCGATGATAACTCCTTCAAATCAAGTTTTAGGGAAATCAACCCAGAATAAAACTATCTTAATTTTTCACGTAAATCAAGCTCGTAGCCTTCGTTTTTGTAATTGTATGTAGCAACGAATCGGTTAAGCAGTCTTAGTTGTAACGAGCACAGATCGGTTGGCAAGGTGCTAATATATATACTATAATAAAGGTGAAGAGTTTGTTTGTTTGAACGCGCTAATCTCAGGAACTATTGGTCCGATTTGAAATATTCTTTCAGTGTTAGATAGCCCATTTATCGAGGAAGGCTATAGACTATATATCATTTAACATATTATACTTGAGCCACAGCAACGCGTGGAGGGGTCAGCTAGTATAAAATAAATATAAACAAATTTGGGACAACTATACATAGCTAAGAAGTAAGCTTTAGCTTATGTTATGGAATTCACAAATAACAACGGTGCCACATTAGACCCGAACCAATATAGAAACGTTCGTTTTCTACATTGATCCCGCAGGAATCGAACCCGGTACCCAGTGGCGTAGCATGGGGGGGGCGGAGGGTGCGGTCCGCACCGAGCGGCACTTTGCCGGGGGCGGCGCTGCGGAGATGGCAGATAGAGAAAGGAATTTTCCTTTCTTACACCAGCAAAACTACTGGATGTTACTGGATAATGTAACCTTGACCATGCTACCGACATTGACAAGGAGGAGTTTGAACTTGAGCGAGGGCGACTTCGAAGTTTTGCCATTGCTACTGGAGATCTTGATAGATTGGGCAAAGCTAATGTAGGTCCACTTGAATTATTGAAGTTCATTGTCGACTCTAAGCTCGAAATCTCCGTGCCTAACATTTTCATAATGCTCAGAATATTTTTGACAACTGCTATAAGTAATGCTAGTTGTGAAAGGAGCTTTTCGAAACTGAAATTGATAAAGAATTACTTGCGATCTACAATGAGTACGCTGAGATTAAATAATCTAGCTATATTGTCGATTGAACAAGACCTGACTGATGCAATCGATATTGAAACTGTGATCAAAAACTTTGCTGGAAGGAAGACTAGAAAAGTTAAATTTTAATCTTTCAGTTGAGGAGTTGAGGTTGTAATCAGTAATGATACTCGTGCGCGAAAGAGCGTTCGTGGAGTAGGCGATTTCTCCATTATTGTATTACGTTTTCTCTGTAATTTTTCTAAGTGATATTGTGATAGTCTACCTTCTACTCTATGTCAAAAAATGTTAATTTCACTTTTCAGGTTAGTGTTATTCAATAAAAGTACTCTTTTTACCATGCCTCAACTTTTTTATAATGGATTGCAAAAATAAGAGGGCGGCAAATTTGGAATCCGCACCGGGTGCTAGTGACCTATGCTACGCCACTGCCGGTACCTCAAAGTGGCGTTATCATGAAAATAGGTATGCTAACCACTCGACCATGGAGGTCATCGAAAATAAAGTGTTACTGTACTTTTAAATGGTGATAATAGCGTTTTTTATGATATAGGTTTTATTTTTAACTCCCGACCCAGAAAGAGGAGTGTTATAAGTTTGACCGCTGCGTGTCTGTTTGTGTATCTCTCTGCGGCACTGTAGCTCTTAAACGGGTAAACTGAATTGGATGCAGTTTTTAATATTTTTTTTGAAAATAGATTGTCTTCGCTTTTGTTGATAAACTGAAAATAAATTGGATTACAATATCACATTGATTATTAATTAATATGTCATATAATTAGCAATTATTAGTAGTGCAAATAAAAAAATAATAATTACTAATATTTATAAGGCAACATATTAAAACAATAGAAAGTTACGGATACGAGTGCAATCATATTTTTTTTTATTAAAAAACTCTTCGACCGAGTCAAACTATCAGTAAATTATGCAGTGCTTTTAGTATCGATGGAGCAGTTTGAATATAAATTGGAAATAACAGAACAAAGACTTACATTTTTAATGATATTGAGTTAAGCATTAAGATCAAACAGGGTCAACAACTTTATAAGCAGTTAAAAGAGCTTATATTTAATACTACGAGTTCTTTCTTTTTATAAGATTCGCTCATTAAAAAGGTGATGTTTTAAAAGGTCACGCGGCTAAGGATCTATTCAATATACAGCCCACGCTCTTAGTAATTTGTACAAATCGAACTTGTTCATTATATTCAAAACCTTTGATCTATTTTTGCATGTATGTAATTTTTATCATTATTGAGCGAAGCTCTCTTTTAGGCAACTCATAAATTTCGCTTGTCTCCTTCCTGCTACTTAACGGTTCAACCGATTCGAGCGAATTTTGGCATAAACATACATGATTATAACCTGACGGACATAGGCTATGTAAAAAAATATAGACTTTACCATAGAGGAATAATCACCGAAAGAAAAATCAAAAGCTGATCACAGCCAAACCGCTGATACTGTATTGATGAAATTTGGCGCCAAAACTCACATCGTGATCATGACTAATGTGAAAAAAAAAGTTTTGAAATCGGACATCGAGGAATAATCACCCTTCAAAAATCTAATTGCTTCGCTCAGTATTTGCAAACAGCAGCATGTATTGCAGACCTAGTATACTTATATATTCCAACTAGGTCGATGCAGTCTCTAAGCATAATGCTTCGCTAGCGCCATATATTTGAGCGAAGCGTAATAATAAAAAAGCAGAATTAACACTTTCAAAAAGCGCGCGCTTTTTGTTTCAATGGGAAATTCCATAGAGCCAATGTTTTTATGTCACAACTTTTTATTTTTGCGAATTTTAAAATCCGTCACGATCTAGTCCTAAACCTGTTGATTCGATTCCACACAAAAATATTAAAATATGTTAAGTTATGGAGTAACAGACATTGTGTCATTAAAGCTGATCCATGCTGCTCCAATTTTGAATGTTTAAATTTGTCATACATATTTTTAAATGTAAAAACAAATGTAATTTTCTCTGGCACTTGAAATAAAGTAAAAATAAAAAAAAATGGGGGTTGCACTCCGGGAGTGCAGGCAGAAGTGAAAACTTGAACTTATATGTATAACAAAATATAACAAAAATAAACTTATATAACAAAAATACAAATGTAGATTTTTTTTAAAGCTATAATCGTAGCATATATATTTTATCGGGTTTTTCTACTTTTCCGGCTTTCCCATAATTTTTAGCGATTTTCCGACCGTCGATTCACGTCCCTAGTGAAATTCTCTACTAAATTGAGTATATTTTCGATTTTGCGGGTTTTCCTACTTTTCCGGCATTCCCATAATTTTTAGCGATTTTCCGACCATCGAATCACGTCCCTAGTGAAATTCTCTAATAAAATGAGTATATTTTCGATTTTTCAGGTTTTCCTACTTTTCCGGCTTCCGATAATTTTTAATTCTTAGCCGTGTATGAGCATAGAGTTAATTTTCCTAATTTCCCAAAATTTCGAGATTTTCTGTAATTTTGTAAAAATTATACAACTTCAAACTTTAAATGCAGCGCCTTTTTAAACGCTAGCGCCAAACTTGTATTCTTGTAATGTAACTGTTGGTAAAACAGGAAGTTCTCTCCCTAGCCGAAGAAAGAGACAGCTGATATATACCTATGCGTATACTAATAGTATTGTACACTATTGTAAACATATATGTACCCCACGTGTTTCTCATTTTTTAGATAATTTTATTTAATAACGTGTTGCATTTGTTTATGTACGTATCATGTACGTCACAAAATTTATCAAATATAATAATAATTTACTTACGTGATGACGAGCAGCAGTTGTAATAATGTATACAAAATAAAGTAACACTATAGTATACAAAAGCACTACAACAATGTGTTTATTAATTCTATTAACACTTTAGATTTGTTTTTTTTAACACAATACCATAGCAGCAACACAAGTCAAATGAAATATTTAAATAAATAAATTTTCCGTTTAATATTCATTTATAAAATAAATATAAAAAACTCTCAATCTCGTCTGTCGCGAGGGCACGAACGAATGCTCATGCAAAGACTGCGTATAGCATGCAGCGCTCTCGCATACCTATACACTCTGAGTATACATATAGGTAATTAATCTCGTCTGTCGCGAGAGCACGAACGAATGCCCATGCAAAGAGCGCGTATAGTATACATACATATATTATAAGAATACACGCGGAGTATATCTGTGTAAAATCTCATCTGTCGCGAGAACGGCTGAAAATGCTCACCCACAAAAGTGCCCAACGCGCCATAAGAAGTTTTCACTTCAATAATTATGCTTTATTGTACACAGATAGGATACAGAAAGAGACGAGTACAACAAAGAAAAGTATACATATATAAGGTCAAACAGACATTGTTGCTAAAAAGGAAATCTCCCAGGTAATCTTGACTGAAAAGATAAAAGGCTAGTAGAAGAGGGGGTGCGTATACTGCGAGGCAAATTAACCTTTTGTACTAATGCCCTGCATATCTGTTATAGTTCTATTCACTAGGTATGTAATGTGAAATAATATTTTGTTAGTGTACCTGTAATATGATGTTGATGTGCTATAATCATTAAATAAATAAGTATCATTCAGTTGGTCACCTGCGAAGAAACAGTTACGAAATAAATCACTTCTTACAGATACAGAAAATGTGTTGGTTGTTATAATTATGTATACTAGATGTATCCATTGTTCTTTTCTTCGCTGGCTCGTCTTTTTCTTGCTGACCTTAACCATTTATTAACTTCGTTACCACGAAAGTTTCGGCGAAAAGAATAGATTATAATTATCTTGGAAGCGGTGTTTACGATTAGAATGAAATTTTGTATTCAAATAAGGTTTTACTTTTTAAGTTTGTCGATATAGCTGAAAAGGTAATTTTACTGAAACAAAACTTTTTTTTAACATTTGCTTATTTTGCCTTAGTTATTAGTCAACCGTCTAATTAGTAGACTGGAGTAATCTGCAATGTAATACAGGTGTGCTCTCAATTCATTAAACTTCCATTTCTAGAATGGGTCCCGACTGCTACAATTTTTCTTCTTGTTTTATGGTTTTTCATTTCCAGATTATACAGAAACGCAGTCGGGTTTTTTTAAGTATTTTAAATTCAATGCTTTTTATTTAATTTTTTTAGTGTTATAATTGAATGAGTCGAGCCGTTCAGGCTGCAGAGCGTTCCAAAGATTTGAATTTGACGTCAAAAATCCGCCATTTTGTTTTTTATTTATTTTAATATACCCAGTGTCACTCTCACAGTAAATACGAATCTAACGACACCTCCCACGCTAAAATCCATCGAGCCGTTCAGGCTGTAGAGCATTGTTTCTTATAAAACAAACAATTATACATATATACATACATACTCACGAAAAACATAACCCTCCTTCTGGCGCAGTGGGGTAAAAATTCGATTCGATTCGGGAGTCAAAAATTCAAAATGTCAAAAACTAGTAACGATAGTAGTAGTCAACTGGTAGAGCACTCGTCAGAACGAGAGGTTGTGGGTTCGAGTGCCGCCTTACGACGGAATTTGGTTTCACGAATCAACCTAATTGGGCCTGAATTAAGTCGAGTTTTTTTCTATTAAAAATTGAGTAAAATAAAAATACGTAGCTTACTTCCGCAAAACTTACTTAGTGCTCGTTATTGCACGGTCTAACAACTCCTGATGATGCTCCGTATGGGGCCGAAACACGTGTAGAGTAGTTGGTGAAGGTGCCGGTGTCTGTGGTTTCTGCATTTATTTGCGGGCGGGCGGTGCAAACTGCTTGAGTTTTGCGGAAGAAAGTTACATATTTTTATGTTACTATTGGATATGGACTTCCGCCAAATAACGCCTGATTCTATCAAATTCTTTCGATATAAAATCTAGCAGTTAAATAAAGAAATAACAAAAAAAAATTATCATTACACAGCAGTTTCTTCCATATAAAAAAAATATACTGGATAAAAAGTATTACATTTGATATTTTGGGTAATTACCTAGCAAATGAAGCGATAGCGCGGATATTGAGCTTAACAAGTTCACGGACTATTCTGGAGTAACTAAATGACATACAAATCCCATAAAAAATTTCAACACGTATTTCAACAAAATGGCATTTCGTTTTTCTAAAATTACATCTACAACGATAGTTGCGGTCAATGGAGGTACCGCCGGCGCCGTCAGATAAACTCATGCAATTTCCATCTGTTTATAATGCGAATATTTCCCTCACTGGTGATACTAGGTTTCTAAATCTTTGTACTAAATGTTCGCGGCTGCTGAAGACATTTCAAACAAGTACTGCGCAAATGTGTGAAGCAGAAACTATTACCCCTACAGAAATGGTCTCAAAAAATATTGCTGTCAAAATTTCTGAAGGTATGTTGTGACAGTTGCTCAGCTCATTTTGATGGTAAGGAATTGTATCGGCAGAATGCAGACAGAATGTTAGTTTTAGCTGTTTGAAGTTCGTCGCCCGTAGCCGTAGTGTTAGAATGTTATTATTTCAATTTAGACGAAGTGTCAGTAAGCAGTTCGTACGAATTTCACAGAACTGCCAAGGTTTCCGTAGCTCAATTGGGAGAAAACTCTCAAGGGAATGTTCTTCCAAGAATAGCAATAGACTTTGAAACAAGTTGATATTTTTCTAGTAAAAATGTCTTCAGATAACTAGAAACCTATTGAAAATAAGTGATTTAGAAAGAATTTCAGGATCTTTCCTTTTCTATACAAACATTTTTCATTGGATGATAAGGTGGTAAATATTTAATTTTTATTTTTAATAAATATCCCGAAGAATTGAATGGATAACTGGCAAGCGTAAAGTGGGTTGAGAGGCACTATCTAATGTGTCATGTCATCCCCGGTGCTTCCAATTACGGCACCCACTTAACTATTTATAGCGGAGGGTGCGGCGGGCACCTCATCATCCATCATCCTAGTACTTAGAAACTTTCTAACGTTATGAACTTACTTTGATCACTAGTAATTTTAGTGAGTGTGACGATATGTTTGTGAGAATCACTGTATAAGCCTCGAAGTCTCCAAAACCAGAATATCAGCGGCTTCAATATCACTGTATTTTATACCGAAATAGTATCGTAATAGGCTATCTTTCCTTCATCTCATGATGTCTCTGAGGGATTAGAAACAATCCGAACGGCACAAGTCCACAACGAGCGTATATTGCGAATGTTCTTAAGGTATCAAAATTATTTTTATTTTATTTATACTATTGTAATTGAAATGTATACGTTACGGAATCTTTAAAAATTTGTTATATTTAAAAGTCTTGCATACTGGTTTTCATGGTAAAGTCACTCTGAGGTTCCGGATTAGATCCGGAAATTAAGAAAACGAACTTTTCTATATTGACTCGGATCTGGGTGTTGAGACGCCGTCGTTGTTTCTGAATTCCATGATACAAGTGCTTCAGCTACTTGGGTTCAGAACAATGTATGTGATGTTGTCGAATATCTATTTATTTATTATCATCTTGTCAGCTATAAGGCGTCCACATCTAGACGGAGGCTTTTTCCAAAAATTGAGGGGCTTTGCCATCTCCACAGGAAAAAAAACATAATTTGAAAACGCTGCTGCTCATTTCGTAGTCTTCGGAGGTGTACGGTGATTATAAGTCTAGTTTTATTAGCTGCCTTTTACGACCATTTTAAGTGTGAAAGAATTGGTAATATTTTACCCTGCCGAACAGCAACGGCATTTAAGTAGTTTTTGTAGGCATAAATCTCCTGTGGTGGGATTTATTTCAGAAACCCCAATTGATATGTTCTCGCCAATTAGGGACTTATTTTTTTAAGAGAACAGCACTGATTAAGTCAGCTCAATCAGTACATTATATTATGACAATACTTTGTGTGTTTGTTACCATATATAGTTACCATAGTTACCATAAGCCTAAGAATAACAGTTTTTATAATCAATTAACGTTAACATAGCAACGCGTGGCCGGGTCAGCTAGTATAAATTAAAGAAGGAATTGAGATATTGGAGTCTTAGTCTTAAATTTAGTTTATAAAAAGTTAACAATCCTACATCGGTCACCTCAGAAGTTTTTTCAACATTTTTTTCTTTGAAAGGCACGCTTCATTGCATGTACTTTTTTAATTAGTACAGAAATAGGAATACTCTACGTTTTCGCAACTTAGAGGTTACAATAACAAAATTAAACTAATGCCATGCGCTAATATAAAATGAGGTCACTGATGTTTTCTTCAAAATAGTTTTCCAAAGTATCAGAAAGAAACTGCCTATTCATCGAAACAGTAGCGTATTCGTGTCGAGGTACGTCTGGCGAGCCTTCAGTTCAATCGTAGATAAGATTAAGCTTAGCCCCCGATAAAAGCTCCGCTAATGTATCAGAGGGAGTGGAAAGCTCCTTCTGTCTTTACTAAGCGGAGTAATATCTGTTTGGCTTAAGTGTAATGCACCGTAAGCTTTTGAATAAAAACGTCCTTTTAGTACTCGAATGAAAAGGATAAAGTTAATAATTAGTCCTATCTTTAATGATAAGAATGGTTGAGGATAGAGATTAGGATAAATGTTGAGAACCGAAATAACGTATCGGTTAAATAGTATGATCAGTATTTTCTGAATAATAAATAAAGCAATTAAAAACAACGACAATACTTTGATCAGCTAGACACGAGAAAGTATAGAAAAAGATTTGTTCTCTGAGCTAAGCAAAAGGGTAAATGATTAGTGGTGCCTTAGCCAGAATTACAATTACAATTACATTACCTTATTTTAAATTTTGGTATCTTAAAAGGAAAAAAGAAACCTTGTATATAGGATTATCCACTAAGGGATAGCTACGATCGTATAAGTTCTGTCCGTTTGTCAAAAAATTTTACGGGTGGTATCAAGTTAATGTAAAATATTTAGACCCCTAGTTATTTTTTGCAAAAAACAAAAAATTAACCGCACTCACAAGCTAAATAAAACCTTATAATGTACGTACTCGAGTTGAAAATAGATTAAATATAACTCATTCGGAATTACTTATATACTGACTGTCTTTATTTTGCTTGATTGTAGGTCAACTTGCAGGTTAATTAACCTGGCTGATAGTCAGTTGCATTTTCCGAGTCCAGGCAGGTACCGTTTGACAAGGCAGGTGTGTTGACGTAGACAGATGGCATAGGGAGGGGGATACGTGCCGCTCCTCAATCAATCTTTCCTCGTCGTCGTCCTCGAGGGTGATAGATTAGATAACAAACGGACGCATTCCTACTGTGGGGTTTGAGATATCAGCACGTTACTATGGCTTTCTGGAACTGTCATTATATAAGAATGTAGGTACGGATGATTTGTCTATTTACGTCAACATTCGGTGTGGGAAAAAAGGCTATATGATTATGGTTACAGAACATAATTTTAGTTTGCATGTCATTAGTCATTGGACTTTTGAGTTTTTTGTGCATCCATTTTCTTTTCCACCATTTACATGATCATTTTAGAAGTTACAATAAAATAACTAATTATTTAACAACAAACTCATTTCTCATACACATTACTTTATTTATAACCATTTCAAAAAAATACAGAATTTGCAAGTGCCTTACTCTGTAAGTATTATTAATAAAAAAAATCATTTAATTCAGGTGATTCAACCCATAGACAAGCAAATTACTCAAGATCATAATTAATAATAACAATATTAAAATTATAATAAATCAAAATCAAATAAGAACAAAAATATAAACAAATAAAAACCAAACTAGCAAATTAGTGATGTAAAAATATTATTTAAAAAATGTTCCTGTGACTATGTATATTGTGGGCAATTAAAAAAAAAAATTTACACGCTGCTTTAAGTAAGTGAAATAGGTATAATAAAGTTGTGGAGGCAATTCTAAACTAACTTAGCCTAGCCATTTTGGTTCTATTGATCTAACCTAACCTATACGATTTTGTTAATATATAGTATATATAAAATAAAGAAATACGCTTTAGAGTAAATGCATGTGAAAGTATATACGGTACTTATAACAACAAAAATATATCAAACATTTTCTGTCCATCTGTCTGCTTCGGCTTATCGACTGGAAAATATAAAGGACTTTCTCTGGCATCTGCCTAAAAACGTAGAGTCTGTGTTTTTCTGGCAGATAGTTGATACTGTAGGGAAAAACTTGGCTACTTTTATTACATGGTCAGAAAGAGGAAAGAGATAGCTAAAAACAGCGTTGTAAAGTACGCCGGGTACAGCTAGTTTCACACAGAACTGAGAGAGCCTGCCAACTTATCTTAGTATTTTAGCCACAGACCCTTATTTTGTTTAAACAATATCTATTTAGTTCTTACCCTTTAACGTCTAGAGTTAAAATTAAACTCTAGTTAGGCATACCGATAAAGCTTTTTTTTCTATTCCTGTAAGAGATCGAAATCTCGCCATCGTTCACCAATAAGTAGTCTGTTAACTACTGCAATGTTCTTATGTACAATGAATTATACTAGATTTAAAAAATCTAAAAATCCCACGTTTTTCAATGTCCTAAAAAGAATAAAATAACCCGGCAAAGCGAGGGGCCACTCAAAACGTGGGGGCGCATATTACTAAGAGGAGATTTTAAAGAGATGAATGACATGCATTGATGCCGATTATTGTAAAGATGCGCCCCCACGTTTTGAGTGGCCCCTCGCTTTGCCCCGCAGGGTTATTTTATTCTTTTTAGGACATTGAAAAACGTGGGATTTTTAGATTTTTTAAATCTAGTATAATTATTTTATTCTTTTTAATTATTAACTCAACGAAGTAACCATGTGTTACGCAACAATCGGATAAGCCCCATACAAAAGTGAAAGTTGCCGAAAGTGGACCTGAAAGTGCATCTGGAAAGTTGAAAGTTGCTTTAGAGTGCATTGTCATCGGGTTCTGAACTATCCTGAAAGTTTCAGCTTTCTAGCTTATCGGAAAGTGCCTCAAATTTAAGTTGCAAGATTTTGCCCGGACAGACAAACAAATAAGAAAAGTGAGATAAGAAAAACGTGGTAATAATAAAATAAATATGTTAGAGCATTGCTTCCCTTATTTTTCTTACTGATAATTACCAATTATACATTACTCTTTATAAATGTAAAGATATATTTTTTTAAGACAAAATAATTGAATTGTGTCTTGAGATTTTTCTTTAGTAAAATTTATTTAGATGTTAAAATCTAGCAGTTTTAACAAAAAAAAAATGTACGTGTCAGCTCCTTCGCGTGACTGGATTTTACTCCTAAAAACGATTATCTTAAAATATATATAATAGGCAAAGGAAGTAAATCTTTATATATATAATTCTTCTGTGAGTGTGTATGTCACTGAACTCCTCCTAAACGGCTGGACCGATTTGAATGAATTTTTTTGTGTGTGTTCAAGGGGATCTGAGAATGGTTAAGGCGGTTCACACACTAGAACTGCGTCCCGCCGCGGTGCGCGTAGCGACAGAAAAACGCGCCCCCACGCGGAGGCGCAGATCTGCCTAACTTAGCGGTTAATCTGCTTCCCCGCGCAGATTTTCAATACAAGTTGACCTTACTTCTTCACGCCCCGCGCTCCCGCGCAGAATCTGCGCGCGGGGCGCCTACCCGCGCGTTCCCGCGTCGGCAGTGTGTTGTCATAGGCGTGTTTTCTATATTAATTGAGATACTTGCATACAACAATAAAATCTGCGGCCACGCGCTACGCGACGGGGCGCGGTGCAGTGTGTTGACCGCCTTAGATTCACAAATCAGTCTGCACTGTTCACTTTTGGTTAACGTTTGATTTTACTACAACACCTATCTACTTTTCATACCGTGCGTTATACATGAAACAATTTTTATAATATATGACTTAACTTAAAAATAAATTACATACCAGTTTCTGTTTTATCGATTGTATGATACTTGTAAAAGTATTGCATTCATGTTACCTATGATAAAAAGAGATGGCGCTGGTGTTTGGCTAAAACACTTGGAAATTTCAATGGCTCTATCAGTCTCGGCAGCTCAATAGGGAAAACACTCGCCCGGATATCGAAAGAATGTGGCTTCGAGTCCTGTCTGATTCCTAGGATAATTTGATTTATTTCTAGTAAAATTTCTTAAGATATAATAATTTTGCAGTCAAATGCTAAACAAAAATATAATCATTACTATTTTTAAATTAGACTCATTAATAATCCTTACTAATATTATAAATCGGAAAGTGAGTTTGTTTGTTTGTTTGTTTGTTTGTTCCGCTTTCACGCCGTAACTACTGAACCGATTGCTTTGAAATTTTGCAGACGTAAAGATAAAAGTCCGGATTAAATAATAGGGTACTTTTATCCTGAAAAAAATGATATTCCCTAAGAAAAACAAAAATATTGTTTGCTTGATGGATGGCTTGTAGATGGCGCTGTGTGTCGTTTAAAACAACGAATATAAACATGTAAATTTAGAAGCTAAATGATACGATAATATGACGTACAATTTGTTTTATCGTCTAAACTGTTTTTTTTACATCTACTTATATGTTGCAAACGAATATGAACATGTAAATTTTGAAGCTAAATGATACGAAAATTAATCCTCGAAAATGAGGAATTCTCGAGGGGTGACGTACAATTTGTTTTATCGTCTCAATTGTTTTTTTTACATCTAATTATCCTGAAATCACTAAAGTCAACGAATTACTAATTGGTATAAGTATTAGTTACGTGATTTAGTTCTTGAGGTATGCGATAGATGGCGCTGGGTGTTTATTAAAACATGGTAATGATGTGTTTTTTAAAATACATAAGAAGTGGAATGATAGCTTACGCTAATTAGTTCTTGAGGTATGCGATAGATGGCGCTGGGTGTTTCTTAAAACATGGTAACGATGTGTTTTTTAAAATACGTAAGAAGTGGAATGATAGCTTACGCTATTTAGTTCTAGAGGTATGCAAAAGATGGCGCTAGGTGTTTTTTAAAACGTGGTAACGAAGTGTTTTTTTAAGATACGTAAAAAGTGAAATGAATTATATGAATTTTGTATCCAGCGTTACATCGCGCTTCTTAGATTTTTCCGCGGGAATGAGAAGTTTTCTTATAGTTGTGCTTTATACCGCAATATAACCGAATTCCACGCGGGCGAAGCCGCGGGCGGAAAGCTAGTTATGTATAATTTTGTGTTATTAGTTAATTTTAATATTATAACGCTCTTTATTGTTTAGTAAAAAACTTATCAAAATAAAGGCCTTTCTTCTATCCACTATTATTTATTATTTAGTGTTGTATTTTAAGCGGTACATAATCCGAGTAGTTTATTACAAGTAAGTTTGCTATGTGATCTTGTTTTCATCTATACATATAAATAAAATTGGAGTGTCTGTTTGTAATATTGACATAACCGTTTTTTACTACATGCATATGATTATATATACGGTACATACACCAAAATAAGATTTTTTACAATTTTGGCCTGTCTGTTTGTTCCGGCTAATTTCTGAAATGGCTGGACGCATTTTGACGAGACTTTTTTTGGCAGGTAGCCGATGTAATAAGGAGTAACTTAGGCTACTTTTATTTTAGAAAAATAATGTTGCAATATTCCACGCGGACGAAGTCGCGGGCGGCCGCTAGTTATAAGTAAAAAAGATATAGTGCGCGTATAAGTTTTGTCTCACATGACCAAAATCTTGTTACACCAACCTGAAGAAGACAAATAGGCTCAAAGGATTGCAAAGTAATCCATTTGCATTTGTCCCTTACGTAACTATACATCGTTATAAACAGATTTACTGTTGTTATCAAGTAATTTTGTCTGTTTTATTTGGTTATGTTAGGTAGAGGAACAATTTTATTTCCAATAATAGTTTTACATTCACACTAACCTGGCTTACATCGTACCTAAAAGATAGGAAACAATACAACAGTATAAGGTAAGCAAACATGATAGGAAAGATTTAAGGTATGTGAATCTCTTTTAATCGGAGCGATAGCTAGATCAATACCATAGGGAAGTCTATCTTGCACACATAAACAACCTATGTACTGTGGTGATCTCCTTGCATCTATGACACCGCATTCCACCTCTTTGCGTATATTTGCTTTATGGCAAGGTATGTCACCCTTTCAAATATAGAATATTATAGAAGGCTAAACGAACATAAGAGAATCACGAGTAGTATATGAGATTGTAACCTGAGTCGTTGTATAGAGAGTTCAGTAATAGAATAAATCGTGAAATACCTATATAGTTTGAATTAATGTCCAAGTTCCCAAAGATCCCGTAGCGCGTGTAGGGCGCCACATGGTAGAGGCGGAATGCGGTGTCATAGATGCAAGGAGGTCACCACCTCAATATTACAACGTCCAATCCAAAGTGAGTTTAAAGTAGGATTTTTACATTTTTGAGGCTCTGATATTTCGGTGCAGTTGCATGTGCTATTGTGACAATATGAAAATATCAGGGTCTTAAAAACCCAAAAAAACATGATAAAAACCAGCTTTCAAATTAAGTTGGAAAGGTATTTTAAAGTGCACGAGTCATTACGATATTTATGATTTTAATACAGTAGAGAGGAGCTAGATAATAGGTAAGCATTAATTCATTTGCAAGCAATCATAGCTCGAATATTTAAGTTTTGTTGCTACTTCCTATTTATGTTTTAGCCTCATAAAATGTTATGAAACTCTGTAATTGGCTTAAGGGTTAAAATACCATAAGTTAGATAAGATACATATGTAAAAAAGCTGTTGAGTTTCCCAATAAATAAATAGATGATGGCGTCGAGGTTAGCGTGTTCAGCGTATGAATGTGGAGTTTAAGCAACATTCGCGGGGGCTGATCTATGGATGGGTGACTAAAATTGTACTACTTTGAGCTCCATTCTCCATCACGTTCATCTATAGCGAAGGTCTGTGCATCAGCATTGAGAACATTAATAGACCGTTGATGATTCAGTACCAGAACTTTATTGCTTAAAACAGTGTTACAATTACTGTTAAACAACGTTATACAAATAACAGGTGAGCGTAGATTTTAATTGCAGACGTTAAGTAACTTTTGAAAAGGTGGGTTATCGGATGGATAAGCAATAGTTTTATTATCTTTAACTCCTGTGTTATAATCAATTTAACACTTTTTACGGATGGCGTAAGAACCAAAATCCTTTAACTGGTTATCGTGTGTTTGTAAATGAGATTTTCAAATAAGTGTTTTTAGTAACTTCGAATACTAATAAGCCTTAAAATTATGAAATGGTTATCAAGTGTGTAAATAAAATGGGTTGGTCAATCTTCCTTTGAAAACAATGGTGATTGTAAAATGACTTAAACTAAATCGTCAATGTAAAGCGACAATTACAGTTCTAGAAAGGAGGTTACAAAAATGTAAGCCAAAATCCTGAGTAACTTCAACGGAATGTTAGGCAACGACTAACAATTAAAGCCGGATTCAGATTACCAAATAGTAGTAGGGAATGACGTAAGCCTGCACCTCGTCTGAAATACGAATGGAATGGTCAATTTAAAGCGACAAAGGAGGAGGGTCAATAAGGCGGGTTTTCACCCCCTTTTATTTTTGACCTAAAAATAAAAAAAAAATCTACTATATGGACTAACAAATCGATTCCACCCCAAACGGAACCACCCCCAATCCCCTCCCAAAGGAGCAGGATAATCATATATGACTGAATACATAAAAAAAAAACTTTTTAGGCTCAAAAATAAAATAACCTTTCAAAACTCTGTACTCTAAGAAGCTCCACAAAAAAAAAAATTACGTATTAAGTCATATGTGATTATTCTGTTTCTTGGGGGGAAGGGGGTTGGGGGTGGTTCCGTTTGGGGTGGAATCGATTTGTTAGTCCATATAGTTGATTTTTTTTTTTTAATTTTTAAGTCAAAAATGAAAGGGGCCGAGAACCCGCCTTATTGACCCTCCTCCTTTAGGTGTAAAAATGAGGTCATTTAAGACTACAAATACCCTTAATAACTTCTACGGAATGTAAGCCAACGTTTGACTAATATCTGAAGCCGGCTTTTGATTGCCACACGGTAGTAAGGAATCACGTAAGTCCATCTCGTCTGAAGGTTGAATGGAATATAGTTGTAACGAGGCGCCATAGCTATATTGGCGACTCGTTGCTTTCATTGCACTCTTCTCTGGCCATTTTCATATTTTCTTTTCTCTCTGTTTCCTATTTTAAATTTACTGTCTGTCTCTTTTTATTTGTTTTGTTCGAAGTTTATTCTTACCAGAGTCAGCGCGTAGAGTGGTTGACTCACCGATAACAAATTATTTAAATATATTTATAGTGCTGAGCAGTTATAATAAGCTCACAAGTATAATAAGCTCATAAACATAATTCACAAATTTTCCTGTACCACCAGTTCCTGTTTATAAGTCTATAAGTTCCTTTAAGGCACTATTGTAAGTAGCCCTACCTTTTATAATATGTTTTTAGTGATAAATGTGAAATTGTTTTTGTATTCAGTGTAATTTACCTTTTTTTATATAATTGTTTCAGTTGTGCCTTAATTCCATAAATACAAAAACTTAAGTGACCTTGAGTGCTTTTATTTCTCCGGCTGCACCCCGTCACAGTCGGCTGCAATCAGGTCATAAAGAAGGTCAGAAACCCAAATCCTGATTAACTTCTACAGAATGTTGAGCAACGTATGACTGACCATTAAAGCCGGATCCAGATTGCCACATAGTCGTAGGGGATCACGTAAATCTCCGCCTCGTATTTGAATGGAATGGATCATAATTTCACGTGTTCACCGGTACAGGTCGAGGGCGGCAAATCCAACTAGTAACTGTCTTGTCATCCCATAAATCCTATTAAGCAAGTAGAGTGGCCAACATTTGTGATTCTAGAATAAAACACTTTTTTACGGATTTTTGCGCATGTTTTATTTTATTTTATATTTAATCCTGACGTTTCGACTCCTTTACAGGAGCCGTGATCACAGGATGACGTCATCGTCATCCTGTGATCACTTATTGATAATAACATTTAATTTATTAGAATTTACTTGACTCTCACTGTTTTTGGTGAAAATTTGGGACATTATACAAATATTTGTAATATCTTGTACTTATGACATTGAGTGAATAAATAAAATCTAAAAAGTGAGACAATATGAAATCGTGATATGTATTATCATAAATTCATATACCTAACGATGATAAAGATCTCAAAGGTATTGTGAAATGTATGATGACGGTTTTTTTTAATTATTTATTATTTAAATCTTTATTGACATGATATAATTTATTATTTAAATTATATTTAACTGTTAAACTTTTATATCTCAGGCAATTTTTTCAACAAAAAACTCAACTGGTCCTAAGTGTGAGAAAGGACTCGAACCCGCAAACTTTCGCTACTCGAGCTAAGTGAAACTCTTACAGACCTGTTGAAATTTATCAAATTGTTCTTATGCTGAGTTTATGCGTCGAAAATTTTATGTTTTAGTAATTCAATTTAATGATTTGGATTTGAAAAATTGATTTGCGGTATTGATTCCCGGTTGACGCCTGAGACATGATATGTATATATAATAATAAAAAACTACAGACGTAAGTGCGTCAATTTATTATAATATTGTTGGATATTTATCCAGGTCCAACAAATATCTTATTTATGGTCACCACGTCCGGTTCGACAATGACCCAGTTTCCCCCGGCATCGGCGCCAGCGCCGGACACAAAACAAGCACCATATTTGGAACAATCTCACCACAACTTTGACCTTATCAATTTCACTTAGCAAAAAGTTGATGACGAAGTGAGAAAAAATATATGCAAGCGGAAATATAATAAGTAGTACTAGCTTTAGCTGGCGTAATGGAAAATATGATAGAAATATTATTTGAATATTTGATATACATGATCTTTAATTAGAAACATAATAAAACATGATATTTATTTTATTGTCGCCATTTTATTTACGCTTTTTTTAACTTTATTATTCAATTGCTTTAGAGGAGACGACATATTTTGTTTGGTGTATTTGCGATTTGTCATTCATTATTTTACCTTTATCGATTTTAAATTGATTATGAAATAGAATTGAATCATAGAAACGTATGAAACGATGGTTTATAGTGTTACGGTATATTCCTACATTTCATCGATGTTAAGCGTACAAATTAGAACCATGAATGGTGGCAAAACACGTGAATATGTGTATATCAACTTCTGATTTATAATCAATCTGACGGTTTTGGAGTGTTCAACATAAATTCTAATAATTGTACTAGGCCTGTAACCATCGCACAAGTTCAAGAAATAAGTTGGCAAAGTGGTGTTGCAATCAGATAAATGGTTCAGAAGTGCACAAAATACCTTTTATATTTATGCTAGTTATAGACGTTATCCTACACACTTTTAGCGACCCCTATTGAGTCCAACTGTAAATTGTTAATCTTAATCTGTAGCGAAAGAGTTATAAGAAATATAAATCCTTTTTACGAAAACATTGAGAAATATAGTTAATTTTTTTTAGGTTAGTCTTCAGTACGATATCCAGTTTTTCAATACAAAACCAGAATTCTAATAAATTATTAGAATAGAAAAATACTAGAAAAAATCGACTCGGGTCACAAGTGAATTCTCAGGCCGGAATTAAGAATCTCTTATAAGATTAAAAAATGCATAAAATATAAAAATAATAATAATTAATTACGCTTTATTGCACACACAGATAGAATACAGAGAAATAAAAATAACAAAGAAAAGTATACAGACAGGCGGCCTTATTGCTAAACAGCAATCTCTTCCAGGCAACCTTGGGTGAAAAGAATAAATAAATATAAAAGGATAATGATGAAGTGGGTGCGCATATTGAGAGGTATTGTATATATAAATTATAAAACAGGAGTCTAATGTTGAATTACTAATCTTGTAACAAAATAGGTAAACAATGGTGTTGCCAGTACAGGAAAAAAACTATGAAATAGTATGAAAAGAATAAAACATATCAAAAGTTTCTCTTAGTTTTTCGCAATACATCTAATGAACAGAGATTAATGAATAATTATTCTGAAACACTTTACGGGAAGAATAGTAATATAATTAAGTATTAAGTGACAAAAGATTTAATATCGGAATGTGTTAAATAAACAGTAGAATACGATTGAATAAAATAAAATCTAGCTAACTCCTAATTCTAACAAGATTTTTATATATTTTTTTTAAATTCCTTTACACTGACTATTTTATATCTTACAGAAATATTGCATTCTGAATACAAAAAAATAAATAAAAACTATTTTGTTGTATGTTATTAGATGTTGTTATTTTTACTATAAAGTAATTTGATCCTTATTGACTGCAATGTCGTATTAGGACAGTAAACGAAAATTCAGCGTTTTACGAGAGATAGTAGGGTCATCGCCCTTTCCGAAAGCTTCCATTGTTGCCATCCCATTCGGGCGCAGACAAACAAGATTAGCATGTTTTAAATGAAATGCAACATCTGATGTGTCCTTGAAAAACTTATGTAGGCAGAAACTGTAAGGTATATAAGAACGACAAAATCTTTTCTGTATAACATACGATTTCAATATAAATGAATTATTGGTTATGCTCTTTATTTCGTGTTTTTGCGGGTAATAACAATTTACAGACTCATATATTAACATGAAGCGGCTGGTAGTTTTCTAATCTCTTAGAAAGTCAAATCACTATACATAATTGGTAAACTTATTTTGATTATTTTAAATGGATTGAAAAAATCATATTTAGTCAAAGTTTAAACAAAACACTTATATTTTTTTTGTTATAAAATAGCTTAACTGACGCAAATATGTTTATTAATTATAATGTGCGTGAGGACATTTTAAAAACGCGATTCCAGGAATAGTTATAGCGTAAAATTTTCTCGTTGAAATAATACCTATTTTTCAATTCCCAGATTGGATTAGTATTTTTTAACTGGCAACTTTTTTTACTGTACAATTATTTAAATAGTTTTAAACTAGTATAAAAATATACATACAAATCTGGTAATTTTCATAATTTTTGTGTTAGGCAATTTCTAAATAGTGTCTTATAAAGTTAAGTAATTTGTATTATTGTCTGCTGTTGTAGCGTTTTGTTACACAGCTACTTCAGAGACAGACATTGCTGATTTCACAAATACCTTCATAGACGATGAGTTGTTTAGAAAACATTAGAAAGAGCTTTATATCGTCTGTTGTCAGACATTCATTGTTCCAAATTACAGCTTAGTTATCAGAAACAATAACGATTTACCAATACTTATATACAATTACTCATTCTGGTAAATACAAAATCAATATCTGATCATATTTGTAAAGTAAACAATTTTGTGAATAACAATAGATACTCTCAAAGCTAGACGTAGAAGTAGAATTCAAGTGATTGTGTATTTAAATATTAAAATTACTTTAACTTTCACAATCAAATCTCATAGTTATGTTAAGCTCGCTTTTGTAAATTAATTGACTAAATAAATTATAAATTGTTTTAGTTTCTGTACTATTTCTGTGTAAAAAAGGCAAAGTAAAATAAAGTCTAGTGATCTATACTTACTAGCAAAAAAAATTTTTTTTTTGAGAAAAATAAAGTAAGCTAAAAACCAGCCTTAGCTACCATCCTTTTAGGTACTTTAGAACAAAAAGTTATTTTCATATATTTTTTTGCATTTTTCAATGCCATATTATATTATAAATTATTTTAATAGCAAAATACTAGAAAAAATCGACTCGGTCCACAAGTAAATTCTATGGCTAACATCTACTTTTAAATTAAATTTACTGTATAAGTAAGTGTCTTGGTGAGTCCAATAAGCTCAACATGACTTAGACTGTGCAGTTACGATAACTTGGGTAGAGCTAAATATTCAACCTGAATAGTAGAGATTTTATTAACCAAACTTCATAGATAAGCTAACTCCGCAGTAGCGTAGTTGGATAAGAACTTACTTGGACTGGTAGAGTTTGTGAGTTCTGATATGCTTCGGGTCCAATTTTGGGTGATTTTTAACCGACTCCAAAAAAGGAGGAGGTTCTCAGTTCGGCTGTATTTTTTTTAATGTTTATTACTTCATAACTTTGTCAATTATAAACCGATTTGGAAAAAACTTTTTTTATTTGAAAAAGTATACCTTCAGATTGGTCCCATATTATTTTCATATCATAAAATTTAGGTCTTATATCATAGGTAACATAAAATGATTTCGGTGTTTATAGCAAACTAAATAATAAATAAAAAATTCTTCAAAAAACTAGTTGCAAAATAACGCACTAAAAAGCAAGAATTAAAAAAAAATTAAAAAAAAGACCGACTCCAAAAATTACTCTACAATTGCAAGCACCACTAAAAAGTTAAAAATAATATTTTTTTTGTCTATTCTATGCTTTTACTACATTAATACTAATAGTTATTTTTGGAGTCGGTGCCAGCAATAATCTACAAAAAATATATATATTGTATTTTTCTCAAATATTTTGTTGTATTTGTTGTTAGTTAATTAATACTTAAATTCTTTGAATACTGTAGGTTTTTAATGATAATTTGCTGGCAGCGACTCCAAAAATAACTATTAGTATTAATGTAGTAAAAGCATAGAATAGACAAAAAAAAAATATTTTTAATGTTTTAGTGGTCCTTGCAATTGTAGAGTAATTTTTCCAATCGGTTTTTTTTTGTTAATTATTGTTCACTTTTTATTTATTTAACTACGCGTATTTAAGCGAGTTCTTCCCTTGTTAAATAAACTGAGATTTACTGAAGAGTATTGGCAATAAGTTTTCTTTAACACCCATACCGCTTCTTGAGACAAATGTTTTTATGATTCTTATTATTCTCACTTGACTACATTTTGTTAAATTTAAATCATCGTTCAATAAATTTTACTGACGCGACAAGTAGGTCATTTTTTTACATTAAACATCTTTCTATTTGCAAGCCAGTTCGAAATCATAATAAAATCTTTTTTGAGTTATCAACTTCATTGTCGTGTTCCGATTAATTTTTGAATTACACGACATCCACGATCAATTTCCAAGCATATTATAATTTACTGTATACGGTGACGTCATAGAGGAATCCATTATGGCGGCTACATATATATAATTTGTAGTGGAACAAATAAAAATGTCGTGTCTGACTGAATATTAACAAATTAAAAATATACATAATATGTAAAATGAAATTTATATAGATAAACTGTGTTTACATCATAATCATAAGGAGCGTTAGATAATATTTAAATAAACCTATAGTAGCTATTATTCATAATTAAGCACTAGCGGCCCGTCCCGGCTTCGCACGGGTGGACAAAATCCTTTAAATTTTTTCTATTATATAATATTTTTAGCGCCATCTAGCGTCCGGTAGACGAACTACTTGAGGCTAACGCGTTGCTTTGGTAACGTTATTGATGCAATGGAAAAAGAGCGGGGAAAAGAGCGGACAGACAAACAACAAATTTGTGATCTTAGATTATAGATTATAACAATTCAAAAATACTTTTCCCTTGTTAAAGGGTCTAATTTTTTAATATATCGATATCAAAATAGTTTTTGAATATATTGTATGAATTCTAGTAAGTGGTAGTAGTGGCCGGAAAAAATACGACCTATTGGGAATATGAAGATTGAAAATCGTGGACGACAAGCAAAGACGAAGGTACACCCTATTTGTGGCGAATGTATTCCGCAAGGAATAGTTCCGCAGATCAATTTTTGTTTGTCCTAAATGAACTTGTATTAGATTCTTCTTGCTAAGATTCTTTCTTGGTATGTTTTTTTTTCTTTTCACTATCGCTACCAGATGATCTTCATAACATAAGATGTCAACTACAGTTTTGATGCTGAAGCCACTTTGGGGGACATGGTAGAAATGCTTTATTTTATATTTGATCAGATCTAGGTGCTGTTGTTTGTTGGCCATGTTTCACGTCGCGATAATGACTCCATAGAGCGTCTCGTGGTGCAGGGAAAAGTTGAGGGCACCAGACCGCGTGGTAGATCACCAATGAGATGGACAGACCAGGTTAAGGCCGCTTCTAAGTGCTCGGTTTATGAATGATGAATGGCGCCGTATAACCAAAATCATCACTCATCGTGATTTATACTGATGACCACGACCACTCTGGCTAGAGTATACCGATTACGAAGAAGGTGTTGTTGTGGCACCGTCATAGTTTCATAACACGCGTGTTTTTGGTACTTAAGTTCATAACAATGAATGTAATGTTGTCTTGTCATTTATTTTATTTTTCTTTTAAAGCTTCGTCGCCAAAAGACCGGTGTTATTGGTTTGAATTGAGTACTAGTGTTACATATATGTTTCTATGAGTGGCATTGTAATTTCTAAACGTATCGATAGATATTGATGCGTTTGTATGAAAGGCGACGTGATCGAGGTGGCTCTTGTAATGTAGATAGGGTAATTCAGCAGTTTGAATATCTATAGCTCATTTCCTATTCGACGAGCTTCATAACAGGTCAGATAATATTTCTATAAATTGGTACACAGTTACCTGGCATGCTCAGTGCTGATTGGTGAGTTTTAAGGACTTCCAGATGTCCTAACAACGAAATAATAAATTTTGTGGTCACCCTAGCCCAAAGTAAGCACTGTAAGGTTTGAGTTATGGATACTAACAATATGATACATATATATGTAACATTCATAGTAATGTACAAAACTCATGACTCAGGTACAAATGCTCGTATTCATCAATTCAAATAAAGTTGGATTACCTTATATTTGGAATTTTTTTTTTAATAAATTAGTCAAGTACTTTACTCAACGTAACCATATAACATAAAATGGGCATCAGTGTTTTAAGAATTACGATTTTTTGTACTGAGATCTTCAACCCGCTTGTCAAACGTGGAGATTATGACCAAATCTTCCCCATTTTAGAGGGAGGCTTCCGTCTAGCTTTGGACTTCTTACGGCTTTACTTTATGAATAAAATAAAAGAAATATTTCTTATTATAATATAATAAATTTTCTTTTGTTCTAAAAACTTTGAGTTTATAATCATTACTAGAAAGGTTATTTACTAGCATTTATGCTAGATCAGCGTTTATACACACCCTTAAATTAACTTTAAACATGAAAGGACCATGATTGTATATTTTTAGTTTGTAAAGTGAAATGACGCTAGCAAAGTAATTTATAAAGTCCAAATACACTGGCAAGGCCGGATTAAGCGAAAATCTTTAAAAGGGTTGAGGGAAAATAATTATTGTTGGATACATGTCGTATTAAGGTTGGCTAATAAGCTTGTGCTATACTTTAGTAGGAAGCTATGTTCAGCTATTTTTATAATAACTTGTTATTGCTGATATATCAAGTTATAATTTGTTTGATTTGGATAAGAAAGTGATATTTTACTTTAAAATTTAATTTATTTAAATATAATTTCTAACGTCAAATTTTATGTAACAAATTCTTTATCGGCGTAATGGTATAGTGATTTTTGTCCTCCACTTAAAATTTGTGTTTTCTGATATTCTGGGCCAGACCTGATTGGAATGCCTTTATAAGTATCCAGGTGCTTCATCTGATCAATTTCTCTGAATGAACCAATGACCAATGACCTGATATTAAGATATTGTAGTTCTCGGTTGTATATAAATATAAGACAAGGCGAAGATAAAAGCCAGAGCTGATTGTTCGGTAAAATCTTGTTAACCCTGATTTATTAAATCACTCGGATTCTAGTCCCGCGTGAGGCGAGTTTTTAAATTGTTTTGTTTTATCAATATGAAAATGAAAAATATTTATTCCAGTACCAATAATTGTAACAGCATGATGATTGACTCCCTCTATTAAGTGCATAGTGCACCTGTGCCAGATGTAGTCGCTCTTTCATAAGTAGCAAGTAATAAAATACAAAGTACTTAGTGCTTACTAATAATTATACCAACTAAATATACTAACAACTTAATAATCTAATTAATTACTATGTTTATGTGTATACTTTTGTGTATGTGTGTATTTTTAGGTGTGCGTGCGTGTGCGTGCGTGCGTGTGCGTGCGTGCGTGCGTGTGTGTGTGTATATGTGTGTGTGTATGTGTGTGTATATATACAATATAATTATATACAATTTTTAATATGGTACTAAAAATTGTGTATATGTTAATATTTACCTCTCATTGTTGTCATTAAATAGCATCGCTATCCGTGTATAATGGACGTAATTTAAAGTGAGATTGGCTCGCACCTGCTGAGTCAAATTGATATCGGTTTACCATCGTACGATCTCCCTTGAGAGCTATATAACTGCCTTGTGAATATCTTTGCTACTTTGTATTATCATAATTAATTACTTGGCAAGGGAAATGAAATTTCATCGTACATAAGTAAATTAATAATTTATTGTTTTCTACGGTCATATTTATGTTGAAATATGTCTTATAATAAAAACCTCAACAATTTTAAGGAACTCTTTATTTTAACGTAATGTGGTGAAAATTAGCTTAAGAATTAAATCCATGTCTTTCTAGCTAGACGCAGTTATTGCTAGGCTATTAAGGCTCTTAGGAATTATACCAACGTATCTATTTACTTTGTTTTGTCAAAGTGCTTTATATGTTGCTGATAAACTACGTCATAGCATTCCTTTTAAACGTTTATACACCAAACATCATAAATTATATCCATACTAGGCGATGCAGTCGCAGAGCATAAAGCTACTCTGGCATAATATATTGGAGCGGAAGCTCCGCCATAAATAAGCCGCCATACCTAAAAAATATTTTTTTTTTGTTTCTTATATATATATATATATATATATATAAACTGAGGGTTTGATCCAACTTAAAAGATAGGTGCTAATTGAACATGTTCACGGTTTGTTTCCAAAATCTAGCTGCGGGGAAACGGCCTGAGGTTATTCGAAGGCCTATTCGAAAGAAAAAATGAGTAAGCTACATTTAGGATTTTGATTATTTTTTAACATTAAGTTAACAGTGGAGAACACTGCTGTAGCAGAGGTTAGTACGATTGCAACAACGTGGTAGAATGGGTTAGTAAAATATCTCGTTAGTTCTTCAAATGGTACGCTTAGTCGTTCACCTAACTGCAGTATTAGCAATCATTAATACCTCTTCATCCGCGTGTCACTTAAGATTTTTTACTTCGTGCAGAATATCCCAAAAAAGAGCGTCAAGCGTAAAGTAGAGGGTCACTAGGACTACCTGAATCACCCCCATGTATATTACGCGATTTTTTGTCAAAATTAGTCGATAAACATACCTTGCATAAAGAGAAAACAATTATGGTATTTTGCTATTATTACGCTACGAGAAAATGTTCAACCTCATGCTTAACAAATTTGTCAAAAAAAATAAAAAATGGATAATCAAAATCAGCAAAAAGTTATGGAATATAGAACAAACTCAAGGACATCCGTTTTATCATAGTTTTGGATATCCTGTAGGTATATCATATCGTATAAGTACAGTATATGAAAAATCTTTATATATATATAATTCTTCTGTGAGTGTGTATGTCACTGAACTCCTCCTAAACGGCTGGACCGATTTGAATGAAATTTTTTGTGTGTGTTCAAGGGGATCTGAGAATGGTTTAGTTTCACAAATCAGTCCGGCAGATGACGCTGCAGGCGGCACAGCAACGCGTGGCCGGGACAGCTAGTATCTTATAAAACTCAATTAATTAATTATATCCGTCTGTTATAACAGGAAAGTATTCTTGTTCAAGCTGTAGAAAAAACAGTGAAAATTGATACATAAGCAAAATAAAGAAATCCAAGATATGAAAATCGAATAAAATAATAATATTCAGTCTTTTAATTAAGATATTGACGCTTCTATAAAAGCTCTTTATTGCAATATTATTAAACTCCCGGATATAATTTCATCAAAGAAGAGATATTGTAAAATGTTATTGCTTAATGTTATTTGCCGGTAAAGCGCTCCGATTAATGTCTGAATCGTTAGCAACCCCGGCCTTTGGCAAAGAATTTGGGGCCAAAGGAGAATTAACGGACATTTTGCTGCGTTAATATTACTGGCAGAATGATTTAGTACTTTTCAGCGTTTGATTGAGTGTTTTTCTATTTTTTTCGGATAATTATAACACTATAATTAATTTAACACGCTGCTTATATAATTCACAGCATCTAAATTCAGGAATAAACTCTAACAAAAAATCTATCGGCTTTTCTGTATATAGATCATTTATATGGGTACAAAACAAATCTCTGAAGATTTAAAAAAAGACTATTCTTTTTTTAAAAATCATAAGAGATTTAAAAAAAAAGAATATAACGACAGCTATCTGTCAGAAAATAACGACAGCTATCTGTCAAAGAATTTCTGTCAAAAAACAGCTTACAACTCCAAAAATACCATTTCCTAATCGAAAATTGTTTAATTATTAATTAATTGAATTTGATCTTTCTGGACATCAAATCCACCAAGTCACACATGGCGTCGTTTTAAACTTGGCATGGATTAGTATTATCACTCGATCACGGCAATGGTCTCATAATCGCAACTTTATAGATGGGAATGTTGAATTATGTTCCAAAAAAATGTTTATTGTATCTACTTCTTAATATTTCGATGAAATATGACAGCTTCCTTTATTTTTGTTTTATTATTTTAACATAAAAAGATGCAATTTTTTTTAATTGGAGTGGAGCGAGCGAAGCTCCAATGGATAAGCTTCATTGTCGCAATGTCTGTTACGCCATAACTTCCCGAGTTCTTAACCGATTTTAATATTTATTGTGTGGAATCGAATCAACAGGTTTAGGACCATGGTGATGACCATGATGATGGAGCCCGAATTTTGAAATTCGCAAAAATTCCCATCGAAACAAAAAAAAAATTTTTTTCTTTTATAAGTATTAAGCTCCGTAATCGTACTTACCTCTGCTACAGCAGTGTTCTCCACTGTTAACTTAATGTTAAAAAAATAATCAAAATCCTAAATATAGCTAACTCATTTTTTCTTTTGAATAGGCCTTCGATTAACCTCAGGCCGTTTCCCCGCAGCTAGATTTAAGAAACAAACCGCTGAGATGTTCAATTAGCACAACTTCTGTTGAAATATCATACAAGAATTTTGTTTTGTTAAACTTAACCCAACCAAGATGGCTTATAGATAATTTACGTCTGCGTATGCAATAATAATTACTATACGAATAATGTGTCAGCTAAAGATTTAAACACACTTATCGTTATTATATTAATGTTAAATGTAAATATAACGTTTTGGTATTCCAAATAAAATAGAGTTTCACTTATTTGCTCGTCCAGTACGTCGCGAGAATTCAAATCAAATAATAAAAAATGGTTACAGTCAACACAATAGCAGAGAGCAGCAGTCGGAGCGTCTCTTAATAGTAAACAAATCGCGTACTGGGTGTGTTTGAAGTAAAATTATTGCTCTTTTTTTATTGACTACATTAAACGATGACTATACGCTTTGTTTCTTCTGGCAGAATAGAATTGCACCAACACTTCTACATAAGTGTGTCACGAAATGTGACTAATCACCTACACCTATGATATACACCATCTGATGCAGACCACAAAATGGAAAACAGCGTTTACAGAATAATTTTTACTCTGTGCGTGAAGATTGTTATTCTAACAAAACCCCCCATTTTTGGGAAAACTTCCGTCCAACAGGGGACGTCTTTTGGCTGAGAAAAAGATCGTAAAATTGTTATATTTTCATAGTGTCTCCTAAACAACCACGTCAGTAAATAAGTTTACTTTATCTTCCGACAAGGTATTTATTGTATTATTGAGTTCAGCGATGGTTGTGCGGGCGATTCAACTGTATTGCGTTATGGGGAAATTTATGTCGACAACAATATGAGAGGAAGATGAAGAGGGAACGATACCTTGACCGCCACGTGGTGTGAGATGGTAGAAACTGCCGGCGACTGGTCCCTGGAATTTGCTGTTCCTTATAGTTATGCACTATGGGTCGTTCACTATGGGTCTTGTGGGAAGGCTCAAGGTCGCTCAGCGGGCAATGGAGAGGGCTATGCTTGGTGTTTCCCTACGCGATCGAATCAGAAATGAGGAGATCCGTAGGAGAACAAAAACCACCGACATAGCTCAAAGAATTGCGAAGCTGAAATGGCAATGGGCAGGACACATAGCAAGGAGAACTGATGGCCGTTGGGGCGGAAAGGTTCTCGAATGGCGACCGCGTGCCGGACGACGCTCAGTGGGTACGCCCGCGTGGACCGACGATCTGGTAAAGGTCGCGGGAAAATGCTGGATGCGGGCAGCACAGGACCGATCGTTGTGGAGATCCTTGGGGGAGGCCTATGTCCAGCAGTGGGCGTCGTACGGCTGAGATGATAGTTATGCACACGAGAACACCGTCACATAAAACTTTAGTTTGTTGTAGAATTTTTGTGAATAGGCCACTAGTTTAAGTTAAAATTGCGAAACTGTGCAGGCGCGCGAGTGGTTATCAGTAGTCTTTTTTTGCCCGCTTGTTGGCCACTTTTCGGTATGGTTTGCCATCAATAGATGACGCTGTCGTCTCGCTCTTGAATATACGAGACCATTCCATTTTACTCCATTTTCCATTCGCACATAAAGTATGTAGGATGGACATAAATGGAGTAAATGTAGATGAGTCTAGGAGTGTCGACCAAATTAACCAAAAGTACAAAAACATACAAATAAATAACGCGGCACTATGTTTTTTATAAATCCAACAAATATTAAAAGATAAAACTACATATTCTTACTCTAATTGTTAGAAGCCGATTTCCCTACAATGCTCCAAGTTACTATCTGATAATTTTCAAACAAAGCTGTGATTTTGAAAGTCTGTAATTTTGAAGTTAACCAATGAATGTGTCTCACTTTTCCTAGATCGATTATCGTAATTGTTAATTTTTCAAATGTCTAATATTAAATTGTAAGAAAGTTGATTTTGTGTTATGTCATTAATGTTTAAATAGAGAATCACAGACTGATTTGTTTCAAGTCAATAAACACAGTTTAATTTTGAAAATACAAATTGTTTTGTTTATTCAAAGTTGATTTAACATTAAAGAAGGGCTGAAAATCTAATATATAAAAAAATTGCTGCCTAATTTAATTCTATAAAACTATTTGCTGTTGAAATAGTGTCTCGTGGACTACCACGACAGTACAATTGTAAAAAAATTGCCACGTCAGTCGCAGAGGGTTAAAAATATCGTTCCTAATAAGAACTTTTAATTATCTTAAAGATACGTTACATTTCTGAATACAGGCCCATTTTGACCCGCCCATGAGTCCCGGAAGGGGCGGATGTTTGTGTGATGAATACGACCATCTGTACCTGAAACGTGGGGATTTTTCAAATATATGTATGAATATTACCTATCAATATATTTTATACGACCTCCATGGTAGAGTGGCTTGCATAAGGTTTTCAAGCCAACGCCATCACTCCGAGGTCCGAGGTTCTATCTCCGGCCGGGTCAATGTAGAATCCATAACACAAGAGTTTTAGTTATTTTACTTGGATTCAAAACAACGTTTATGATAATATCTAATATTTATTTATTGATATGTTTGTCTATCCGTTACCTTAAGATCCATAACACAAGCCTTACAGTGCTTACAATGGGCTAGGTTAAGTGAAAGTAAGATATATAATTAATACTATGATATCCCCTTTTAAAAACCTTAAGGAAGGAGCAGTACAAGACACAATTGATTCATTTAATATCAACCTTACAGCCTACTTTACGCGTGTACAACCCGCAAAATTAATTTGGCGAAGTTAAAGGTATCGTCAGCAAGGCCAAGCTTCAGGCTTCACATAGACGCATGACACGCGATGTATAGAAACATTCCGTACAATACGCACGCAGGGGAGGAAGCAGTCATAGCTAGGGTTACCAATATCTTAATATACTTAAATACAATCATAGTTTTAAATAATCTTCTTTTCCAATAAAAAAAAAATAAGTTACATATTTCTGTGATATAATTTTTCTTCTTTTCTTATAGTGTACGTTTTATCAAATAAATAAAAAAAAGAGTTTAATTTCTCCACAAAGGTAGCTACAATTATACTTAAAACTATAACAGATATGGTTCATCTTATCCCTGGGTGAGAGCTGCTGTCTATACAAGGTTTCATACAAAATCTTTATTACAGATCACTAAGCACCGGGGAATTTACATAAGAATAACATGCAGCTTACAGATAGGAACATTAAAAAACATTGAATGTACGGTTGACAGTTAAAAAAAATAACAATTTAATAATTGTTCGAAATATTAATGTACTTTGTTCATAATCGGTTAGGTTAGTTATGCAGCGGTCGGTGAAGCGCCAGATACTTCCGCAATGTTATTTTAGCGGAAGTAAGCTACGTATTTTAAATTTAGTAATAGATATATGCTTCCGCCAAGTAACGCCAGATTCTATCAAATATTTTATAAGTATTCCTATTGAGGATATGTTTGGTGAACAATTAATAAAAAAAAAGAAACGTGTACCTGTGCGTTTCGGTTGTCTGCTGCATATATTTCTTCCTCAGTTATTAATCATTTTTTTTCCTAGTTGTGTTTCTTGGTGTATATTATCTTTCCTTTATGCGATGTAGCATTTAATAAGCACGACTTTGAACCGAGAGTGGATTAGCTAATTAACCCAATAATTTAACAGAAAACCGCACGGATTTTGTTTTCAGTAAAATTATTAAACAGCTTTTGATGTCAGTTAGTATGAGGGCTTAAAACTCTTGATTTAAACGTCACAATACAGGAAAGGTTCGTCAAGAACATTTTTTACGCCTGTTGAGCTTTTTATAAAAAAAAAAGGTTCGTATACAGAAATAGGTTTAGTAAAGATGACAACCCTATTTACAGTACACAAAGTGCTATTGATGATAGCAAATCGAAGATTTCAATGAAATGTACGCCAGGGAAATTCCTCACAACAAGTTAGGTTAACTTACGCTGGTAAATGGTTTTGACGTCACAATTTGTTTCACAGCTATTTCGAGGCTGAAGGTGGTATACCACTTATTCAATTTTTGATAAAAATGTGATACAATCTTGGTTCAATTTTAGATCCAAGACACCACGTCTCTTGAACAATAAGTTGATCCATTTTTTTAATAAGATTTCATGGCTTAAATGCGTGAACTTTATTAAGCCATGTTTTTCTATTCAATAACTTCTTTATTAATTAGATGATGATGAGAGCTGGTTTATAAATGATAGATGATCAATAAATTAATCACTCTTTTTCTAGGTTCCAATTAAGGTTGGGGGTTTTACTAATACCTCCCCGTGGACCTTGAGAGGACGTAAAAAGAAAACTTTTGCTGTTTTACTTGTATTGACACGAGAATTGACTCGTGCATGTTCACAAATATTTAGTGTAAATTATTTAATGGAAACAGAAGAAGAAGAAATAGAAGATAACATTGAAAGAATGCAAAATATATATATATATATAAAGTTAAAAATACTTAGTGGTTAAAAATTCATTATTATACCAACACAGCTTTTAAGAAAAAAAAACAAAACCACCAAAGTGACGCACATCACATCTTTTGCGTTGCATCATAGACATTACAGTTACGAATGGTTATTGCTCATTTTGGTTTCTCCTTGTAGTTTTAGCTTCGATTAGTCTGTTGTACTAGCAGCAATTAATCTTGTAAACAAACATAAATACATTTTTATTAATTTCAATTTTTTTTTAAACAGATAGTACTCTACAATGTGTGATGCCTGCAACATGAGAAAAAGTGATACTGGCAGAAATATCCTGTTTGTTTGTATTCTACACTAATCTATGATCAAAATTGAGAGTTCGTACTACATTGGATGGAAACAAATCATTGTGCGTGAAAATCTTGGTCCAATTCTATTCAAATCCATTAGATGCATTGGATGAGGTCCAATTTCTCAGATAAATGGCATACCGCCCTTGAACTTATTGCAGTATATAGAAAGAACTATAAAAGTATCTTAATACAGGAGCCGTTATTATTAGACAAAAAAACATAGTTTATAATAATAAAAATAAAACATTTTTTTCAGAGCTTTGACTAAATCCATATAAATTGTTAGTAAGCATTATTAACCCTTTGTTAGTAAAAATTACATTATGTAATTCAAAATTAATTTAATTTAGTTTAAAAACTTGAGCGTTCCACCCACATGCATCCAAGTCCAATGTAATGTAAAGAGGGCAGTCAAGTTTGTCTTCCCATACCCTCAGGACTGCGTTTGAGCTCTCCCGTGATCTGCGTATTTTTGAAGCTATTCGTTTTCTTATGATGCTGTGAAAACTATCAACACCTTATAAATAAAATTCATAATAATTATTATAACTTTGAAATTGTATACGGACAACCTCAAATCAGCTCATCATATTTTTTTTTCAGTTAATAACAGTGTGTCACTAGTGCGTGCAATAGCGTAAGTCTCTCAGTGTCTACATGCGCGTGCTCTCCATCCGACGTTGTTTGGGTTCGTTATATTAAACATTCAACCCAAGAAGTGGTCATATTTTAAGTAAACCATTTCACACGGCACTAAACTCTACTTTTGATAGCGACTGTACAACTTAATACATCCTGATACACGACAGTGTATTTAATTTTCATGTAGAGTGTATTGACCGTATGCACACGTTATATACGATCGACGTCTTAGACGATTAAGAGAAGGATATAAACAGTATTTTATAACTTGTTTTGTTAAAATGGTCTGTAAATGAAAAAGAAGACATATGTTACTCATATAAATGTGCGGTAATTCAAAAAGAGTGTAGATGTTGTTTAAATCTATAATATAAGATCACAGTGGATTGTGTGTTTGTCTGTCCGCTATTTTTCCTGCTCTTTTTCCATTGTATATGCGTTACTATAGCAACGCGTTAACCGCAAGTAGTTCGTCTACCGGACGCTAGATGGCGCTAACGGAAAAATATTTAATAATAGAAAAAATTAAAGAATTTTGTCCACCCGTGCGAAGCCGGGACGGGCCGCTAGTATTTACAACAAATACAGTTATGTTCACTAATTCAAAAGCAAGTGATTCTTAATTAAATTAGACGAAATGTTATACAATTATTATACCAAATGCAAACAAAATTTTTTTTATTTTTTACAATAATATAGTATTTATTATTGTAGGTGTAAATGTGGGCATGTTTCTCTAAATACACAAAATAACATTTACTGGTGGGATAATGTCAAATAAATATAAATATGGTAGTATGCGTTTTTCATAAGCTAGTTTGTGAGCCTAAAGTCGGTACAATAAGAAACATGTAAAATAAAGAAATATATTTTTATAAGATACCAATGATATAATATTACATATTAATATAGTGTTTCTATATATTTAAAATTTAGGATACTAGTGATAACCTAAGACATAAGATAAGTTTCATTAAATCTTATTGTTTATTCTAAAGAAAATATTACTTAATTTTATCTGAACCTAAAACTAAAAGCCTTAAAAAAATAATATAATGACTAAAATATATTATTAAAAGGAGTCCCTTTAGGCAAGGTTCCGAAGATACTGGTAGCTTTCCCCCTTTAGATAGGTAGACTAATACTTTGTCCGAGGTAGCTGCCAGCTCTTCGGTCTCCTGTGATGTCGATTAACCTTTTTGATATTTCTCTAAAAAGCCTTATAGCGCTAGGACCCCACGGATCAAGGGTCTCGACACTGAATGGGACAAAATCATATTCGGAGCCTAGACCCCTGTATTTGCATACTTTAAAGTATTTTTAATAAAATAAATGACTCAAAAGCGCTGTACAAATACACATTGTAATATTGTAATTTCAGTATTATAGTTGTATTCCAATAAGTGCAGTTAAATTTAATGGAGTATAATAAAACCCTATCAATTTATTTCTTCAAATTTAAAAGTGCGGGAAGAAAATAGATTTTAATAGAAAAGGACCAAAATGACTAATGAGTTCAAAATCAACTGTTCGATCGAATAATACGTTTTATGTATCCTATACAAGGATAAGATATATTTTTAGAACTTAAAATAGTTATAATGCGAGATATGATCATATTGAAATCTTTAATATTAATAAAACTAAATTAAAAACAGAACTAAAAAGAGTTAATTGATTTAGTAACTTATTATTATTTGTGCTATCTTATTAGTTAGTAGTTTTTTTAGTCACTATGTTTTGGTACTATAGTTTAGGTTATCAACTCGAGGTTATTATAATAATAAATAAATAATAATAAATATTTCCTACATTCACACCAATTAGCCTAGCCCAAAGTAAGCACAGTAAGGCTTGTGTTATGGATACTAGGGTAACGGATAGACATACATATATGATACATAGATATGTAATATTTATAGAAATATATATAAACACCCATGACTCAGGTACAAATGCTCGTATTCATAATACAAATATCTGCCCCTACCAGGATTAGAACCCAGGACCATCGGTGCGAAAGGCAGGATCGCTACCGTTGCACCAAACGGTCTCATACATTATTGTGTGCAATGTATGAGATTTGTACTTAGAAACGCTTATATATTTATGTATTTATGTTTATAAGTAAACCTAGACTAAGTTATTATCATGTAATGTATACTATTATTTCCATAGAAAAATACTGGAAAAAATCGACTCGGCTCACAAGGGAATTCTCAGGCGGAAATCGAATAATTTATCTTATAAGATAGCATTGGAAAAAAGGAAAAGGATGTATGAAATTATAAATAAAAAGTAACTTTGTTTCCCAACAAATAAAAAAAAGTTAAATATTTCAATCTATGAACTATGTGATAGTTTGTGAGTTTTTATATCAATGTATGTATAATCATAATAGTTCTAATATCTGCAGATGGTATTGTATTTTATTATATTACAGTAAGTTTTTATTGAGTTCTAATTGTAATCAAAAACATGCTTGCTTATATTTAATTAAAGGGTGTTCCAGAGTTTAGCATAACCAAAAGGAGCCTTTGAATAAAGTTTACATGCCTTAAGTTACAACTGTTTGTTTGACTAATGTGACTATGCTTATTATATTTAAAATGGGACATAGCCAAAAGTCTCTTCGTGATCGTTGTTTTCTTGTATAGACATCTCTATAGTCTCAATTTAAAACCTGTTAAATTGATGTAGAAAATAAATGTTTAGTGTTGTAATTTATTTCTTATTCTTACCGTTGATGTTTTAAGCTGAAATTTTGCTTCGTAAAAAAAATTGGTACAAAGACAAGAAGGTAATGCAACTGTATCTGAAATATGTTTAATTATTTCTGTCAAGTTTTTGAATATTTAAAAATGTCATTATATTATCTGATATCTATTAAATATCTTTTTATATCACTAATGTAACACTTAAATATAAGACTGCTTATCTTTCGGAGCACTTGTTGAACTTATGGACGCTTCGGATGCAAACCGTTGATTACGTCAGCGTATGTGACCGTTTGGAAAACTCCTACAGGAATTCGTATAAAAACTTAAAAGGCTTTGCTGACATTTAGAGGGCGTGTTTATAAAATGGTGAAATATTTTATTAGAGAGCTAAGAAAACGCATATATCCTCATACCACGTGTGGCTTGCTTTTGAGATTGATTGATTGATTGATTGACACGTATTTTATACCTTAAACAAATATTTCATTGTGAATGCAAAAAAAAATATAAAAACATAATTATAGCTGGTTCCATCTTAATCGATTGTTTAATATTTGTAAAAATATTACTTTCGATATTGAAGGTAGTTATTGTTCAACATTGGTGGAAAGATATTAACTCATAGTAGAAGCTGAAATACGTTTATAAATTTCGACACGTTTGCCAGCGTCTCGGTAGCTCAGCGGTCAGAGCACTCGCCCGGATAGCGAAAGGTCGAATCGCACCTGAGGACTCGGAGGCGTAGTTGTTTTTTACACACGTATTTTATACCTTAAAAATATTAATATTTCTTACATTCACACCAATTTCACTACCACAAAGTAAGCACTGTAAGGCTTGTGTAATGGATACTAGTGTAACGGATAAACATAGAAATATGTATAAATACCCATGACTTAGGTACAAATGCTTGTATTCGTGTATTAATAAAAAAAATCTGGCGTTTGTCAAGATGAATAGTAGCACCAAATAAGGAATCTCCAGTACAACGAACGTGTGGTCACATTACGCTTGGTTAAGTAACTGCAAATCAAAGGACTCGCGATTCCCCAGCTTCGTTCTTGTTTGCCACACAATGGTCTAACTTTTCGGGTTCATGTTAATGGTGTGTTTTCAGTAATGATGTAAGTATTGTTATAACTTTCCCAATTATTTTGCACGAAAAAAACGACTAAGACTTATCGGGAAACGACGGCTGCTTTCGTTAGCCTCATGGCTAATATAATTACTTACCAATATCGGTTTCAATTTTGAGCTTGGTGCTTACATTTTTACTCTCAGATCAATTATAAATTAGAACTAGGTTTGTAAAGTTGATCTTGATTCTGGACAACATACCAAACTAACTTCAAACTGTTGTTGCTTTAATCAGATTATGTATTTCTCATAGAATCTCTGGATACAGCCGTATTGTGTTGTGTTCTATATAGATACAGGTTTAAGTCTTGGCTTCAAGCCATTAGTACAAGAGAGATTTAGTTAACTACGAACCATAACTTTAGGGTCGGGATTTTCGACTTATATTAAAGTCTCGCTACTGTTTAAGATAATTTTATATGAAATAAGTTTTCAATTTACGGAATATTAGCTATTCTATATATGTGTGATAATAACGATCTTCTTTTGTCTAATATAGAGAACACAAAAGAGTATATATTTACAAAGCGGAAAAGTTTCAAGTTGTTATCCTAATCTTTCCATGATTCATGTTCAAATAGAGATTTTACGCAGTTTAATCTAATTTTAAACTCCGAACGACGTAGAGCATTTAAATTAGAACAAACTATTTATTACTGCCAAAAAAGAACACCTAAGTCATTCCACAACAATATCTCGCCGTCAACAATGCTGCACTCTTTCTTTTCCAACAACAAATTTGGCGCCTCCGAAACCGGTTATTTCACTTTCCATAGCCCAGTCCATTGACCAAAACAGATATAACGAGCAAATCATCTCGCCGAATGAGTCAGAACGATCAGTTTTTTGGATGCTTTCTCCCACACCTGTCCGAAAGGAGCACGGATCACGGATACGAATACTTTCCACTAGGGGAAATGGGACCAGCGGCGTTTTGCATGGCCTTGATTCAAGCAACCGAGCGGCGTGTACCGCGCTTATGCCATGCCAGTCTTTGTCGGAGAACTGAGCGAGCAACACGTACCGAACTCGCAGCACCTGCTCATAACACACGACGCGAGTGCCCGAAGTGCAAAACAGTGTGAAACAGTGACACAAGTGATTTGCTACAATACCAAGGATATAATAGAATCAAATCTGGAGCGCAACAACTTCAAAAGGAGGTGTGTTATCACAAGTATTAAGTTTCGCGCGCTTGCCTTTTGTTTTTCAAATTCCCATGAATGTGTTAATCGCCCATTCAACAATTGGCAAAATATTTTTGTTGTTGAGTGCATGTTCCAGCGTTGTCGTGACGTTTGTGCTATGCACGCAAAAATGTGAAAGTTTAAGTCTGGCGCGCAAGTAAGATTATCATAGAGTAGCTTGAATTATCGCGATATATAGTCATGCTACGTTGATTTAATAATCGTTAAATTTATTACCTCCATTTATAACAATTTGGTTCCTTGTTTTAAGCTGCTAATACTAAGATAATTAATGATATTACAATCTCTACTGAAATGTTAGAAGGTAATTCTAAATTGCATAAATTACTGACAGTATAAAATAATAATATTATACTTTGAAGGTTGATTTCGGGGAGATTGGTAATATTATTCAATGTCAGAATTGCATGCAAAAGTTAAATAATTATAACATAAATTACACTGAACGTAATAAATCAATGTCAGTTAATTTATTGCGTTGTTATAATGTTACAAAAATTCAAAAGTACACTATACTTTGAGGTCTATAGACGGTAATACTTTTGGTTTACTTACTTTTTTATTTGTTTTATGTGATAAAGCAGGGAGTGTTCTTTTACAAAGTAATTAAATGTCAAATGACTCGCTTCGCCATTATTCTTGGATATAAAATACTTGTAGGGACTGTATTTAAAAGTCTTTGTCGAGTAGTAAACACCGAAGAAATGTTGTCAAATTTCGTCATAAGAGACTAACAAAGTGTTTATATATAAAAACTGTTTAAAGAGTTCATTAAAAAATTGTACTATACATAATTGGTTTTTAAAAGTTTTATGAAACTTAAAATTATAATCAAACATTCAAATCTTTTCTAAAATTCTTAAACTCCCTGAATGGATATTAAAATAAATTAATTCCGGAAAAGTTTCGGTTCAACTACTTTATAAAAGCTATAATACCTAAATGAGTATATGACAAAGTACGACTCGGAAACAAATGTCATAACAGTAACATCACAGTATCAGTATTCGAAGCCTTCGAGACATAACCAGGTTCATACGTATAATACGTTCTTATTAGCTCTTCATACAAAAATTTAATTGAATCATTTGATTCCTTTTGTCATTCTTTAAAAAAAATAATAACTTGCTTGCGGCCATAGCTCATTGGTTGAGAAGAAAGCTAACATAAGCATTTAATTTTTATATTTTTTTAATTATTTTATGCATTTTCAATGCGATCTTATAAGATAAATTATTATTATAGAAAATTTCGATTTCGATGAGTGTTCACAAGGCTCGGTAGCACAATTGGGAGAGCATTGGACCGGATTTCCAAAGGTTGCGGGTTCGATTCCCGCCTGAGAATTCACTTGTGACCCGAGTCGATTTTTTCTAGTATTTTTCTATTATAATAATTTATCTTATAAGCATTTAACTTACCGCGGAAATATTTCTAATGATAGTAGTAATATTTCTTACATTCACACCAATCAGCGCGGCTGAAGTAAGCATTGTAAGGCTTGGGATATATATATATATATATATATATATAATTTATTCGACAAATTTACTATACCTAGGTTACTAAGCCCTCAATGATTATTTTCTATAAACACTTTAATATGTATATTTAATAAAAACATATATTATAACGTCCGAATAATAATATCTTTTAATTTTTTTTTAAAAATATTGTTATTCGGACATTCGTTTAAAATATTGTATTGATCAACTACCAAATTTTATTATTGTGAGTGTTCCTAAACTAACAGGGGTTAATATTTAACGAGTTTAACATAACATGTGCTTTCTATCACTACAATTAAATAAAAAAGTAAAATAATAATTGAACTTAACGTTGAAATAATATATTTTTCCCTATGATATACCGTAGTAGCATCGTTGTTGTATATATATCTTGGTACGCATAAAAGCAAACTCATTATTTATTATTACTTTTAAATCTCTACTCGGAATATACCTACTTAATATGATGTGATCGGAGACGCGAATGTATTTTCTCCTACAAAAATAATAAATATAGATAGATAGGTATATATTCTATCATACAAATATTAACTTAAATGCGATAACAACGTTTGTACATTCCAAAAGGTATACTAAGATTTCCTAATATATTCGTTCTTGAAGTGAAATCGTGATCGAAAATTATGGAAATTTGTACAAAGTTACTGAGACAGAAATTTGAATTTTTAATTTGACATACAGACACGAGCAGATTGCGTCTTATGTCAATCGATTGATAAAATAGACTGAGAAATATTTTCAGTTGCGCTTATATATTTTTTTATAAATTTGTTTCGATCTCCTTTGACATTCAATGCTATAGGGTATGTATATACTATTTATGAAAGAAAACTCGCAACCGAAATCCTATGAAGACTCGTTAGAATTTTATGAGGCATACATGAATTAGAGTTAGATAAACTAGCTGTTTACTCTGTGCTAAAAAAGTAAAAAGCCATTTTTATCTGTGGCACAATAAATAATATTGACAAGAATGGTATATCTATACTTCTAACTGCAATTTGGGACTTTTTGGCGGGAGCGCGAAGCGTCAATTTAAGGGTTTTGGTTTTCTTGTTAAATTTTGTGTTGTGGTTTATATAAGTGTGTAATAATGGCGTGTTATTAACCACTGAGTGTTTCTGAATATGCATTAGTGTTGGCAAGTGAAACAAAACAGTGGAAGGTGTCTTTTCGCGCTCTCTCAAGAAGGTCACGAGGAGGTTTCAGTAAAACCCCACTTCTTTACTGAAACCTAGGAAATTACTTAAAAACTGGCAATTTTCTTGACACTGGCTAAATGCACAAATCGTGCAAGCCAATAATAAAGAAAAAAAAACTGCTGTTTGGGAAGGCCATACAGATTGTGTGAAAACTTTACTAAAAATGGTGCTTCTAAGGATGGAAAAACTGATGGAACATCATATATTGTAGCTGCTGAAAAACAAGAAAACAAAGAACTGTTTACATAAAAGATGCTATGTTGACTGTTGCATTTATTTGCATACTTATTCATTATATTTAAAAAAGCTAAGAAGTAATGCTGTAGTGATACTTAATATGAATATAGCGATGCCTTTTTACCATTCGTCATTGTATTAATTCCATGTTACCACTCATTGTGGTCGGGATATATTCCCTCGTAACGCGCCATTCAAAAGCAGACATCTTTTATGCCTTTGGGCGTATTATAAGAAAATTATTTTGTAGCAAAATTTTCGTTCCGCCTTCACAAATTTTATTGTACGACCTTCTTGCAGCTAACGTGGAGAAGGATTTTATAGCCTGACTATATACATTACACATTTCCATAAGCTATTTCATTAAATGTACGAGTAACGTGAGAAAGGAATTTGACGATAGCGGCTCTTAAGTTGCCAGTGTTAAATTATTAATGATCGAAAAATTACTTCACAATTATTTTAAAGTAATACGCACGGGTGGATAAAATTCTTTAATTTTTTTCTATTATTAAATATTTTTTCGTTAGCGCCATCTAGCGTCCGGTAGACGAACTACTTGCGGTTAACGCGTTGCTATGGTAACGCATTTATAACGGATAAAGAGCGGACAGATAAACAACAAATGTGTGATCTTAGATTATAGATTTAAAAAGAGAAACTGCATAAATAATTTTGGCATTAATAATTTAATATGTAAACAGAAATTGTTTTCTATTATATAAAATCATTGTTTTGTATTATTGTTTTCTACTAAACAATTAATATGTTTTATTTTACTTCTTTAGACCAATAATATCTTTAGAAAATATTTTAAATGGGCCTATAATTATAATGTAATTGCAGTGAAATTACTCTCAAGTAGTTGGCAATTACATATCATGTATGTACTAATCATGTATGATTCTAAGCTAAATACAACAGTAACTTTTTATTTTGATTGCAATGATAAAATTTAATTATTTAAAAAATTATAGACAAGGTACCATATATAAGTGATAATTAAAAATGTACCTTAATTACTCGATCTCTTTAATTTACGGTCAAGACAGATAATTTTTTTAATGTTTTTATTTATGTTATGAATAAAATAAAAGAAACAGTAAAATAAGCTCTGAATCAGTTTATTTTTATAGATAACATATTTACATAGATAACATATATAGATTCTTTCATTATGTCCAGTTCGCTATATACCAATAAAAATATTATTAAAATATAGTTTTACAGTTTTGTTCTTAGAAAGCTTTTAAATAATATGTAAATATTTCAGACTAATTTTTTGCACTGTTTTATCGTAGGAGACAACGCTAAACGTAAACAGGAATTATTATTTTTTTGTAATAAAATTTGGCTCTCCTAAGGTGACAGCTAATTAAAAAGTAGGTTCTTATTTAATTTACAACTTAACTAGATTACTGTGTAAAAATCGGATAAGTACGAGTGTTGTTTTGTTTTTTACAACTTCTCGTTGTAAAAAACAAAAGACTATCATTGCAAACTGTCTGCGGCATCCTCATTTGAGAAGCGTTCCCTCCTAACAGAAGTCTTTTATAGCACAGTTAATGAAATCCAGTTTAAATAAATTATTTGCACGTCCCGAATTTCACCGGTTCATATTTTATTACCAGGGAGGTTAATCTCCGTCCTTACGTAAAGGCGACGGGTAAATAAGCAGGTATTTTCCCGCCTTTTTGTCTCGGTTTTCAAGTTGACTGACGTAAGGCTACTGCGCGCGACATCCCACAAAGGCTGTGGTGACTTTGTTTTCAGGCCTAACTGAAAAACAGCTCTGAGATGTCGGCGGGCCAACAATGGGATGAAGAACTCGCCTAGTTTTTTTTTACCAGCATTAAGTAGTCGCCAGCCAGATATGTTGCCTTACTTTTTCTACTTCTCCTAGGCCTACACGGTACTTCTTTGTTACACAGTAAGAAACAATTCATCTTCTTATATTTTAAAAAGCATTTTAAGCACTATGATAAATAATCATTCAGTTTGCTCCGCATTTTTTAAATTCATTTTTCTAGTATAGAGCATTTATGATGCTCTATACTTATGTTTATGTTTTAAATGTTGTTTAGATCATAAATAATTCATGAAGTGAAAGCTCTCACTTCTCAAGTTTAATGTTCTGAAAATAAAATGGTCTTTCGAATTCCAAAGTATCAATTTCAAATTCCAAACCCCCTTGATGTGCTGTTGACTGTACGCTCCAATACAAAATGTTCCTCTTTTTTTATCACTACACTCTTGATAGAGTGGACGTGGTTGTCACATCAGGGTTGGTGGCACGCTTCACAATTCGTCTCCAATCTTCTCTGATCGCCGCTTTCCTAGTGCACTGGTAAAAAGGATCGTTGAGTGCAGCCTTTATTAGATCGGTACAGCGCATTGGTGACCTACCTCCCCTTGCATCATTGACATTCAAGTCGCTATTACAATAGGAGTAGTAAAAGCTTTTTATAAAGTTATTGGTAAAATAACGGTGCATTTCGTTCTACGCATGAAATATTTTAAAGATTATTTGATATTTTAGCTATTCTTAATATTTAAGTATGAAAAAAATATTCCTGCTATTTAGTAGACATTATTTTTAAAATAATTTATTATTAGTAGTGTTATTAACAAAACGATGAAGCACTTTGCACTACTTATACTTGTTTCGTCGGAAACTAACGCTGAAAATTAAAGAAAAAATTGATCTTCTAAAACTAACTCGATCGATATTCCAATTCAGATCGTTAAATAATTAATCATGGAATAAAATAAGTTTCAGAATGTACACATGTAAGCTTTAACTATTAAATAAATTGTTTTTACGATAAAATACGTCGGTCATACCGAGCTAACGGGGAAACAATGTCATTGGCAGCCTGCCATACTCAGTGTTAGCTGCGGATTGTAAACTCGTGGTCAACGCCTTTTTGAAATCCACTGGGCTATCGTCATAAAAGGAATATAATGTTGCGATATACTGACTATTTAAATTACTTACCTAAAATCGAGAAAAACAGTGCATTAATTTCTTTTTTAAATTTATTATCTGTAAGCACCTGGGATAAAATATCTGAATGGTAATGCAGCATCAAAATCCGTTGCGTAGATGATCTAAGCGTACATTAGTGACACGATTTTGCTTTATACTGTATAGGAACAACTGTATGTATAGAACAAGCATTCTAATCAATTAAAAAAGTTTTTATTGGCTTTCCCCAACATTTTTGGTATTTTTAAGATTTAAATATCAGCCTGTGTCAGGAGACACTGCTCTTTCTCAAGTAGTTCAGTTGTAATTTGAAATTAAAAAAAGGCCTGGATGACGAAACACCCTCAGCCTCTGGGATTTTGTAGTGCTTTTCATGCGTGTCCATTAAAATGTCAGGTGCTGTACCCAGGATTGAGTAAGTATATAGAGTTTGTAGTAATGATAGGGGTCATTACTCACATCGCCTTGATGTGTGCTTTTAATTATAGGTACGTCATGTCTTTTAGTAGCTAGAGCCCAAAAAGTCTGACCACAAACATTTGTCTTACAAATTAACTTTCTACTTGAAATTCCAAGGAGCATCTTGCATCCCATCAATAAGTGCCTTGCTGTACATATCGCCTCTATGTTCTATGTAAATGATAGTACATATGTGTTTATATCAATGTGTGTGTTTGAATTTCTATACTGTGAGTAGATACATAGATACTTTTTGAAACAATTATGGTTTTTAATTTTCAAAAATTTACTCGCGTGCGCCCCTTTGTAACCTCGCGCTCTAGGCACATGCCTAGTTTGCCTTAGGGATAATCCGGTTCTGCCCTGAAGTAAAGATTTAACCTAACCTAACCTAACCTAACCTAACCTCAAATGGGAATTAGGAGTTGCCATTTAAAATTCTTAGGAGCCTGCTGCCTATGATTGCAGAGGATATGAGCAACTTCCACAAAGGTGGGTTATCGGATCTGTGGTAAAAAAATATATATTAATATACATAAGTCCTTTGGTTCCGTTTGCATTTGCAGAAATTACCAATCAAATGTCTGCGTGATGGGTAGGCAATTCTGCATGCACCGAGAAAAATCCTTGCTGCCCTAAGAGAAAGCTTACGACCCACTCTCTCTATGGATACATATACGATAGGAACGAGATGATGGTGATAAAAAAAGTCTTACCAATGTCAAACTTTTTCGAGCATGTGAGGTGAAAAATATATTTTTATATTATTAGCATGTACAGATAATTTTTATATTCAATAAAACAAATCTGTAATGGCAGCAAGCCCATGAAAAGGAAAGTCACATATCAAAGGTATATTAAAACCTCCATAATTAAAATACATATTGAAGTCGTCTGGACCATTGTTATTGAAATGAGCAACCACAAACAATGTCTCACGAACTTCGAGACTAATTCGTTGGATTGTATACTCTGTGTCAAAGGGATAAGGTTCGCAGATTTTGTTGCAATCTGTGTACATATGATTAGGCTCAACAATGGCATACCAGAGGCATTGTCGGTCGCGTAAGGCGTGGGGCGTTGGTATGGACAACATTACTTCAATTCGACACAAACTGTCAAATTATGCCAATAGATACTCAACTCTATGCGTTATATTTAAAGTTGGAAATCGAATTCAAGATTTGTCGCGTGAGTGGGTGGATGCGCTGTTGACTGTACATTGATACTCTGCCAGAAACATGACCCTCGGCTACGATTTGATTAAGTTTACACAGAATGTATCAGTGAAAGTAACATAAAAGATAAATAAAATCAGAATTCAAAATTATATTATTATTTCGTACATATTATCTTTTAGTTATAATTACAAAATAGTTTTGTTTATTAAAAATGAAAGTAAATACTTATACATTTAGTGACTATTTTCAAATACAACCTACCAACTTAAACGTAAATCTCTGTTGGATAAGATATTAATTTATATAATACATATCCAATATAATACACAATGTGTACATAGGTATTGTTTTAATATTATGCAATTGACCCTACATTTGACGAGTTCCGGAAGGTTCAAATGTTTGTGCGATGCATATGAGTATTTATTCCTGAGTCATTGTAACATGTATCTATGTCTAAGCGCTATCCTAGTATACATAATACTAGCTTTGTAGTGTTTATTTTCGGCTAGGAAATTTAATGTGAAAAATACTTTAATTTATAACTTTTTCATCCTGATATAACATAATATCATGTCTTTACTAAGTGGTAAAGGATTTTTTAAATACATTCAGTAGTTCTGAAGATCCATTAGTTTGCCAGTATTTAGAAGACATACAGGCAAAGTTACGAAATGTCTCATTCTCTTTATTAAATAACTCTACTAAATATTATGATAAAAATAAATAAGTTTTCGATTATTAAACCGGATAAACGACGTTTTTGTTTTTGATTTTTATGTTTTATTCTGATATTTCTACTCCTTAATAAGTTTTAATTTACAGTCGTGATCACAGGATGACTAAGGTAATAAGGTACCAAAATCATTACTGTGATTACGGCTGAAAAAAGTTCCCCATCTTAATTACCTCACTTGTATATTCTTTCAAGCTATTATTAAAAAGTTTTTTTTTATATAATTATACTTAGTTTTAGTTTGTCTAATTATTTCAAATACATCTTAAAGAATTGTACTTTATTATTTCTTGCATAAGAAAAGAATAACACAATATTCTGTGAAGTCTCCTCCTCACTTCAATTTTACTACGATTTTTCTTACAAAATAATGTTCCACAGCTTTGAATAAGTACTGTCGTTAGTGTTATTATAAAGCAAATTGCCTAACATCACAATAGAGTGAGGCAAGACATAAAACTCATTATGGGTCGAACTTGATGGAAGTGGAAGGTAGTACCATCGCGTGGTAGGCCCACATTAAGTTACGCTGCATTTCCAACTTAGAACACTATGCTTATTTACACGTTACCGTATAGTTTACTGAATTCCTTTACTTAATTCTGTTTTCGAACGTGTTATTGTGAATTTGGTAAACTTAATTCTTAATTTAAAAATTAAATTCTTACACTTTCGCTCTTATTACACATGTAAATAAAACCATTTTTACCGGATTTATGGTGGGTTTAATTTTGTTTTTTTGTTTTACTTTTGATTTGATGATTATAGTCATTTTGTGATAACAACTCGTGTAAAGGAGTCGAAAAGTCAAGACTAAATGTAACAAAACTAATTTAAACTTTCATTATTTCGGTAAAAGTGGATGTATTTTAATGTTTAGTATATATATATATATATATTACAAAATGACTATAATCATCAAATCAAAAGTAAAACAAAAAAACAAAATGAAACCCACCATAAATCCGGTAAAAATGGTTTTATTTACATGTGTAATAAGAGCGAAAGTGTAAGAATTTAATTTTTAAATTAAGAATTAAGTTTACCAAATTCACAATAACACGTTCGAAAACAGAATTAAGTAAAGGAATTCAGTAAACTATACGGTAACGTGTAAATAAGCATAGTGTTCTAAGTTGGAAATGCAGCGTAACTTAATGTGGGCCTACCACGCGATGGTACTACCTTCCACTTCCATCAAGTTCGACCCATAATGAGTTTTATGTCTTGCCTCACTCTTTTGTGATGTTAGGCAATTTGCTTTATAATAACACTAACGACAGTACTTATTCAAAGCTGTGGAACATTATTTTGTAAGAAAAATCGTAGTAAAATTGAAGTGAGGAGGAGACTTCACAGAATATTGTGTTATTCTTTTCTTATGCAAGAAATAATAAAGTACAATTCTTTAAGATGTATTTGAAATAATTAGACAAACTAAAACTAAGTATAATTATATAAAAAAAACTTTTTAATAATAGCTTGAAAGAATATACAAGTGAGGTAATTAAGATGGGGAACTTTTTTCAGCCGTAATCACAGTAATGATTTTGGTACCTTATTACCTTAGTCGTCCTGTGATCACGACTGTAAATTAAAACTTATTAAGGAGTAGAAATATCAGAATAAAACATAAAAATCAAAAACAAAAACGTCGTTTATCCGGTTTAATAATCGAAAACTTATTTATTTTTATCATAATATTTAGTAGAGTTATTTAATAAAGAGAATGAGACATTTCGTAACTTTGCCTGTATGTCTTCTAAATACTGGCAAACTAATGGATCTTCAGAACTACTGAATGTATTTAAAAAATCCTTTACCACTTAGTAAAGACATGATATTATGTTATATCAGGATGAAAAAGTTATAAATTAAAGTATTTTTCACATTAAATTTCCTAGCCGAAAATAAACACTACAAAGCTAGTATTATGTATACTAGGATAGCGCTTAGACATAGATACATGTTACAATGACTCAGGAATAAATACTCATATGCATCGCACAAACATTTGAACCTTCCGGAACTCGTCAAATGCAGGGTCAATTGCATAATATTAAAACAATACCTATGTACACATTGTGTATTATATTGGATATGTATTATATAAATTAATATCTTATCCAACAGAGATTTACGTTCAGGTTGGTAGGTTGTATTTGAAAATAGTCACTAAATGTATAAGTATTTACTTTCATTTTTAATAAACAAAACTATTTTGTAATTATAACTAAAAGATAATATGTACGAAATAATAATATAATTTTGAATTCTGATTTTATTTATCTTTTATGTTACTTTCACTGATACATTCTGTGTAAACTTAATCAAATCGTAGCCGAGGGTCATGTTTCTGGCAGAGTATCAATGTACAGTCAACAGCGCATCCACCCACTCACGCGACAAATCTTGAATTCGATTTCCAACTTTAAATATAACGCATAGAGTTGAGTATCTATTGGCATAATTTGACAGTTTGTGTCGAATTGAAGTAATGTTGTCCATACCAACGCCCCACGCCTTACGCGACCGACAATGCCTCTGGTATGCCATTGTTGAGCCTAATCATATGTACACAGATTGCAACAAAATCTGCGAACCTTATCCCTTTGACACAGAGTATACAATCCAACGAATTAGTCTCGAAGTTCGTGAGACATTGTTTGTGGTTGCTCATTTCAATAACAATGGTCCAGACGACTTCAATATGTATTTTAATTATGGAGGTTTTAATATACCTTTGATATGTGACTTTCCTTTTCATGGGCTTGCTGCCATTACAGATTTGTTTTATTGAATATAAAAATTATCTGTACATGCTAATAATATAAAAATATATTTTTCACCTCACATGCTCGAAAAAGTTTGACATTGGTAAGACTTTTTTTATCACCATCATCTCGTTCCTATCGTATATGTATCCATAGAGAGAGTGGGTCGTAAGCTTTCTCTTAGGGCAGCAAGGATTTTTCTCGGTGCATGCAGAATTGCCTACCCATCACGCAGACATTTGATTGGTAATTTCTGCAAATGCAAACGGAACCAAAGGACTTATGTATATTAATATATATTTTTTTACCACAGATCCGATAACCCACCTTTGTGGAAGTTGCTCATATCCTCTGCAATCATAGGCAGCAGGCTCCTAAGAATTTTAAATGGCAACTCCTAATTCCCATTTGAGGTTAGGTTAGGTTAGGTTAGGTTAGGTTAAATCTTTACTTCAGGGCAGAACCGGATTATCCCTAAGGCAAACTAGGCATGTGCCTAGAGCGCGAGGTTACAAAGGGGCGCACGCGAGTAAATTTTTGAAAATTAAAAACCATAATTGTTTCAAAAAGTATCTATGTATCTACTCACAGTATAGAAATTCAAACACACACATTGATATAAACACATATGTACTATCATTTACATAGAACATAGAGGCGATATGTACAGCAAGGCACTTATTGATGGGATGCAAGATGCTCCTTGGAATTTCAAGTAGAAAGTTAATTTGTAAGACAAATGTTTGTGGTCAGACTTTTTGGGCTCTAGCTACTAAAAGACATGACGTACCTATAATTAAAAGCACACATCAAGGCGATGTGAGTAATGACCCCTATCATTACTACAAACTCTATATACTTACTCAATCCTGGGTACAGCACCTGACATTTTAATGGACACGCATGAAAAGCACTACAAAATCCCAGAGGCTGAGGGTGTTTCGTCATCCAGGCCTTTTTTTAATTTCAAATTACAACTGAACGACTTGAGAAAGAGCAGTGTCTCCTGACACAGGCTGATATTTAAATCTTAAAAATACCAAAAATGTTGGGGAAAGCCAATAAAAACTTTTTTAATTGATTAGAATGCTTGTTCTATACATACAGTTGTTCCTATACAGTATAAAGCAAAATCGTGTCACTAATGTACGCTTAGATCATCTACGCAACGGATTTTGATGCTGCATTACCATTCAGATATTTTATCCCAGGTGCTTACAGATAATAAATTTAAAAAAGAAATTAATGCACTGTTTTTCTCGATTTTAGGTAAGTAATTAAAATAGGCAGTATATCGCAACATTATATTCCTTTTATGACGATAGCCCAGTGGATTTCAAAAAGGCGTTGACCACGAGTTTACAATCCGCAGCTAACACTGAGTATGGCAGGCTGCCAATGACATTGTTTCCCCGTTAGCTCGGTATGACCGACGTATTTTATCGTAAAAACAATTTATTTAATAGTTAAAGCTTGCATGTGTACATTCTGAAACTAATTTTATTCCATGATTAATTATTTAACGATCTGAATTGGAATAATTGGAATAGGTGGATGTATTTTAATGTTTAGTATATATATATATATATATATATATATATATATATATATATATACGGTGTTTGGCAGAATATAAAGAACAACCTTCTACACTAACAAGTGACGAGAAAAGCGACAAATGATACTGCAGGTTATCACCGTACATATTCCGTAGAACAAAATATGGGCAGCAACGTTATCCGAATTATGACCTGTTACTGCGATCTTCAAGCCTGCTAATTATTTTTGAGACAGCCTTTCGTCCGTCTTTCGGCTATAATGATGATGATTTATTTGGAATTGTGATGCGAGTTGTAATATGGTAAATAGCGGATAAATACCAATGATAAAAGAAAGAACTTAGAACTAAATGAGGGCAGTCAGACGTATATTAAGATGGGTAGTCAGGTAGATAGTCGGTTAAATAACACAGAATACAGAACAAACCAGAAACCGCGAACGCACCTTACACTGAAGCCACACAAACTACTCTAAAAGAGAGTAGTTTGAAATTTGGAAGACTAGTCTATCTGTGACCACCGTGTGACGCACGTCTCAAAAATTATTTCAGTTTTTAATTAATAATGCCGTCTTGTGCCGTTCCCACTTGCTTAAATGCAGTTATAAAAATAGAAATACAAGATAGGATCACATTTTATGTGTTAGTAGCGCATATTCATCTAATTTCGATTAAATAATGAAGTTTTTTTACTTGTTCAAATTGTAAACAATTTGGGCGAGTCCATTTTAATAAAATGGACTCGCCCAAATAGAATGTTGTCAGATTTGCTGGATTTTTCCCTACTTTCATTGGTTTATTAAGTAGGTTAAAAAATTTAATGTTTATAAGTAATTTAACGTTTAATTTTATTACAAAATGTATAAATACATATTCATTCATTAATTTAGTGTCAAAATATTTATGTTATAAATAGGATATTACACCTTTTTTTGAAAACTAATAAAAATATATGCTTAAGTCGTAATGACCCAGTAGATTTTTTATTTTAGTTTTATTAATCCGAAAAATGCCATTAATCCTTATTTTATATATGATTTAGAAAGCACGCGTGGAAACGCTAGCATTAAACAATACTTATTTTGAAAATAATGAGTTCTAATATATCTTGGTGTCTTTTGGTGTAATGTTTTTATAAAAATGTTTTGTGTTAAAACTATTCTCATTATTAAAAGTGATATTTCAGATTCCCCGCTAATGTCACTATAAGAGCAAAGTGGGTTAAAATTATAAGACACGCTCGGTTAGATGAAATCTGGAAACCTTATATGTAAGAGTGTTATTTGTTCAAAACATTTTGAAGATGATTGTTTTTATGACACAAAATGTGGCTTTAAAAAATTACGCAAAGGATCTGTTCCAAATAAGGTTGATAAGTATATTTATATTTATACGTTATATCGCCGAAACTGTTTACAGCCACGTTGGAGGACGTTTTTAAGCTTTAATTTGGAGATCCTTGGGGAAGATCAGCAGAGGACGTCTCTCGACTGACATGATTATGTATTTAGTACTTACACTTCCGCGCACCTTCAAATGATGATTATTTTAGTACATAGTTCTAACATAGTCATCCTATGTTAGAACTATGTTTGTTACTTTTTAAAACTGTAAATATAATAAAGTAAAGGTTTTAACTCTTGTTGATTTTGCATGTTAGAGTGACAAATTGTAGTTTATTTATGTTGTGTAAACTTTCGTTGGTTTTGCTCAGTAAAATGCTAATTTTTTTTTTTTATATAATTATTTTGATTTTGATAGTATTTTTAATGAAATAATACATGATCTTATTCAATTAACCTGAACTTGATCGCTCATAACCAGGTAAAATTTGTATTTGAAAAATACCTAAATAATACGAAAATATTGAGATCCAGGTTTTGAAAATTTTAATACGGTAAAAATACCAGTATTGTTAAGATTACCAAAACCTCCATGTTCTATATGTAAATAAAGGCATATTTTTAGAAAATAACGTGTTTTATTTCAATTAAGGGTTTTTTATGCATAATAGTATATTAATATTTATGTAACAGTATAATTGTAATAGTGATATGTTTATACAAAAATATTATTCGGACAGCATTATTTTGAAATATGAATTTTAATTTACCCTACAATAAGCGAAGTCTCCCTAAGTTAGCATCACTTTACGGGGGGGAAGTCTGAGGAATGCGGGGGTTGTCACTTGTTTTTGGACTCAGTGAGTGGCATATGTTATCGACTCTAGGCTCCTTCTGGTTTATTATCAGAAGCAAATCAAATAAATAAATATTATACAACATAGCATTCATTGTTCAGAACTCAGCAAAATGGAATTCAGAAACAACAATGCTTACAATGCCGAGATCCGAATTAATATAGAAATTATCGTTTCCCACATTGACACGGTCGGGGGTCGAATGCGGGGTCTCAGAGTGGCTTTCCCACGAAAACCGCTATGTGAGTCACTTGACTGCGGAGGTCATCAAACACACAGTACAGTAATAATAATAACGTAGCAACGATTCAGCGTGTCCAAGCAAGTTGTTGACATTCCACTCATAGCACCGCGCCGCGCCGGCTCGTACGACGTACACCTATTGCTTTCATTAGAAATGCGTGTCTACTAGGAGTGAAACTTCTGTGTAGCTTCTGGTATCCTGGTACACACATATAAATAGCGACATATATTTTTCTTTGACTTTTCTATTCTAACCACGGTCCCCGTGGTTGAGTAGTCCCGGGTTCATTTTCCGATCGCGTCAATGTAGGAAACGAAATATTTTATATTGGCTCGTGTCTGGGTGTTGTGGTCCGTCTTGTTTCTGGATTAAATAACAAAAGTTCTTTAGCTGTTTAACTTGGGTTCAGAACAATATTTGTAATGTTGTCTAATATTTATAATTTACTAGCTGACCCAGCCACGCGCTGCTGTGTTATAAATTAAAATGATATCTATCCTATCTTTTAAGTTGGATCAAACTGCACACGGTGTACAAATTGGATAAAATTGGTTAAGTAGTTTAGGAGTCCATCGCGGACAAACAACGTGACACGTAATTCATATATATATTAAGATTTATTACTAGATGGCGCTATAGCGCGTAGAAACACGCTATCGTATTGTTTTTACGGGAGTACGGAAGGACAAGTTCAATGTTAGGATAGCGGGCAATATGTAACAAACACACACACAAAGTATTGTCATAATATAATTAGGATTATTCTATCTATGGTACTATGAACCATAATGTAAACTATGACACTACCCCATTTATGTACAAGAGACCTCAAATGGATTATAATAAATAAATCATGAGAACCTTTCACTTATAATACACTAAAGCAATAGACTAACACATCTTAACAGTTACATAACCTTTGGAACTGTCTCAAGTTTTCCAATCGCATAGAATATACGAAATATTTCAGCAAATATTAAAAGTACACAACTTACTGAATTATTTCATACTGTGGATGGTCATAAACAGTGATAACGGGTGACTTTACACAAAACGTAGCGGAAAGGATGCATCAATATCAAGCGAAGTAAACGTGCTAATAGCTACGAATCATCTTTTGATGATCGATTTTATAGTTATAGATAATCGATGTGACGAAACTAATACCATAAGCTTCGATGTAGTTTGACTTTCGAATCGTTTGAGATCAAAATGATTCAAACATAACAGAATGAAGGGAAAGGTAAACTATATGATTGGAATAAACACTCGGCCCTGGGTGGGCTAGGCTAATTGGTGTGAAGGTAAGAAATATAATTTAGATAACAATCGCTTTATATTACTGTAAAATATACAATAAACTGTGTAATTTGATACTAGTGATGTTAGGTGTTAAGTTCAAAATCGCTCGAGGAAATTAACAGCTTTTAGTAACAGTTATGAGCTAAATAAAAGTATTTTTAAAGAAGATTATAGCTTAATAAGCTAAGAAAAAGTATGAAACTGTTTTAAGCACTTTCAATGCGATTTTACAGAAATACATTATATATACATTATATATATTTACTTTAAAGAGGAAAGTTTTGTATTTTTGTATGTTTACAATGAATAAACTCAAAAACTACTAAGCCGATTTCAAAATTTCTTTCACTTTTGGAAAGTTACATTCACATAACATAGGCTATATTTAATGCTCGAAAAATTTAAAGAATTTTGTCCACCCATGCGAAGCCGGGACGGGCCGCTAGTATCTTAAAAAAGAAAATAATCAATTTGTTATTTCAGAATTATTCGCATAATTTAAGATCAAATACAAAGTGTAGATACATAAAATAATTTTCAGTTTTGCATTTACTCTAAAAACATTATGACGATTGGTCCGAATCATGTATTAAACGAAGAAACTATTTCTTGAAACGAATTAAGAAACTTAAGTACTTTACGGTCCAGAAACGCCAAAGTTTCTCAACTGAAATTTTACTTGGTTTCCCAAGGGAGAAAGCTGTGAAATTTTGAGGTATTTTTTTTTTGAGACTTTTCAAGTTAGGAAGACCTTTAAAACATACTTGAATATTTGGCCGATATAAATATCTAAAGTTTTCCTGTATGAAACAAAGAAATATCAACCCTATATCGATAAAGAGAAGTCACAAATATTAAACAAATTATTAGCATCGTTGAAGCGATGCTTAAAATATTGTAATAGATCTTAATACTATGAAAATAAATGCTAATTTCTAAATCTTAATTCAACGCGACGTAACGTTTATATATTTGACAACTTCTAAGGAACTATAATTTTTTGAGCGGAGAATTGATGTCAATTGTCTATGAATTCAGAAATCGCATCACTATATATTTTAATTATATCAGTTGGCACGTTCTGAGCTTTTGATATCGTGTTTTATCGATCATAATGTGCGAACGACATCTTTATGCGAATTTATTACTGTTGGAAGCAGCCATAACGACGTTGTTTTTCATAATATTAATCTTTCTGTATATAGTTGTTTTTTTTTTAAATGTATATAAACAAATATATCTTCTTCTTCTTCTTCCATTTTCTATGATCCTGAAATACATCTCTCGTTTCTTCAACTCTTACCAGACCTTTCATACAAGCTCGTCGGTTAAGAAAGCTTTTGACCTGGCCTTTTTCAGTTCATCTTCCATTTGGTCCCTGAAAATTCGCCTTCGTCTGCCTTTACCAACTTGCCCATGCACATTTGCCTGTAAAACTTGTTTTTTTAATCTCCTTTTGTCCAAAATGTATGTTTATACAATGTGTCCCGTCACCAGTGTCGGAGCCCTTAATGGTGTGAAATATGGCATTTATATCAACAAAATGCCCCTCAAAATTTGTATTTCTCTTACGGCCGCCATTTTGTTTTCTTGGTAACCAAGACCTGGGCTCTCATACTAATTCGACCACCACTACTCATCTAAATGTCCTATCAACATTAAAAACGTGTCATTTGATAGCTAAACATGTAGACAACAGTTACACAGCCATCATGTTTCAATTGTCATAGAATAAAAAGTGTAAAAAATAATTAAAGAAAAACAAATAGATTCTTTTTTGTGTATTTATTAATTACTAGCTTTCCGCCCGCGGCTTCGCCCGCGTGGAATTCGGTTATATTGCGGTATAAAGCACAACTATAAGAAAACTTCTCATTCCCACGGAAAAATCTAAGAAGCGCGATGTAACGCTGGATTAAATTAGTTGTTAAACCAAAACTGAATGGTACACTATATTATATGTTTTCCCTTGTGGAGCAAAAACATGCAGATTTTGGGCACTGGAAACCCGGAAACACGCTACGTAGAGCTGACCATGCGAAAAACAATGTTTTTCCAAGCTATCATTCCACTTCTTATGTATTTTAAAAAACACATCGTTACCATGTTTTATAAAACACCCAGCGCCATCTATCGCATACCTTAAGAACTAAATAACGTAACTAATACTTATACCAATTAGTAATTCGTTGACTTTAGTGATTTCAGGATAAGTAGATGTAAAAAAATCAGTTTAGACGATAAAACAAATTGTATGTCAACCCTCGGGAATTCCTCATTTTCGGGGATTCATTATCTTATCATTTAGCTTCTAAATTTACATGTTTATATTCGTTTGCAATATTTTACCTTGTTTTAAACGACACACAGCGCCATCTACAAATCATCCATCAAGCAAACAATATTATTGTTTTTCCTCGGGAATATCAATTTTTTCCAGGATAAAAAGTACCCTATTATTTAATCCGGACTTTTATCTTTACGTCTGCAAAATTTCAAAGCAATCGGTTCAGTAGTTACGCCGTGAAAGCGGAACAAACAAACAAACAAACAAACAAACAAACTCACTTTCCCATTTATAATATTAGTAAGGATTGGCTTTTTGAGAAAAACCAAATTTGAGGGGCAATTTGTTGATAAAAAATGCCATATTTCACACCATTAAAGGCTCCGACACTGGTGACGGGACACATTTTATATGTAAATATTCGCGCTAAATTACCTACAGTCTTCTATTTTCCGTAACCACGAACTCCAAAACATTATCAAAATTGGCGACCATAAACGAGAATGAATAAAAATATTACAGCCATTTTTAACGGCAATTCCCTTACAAAAATATTTGTAACTTCGCAAAATCCAGGGTTCTTTAACTTTGTAATAATGAAAAATTGCAAGCAAAAAGTATTTGCCTACGCTTAAAGCAAATTCCACGTGGACAAACTTGCGACAAAAAAGTTGAATGACGTAAAATTAAATATGGCAAAGAGAGAGAAATTCTGGCGCGCCGGGAATAACTGTATACATAGTACTAAAATCTTAGCACTCAGAAGAGAGCTTAGGATTCCACGAATGTTCATCTTCGCTTGCAATTAAAATATAACTGTTAATGATGTTTCACTATATTGTATAACAATGAAAATTATTAAAAATTCATAGATTTTATTGTTTAGTTGCAGTTTATATTTATAATAGTTAGTTGAGTAAATTTTTATTTAAATTTCCAAGAAAACAGATATTGTATTTCAAAAATCACGTTAACAAAGGTTACAATAATGTAGGCTGACAGTTTAATAACAATTTCACAAACAAACAATCATTAAAACAATCACTTTAAATATTCGAAATCAAATATTATTTATACATGATGATTTTTAGTTTTTAATAAATTTTATTATTCAAAATTGTTTCTTATAAATTTTAATTTTAATTTAGTTGATGCCTAAATAATTATTAAAAAATATATTTCTTATATTCACACCAATTAACCTAGCCCAAAGTAAGCACTGTAAGGCTTGTGTTATGTATACTACCGTAACGAATAGACATACATATATGATACATAAATATGTTATATTCATAGAAATATATATCAACACCCATGACTTAGGTACAAATGCTCGTATTCATCATACAAACATCTGCCCCTTCCGGGATTCGAACCCAGGATCGTCGGTGCGATTGGCAGGGTCGCTACCGTTGCACCAAACGGTCGTTAAATTTGTATAACACTAAAATAAGTATATTAAGAAACACAAATATTAAAAATAAAAGAGCAATTAATTCTGAGCTTCACTGACGTCATCGTTCACAAAACATCTGTTATTGTTATAACATATGTCGGTATATTAACGGAAGTAACAGTTTCAAATTCCGCTGTTGGTGTAGGTACCGGAATTTAATATAAACGAATTTGTCATAAAGTGTAGCTGCGACGCTTGTCACACATGGATCCAATTTTATCCGGGGCCTGTCGACTGATGAAAATTGTCAGAACGTACCTGCATTAGTCATGTTTTGTTTGAAAAAGTATTTTATGATTGAACGTGGAGGTTCATTAAGTTAAGGCAGTTAATAAATTCTCTATAGGGTGTTTGACTACAGTGAAAATATAGATAAAACTTGTGGTAATTTAGTAGTATACATTTATTTAAACCAATTTAGCCCACTTATAATTCAGAAATGTGAATGGTTTTTATAAGAAACCATTAATCTATAATCTAAGATCACAGTGGTTTGTGTGTTTGTCTGTCCGCTCTTTTCCCCGCTCTTTTTCCATTGCATCAATAACGTTACCATAGCAACGCGTTAACCGCAAGTAGTTCGTCTACCGGATGCTAGATGGCGCTAACGTAAAATATTAGAAAAAAAATAAAGAATTTTGTCCACCCGTGCGAAGCCGGGACGGGCCGCTAGTAAATACTCTAAGAACACAAATTTGTTGTTTGTGTGTTTGTCTGTCCGCTCTTTACCCCTCTCCTTTTCCATTGTTTACGCGCGCGCGTTACCATAGCAAAGCGTTACCGGGTCAACTAGTTAAATAATTAAAATTTCATGTTCGACCACGTAATTGAAAATTCACTAATGAGTAGGTGCGCTGTGGGATCATGACAGTTGCACTAGTGAGTTTAGCTCGATCCCAAGATGACTGCATCGTAGGGCTGTGCAGCTGCCATGGATCGGTTCAGTACACTTTGTTCACAACGTTTTCAATTCATTAATCAGTTAATGTTTTCAATTTGTTTTATGTTCTCTAATTGGAACTATATGTAAGCTTTCTAAACATTTTTGTGCATGTCGAGGCAGCCTTAATTAAGGCGTCACTTTGAAATGTGTCTTATAAACATGATGTATATGCCTGTTATAAGTGATGGTCTTATTGGTTGTCCAATAAATAAATATATAAATACACGAAATTGTTTGAATTCCGCATTAACGTCACCTGGAGGCCTACCATGATCTCTTAGCGCGATGCAAGTTCGATTGTCAAAGTGAGACACCGCTATACGCGGTCTATAGTGGCGTATCTTTTCAACAACTAAATCTGAATCGCTATAAGACGTGATGGTAGGGCCTCTGTTTGTTTACAATGAATGTCAGTCTGAGTTTTACTTATTAGGATTTGACAGCTAAAAGTTTTCTACAAGCAATTGACGTCATGACATTAAGTAACCTGCATAAAAGTGTCTTTAGCGTTTTGGCGTTTCGTTCATTTAAACTTCAATAGTGGTTTTTATAGAAACTAGAGAAATTAATAAAGACTCAATCAAATACGTTATTGTATTGGTTACGGTATGTAATCGTCACCAGCATATGTCAACTCTGGTGGGGCGAAGACCTTCTCTATGTTACGATGTCTAATCAAAGATAACCTGGACCTCCATGTTTGGTACTTACCACTATACTGATGTAGTTAAGCTTAATGGATATAGCATGCCTTCCGAAGCATGGAGGGCATCGAGTAAATTTTAAGTCAACCATCAGGTATTTTCAGCATCAGTCTCCGTTCACGATAGCATGGTTGTTGCTATTTTACTGCCGGATACTATACGAAGTGTCGAAGTAAATGTAGAAACATTTATTTGGTAAAACACTTTTTTACGGATTTTACGAATATTTTATTTTATAAGAGTACCATTAACTTAGTCATCCTGTGATCACGACTCCTGTAAATGAATCGAAACGTCAGGATTAAATATAAAACAAAATTTGCGTAAAATCCGTAAAAAGTGTTATATTCAAATGTTGTTTCTTTTTTTTCTTTTAGTAAATTATTATGTATTTATATTTTTTATTTTTTTTATGTTGTGTGGTAGTTTGTGATTATAATAGTGATTGTTGTTGTGTAAAAGTTATTTTATATATATTTTTTTGTTCTATTTAATATGTATCATTCTTTTTTTTAAGTTGTTACTCTTTTTAATTTTATACATCTTTTGTTGTTGTGTGTTTGAGTTCCAAATAAATGTTTTTCTTTCTTTCTTTCAAAATTTACTTAGTAATTTAAATATACACTACCTACCATAATCACCAGTCTGTAACAGTTACTATAGATAGATCTCTCCATATGTGTGTCACTGAGCACGATCAATAGCATCAATCATCCTTCTATGTCGGGTGTATTGATTTAGCAACGACAAGCAAATAATAATATAGCTTAGAGTAAATCTTTGTCTTAATTCATTAACCTGCTAAGTAGGTTTCGGACAAAACTTACTTTTTATATTACTCATAATATTAAATATGTTATTTTAAACTTTCACTTAGATTAGTATTAATTGAAGTCCATGTTTTCTAATCTAAGTGATATAATAAGTAAATTTTATCTACAGACTTAGTAGGTTAACCAATTAAGCCATACACGGAATTCTTCCGTGACGACAGTGCTCAGATATTTCGGCGCAGTAATCCTCGTAAATAAAATACATGTTAATAAATTTAATAATCCCGTATCAATTAATCTATAATCTAAGAACACAAATTTGTTGTTGGTGTGTTTGTCTGTCCGCTCTTTTTCCCGCTCTTTTAACGTTACCATGGCAACGCGTTACCGGGTCAGCTAATACCTAACAAATTCAGTATTCAGTAGTATTCAGATCATATGATTAAATTCATATTAAGGGTTATTACTTTATTATCTTTTGATAAATATAGTAAATATCAACCCCAAAACCGTGATAATAGGGTATTTGATAGTTTTTACGAAAATATATCAAATTGTTCGTTATAGCATGATACAACTGTCATTTGATTAATTATTTGTTAGTCTATTTTCTATAAAAGTCACCATCTAAGTTTAAATAAATAAAAAACCAAAACGCTAAAGACGACATGACGTCACATGCTTGTTAACAAATTTTTAGCTGCCAAATCGTAATACGAAACACCGTACAGGAACTAAGACTGACATTTACTGAAAATAAGCCGATGACATAATTCCAGACTCAGCCAACTCCGTGCGTTTTCAATTACGTGGTCGAATATAAAATTTTAATTATTTTATTAATAATTTCTTATAAAATCATATGTGGTCTAAATTGGTTTCAAAAATGTTTACGCTCAAGTTAACAACAGTTTGATATATATTTTCATAGTAGTCAAATAATCTATTGTGAAAAATGCTGTCAATGACTGAAGATGCTCAACCTTTTTTTTTATTCTATTTAGAATGGATTCGCTCTTGATCCTAATCAAGCCCGGGGGCAAAGACAGAATCCACGATGGAACGAGCTAACACAGAAGGTGCCTATTAAAAACAGACGGTTAATAAGTACTCGGAAATACAGACATACCAACCGAAGTACGTAGAAGGTTGGTGTAATAATTTAAATATAAATCATCCAACAAAACAACAAGCCCTTGCAGAAATCATTTAACTCCCGTATTAGTAATCCGTGCGCCTCAATTATGGCGACAACTAACTCCACTGTATCTTTAAATGTAAATTTATGCAAACATACAAACAGTCACCCCTTTTTGATTTTTTTATTAACCTTGCAAAAATGGGTTTCGCATGATAACAAATACAGTCAACAAATTTTACTTATTTTTGTGCTTTTAACTCTTTTAATTACATTAAATAACAAAAATATAAATATAAAAAAGTGTGACAGAGACAACAATATAACTCAGATTGTTACCCTTCTTTTGTAAAACATTAGCTTTCCTTCTCTAAATCATCATAAGCAGATGAAGAGATATCGTCGCTGTGTTTATCGTAAAAGTGACATTCACACGCAACTCCTACGCAACCGAGAATGTATTTAACACTTTCAATTTTTGTTAACACCGTTCAACATCTAAATCCATCAGACTTTCTCCTATTTAAACTGTGATAGATCAGTCTAATTGACAGACAATGGGTATTCATTGAAGTAACCATCTATAATAAATCTCTTCAAGCGTTAAAAGCTGGCAAGCCTTTTCAATTGTGAATAAGAGATTGGCGTAGTATTGACTTTTCCTTATTATAATCTCCGAATTATCGTTTCAAGAACAAAGATTAATATACCAAACCATTTGAATATGTTGGGTCTTTCAAAATCTATACTGACTCGGATATTTCTAATTATGATCATCTTAGATAAAGGCGGTCGTAGTTTATCGGTTGAGATATCGACTTTAACCCAAACGGATTGAGTTCGCTCCACGCCGATGTACTTCGGACGCGGACGTACTCATAACACAAGGGTTTACCACGAAGAGTTAACAGGAATATTAATAATTAGATAAACGCATTATAAGTATTTTTTATAAAACTGTCACGCTGGCAGGCGGGTTGAGATCTCAAAAATGCCATAGTTAGGAATACGCAGTTGCCCTTTTTACTACGGGAGCTGTATAATAATTACCTGCAGTATGATTAGCCTCTAATCACGACACCCTTAATTGTGAGAGGGAGTGCTATTCTACTCTGGAGAATCTGACACGGCGTATTTTTTCTATTATTTTATGCATGACTAATCAAATTGCGGAAATTAGCACATCGGTCTAAGTCCTAGTAAGTTAAACAACTTCTGTAACATCAGATCATTAGCTTGTAACTAAATATTTGTGGTAAGTTATCCGGAATTAATTTATTATGATAACACTCAAAATATTAACTTAACACGTTGAAGACCGCATTGAAAACCGACATTTTTTAAAATTGTTTATTACGTATATTATTTTTCGTTAGATTTTAGTGTACAATAATTTTAGATTGACATTATTTAACCCCTAGATTTATTTCAATTAAAGTGCGAATGGACTACCGTACATAAATTGAATTTAAATTATACCAACCGGTGTACAAGCGTATATATATAAAAAAACAGGGGATCATCAAATAGTTACACAAACTTAATGCCTTTTGTGTAATACATATTTTCCAAATATAGCGCAAACATTTTTTAATAATTTGATCACTGGTACATTATTATTAAGGATATTAGGTTTGATGACTACCGTTAGTTTGAAGACTTGCTGCAGGATTTAAATTATCTCTTTCCCGCCATAAATTCAGATTCACACAAATGAAGCCGTTAGCCAGGTCGTTTTTGTCCTGGCTGCAATACGTATCCCGCCCAACGTACTGGAAACTAAAGATAAAACTTTACGTTCTAATAAAACGATCTGGCAACACTCCACTGGTTTACACTCAAATTCATCTATTACGTATGGTGTATTGTATTTTAATTCTTATCAACTTGCTATACGGATGGTTATCTTATATCAATTGATAAAGTACATCATCATCACGTGGTGTCTCCACTGTGGGATTTAAAGGGAAAATACAAAAATATAAACGCCATATCCTAAAATGGCTGTTTTATCTTATCGATTCTAAAATATTTGTAAAATTATTTATTTTGCTTGCGGGGATGTAGAGTCTCTCTTTGATGAAGCAATGCTTTCTTACAGGGTAAAAAAGTGAAAACTACAAGAGAGTTTCTACGGATGTTTACAACTTTAACACGGTTCGGTAGCTTTATTGGTAGAGCATTGGACCGGACGTCCAAAGCTTGCGGGTTTGAGTCCCGCCTGAGAATTACTTATGAGACGAGTAGACTTTTTGGTCTTTTACTATTTAAAAAAATTGTGTTATGAAATTCAGAAACAACTACGGTACCATAATACACAGACCCAAGCCAATAGAATAGAAAATTTAGTTTTGTAAATTGACCCAGCCGGGGATTGAACCGGGTCTTCGGTGTGACATTACGGTATGTGACCCTAGTCGACCATGGAGGCAACAGTTCGGATTGGTTAATGCAAACTACCACAAATGCAGTTGGGACAAACGATATAATGTGCCCTCCGAAATAAAGTGATAGTAATTTTTTGGTCACCCATCCCTAAAATGGCCTAATTGGACGCTGCTTAACTTAGGTAATCATAAGCCGAATATGTTAATAATTGCACCTGCGAGCTTCTCAATTAAATTAAGTATTGTGTCATCTAAAGTAAGTTAGAAGCATCTAAAGTCAGTAATATTGTGATTACCAACACACACACACACACACACACACACAAAATGTCCAAAATGTCCGAATCTACACTTGGTGAATATGCACTTTAACAATTAATATAAATAAATGAAGTCTCGTTAATGCACAAAATACATTATTTTCATTTTCACTTCCTCAGAACTAATAGAAGCAGTACTGATTTTTCTTGAAAGTATATTTTTAAACGGTTATGTTTTGTTCACGGGACTTTATAATTTTATATTCGAAACAAAAACATTGAGATACAAAACACTGTGGCAACTTTTCTTCGCCTAAGTTAAGTTCCTGTTTTGTTTTGGCAACAATTTAATTTCTGTGACAGGAAGAGCTGTCACAAATAGAACATTACTTTTTGTGCTAAACTGTTTTAATGAAAGAACTGAATTATTAAGTATCTTAAATTATATAGTACACTAATGTCTCACTGATAATGCGGTCTAACACATCCTATATTGATAAGGTTAAATGTTATTTCACGGAAGAATGGTTCTTGATTCGAACACAAGTCCCATAGTGTGTAACTACTTGAAACATTCTTGCAACATTTGGAATGGTTCAGCTGAGTTTAGCTAAATACCAGGTGGTCGCTACCAACTAGATAAAATGCAGAACCAGAAAACTTATCGGAAACTGTTCGTAATCTCGTGGAAATTCAGAATCATAGCATAGCCCACCGCAATAGAGTTGCTTTCAGCATGTACAGATATGAGATCAAGCACACTGCTTGCAGGATATCACACAGTATGCTTCTTGCGCCTGTATTCCGGAGAACATATAACCTAAACACATTTAAAGTTTGACTGCAAAAGCTCCTTTTTAGCGATTTCGCTTTCCCATTTGGCCTCTACTTAACGATTGGATCAAGAATAGGAAGAATAATAAATCTATATACTGAAACGGCAAATACCAATTTGTCATTTCAGCTAACGTTTTCCATGACGATCCTATTACTAGACAGCAATTAGTTAACAAATGAACTATATTTGTTTAGTTTCACAAATAGCTCTGCAGAATTAAATTTTGCGCAGGGTTTTATAGGATTGTTGAGACAAAAATCTACGAGCGTTCCCTCGTACGAACCGGAGTTCCCAAGTTATAGTGATATATTTTCGGGTTTGTTGCCAAGGGATGAGACATCTAAAGCCCGATAACATAGGTTTCCGACTTTGATTATAAAAGGGTATATCTAAAGAAAGGAATGTTTTATGAAGAATTCTTATGAAAGAGTGAACTTAGATGGTACACTAAAATCTAATTTGATTTTGTACAGTATTAATATATGTCATTAGTAAGCTTTGTAATATAGGTTTATTTATAGAACGGTCTACACTTTTATAAACTGCGGGCTACCACCCTTTTTTGGTCGCTATTCCTGCCTGTCGCACCAAGCGCTTCTCGACTTCTTTTATAATGCGCACAGCAAGGGAGTGGAACTCTCTCCCTGCGTATGTATTTCCGAGTACATATAACCCGTCTGTTTTCAGGGCCACGGTGAATAGGCACCTTTTGGGTTAGCTCGTTCCATCGTAGATTCTGTCTTTGCCCCCGGGCTTGATTGGGATCAAGAGCGAACCCATACTAAAAAAAAATTGTAGAACATTCTATACCGAATTCAATGCTCGCTAATTTACTTCCTAAATTAGACCCACTTTTAACACAAGCAAGCTAACACAAGGAATAATTATAATGTGTTTCGTGTATTGTTAATATTCTTTAAAATTATTCGGTAAAAAATATGTTTTTGTTTTTCTTCTCTGTCGTCTGTATTTTTCGTTACGCATTCATTCCGAGAATTGATGTTCAAAATGAAGACATTTGCGTTAGAACCTCACCTTAATAAACCTACAACGATCGGAGAAATGAAATATTATAATGCGCCTCCAATGTTGATTAAAATGTCCTCGGTTTCTTCGGCTTTGTTTTGGGCACGCAATCTGCGGCGCCCTTATTTATTGTCCCTATTTTCCTCCCGATAATTTGTATTACAACAGCTATTGATTAATCACCTCTCATTAATAACTAACTTGTAATATATAGGTATTTTCTACGAGTTTGTGCTACAAATTTTTTTTTCGTGAAAGGTGCAATCTAAAAACTGACTTGGTGAATGAAGGTTTTATAAAAGACTGCGTTTCCAACACAAGTTTGCGTACTACATATCTTTTATTTGTTGGTATTTTGTAGCATCATAATTTTAAACTTAAATTAATTTTATTCCAAAATAGTAAATCATTTGTAATTAGTAAATATCATGTAAAAATATGTTTTTTTTTTTAATTTTATTTAATTAGGATGGGTTAGCTCTTGATCCCAATCAAGCCCGGTTGCAAAGACAGAATCCACGATGGAACGAGCTAACCCAGAAGCTGCCTATTCACTCTGGCTTTAAAAACAGACGTGTTATAAGTACTCGGAAATACAGACACAGGGAAGGAGTTCCACTCTTTTGCTGTGCGCGTTATAAAAGAAGTTGAGAAGCGCTTGGTGCGACAGGTAGGAATTGCAACTAAGAAAGGGTGGTA